>CM062811.1:203037878-203637878 GCA_031772625.1 Pinus tabuliformis
GATCTTGCTAAAATCCTTTATGAATCTTCTATAATACCCAGCAAGACCTAGAAAGCTTCTAACATCCTTCTATTTTTGAGGACCAAGAACCTTATTAATGAAGGTTAATTTATTAGGATCAACCTAAATTACTTCCTTAGAGAGAAAGTTCCCTAAAAGAATCCCTTCATTCATCAACAATTGGAAATTTTCAGGGCTTAAGGAGAGATTAATCTCTATACACCTTTACACAACTTTATAGAGGTTGGAGAAAGCTTATTAGAAATAATCCTTGTAATGTTTAAAGTCATCCATATATGTCTCCACTAAATCATGTGAAAGGTAAGAGAAAATTCTCAACACAACTCTTTAGAAGGTAACAAGGGCATTACATAGACCAAATGGAATAATGTTGTAAGTTACGTATCTAGATCAAGAATAGCACATAAACATAAGAAAATATAGATCAACAATTAGATAACAAGCCACTTCAAGGGGGAACCCTCCCTTTACATCACATAAATGAACAATTCTTGGATCATTCAAATGAAAATACCTCCTTGGTATATATAACGGTAAAGGGTCAAGCCCCAAGGGTTAGCTCAATCGGTCAAGCCGGGGCCTCGCCAATGGGAGGTCACAGGGTCGAAACCCGAAAGCCCTTGGGGTTAGGTCTGTGATGGCCGAGGGGTGTGACCCCCTTCGGGTGGGGTCCACTCTAGAGACTTTCGATCCTGGACGTAGCGGACCACTGACCATGGTATCCGTGAACCAGCAGTGAAAAAAAAAAACAGTAAAGGGTCAAAATACAATTAGGGCTTACATAATAATAATAATGTAAGGGTTCAACAATAATAATAGTGGGCTTCTATGGGGCACAACAATAATAATATGGGGGCTAGAATATTATTATAGGGGCATAACATGCCCCTCTCATTCAAAAAATTGTTATCCTTAATGATTGAGTAGTTCTTGATACTTCTATATTAAATACTCATCCTCCTATATGGAATATTCAGTAGGTAAGTACTTCCACTTAATGAGATACTCTAAAATTGATTGATTATGTAGCTGCCAGATTCTTGTTTTTGTGATTACATTAGGCTCTAATATGATTTTTCCTTCCTTGTCAAGTTCTAACAATGTAGTTTGAACGAGGATTTTGTCACCTATAACCTTCTTTAAGCATGAAACATGGAAAAATGGGTGTACTTGTGAATATGGAAGAAACTCCAAGGTGTATGCCATGGTATCAATTTTTTGCAACACCTTGTAATGGCCATAGTACTTGGGTGATAATTTATTATCCTTCTTAGCTTGCTGAAGGGACATTTGTTTGTATAATTGTAGCTGTAAAAATACCCAATTGCCCACATCAAAACATCTTTCACTGTAATGCTTATATTCCTATTGTTTCATTCAACTTTGTTCTAGAGTCAAGATATCCTTAAGAGATGGAGAACTTTTTGTTGATGCTCAATGTGATCTTCCACTGCTTGAACCTTAGAATTGTATCTTAAATATGATGTGATAAATGGAGGATGATATCCATAAAGTGTCGTAAATGGGGTCTTTTTTTCTATGGTATAGAAGGAAGTGTTTGTTAGTGTCGGTATCTTCATCCCTCCATCAATGATTAAATTCTCTTGTTGCATTGCATGTTAGGTGTCTCACTCGATCAGTTGCATTCCATTAGGGTCATGAATCATCTGATGGTACTGGTATATTATACATTTTCCCTCATGTCCTTTACCTACTGGCCCATTTTCATACATCTAGATCATCTGCAGTCAATTTTTGTCTTTAAATTTACAAAAGTCATTGTTAAGGTTTTAGGTCTCATTAGGTCTAGGGTTTCGTCACTAAGGTCTTCAAAACGCTCAATAACGGTCAACAGGCACATGAGGAAATCAAATAAATTTTCAGCAACAATAATTTCCATAATCACATGCTCAGTGATTAATTTTTCCTCAAAACCCTGTTTTGAGGAAAAATAGAGTTTTTTATATTTTCATGTACAAATTTGATGTAATTTCATTTGTTCCATATGTAATAACTTTAGAGGCAGCCCTGGTCACCTTGCCAAGCCTCTACAACTTCACCACCTGCAAAACAAAACAAAAAGTCAAAGCATTCAGTCCATCAAAGGCAAAAATAAAGCAAACTGCCCAAAAACAGAGTTTTAAAAGCAAGTCAAAAACAAACATTAGAAGAGTGGGTTTTTGTAAATGAAAAATCAAGACTATATGTAAATAAATTGTTTTTCATGTTTAAAAATTTCATTTTTTTCCTCAAGAGAAAGATAGCAAGTGTATTGGTATTTCAAGAGCCAAGAGAGTGAGTTTCGTGCCAAAAGAAGAGAAAACCCAAGCGCGGCGCACTGGGGTGTAGGCACGGCACGACACATTGGGAAACAGTTGACAATGTAAATCCATTATGGGCGCAATGCATTGAAAGGGCACAGCGCGCCTGTGAGGTGGTGCGGTGCACAGGGCTACAAGGCTCGAAATCACTCCCAACCTCTTCCAAACTCACAAATTTGCTAAATTCCTTACTATCCAAGTAAGTTGTCACTCCTTCATGACCAATGAATGAGTTTATCTTGGTGCTTATGGTGATTTAATGGGAAAAAATTGAAACCCTATCTCCTTGCATTTTTTGTCAAAAACAATTGCATAGGGATTATAAGTTGTATTTCTTGCTGCTAATTCCACTCCTAAGCATTTTTCACTCCCTCACTCCTTCATTCCCCCATTCCTTCACTTCAATTTCTCCCTCTCTTTGCATTCTCATTTACCCATTCCATATTCCTCGTATCCCTAAACAACTAACCCTAAATCCCTAATCCCATTATCCCAAACCCTAATTGCTATTCCCAAACTCTAAAAACCATCCCCTAAACCCTTCTATTCCTCAAAAACCTGTCAACAACATTCCAAAATCCCTCATGCACACTCCCTCCATAGTCCCTCATACATTCATATCCTTGGCAGCAAAAACATAAAGACACTATAAAATCTCTTCATACTCATCTAAGAAAACTCAAACATTGGCAAACATGGAGTCAGATTCTTCCTATGAGAGAGATGCGGAGACAGTCAGTGATTCTTCTAGAGAAATGCATGCACCAAGGAGGCCTCACAAGGGTGGAAAACATAATCGGGAGGAGCCTACTTCACTTTCCGAGCTGTTGGCCTATCCTCTGGCTGTCACATGCTTTCAACACCAATCTTTTTATCAGTTCTATGAGATGGTGGAGAGAGTCAAGTATCACCTTGAGCTGGCCAGATTGTTTGTGCTCCATCTTCATAATGGCCAAGTCACTTTGGCAGGTGTGACATTCACTTTAACACCTGAGACTATTGCTCAAGCAACCGGCATTCCAAATGTAGGTGAGCAATGGTTTAAGAGGTAGCCAATATACAAAGATAATTATGAGCCTTACATCAAGGCTCGTTTTCAGAGAAATATCAGTAGAGTTTTTCCTTTCAAGTATCTTCAAGACACATATGCTCCCTTGATGAAACTCATAATTAAATATTTCAGCTGTGAGGGCAGATTTTCTCGTCTGTATGCCTATCATATCAGATTGTTGATGCACTTTACTAGGGTGAGGATGATGAACCTCCCTTATTTCATTTGCTAGAATATTGAGAAGATGACCACCTTAGTGCGAAAGAAGCCTCCTCAGCAGCAATATAACAGCATATATCATTTTGCACTAATCAAAATTGTGGTCTTGCATCAACTTGGTTTATTGAACATCTCATGGGAGGATTTCATTGCACATGAGGTCTTTACAGGTCCTCAACTACCCCCAGCAGTTTTTTATGAGGCAGGAGTGCCTTCACATCAACAGGAGATTCATGAGACACAAACTGCTAGTGTGCCAGTGTTTGTCACATATCAAAAGGGCACTAGAAGGTTGTTTGCAGCAGAAAAACGAGTACTATCTCCACCTGGGGTGGAAGGGGTCTCATTTCCTCCATTATCAGAGCAGGTATAGGACAAGGGTAAGCAGCGCTTGCATGATGAGGGACCTTTAGGAGGTCATGAGACAGATTTCATCCTCATTCAAGATGAGGACACTGATTTGGGCTCTCAAAGCTCAAAGTTTAAAGAGATCATTCAGGAGTAGCAAGATGACATTCAACATTTGTCTCTCAACCTGGAAAGAGCCAAGTGGATCATTAATTATTTGGAGTAGAGGAACAACTAGAAGATCAGAAAACCATCATGGAGCTCCAAAACATAAGGGCAAACCGGCAAGCTGCCAAGAGGAGGAAAATCAAATTGACCACACTTGAGCAAGAAATTGAAGCTGATCGTGAATCTTGGCTTGAGAGGACAAACATGAACCTATAAAGGATGCTAGAGAAGGCCAACAATGAGAAGAAAATGTTGAGGAACATGGCATACCACTACTTGTCAAGAAATATGGTGTGCAAAGCAAGAATTAGGAATTTGATGGCCAAATTGAAGAAAACCATGAGGAGGAGAAAAGACCAAAATAGACTCTAAATCTTGGTTGAGGCTTCCTTAGCCCAACACAACACCTGATGAGGAACACTCAGCCCAAATTTCAAGAAATTTGGGAAACTTTATGCAATTTTGAAATTTTTGGCCTAAAAATTAGGTTTTTCTGCCCAATGCGCCGCGCAACTTGGCGCGTGATTTTTCTAGAGACCTCCTTTTGAGGAAAACTCGGCATTTTTGGATTTTTCATGGAAAAATATGAATGCCCTCACATGGCCAAGAAATTTTGATAGGTTTTGAGCTTCCAAAAATGTCAAAAACACCTCAAAAATGACCTTTCTGCCCCTTTTTGGACACACGGGAAGCAGTGTTGGGAGAACTCAATTTTGGATGGGCAAATGGAGGCAAAATTCAAAAATTCCACTTGTTTTGGAAATTCGATAGGTATAAATTTCCAAAAAGCCCACTTGGAGCAAATTTGGTGCAATGGAAGGCCTCCAAAATCAGCTGAAAAAATGCGCTACGCATAGGGAAATCAGTGCGACGCATAGGATGAAATTTGCTCATTTTGGCCAAAAAACTCTGTTTTTCGCCTAGCTTCTTAACAGTTTGACTTTTCTCTTTCTAATAGTCAAACTCATGATGTAATTTAGTGTGACTTGATGGATTTTGATGTACTTATGCTAAATTTTCACTCATAGAGGTAGATTCATCATGAAAAAGTAGTTTGCAACTGAATGAATTAGTTTCCTAGGTTTTAGAGGCATGTTGTTCCACTGCCTTGTAGGTTTTAACCCTATACAGAAATTACCTGCATACGAATTCTTAAACAAAGAAAATAAACAATGCGAGAGCATAACCCATAAAACACATATGCATAGAGATTTTTCCCTGGATCCCAAAACCGGGAGTACTAGCTTGATTTTTCATTATGTTCCTTTCAATGTTACAATACATATTTATACATGCCGAAGCATCCAATAACATGGACCGAAAACCATCGCGTCCAATACCACGGATTGAAAACCATCGCGTCCAAAAAACATGTGCGAAAATCATGCACAAAACCATAGGTGGGTCCGCCCAACCTAACATATGGTCCAAAAAGTGGGGTTACGGGTGCCCTTCAAACCCCCTATTAACTATGTGGAAAGAATATAACACAACCCAACAATCTCCCACTTGTTGTTTTCTTTCCACAGGGGGCCACAGGAGAGCTTAGTCATTTTTTCAGCCCTGAGATTCCCATTGCTTCTCTACACCAAGAGAACTTCTCAGAGCTCACAGATTTTGTCAATGCATCTGCAGTATTCTTCAAAGTGTCCACCTTTACCAACAACACCTTTCTGTCTTCTATCATATCCCTCACAAAGTGATACTGAACATCAATGTGCTTTGTCTTTGAATGATAAGCAGGGTTATTTGCCAAGAAAATTGCACTTTGGCTGTCACAGTCTATTCTTATAGCTCCCTGTACTAACCCCATACTTGAACACAATCTCTGCAACCAAACTGCTTCCTTGCTTGCATGAGTGGCTGCCATGTATTCTGCCTTTGTAGTTGATAGTGCCACTACAGATTGTTTCTTACTCATCCAACTGACTGCACCTCCAAATAGGTTAAACACATACCCACTTGTAGATCTTCTCTGATCCAGATCTCCAGCCCAGTCTGCATCAACAAAGCCATGAATATCCAACACTCTGTCCAATCCTGGTCTTCCTTGGTAGCACAAACCATAATCACTAGTGACACGCAAATACCTGAAAACCCACTTCACTGCTGTCCAGGGCTCCTTCCCAGGTTTTGACATAAACCTGCTCAATACTCCCACTGCATGTGCAATGTCTGGTCTAGTACAGACCATTGCATACATCAGGCTAGCCACTGCACTTGCATATGGAACACGAGACATGTCCTCTTCCTCTTCTTGTGTCTTGTGACACTGTTCAGCAGATAACCTCACACCTACAGGAATAGGAACCTTCACCGGTTTACTATCCTGCATATTAAACTTCTGCAGTATTGTATCAACATACTTCCTCTGGTTTAACCAGAGCTTCCTCTTTGACCGATCTCTTTTAATTTCCATGCCCAAAATATAGTTTGCAGCACCAAGATCTTTCATGTCGAATTTGGAGGACAATTGGGTCTTCAAATCCTGGATAATTTCTTTGTCATTTCCAACCAGCAACATATCATCCACATACAAGACCAGATAAATAACACGATCACCAATTAATTTAAAATACACACAATGATATGCTTTGCTTCTGGTGAAGCCAAGTCCCCGTATAAATGTATCAAATTTCTGATACCACATCCTTGGTGACTGTTTTAACCCATACAGAGACTTCTTTAACTTGCATACCAGTTCTTTCTTACCCTTCACCGCAAAGCCTTCAGGTTGCTTCATGTAGATTTCCTCTTCCAAATCCCCGTGAAGAAATGTTGCCTTCACATCCATCTGTTCTACCTCAAAATCAAAAGTAGCAGCAACAGATAAAAGTAATCTAATAGAAGTTACCTTGGCAACAAGGGAAAAAATATCACCAAAATCAATTCCCGGCACCTGGGAATAACCTTTTGCTACCAACCGAGCTTTGTATTTCTCCACCTTTCCTTTCGCATTTGTCTTCTTCTTGAACACCCATTTGCTACCAATGGGTTTCCTTCCAGCCGGCAACTCCACCAGATCCCAAGCCTCATTTTTGTGCAAAGATGCCATTTCATCAACCATGGCCTCCTTCCAGACTTTTCCATCCTCTGAATCCACTGCTTCCTTCACAGTTCTAGGATCATCATCAGTAACAGAAAAAGCAAAAGCATATGGACTATACCTTTCTGGTTGCCTTCTTTCTCGAACTGATCTTCTCACAGCCGGAGTTTGTGGCTCTTCATCTTCTGATTCCTCCTCTGCTACAGAGTCTGATTCTTCCTCCTTTGGCTCAAACTCTATCTTCTCAGGTTCCTTTGGTTGGACTTCATGTTGAATAACATCTTTTACCTCTCTAAACAACACATCTCGACTGTACACAACCTTCTGTGTGACTGGGTTCCAAAGCTTATAACCCTTTAAACCATCCTTATACCCAATAAAGATGCACCTTTCAGATTTACTATCCAACTTGGTTCGTTTCTCCTTTGGAACATGTACATATGCATCACATCCAAATACCCTTAGATGTGAAAGAGAGGGTTTCTTACCAGTCCATACTTCTTGTGGAGTCTTATCCTCCAACGCTGATGAAGGTGATCTGTTGATCAGGTAACATGCAGTATCCACCGCCTCTGCCCAGAATTCCTGTCCTAACCCGGCACCACTGAGCATGCTTCTTGCCCTTTCCATCAACGTCTTGTTCATTCTTTCTGCGACTCCATTTTGCCGAGGTGTATATGGAGTAGTCTTCTGTCATGCTATACCACACTTCTTACAAAATTCTTCAAATTCCTTGCTGCAAAATTCTCCACCATTATCTGTCCTCAGCACCTTTATCTTCTTCTCTGTCTGATTTTCCACCAGAGCCTTAAATTCTTTAAACCTGTCAAAGACTTCAGATTTCTTCTTAAGAAAATATATCCATGTATTCCTTGAGAAGTCATCTATGAATGATACATAGTACACAGACTTACCCAGTGATGGAACCTTCACAGGTCCAAACACATCACTGTGCACAAGCTCTAATATCTGTTTCATCCTCTTACCACCAGAGGGGAAACTCACCCGATTCTGCTTCCCATATACACAATTTTCACAGAAATCAAAATCCAGAGAGCTATTATTCATACCTTCTACCATACCTTTACCATGGAGTATTCGAAGGCCCTTCTCTCCAATATGTCCAAGCCTTGATGCCACAACATGGTCTTCTCTCCAGAGACCACTAGATTCTCTACTCCATTTTCAGGAACCATAGAACTATTGCACCCATCAACAACAGTGCTACCTTGCAACTTGTACAGAGTTCCAATCCGAACTCCCCGCATTAATATCAGTGCTCCTCGAACCATCTTGCAGATATCTTTCTCGAACACCGTCTTTACACCTGCATCATCCAACTTGCTTACAGAAATCAGATTTCTGGCCAATGCAGGAATATGTAGAACACCCGAAAGTGTTCTAACCCTTCCACCTTGCAACTTCAACTTTACTTTTCCCCGACCAATGATTCTAGCCTTCCTATCATCTCCTAAGAAGACATCACCACCATCGTATTTCTCATACTCGCAGAACCACTCTCTATGGGGAGTGAAGTGAAAGGATGCACCTGAGTCAATCAACCACGCCTCATGATCTACATGTGTACTTGAAGAAGCCAAGTACACATCCCCACCTTCATCTGAGGTGGTTTTTGCCTCTGCAGAAGGAGCATCATCAGATCCCTTTCCTTTATCAGGAGCTTTAGATTTACAATCCCTTCTGAAGTGCCCTTCCTTTCCACATTTCCAGCACACCACCTTTGTAGGTTTTCCTGGAGATTTAGATCTCCCTCTAGATTTAGATCTCCCACTCGATGACTTATTTTTGTTTCTGTTCTGGGACCGTCCTCGTACAAACAAGGCATCACCATTCTGCTTGTCCATACTTTTCCGTCTCATCTCCTCTGTCAGCAAGGCTGAGACTATTTCATCAAACTGCAAAGCAGTTGCATTGCTACCTATTGCAATAACCAGACTATCCCACGAATCTAGTAGAGAACACAATAGACTGATGCACTTATCTTCATCTGAAAATTTAATATCAACAGATAATAACTGACTTACCATAGTATTAAACGCATTCAGATGCTCTGTCACCGAGTCTCCATCTTTCATCCTCAGGTTATACAGCTTTTTCCGCAGGAACAGTTTATTCACCAGAGACTTAGATTGGTACAAAGTCCCTAACTTGACCCACAAAGCCTTTGTCATAGCTTCCCCTGATACATTCAGCAATACTGAATCCGAGACACACAATCGTATTGTGCTCTTTGCCTTCCGGTCCAACTTCTTCCATTCTTCATCGGTCACTCCCAATGGTTTAGTACCTGGATCTACCACGATCCACTGATCTTTATCCACCAACAGATCATCCATCTTGAGTTTCCACAACTCAAAATTCTGACCATTGAACTTCTCAATCTCTATCTTTCCACTGCTCGCCATCTTCTTTCACCACCAGAATCGATCTCGCAGATCTCCCACTGAACAGGGTCTACCACAGGCCCGAGCGAAACCCTTCAGCAACAAAGGCGTCCCCTTGAAGCCAAAACAGCTCCGATACCAAATGTAGGTTTTAACCCTGTACAGAAATTACCTGCATACGAATTCTTAAACAAAGAAAATAAACAATGCGAGAGCATAACCCATAAAACACATATGCACAGAGATTTTTCCCTGGATCCCAAAACCGAGACTACCAACTTGATTTTTCATTATGTTCCTTTCAATGTTACAATACATATTTATACATGCCGAAGCATCCAATACCATGGACTGAAAACCATCGCGTCCAATACCACGAACCGAAAACCATCGCGTCCAAAAAACATGTGCGAAAATCATGCACAAAACCATAGGTGGGTCCGCCCAACCTAACATATGGTCCAAAACCAAAATTTTCCGAGGCGCTGCCCCGGACCCCATAAAGTGGAGTTACGGGTGCCCTTCAAACCCCCTATTAACTACGTGGAAAGAATATAACACAACCCAACATGCCTACTTTTCAGTTCTTAGTTTAGATCTTGTTGAAACAGCTCCTAAACCCATGAACTCGACCCCTAAAGCCTAGCATGATTTGTTTGATGCCTATATCTAGTAGTTTTTCAGTCATTGAGAAAGCTTGGACTCTTTTGAATGCTTTGAGCATTATTGTACATTCATTTTCAGCAGTTTGGCAAAGGAATTGACCAGGGTTTGCAGCACTTTATGGGATTCTTGTGGCATCTTGATTTGGTATTGTGTTTCCTTCTGTAATGGCAAGTTTTACATGTGTTTTATGTATGCCATTATCTCTCTTTGCTTCATCTTAACTGAATCAAACAAGGATAAAGGTAGAATACATTGAAATTGCAGTACTCTACCTAGGGTTTGTTTAGTTATTTATGTTTTCAGCTGTTGAAGACAATCCCTGAAGTCTTTCATGCCCTCTCCAACTCCTCTCCAGTCTAAAATCTCTCCATCTCACTCAATTTGAAGTGCTAAACCATTTGCCTACCTCGCCCCGTAGAGATCTCTGCAAAACTCTGTCCATTCCCCGGACCCAAATTTTCCTTTCACAATTGAGCCAGCAAGCCCATTTTAAATTCAATCATACACCTTTGTGCACATAGTGGCAACCATACTAGGGAGATGAAAAGTTTTTTTTTTGCTTTATAAACTACAAATGGAGCCTGAAGTTAACTAGGAAGCCTTCAAACTGCTCTTGCTCTGCAAGTGCATAGTAGATGAATGCTACTTTAGTTAATCTCTAGTTTACTTTATGAACTGAACATCTGGTTTCCTCAGTAAAATGTAATCAAGTTCAGATCTGATTGTTAATGGTCGACAACGATCAGACATTAGAAGGATGAAATCATTCACCTAAAGACTACAGTGTCGAGAATCCCAAGGTTCAGAGTTTTTATGGCGACTCTACTCTTCAAGAACCAGAAGCCTGAAGAATTTCTTGGTGAATTCATTGTTATCAAAATGGTTTCGCTAGATTGAAGGTATGCTCCCATGAGCCGAGATCACATTCCAGGTTTTCCAAATAAAATTCTAAAGGTAAATTGGCAAAGGAATTTGCCTATGTTTAAAGATGATGATAGGAATGATGCTGCTTTACATCTGGTTAGATTTCACATATATATTCACAAGTTGAAGGTTGATTTTCCTAAAGATTACTTAATGAAGATATTCATGGCCACTTTGGAAGGTGAAGCCTGATCTTGGTATGAAAGTTTTCCGCCTACTTGTATTTATTGTTTAAAGGATTTTCATGCCATGTTCTTTGAAAGGTATAAAGAATCTTATCCATCATTAAATTTAGTTCAGAACTGTTGCAAACATGTTTATAGTTTTATTGAAAATATTGAGAGAATTTATGAAGATGATAACTTCATGGATGATGAGATCATGGAAGCCCTGTATGAAAATCCATTTCAGCAGCATAAAGAGAACTTATAGTATACTTATCAAGATGCTCAGGAAAATTTGCAGCTAGAGCAAGATCTTAGTACAGTGGAAAATGATGAAAGAGAAGGTTTTATTTCAAATCTGTCCATAAAAGAAAATAGTATGTAGGAAAGTCAAATTTCAATCTCAGATTGTGACAAAATCAGGTTGGCTATTCCAGATCTAGATTCAGATCATGATGATGAAGACTACCTTGTTCTAAATCCCATGAAGGAGAGCTCTGTTGCTGATATCATTTGGAATGAAAAAGACAAAGTTATTGATCCAAGTGTTCTCATTTCATTATAACAAAACCTTCATGAGGAGGTAATCCAGTCATTTTATGAAAAACAAAATGATATCTTTGTTCAAGTAAGTGAAAAACATTCTTTCGATAACTTAGTGGTAAATGATCATTTGATTGCCATGTCATATGAAGGTGATAAGACTGTCATGTTTGATAATCTTGAAGATTGTTTTCTGTTTAAGAATAACCTAGACCATGAAGTTGAGGAATATGAGCTTGAGAAAGAAAATATGCTATAATTTCTCATGGTCAAGAAATTTACAGCTAACACTCAGATGGCAGAAGCTTATACCTCTCTGTGCCTTCCTATGTCTTAGCAACTAGTTGTTTTTTCAGATCAGAATGAAGGGAGTTGTATTTTCACTACTAGATCTCAAGACAAGCTAGTACTTCATGACTTTCAAGATCCTTTCAGCATTCTTTTGCAAGCATTAGAGAAGATGAATGTTGCCTAGTTCGTTAGCATAAGCCTTGGTTTTAGCTGTTATTGTGAGTTGTCTACATGTACATCATTTTGCCTGCTCAGGGAAAGTGAAAGCACGATTTCAGTCAATAGCCATTTGCTGGATTGGTTACATTGGAAGGCTCACTTCACATGAATGCACATATTTCATCAATAGGCAGAGGGTTTTCATCATGATTTGAAGCCCTCAAATCTCGATGGACTACTGCTATTAAAAAAAGCTTTGTAATTACTTATTTCAGTTTAGTAAGTCTTGAGTCATTTTGTATTTTCGTCAGTTTCAAGATAGTTTCAGAGTCAATTTATACTATTGTCATTCATTTAACTTGGGGCCCGAAGTGAAGGCTATAAAGCTGAATGTCTGACTTCAGTTTTTGGGTTGTTTAGTGTCAGTTGTTTGAGTCAATTTTCAGTCAGCATATTGGTTTTTGGATGTTTTGAAGTTATTGACTCCATTGCCCAATGGATGAAGGCACTTGTCTGCTCTCCCAAAGATTTTTGGTTCTTGGCACCTCCCAGGAGCTACCATCCCCATTGGAGCCAATGTTAGTGTCGGTATCTTCATCCCTCCATCAATGATTAAATTCTCTTGTTGCATTGCATGTTAGGTGTCTCACTCAATCATCTACATTCCATTAGGGTCATGGATCATCTGATGGTAGCGGTATATTATACATTTTCCCTCCTGTCCTTTACCTACTGGACCATTTTCATACATCTAGATCATCTGCAGCCAATTTTTGTCTTTAAATTTACAAAATTCATTGTTAGGGTTTTAGGTCTCATTAGGTCTAGGGTTTCGTCATTAAAGTCTTCAAAACACTCAATAATGGTCAGCAGGCACATGAGGAGGTCAAATAAAGTTTCAGCAACAATAATTTCCATAATCACATGCTCAGAGATTAATTTTTCCTCAAAACCCTATTTTGAGGAAAAACAGAGTTTTTTATGTTTTCATGTACAAATTTGATGTAATTTCATTTGTTCCATACGTAATAACTTTAGAGGCAGCCCTGGTCACCTTACCAAGCCTCTGCAACTTCACCACCTGCAAAAAAAAACAAAAATTCAGAGAATTTAGTCCATCAAAGGCAAAAACAAAGCAAACTGCCCAAAAACGGAGTTTTAAAAGCAAGTCAAAAACAAACATTATAAGAGTGGGTTTTTGTAAATGAAAAATCAAGACTATATGTATATAAACTATCTTTCATGTTTAAAAAGTTCACTTGTGTCCTCAAGAGAAAGAGAGCAAGTGTATTGGTCTTCTAAGAGCCAAGAGAGTGAGTTTTGTGCCAAAACAAGAGAAAACCCAAGCGCAGCGCACTGGGGGGTGGGCATGGCACATTCATCTGGCACGATGCATTGGGCAACAGTTGACAGTGTAAATTCATAACAGGTGCGACACATTGAAAGGGTGAGGCGCACCTATCAGGTGGCACGGCGCACAGCGCTACAAGGCTCGAAATCACTCCCAACCTTTTCCAAACTCACAAATTTGCTAAATTCCTCACTATCCAAGTAAGTTGTCACTCCTTCATGGCCAATGAATGAGTTTATCTTGGTGCTTATGGTGATTTAATGGGAAAAATTTGAAACCCTACCTCCTTGCTTTTTTTGTCAAAAACAATTGCATAGGGTTTATAAATTGTATTTCTTGCTGCTAATTCCACTCTTAAGAATTTTTCACTCCCTCACTCCTTCATTCCCCCATTCCTTCACTTCATTTTCTCCCTCTCTTTACATTCTCATTTACCCATTCCATATTCCTCGTATCCCTAAACAACTAACACTAAATCCCTAATCCCATTATCCTAAACCCTAATTGCTATTCCAAAACTCTAAAAACCATCCCCTAAACCCTTTTATTCCTCAAAAACCTGTCAGCAACATTCCAAAATCCCTCATACACACTCCCTCCACAGTCCCTCATACATTCATATCCTTGGCAGAAAAAACCTAAAGACATTATAAAATCTCTTCATACTCATCTAAGAAAACTCAAACATTGGCAAACATGGAGTCAGATTCTTCCTATGAGAGAGATGAGGAAACAGTCAGTGATTCTTCTAGAGAAATGCATGCACCAAGGAGGCCTCACAAGGGTGGAAAACATAACCGGGAGGAGCCTACTTCACTTGTTGAGTTGTTGGCCTGTCCTCTTGCTGTCACATGCTTTCAACACCAATCTTGTTATCAGTTTTGTGAGATGGTGGAGAGAGTCAAGTATCACCTTGAGTTGGCCAAATTGTTTGTGCTCCATCTTCATAATGACCAAGTCACTTTGGCAGGTGTGACATTCACTTTGACACCTGAGACTATTGCTCAAGCAACCAACATTCCAAATGTAGGTGAGCAATGGTATAAGAGGCAGCTAATAGACAGAGATCATTATGAGCCTTACATCAAGGCTGGTTTTCAGAGACATATTAGTAGATTTTTTCTTTTCAAGTATCTTTAAGACACATATGCTCCCTTGATGAAACTCATAATTAAATATTTCAGCTATGAGGGCAAATTATCTCGTCTGTATGCCTATCATATCAGATTGTTGATGCACTTTACTAGGGTGAGGATGATGAACCTCCCTTATTTCATTTACCGGAACATTGAGAAGATGACCACCTTAGTGCAAAATAAGCCTCCTCAGCAGCAATATAACAGCATATATCATTTTTCACTAATCAAAATTGTGGTCTTGCATCAGCTTGGTTTACTGAACATCTCATGGGAGGATTTCATTGCACATGAGGTCTTTACAGGTCCTCAAGTACCCCCAACAATTTTTTATCAGGCAGGAGGGCCTTCACATCAGCAGGAGGTTCATGAGACACAAGCCGCTAGTGTGCCAGTGTTTGTCACATATCAAAAGGGCACTAGAAGGTTGTTTACAACAGAAAAACGAGTACTATCTCCACCTGGGGTGGAAGGGGTCTCGTTTCCTCCATCAGCAGAGCAGGTACAGGACAAGGGTAAGCAGCCCTTGCATGATGAGCGACCTTCAGGAGGTCATGAGACAGATTTCATCCTCATTCAGGATGACGATACTGATTTGGACTCTCAAAGCTCAAAGTTTAAAGAGATCATTCAGGAGCAGCAAGATGGCATTCAACATTTGTCTCTCAACCTAGAAAGGACCAAGTGGATCATTAATTATTTGGAGCAAAGGAACAAACAGTTAGAAGATCAGCAAACCATCATGGAGCTCCAAAACATAAGGGCAAACCGGCAAGCTGCCAAGAGGAGGAAAATCAAATTGACCACGCTTGAGCAAGAAATTCAAGCTAATCATGAATCTTGGCTTGGGAGGACAAACATGCACCTATAAAGGAGGCTAGAGAAGGCCAACAATGAGAAAAACATGTTGAGGAACATGGCATACCACTACTTGTCAAGAAATATGGTGTGCAAAGCAAGAATCAGGAATTTGAAGGCCAAATTGAAGAAAACCATGAGGAAGAGAAAAGAGAAAAATAGACTCCAGATCTTGGTTGAGGCTTCCTTAGCCCAACACAGCACCTGATGAGGAACACTCAGCCCAAATTTCAAGAAATTTTGGAAACTTTTTGCAATTTTGAAATTTTTGGCCTAAAAAACAGGTTTTTCTGCCCAATGCACAATGCCACTTGGCGCACGCTTTTGCTAGAGACCTCCTTTTGAGGAAAACTCAGCATTTTTGGATTTTTCATGGAAAAATATGAATTCCCTCACATGGCCAAGAAATTTTGATAGGTTTTGAGCTTCCAAAAAGGTCAAAAACACCTCAAAAATGACCTTTCTGCCCCTTTTTGGACACACAGGAAGCAGTGTTGGGAGAACTCAATTTTGGATGGGAAAATGGAGGCCAAATTCAGAAATTCCACTTGTTTTGGAAAGTAGATAGGCAGAACTTTCCAAAAAGCCCACTTGGAGAAAATTTGGTGCACGGGAAGGCCTCCAAAATCAGCTGCAAAAAGGCGTTATGCATAGGGAAATCAGCACAGCGCATAGGATGAAATTTGCTCATTTTGGCCAAAAAACTCTGTTTTTCGCCTAGTTTCTTCATAGTTTGAATTTTCTCTTTCTAATAGTCAAACTCATGATGTAATTTAATGTGACTTGATGGATTTTGATGTAATTATGCTAAATTTTCACTCATAGAGGTAGATTCATCATGAAAAAGTAGTTTGCAACTGAATGAATCAGTTTCCTAGGTTTTAGAGGCATGTTGTTCCACTGCCTACTTTTCAGTTCTTAGTTTAGATCTTGTTGAAATAGCTCCTAAACTCATGAACTCGACCCCTAAAGCCTAGCATGAGTTTTTTGATGCCTATATCTAGTAGTTTTTCAGTCATTGAGAAAGGTTGGACTCTTGTGAATGCTTTGAGCATTATTGTACATTCATTTTCAGCAGTTTGGCAAAGGAATTGACCAGGGTTTGCAGCACTTTAGGGGATTCTTGTGGCATCTTGATTTGGTATTGTGTTTCCTTCTATAATTGAAAGTTTTACATGTGTTTTATGTATGCCATTATCTCTCTTTGCTTCATCTTAACTAAATCAAACAAGGATAAAGGTAGAATACATTGAAATTGCAGTACTCTACCTAGGGTTTTTTTAGTTATTTATGTTTTCAGCTATTGAAGATGATCCCTGAATTCTTTCATGCTCTCTCCAACTCCTCACCAGTCTAAAAGCTCTCCATCTCACTCAATTTTAAGTGTTAAACCACTTGCCTACCTCACCCCGTAGAGATCTTTGCAAAACTGTGTCCATTCCCCAGACCAAAATTTTCCTTTCACGATTGAGCCAGCAAACCCATTTTAAATTGAATCAAACTCCTTTGTACACATACCTAGCCTAAAATCAGTCATTACATCAATTATCTCAAGCTTTTTTGACCATATTTTTTGAGATTGACAAGGAGAGAGCCCTCTCCCAACCTGGTAGGGCTAGCTACTAGGTTAAGCGTGGTTTGATGTTACCCTAGATCCTACCTTTCTCAGCCTGAGGTAGATTTAGGCCCTAACAGTGTTATACACCATTTTTCCAGAGTTAACCACTGGACCCATTATGTTTTTTATCATATAAAAAGCAATGAATATATCCTTCTAAATGAACAAGGATGATAAAATGAGCTATGATCTAATTGAGTACCAAGAGGAGAAAATATTTATGTCCAAACAATTCCAGTGAAAATAATATCTCTATTAGTTACAATAATATTTGGGTTCCCATGTAGCTTTTGAACTTTTTCCACGAATGCAATAATGATTATACTATATTAGAAAGGATGAGATAGTGTTGGGGGGCATAAAATTAG
The DNA here is from genome assembly GCA_031772625.1 of Pinus tabuliformis. Lineage (NCBI taxonomy): Eukaryota > Viridiplantae > Streptophyta > Pinopsida > Pinales > Pinaceae > Pinus > Pinus tabuliformis. Next base: position 203,055,536 of record CM062811.1, read on the forward strand.
CAGATTTTTAGACTGCCCATTTTTTGTTGTCATATTTATAACCCTACAACTGATGGAGGCATCAACAGTGGTCAACCAAGTTCTTCCTAAAATAAGAGAGTATCCTTTAAACTTAATCTTGGGTTTAATAAAAAGGAAATATGTGGGATATTCCCAAGAATCAATGAAGACCATGACATATTCAATAATGCCTTCAGGTGCTACTGTGGATATATCAATAAATTTTAGCACGGTGGTGGTCTTCCTCAGGGACCCTTACATATTGAACTTAAGCATAGTGTCCTTAGTCATGACATTTATTGCAGCTCACAAGTCAATGAGATTGTTAGGAACTACAATATCATTCATGTGAACATCTACTACCAAGGTTCCAGGATAAATACTTTGGGATAATGACCTTCTCAAGCATAAGATCAAATAGCTAACCTCTGACATTGATAGTAGGGGTGTATATTTTACTCCTTCCTGACCTTCTAATACATTCCTCTTTGATGAATTTTTTATATATAGGACCATCCTTAATGTCCTGTAGGAGGGGTATCTTAACACACATATTTTTCAATTCTCCCAAAAGTTCAACATCATCTAGGGTGTTTTCTTTTTGAGTGGTCAACCTTTTAGGATATGGATGTTCATTGACTTGCGGTGCATGATATTCCTTCCCTTCTTCTATATTTTCCACTGGATAAGGCAAATGAGCATTGGGAAGAAACTTCCTAGACCTAAGGTTGATTTCTTGAATTTCTACAGCATAAGTTGGATAAGAGAGGTCTCTACTTAGATAGGTTGAGCATGCTTACTATTCATATTTGGGTTCAATTGGGTAGGCATATTAGGTTGTTCTAGAGGGGATTATTGTGGGGTAATTATTGTTGAGGAGGAGGAATCAAGGTAAGTCATTGGGTTGCCTGAGTCCTCCATCTTGAATATGGATTAACACATTGAAGAGGTTGTTATTAATATGGATGAAAAGGAGGAATGAAATTTTGAGGGAGATAAGACCATGGAACCATAGACCATAGTGAGGTACTAAGAGGATAACAAGGTTGAAAAGGTGAATTATAATTTGTATTGAAAGAGGAGGGGTAGTTCATACGTTCATAATACTGTCTTAGGCCTTATTTCCTTTTATTTATTAACAAAGTTGAGTTGGTCAATGCTCCCTTCTGCTCCTTGGTACACAAATTTCAAACTTGGAAAATATGGAAATTTGTTAGTTGAGTGATTTTCTTTACATACAGAACATATCTCTATGACATCTAAGAGGAACTTATTCCTAGGATGCCTTTTCATGTATTTGGGGGAAAGATAGCTAATACCGTTTTTTATTCATTTTTTTTTCTAAATCTATAGTGTCCCCATCTGCATAGAAAAGGTGTGGCATTTCACCTCAACTTTCTCAATTAGCATTAGTTTCAACCAATTCGGCCTATATAAGTGATTTTTTAATGTTTATTCAACTTGGATTTTCTCTTTTATGGATTTTTTTATGGAAATAGTTACACAAGAAATATTTCATTTATGTGAAATAATCTCTTTGTTTCATATTTGTCAAGTGAATGCATTTTAGGTGGATTTTATTAATCTTTGGGATTTTTTAAGCTAACTACTCTTCAACCCTTTCTCCCTAATGATTTAGTGTGCATTGTACATAATGTACAACTAATGGAAAAGAGGAAAAAATCTTAGCTCGACTCTACAAGTAGTCTTAGAGAGTATAAAAGGCCTTTAACCCCTAGTTCACTACATCTCTACGTCTCTCTTGCTCAACTCAACCCAAAAATTGTGCCCAAGATAGCCATCAATTTCTTTTTCTTCTTCTTTAGAATGCTTTTCTAGGGCAATAATTCCCAACAAACCTTTTACAAAATAAAAAAAATAAAAACTCTCAAATTTTTATTTTAATTAGCTACTTAAGGTTTTCCTTACTAGAGCACCTAGGGTTTCAGATCCTAAACTATTCTCATGCTTTTAGCTTACCTTTTTTGTTAAAATCTTGACTAGTTCGCCATTTCTTCTAACTGGGTAGATGAGAAAATATTCAATTCCAATAAACCCTAGATTATTTATTGGTACCATAGATATTGTATTAATGGGAAGATTCCCAACTATCCTAGTCAAGATTTTGAATCTAATGATATTGTTTTTTCTTCATTATTGAAACTTGTGTTTTTACACAGACCTAAGTAGCCTTGAAACCTAGAACCATTGATTGTTTGCATTTTGCATTATAATCCAATCTCTACATTGTATTACTTTTTATTTTATTGGAAAACATGTACGTGTACAAGAAATGAACATGAAAATATCCATTATATGAGTCATCTGATGACAAAAAACTTGTTAATTTTTCTAGATTTGAGTTCTAGGTCACTCCATGTTTCATTGACAAATTCACCATGTGTACCTAGTCAAAGATATATAGGTTGACTAATAGGTAAAATATGCTTGCAGATGATCCAAATTCGTAAATATACAAGGATGCAAGGATATCTGTGTTTCCAAAGGTGGCTTCCCTTCCATATGTGTCCCCATGTGTTGAAGTTGTAGATAAAATAGTTGGTGAAGCACATAGATCTAGAAGAATCCATGATTACATATAGCCATGGAAAACCCATTTCATCTTTTAGTTCCTTTAACATCAAGATGTAATATAATATTCCTATGGAAGAAGTGTCTTTATATTAATATTGGCTAACAATATTATTAAGATATATTATATACAACTTAAACTACTATAACAATATTAATACAAAAATAATGTATTAATTTTAATTAAATTTCTAAAATTACATAAATATAACAAGATAAGATTCTGAATCCAAGTTGTGTCCATAGATTTCTACTCTAGAAATAGAACTGCTGAGGAAAATGTTTTATCTAGTGAGTTTGAAATTACGGTACTAATGTAGTTCATTGTTGAAACTTGTTTTTTTTGCATAGACATAACTAGCCTTGAAACCTAGAACCATTGATTGTTTGCATTCTGCATTATAATCTAAACTTTGTATTTTGTTCTTTCTTATTTTATTGGAATTATAAAAAAACATGTACATGCAAAAGAAATGATCATGAAAATATCCATTATATGAGTCATCTGATGACGAAAAACTTGTTAATTCTTCTAGATTTGAGTTCTAGGTCACTCCATGTTTCATTGGCAAATTCACCACGATTACCTAGTTAAAGATATATATGTGGACTAATAGGGAGAATATGCTTGCAGATGATCCAAATTCATAAATATACAAGGATGCCAATATATTTGTGTTTCCAAAGGTGGCTTCCCTTCCATATGTGTCCCCGTGTGTTGAAGTTGTAGATAAAATAGTTGGTGAAGCACATAGATCTAGAAGAATCCATGATTACATATAGCCATGGAAAACCCTTTTCCTCTTTTAGTTCCTGTTATCACCCCAAGAAACTCACCTAGGTTGTAAATCAGTGATGCTCAGGAACATTAAAAATTCCACAATTATGTTGGATAAGATGATGGATAAATGGAAGATGTGCAACACTTTTAAGCTAGATAACCACTCCTATTATGATTTACCCCAGACATGGGTGAAGACCCCCAAACTACAAGGCTTTCAACCACCAACTACTCACGGTTTAAGGTAAAAGTGATGATGGAGAAGACTGATTGCACCAGCAGATGCACAGAGCTCTGTGATGGCCAACTGCAATCAGTTAGAGGATCTGCACGACTGTTATTCAATAGGCAGTGAGGATGACAGCTCTCTGCAATTTGAACAACAGCAACCTGCAAGAAATTTTCAATGAACTACTAAATTTTAACATATAGGTGGGATGACAGCCCCTCAGATGCCAAATATTCACAGCACATTAACAAAATGCAAAGCAGGCAGAGCCTAGAATATAGAAGAAGTGAAAAGCGAGCAGGTGATAGCAAAAGAAGCTTGTATTAATGGAAATCAAGCCCAGAAACTACAGGTCTCATAGTATTAACAGTCTCCAGAAGTTAAAAGGCTCCAATAATCTCTCATTCATCAAACACTCATCAATCCATTACATCTTTGTTCTGGGTATATATAGAGTTTGTTTACAAAATTGCTCTGCTGGTTATGCATGCAGGAATCAATAAATGAGGGCCAACAACATTTACATTCAGGAATGGGCCTTTGATACGAATCTGGTTGTGCTGTAAATGGATTTGCCTCCCTCTGGCTCTCTGCGGTCCTTCTTTGGGCAGGTGGAATGAAATATGGGTAAAACCCATAACCACTGAATGCTCTAATTTGATCGGCGGTGTCCTGCTCCTCCTCGGACATACTGTTGATTAAATGATGTTGCTGAATCATTGAATGGCTTTAATATGACTGTTCTAGCTTTTAAACAGAGTAATGCTGCCCAAACTATTCATTCCCGCCCATCACTGCTTCCATGTTGACTTTTTTAAAGGTTTCAGGCATAGTTTTATTTACTATCGGGTCCGCCTTTGGCTTGCAATGCACGTTTAAACAGGCCCTCCTTTGTTTCTTAACATTTGACAAATACATGCAAAACCGCCACAAAACCACGAAAAATGGCTTTGGCGGACTTGAGATATATGCATGCATTTTGCTTCCCGGACCCTTTGGGTCCGGGCCTCATTGCATTCAGCATTCAGCAAGGCCTCCTTCGTATTTCCTTTATACATTAAAAACACAAAAAATTCATTGAAAATGGCCCGGGCGCGGTCTTGAAATAATATAGAATAGAGCTCTGTACATCCATCGGGTCTGGCTCATCGCATTGGCATATAACTGATGGTAAAGGCCCGCCCCTTTGAAAGCGCCGATGCGATATCGGCGACCGCCGAGGACCCAATATAATATAAAATGCAGCGCTGTATGGATGTCGGGTCCGGCCCATCGGCGATTGCACCTGCCCCTTTGTAAGTCCTTCATTGCGATACGCCGATGCGATATCGACAATCGCTCATCGGCGAAGTCTCATGTCGCTGCCACTGCCCGCCTCCTCCGATTGCGATATGCCGACGCGATCTGGACCGTTGATCGGCCAGATCCAACGGCTGAGATTGAAGCGGAGCCTTAAACCTGCAATCTTGGTTTTTGCATAGTTTTTGGGGTATTCCCGCCTCCCGATAGTGTATTTCTACCCACCAAAGGGCTTTTCTCTTGCAACTTTTTCAATCGGTGGAAAGCTTTTAGCCATAATTTGAGGATTTCGGCAGCATCAATGAATCCTTTGGCATGATTATAAGCATTTTTGCAGTCTCTGAGAGCATTTTGAATCCATTTTTGATTTCTTGTTCAGCAAAGCTAACACTGGCTCCTTCTGGGGATGAGATCCTCCCTGTGAGGTCTCAAGAACCTGTAGATCGATGCCTTTCCAGCAGCAAACAAATTAGCCAAAATTCCTAGTGTTCCATTGGGCATGGAGTCTATTATAGCTACACAAAAAACTGATAAAAGCAGAATATTTACAGCTTTTAAGGCCAAAAGACCTTAAATCACATAATTCTTCAGAAACCGCCCATTAACTGGGCCATCAAAGACTGGTTCTCCTCCCATACTTTTCAGTATGAAGGTATTGTTCCCTTGAATCTGTGAAATGATGAAAGGGTCTGTCCAGAGAGCATCAAACTTCCCATGATTGCCTTTCTTTTCTTTAAAAGCATCCCATTTCATGACCAAATCCCCAACCTGAAAATTGTTTCTTTTTGTCTTCTTGTCAAAGGCTTCCTTGACCTTTTGTTGATGTGTTGTAGCTTTTTCAATCAGCTGCTCTCTGATCTGATACAATTCTGTTAAATCAGTGATTCTATTGGCCATATCATCTTCTTCATTATGCGCTATTTGGAGCAACTTTGCCACAGGGAGGGTAAGTTGAATTGGAAAAATAGCATCAGTACCATATACCAGCTTGAAAGGAGAGCAGCCTGTAGATCTTTTGATGGTCACTCTGTCTGCCCAAAGTGCATATTTGAGCTTGGCATCCCAATTCTTCTTATTTTCCTCTAACAGCTTTTTAATAATCCTGATTAGACTTTTATTAGAGGACTCTGCTAGACCATTCCCTTGGGGGTAATAGGAGGTGGAATGAACAAGTTTAATGCCCATTGAATCACACATTTCAACCAACTCCTTAGCCTTGAAGGCTGCTGCATTATCTGTTATAAGCTTATGTGGGCAACCAAATCTGCTGAAAATGTTTTCTGATAAAAATTTCATTACCACATTATGATCAACCTTCCTTGTTGGGATTGCTTCAATCCATTTTGTAAAATAATCAGTGGCGACTAATATCCACCTGTGCTGGCCACTGGAATGCGGGTTGATTTCACCAATGAAATCCAAGCCCCACTGCTGAAAAGGTCCTTTTGCAATGATTGGCCTTAGGGGCAGGGATTTCAACTGCTGCTTACCTTCAAATCTCTGGCACCTGTCACAAGATTTAACAAAAACAAATATGTCAGAAAATAAAGAGGGCCAATAGTACCCGGCTCTGAGAATCTTTTGGGCTGTAGTTCTCCAATAATGATGTCCTCCATACATGCTGTCATGGAACTGCTGCATAACTTCTATTGACTGTTCTTTGTCCAGACATCTTAAAAGCACTCCAGATGGATCCCTCCAATAAAGCAGGCCACTATTGATGCAATATTTCTCTGCCTTGAGCTTTAACGTTCTTGCTTGACTTTGAGAAAATTCTGAAGGAATTTCTAGATTTAGCAGGAAATTAATTATTGCAGCATACCAGCTACATGAAGCTAGGTTTTTGGCCACTGATTGTCCTCTTTGCATTTCAGCTGTTTCATGCTCTTCCATTAGACCATTTTCTGCTACATTGAACAAGAAATCAATGTCCAAAGACCTGCAATTTTCTTCAGCCAATAGTTTAGCAAGCCCCTGACCTCTTACCAGCCTGGTGGGCTTCAGCTCTATGTTGAATTCTATCATTTTTGCAATCCATTTCGCTCTTTTTCCATCAGCATCAGGCTGTATTAAAACATCCTTTATTGCAGCAGAAGGCACGTATGCAACTATTTTGGAGTGCAAGATGTAAACTCTAAAAGCCTTCAAAGATTTGATAAGGGCATAAGCCTGCTTTTCAATGATTTCATACCTTAGTTCAGCATCCCTCAGATTTTTGCTGAAGAAGGCAACTGGATGCTCTTGGCCTACTTCATCTTGCTGCAACAGGACAGCTGCAATGGTATCCTTAGAGGCAAATGAGAACAGATGAAACTCCTTGCTATAGTCAGGACTTATTAAAGTAGGAGCTTGCACAATAGCCATTTTAATGGACTCAAAAGATCTTCTAGCCGCATCAGTCCACTTCACCTCTGCTCCCTTTTTCAACATGGAGGTTATGTGCTTGACTAGCTCTGCAAAATTAGGAATGAACCTCCTTACAAAGTTGATTTTGCCAAGAAAAGACTGTATATCTTTCTTTGATCTTGGAAGAGTCAAGGACTGAATTGCTTTGACTCTTTCTAGGTCAATCTGAACACCTGCAGCAGACACTACATGCCCCAACAGTTTGCCTTCTTCTAAAGCGAATTGGGATTTTTTGGGATTGAGTGAAATCCCAAACCTTCTGCACTTCAAAAACACCTTTCTTAAATGCTGTAAATGATCATGGTGGCTGCCAGAATAAACAGTTATGTCATCAAGATATATCAACACGAATTTATCCTTTTCACCCACAAAAGCAATATCCATAGCGCGTTGAAAGGTGGCTCCAACATTCATTAGCCCAAATGGCATTTTTGCATACATGAACGTGCCCCAAGGAGTGGTAAATGCTGTCTTTTCTTGATCATCTGGATGCACAGCGATTTGATTGAAGCCTGAAAACCCATCTATGAAAGACATCACTTTGGCACCTGAGACTTGCTGCAACAAATGCTCCATTTTTGGCAAGGGATAATTATCTTTTTTGGAGCATTTATTTAGATTCCTGAAATCAACGCACAGTCTGATTTCTCCATTCTTCTTCCTCACAACAACTAGATTGGCCACCCATTTAGAATATCTGAGAGGCACTATAATCTTAGCAGCCAATAACTTTTTAATTTCTTTCTCAACCAGAGGAAGGAGCACAGGATTCATTGGCCTCGGCTTCTGTTTGAAAGGAGTAGTGCCTTTTTCAAGTGGAATTTTATGCTGTATTATACTCCTGTCATATGTTTTCAGATCACTGTACTCCCAAGCGAACACATCAGCAAATTGCCTCATTAATTTGCAATATTCAGCACTCTGATCAGCAGATAGATTAGTGGACAGATTTATGAATTTGGGCTGACCTGGACCTCCTATATCATGCTTGCAAACTTGGGACTGATCTTCTTTTTGGGCAGCTTTGTAAGGCACATCATTATGGTCAAACAATCTCTCAAGAGGGATTAAACCCTTAGGAATATGGTTACTGGGAAGCTGGACTATGCCATTCTTGCCAATTTTATTTCTAAGCTGGGACTTGGGAACTTCTAACAAAGCATCATTGTTTTGGTCAATTTGCATTTCAGAGAACTCATCAATGACTTGAAGGAACCTACTTAACTCATCATCATCATCAAAAACCTTCCAATGGTGCACATTATCAGGCACAGAGGGTCTATACTTCATTTGTACCTCATAAACTAGTTTGGGAGGCGATGGAGGGATGAACAAACTAGCAGAGACAGCAATGGAATCAGCAAGTTGATTTTGGGCTCTAGGAATATATGAAATGCAGAAAAAGTCAAAGAACTCTTTGACTCTCCATACCTCATCTCTATAAGCTTTCATCCTTGGATGCTTTGCTTGGAACGTTCTTTTTACTTGTTGAATTATCAGATCAGCATCTCCAAATACCTTCAGATTTTTTATTCCTCTATCTTTGGCTTCATGAAGGCCCAACAGTAGTGCTTCATATTCTGCTATGTTGTTTGTCACCTGAAAAACCAGCTTTAGAGATAACTGAACTGTTTCTTGTTGTGGAGATACTAGCACCACCGCTGCTCCTACAGTCTCCTTGGTACATGCTCCATCAAAAAACATTTACCAAATCTGACCACCCGTATCATGTTCAGCCTGAGCTGTTGGTTTCCGTATATGCAATGCAACCTTCTGAGATTCTTCTATTTGGAGGATGCAAGCTCCAAAATCAGTGTCCACTGCATATATGGGATGGTTTGTAGGATTCTTCTCATCACTAATAACATATGCCAGCTGTGCTTCTCTATATAACCTCCTGCTTTCTCCTCCAAACACTGGAACAGTTGCATAAGATAGATCATTCTGCAATGTCCCTCCTAGTCTCTTAATCCACCCTCTAGACAACAGCATACCAAACTTAGGAGGAACATCGGCCACCACTATATCCATCATCATACTTTTCATGGGCAGCTGGGTTAGGGTAATGGCCAGATCCTTAATTAATCCAAGGCATTTCACCTTCCTTGAATCAAATGAGAACAAATCATGATAGGGTCTGGTGATATCAAGGCCTAGCTCTTCCATGACAGTTTTAGGCATTAAATTGTGACTGGCCCCTGTGTCTAGCAGGCAATTGTGGAGGATTTTATCATGGATAGTTAATGAAACATAGAAAGATGGAGAAGTATCATCTGCAGGTTCAATCATGGGGCTAAGCACAATAGCAGGCTTGTCGTCTTGCAAATTGACAGAGTCAATGGAGGATTGGTTAGGCTCTAGCTCAAGGGCTTCAAGGATGGGCTTTCTAAACAATTCACTCTTGACCAACTCAGCCAGAGGGACAACTATTTTCAGCTTCTGAACTTCTGACTCAAAATTGAAAGACGAGAATGATTTATCAGTAGCTTTTACCTCTTGAGCAGGGGCCTTGAGGGTGACAAGATCAGCTGCTGGTCTTCTTTGCCTGCTATTCTGTGGCACTGTTTGAGCAGCTGCTTCTTGTGTAGTATTTTCTTTTACCTTCTTTGCATTGGATCTTAGATTATATCTTTGCTGCTGCTCACCAGATTGCAGAACGGCACCACTGTCCCACCTCTAGCTATTTTTCTCTTGCAACAATGACTCTTCATATTCGGCCAATGTTAAAAATGCAGCATTACCTTTATCCTCCAAGCAGTGAATTTCATCCTCATCTTCTTCATATTGTTCCCCCCTCATGACTGCATTCTAAAAGGGGGCTTTTACTTTATGATCTTCTCTTGCTTCTTCACCCCTTTGCATAATCTGTAGCTACTCATTTGCTTTTCTAAATGGGTTTGGATTTCTTGGGACAAATGTGTTTTGCTGCCTTGTTTTGCCTAAAGACTGATCAACTTTTAACTTAGAAATTTCAGCAGCCAATGACTCTATCATTTTGGTCATTTTGTCTAACTTAGGCTCGGAAGTTGATGCAGTGGAAGAAGAAGCCTCACCTCTCGGCCTTCTTCTGTTACCTTGACTCTTTAACTTTTCTGCTGCCATAATATTTGATTCCACCTCCAAGGCTGCCTCTTGCATATCACCCAGCATAGCACATCGTCTTTCTCTCAGCAATAATCAAAAGTCAGAATCAAAAGCATTGGCATATGTGAGTTTGGCAGCAGTAGGGGTAGGCTTTACCTCAGATGGTATTTTACTATACATTCTATTAAATCTTTTATTAAAGTCAGGCAAAGACTCACCCTTTTCTCTTTTCAAGTTTCCAAACTCTGTATGATAATACAAAAAGTCCTTCTTATCTCCCCATTGCTTCAAAAATGCCTCATCTAATGCTTCTATATCTGTTATAGATCTCTAGGGTAATTCTCTAAACCACTTCCTAGCCTCTCCATCAAGACTCTGGACAAAAACTCTCATCCATACATCATTCTCACTTATGTCTAAATTATCAGCATAACTGTAAAAAGCTTCAAGATGTTCTTCTGCTGTCACTCCCTCTGTTCCAGTAAATTTGGGCATATATTTTTGATATTCTCCTGTAGGCATGGCATTTAAAGGTGTAGGCAATATCAAAGGTCCATATCTAGCAGCAACAATCCTTTCAATCCTAGTAGGTGCTTGCTGCCCTGCCATGTTTGGAATATGCGGAAGAATACTAACAGATGGAGCAGTAGGAGATAATGTAATGGGTGGGAAAGATATTGGGATGTTCTGGACAGTATGGGAAACTTTCTTCGGACTCAGATTCAAAGGGGAACTAAATGGAGAAGGAGCTTTATGAATCTCTGCAGGTATTTCTTCCTTAACGGTACTAGGCTCTAAGTCTTCAAATTGTGTATCCTCAACTAAAAACTCCTCATGCAGATACTAATAAGATTTCTTGGGCTTACCTGATCCTGATGCTCCTTTCTGCGATGTTTTCTTCGAGTTAACAATCTTTTCAGGGTCAGGCACTAGAACAGCTGGAGACTTCTGCGGATTTCTTCTAGTATGCCTCACAAACTGCGCCAGAACTTCAATGTGGAGTCGCCAAAAGATGGCCTTCCTCCAGTGGAGTCGCCAGACAGATGATTACAACCAAAATCTGTATTCAAACCTTGTCTGTCATCAAAGTTTGAAGCTGTGTCGTTCTCCCAAGGAAGCTGAGCTTCAATTCTCCTCTCCCAGGCAACGACGCCAATTAATGTTATCACCCCAAGAAACTCACCTAGGTTGTAAATCAGTGATGCTCAGGAACATTAAAAATTCCACAATTATGTTGGATAAGATGATGGATAAATGGAAGATGTGCAACACTTTTAAGCTAGATAACCACTCCTATTATGATTTGCCCCAGACATGGGTGAAGACCCCCAAACTACAAGGCTTTCAACCACCAACTACTCACGGTTTAAGGTAAAAGTGATGATGGAGAAGACTGATTGCACCAGCAGATGCACAGAGCTCTATGATGGCCAACTGCAATCAGTTAGAGGATCTGCACGACTGTTATTCAATAGACAGTGAGGATGACAGCTCTCTGCAATTTGAACAACAGCAACCTGCAAACAATTTTCAATGAACTACTAAATTTTAACATAGAGGTGGGATGACAGCCCCTCAGATGCCAAATATTCACAGCACATTAACAAAATGCAAAGCAGGCAGAGCCTAGAATATAGAAGAAGTGAAAAGCGAGCAGGTGATAGCAAAAGAAGCTTGTATTAATGGAAATCAAGCCCAGAAACTACAGGTCTCATAGTATTAACAGTCTCCAGAAGTTAAAAGGCTACAATAAGCTCTCATTCATCAAACACTCATCAATCCATTACATCTCTGTTCTGGGTATATATAGAGTTTGTTTACAAAATTGCTCTGCTGGTTATGCGTGCAGGAATCAATAAATGAGGGCCAACAACATTTACATTCAGGAATGGGCCTTTGATACGAATCTGGCTGTGTTGTAAATGGATTTGCCTCCCTCTGGCTCTCTGCGGTCCTTCTTTGGGCAGGTGGAATGAAATATGGGTAAAACCCATAACCACTGAATGCTCTGATTTGATCGGCGGTGTCCTGCTCCTCCTCGGCCATACTGTTGATTAAATGTTGCTGCTGAATCATTGAATGGCTTTAATATGACTGCTCTGGCTTTTAAACAGAGTAATGCTGCCCAAACTATTCATTCCCGCCCATCACTGCTTCCATGTTGACTTTTTAAAGGTTTCAGGCATAGTTTTATTTACTATCGGGTCCGCCTTTGGCTTGCAATGCACGTTTAAACAGGCCCTCCTTTGTTTCTTAACATTTGAAAAATACATGCAAAACCGCCACAAAACCACGAAAAATGGCTTTGGCGGACTTGAGATATATATATGCATTTTGCTTCCCGGACCCTTTGGGTCCGGGCCTCGTCGCATTCAGCATTCAGCAAGGCCTCCTTCGTATTTCCTTTATACATTAAAAACACACAAAATTCATTGAAAATGGCCCGGGCGCGGTCTTGAAATAATATAGAATAGAGCTCTGTACATCCATCGGGTCCGGCTCATCGCATCGGCATATAACTGATGGTAAAGGCCCGCCCCTTTGAAAGCACCGATGCGATATCGGCGACCGCCGAGGACTCGATATAATATAAAATGCAGCGCTGTATGGCTGTCGGGTCCGGCCCATCGGCGATTGCACCTGCCCCTTTGTAAGTCCTCCATTGCGATACGCCGATGCGATATCGGCGATCGCTCATCGGCGAAGTCTCATGTCGCTACCACTGCCCGCCTCCTCCGATTGTGATATGCCAACGCGATCTGGACCGTTGATCGACCAGATCCAACGGCTGAGATTGAAGCGGAACCTTAAGCCTGCAATCTTGGTTTTTGCATAGTTTTTGGGGTATTCCCGCCTCCCGATAGTGTATTTCTACCCACCAAAGGGTTTTTCTCTTGCAACTTTTTCAATCGGTGGAAAGCTTTTAGCCATAATTTGAGGATTTCAGCAGCATCAATGAATCCTTTGGCATGATTATAAGCATTTTTGCAGCCTCTGAGAGCATTTTGAATCCATTTTTGATTTCTTGTTCAGCAAAGCTAACAGTTCCTTTGACATCAAGATGTAATATAATATTCCTATGGAAGGAGCATCTTTAGATTAATATTCTCTAACAAAAATTAGGATCTTTCCCAGAGAATTGCTCAACACTTGTTGGACCAACAAGGATACTTCTAGAACATGGCCAAAGAAAGAGTATTTAATGAATATGTTAATCACCCTTTTTCAATTACTTACTACTATGTTGTGTCAATTTTATGATTATCCCAATGTTAAGACATTCCTTGAAGATTAGGTTCCACTCATGTATACCATGGTAGTCAAAGACATGATTTTTTATTAGGAAAGCATCTTGTCAAGCTCTCTAAGGGAGAGTATTGAGAAAGCTCAAAAACTTGAGCAAGGCTAAAAAACATATTTTTTCATGGCCTCTTACTTCCTGGACATAGTTTGTTCCAATATTCCATTCTCAACCATGAACAAGAGATGGACCATTCACAAGGAGTTGGTCCATATTTATTCCAAGTTTCCCTGTGAGGATCATTATATACCAACTTATGCATAGTTTTTTAAATATATTTTGGTTCCTTTGTATGAGAATCTATTCAATGAGATTACCCCATATATGTCAGAAATATCCAAATAGATAGTGCCCTCAGTTGATGATCAGTTTGTGAATCAGGGTGGCACTTACATAAGAGTCTTTAGAGTAATGAAACCTCCCCACCTACTACCCAAATTTGTAATTGACAAGGTAGTATTCCAAGAAATATCTTATTAGGTTTATATAGGAGTAAGTGGAGCTCTCTCAAGGAACAAGAGGCATCCATGGAACACATGCATTTCCACCTTGAAGCATATGAATTGAAGGGGATTGAGATGGAAGATTTTGTGGCTTTGATGCTTTTCCATTTTGGGGACTTGATACTCTAAATGTATGATCCAAGATCCCCATTGAAGGATAATTATAGATAATCCCAATACAAGTAGTAATATTAGCTAGAGAGTTGGGTAGTGGCAAAGAAACCAAATAATTCTTTAAATTTCACAAAATTCATCACAACAATAGGGTATATTCCTGCCTAAGAAAAAGTAGAACAATTCCATGAAAAGATAGAAGCTTAAACTCATGAAAAAACATCTCTAATAGCATAGGAATATGTCAGAATAGCTCAAGATATTAAACATAAAAGGTAGGAGGAAGAAGAAATTAAGAGAGGAGTGAAGAAGAAGAGCCGAGGGATATGGAAGAGTCCAAGAGGAAAGAAAAAGGCACGAGGAAGAACAAAAGATGATTCAAGATGAAGCAAAATCTAAAGCCAAAGAAGAAGCTCTCTAGGCTCAGAAAAAGGAATTTGATCCAGGTGGATATTGGTGGCCACCTGCCAAGTCCACCTGGACCCCCACCATTGTCTTTCTCAGCATTTTCAGTTTCCTTAATTGTAGCACAACTTACTATTTTTAGCAGTTTTTCGGGTCCTGAACTTCCGGAGCCGTTTTGAGGCCCTAAACGACGTTTTTTGGGGAATCCGGGGGCAACACGAGTCCATGGAATGTGGAATGGACTAGTGTTGCCCGTTCCAACAATGATAGTGCTCGGATAGATCTTTCTAATGAGCTATTGTACGCGTCAAACGGAGATCATATGCCAAAGTTACGACCCCGGGAAGTTGATGTACCAACTTACCCCCAAACGGGGCCCACAGTTTGGCGTTTCATCTCCTAGGGTTAGGTTTTGGAATGTTAAGGGTTTTTCCATTGTTTCTCAACAATAAATAGGCCTTCGAGCCTCATTGTAACACAGTTCAGAGGCATGTAGCCATCACATCTCTTCTCAGAGATAAGCTACCATCGCCCTAGCTAGTTTATTGCCATTTCTGTTTGTAAGCATATTTCAGTATTTTCCATTAATGAAATGAAGTATTATTTTCGCTGCATCTTTGTGTATATGGTTATCTCTGTAATTTGTTGCGTTCCTGTTTAAATCCGGATCAGAATTAGAATTGAAAGCTCGACTAAATTTAGCTACAATGGATATTAATCTAATATCACTATTAGTTCCATAAATCATAGGAGGCCACCCACCCATGACAGAAATGGGCATCACGCCAACTAAGAGGGAAAGATATGTCATGCCACATCTACTATCAGTAGAGATTATCATTGAGATTTCGTAGTGCCTAACATAATGAAATATTGTCTTTCCATTGCCTTAGTAGGCATGACATTCTCTCAAGCCACTAAGAGAAATGTGCGTGAAAAGCACTAATGAATTAATATAATGCATAGATAGCGAAGGTAAAATAATAGGTAAAATTACTTAAAGTGGAGACCTAGACAATAAAATAAGTAAGAATTAATGTAGAGGACTATAGGGATTGTGCCTCAAAATTATGTGACTCCTAAAATTTATGGTCCTACAAGTATATCCTTATCTATATATCACGTAGGAAATATAAACCTTGTTATTATCACTTTGGAAAGTAGCTAAGGAGCAAGGAATCCAACTATAAGGAGCCTTGAATGTTGTTAATGAACTAGAGTAGTGACTGAAAGAATATCCTCAAGTCCCAACAAACATTCTTAGAATTAGCACTCAAGAACTGAAAAATGATTCTATTACTACCAATCAAGCTACAAAGATACAAGAACATCTAGAAAATTATATAGCTTAGTTAGTGGTAGAATATCAATAACGTTATTCCTTGGTTGAAAGAATAATCAAAATGAATATAATTCCATCAATTGGGGCCTAGGGAGAGGTTATGACATGTGTTGAAGTAAGTAGAAAGTTGGAGGAGTTTCTAGATGAAAAGGAACTATATTTTAGTGTCTTCATGAACAATCTCACCAAGGACAAGCTAAAGCAACACCTTGTTAACCCTACTAAGAAATACATGATCATGTACTCCTTCCTATTTTCACTAAAGAAAGGCATGCCAATTCTCTCCTAGAACATAAAAAAGTACCATGTAGTCATGGTGAGTTTGTTAACCAATAGGTTGAATATGATTGCATCACACTATGAATTCTAGGTGGCTTATCTTCAAGACATCATCGAGCTCCTAATTGAAGATCCAATCAAATTGTAATAACTATCAAGATCATCTCTAAGGCTTTTGAAGCATTTTATTTATTAGATTTGTAAATTATGAGATGTTGAAGAGTTGTAACTGACTCCAAAGAATCTGAACAGTCACAATGTGTAGTTACTAAATCAATCTATAAATATTCTAAAACTATCAGTATGAGGTGTTCCAAAGGTTTTGAATTTATTGATTTTCAATTAGAAGAAATTTAAACCTAAAAAATTCCATGAAATTTTCATGTAATTTCCATGTCATAATATGAAAACCAATCTAAATCCTTTAAATTTAAAAAGAGGTACATTTAAATATTTTGGAGGGAAAAGAAGAAAAACTACTTTTTTTAATTGTATTTTTAGTTTAATGTGTAGTTACTAAATCAATCTATAAATATTCTAAAACTCTTAGTATGAGGGGTTCGAAGGGTTTTGAATTTCTTGATTTCCAATTAGAAGAAATTTCAACCTAAAAATTTCCATGAAAATTTCATGTAATTTCCATGTCATAATATGAAGATCAATCAAAATCCTTTAAATTTAAAAAGAGGTAAATTTAAATATTTTGGAGGGAATAAAAGAAAAATTACTTTTTTTTAATTGTATTTTTGGTTTATCTCCTTATAGGTAAATACTCAAATTTCAAGTGTACGCACTTGTTGGATGTAGAATTAAAATCCACACCCATCAAGTACGCAGTATGCATACTTTTGAGAAGAACCACATTGATAAAGTGCGTTGAACACACTTTTTTAATGTATCATCAGTTTTTATGAATGTGGGTCATCTCAAAATTATGCATAATGGATACAATATGCATACTTTTGAGAAGACCCACATTGATAAAGTGTGTTGAACACATTTGTTTAATGTATCATCAGATTTTATCAATGTGGGTCATCTCAAAAGTATGCATAATGGGTACTCATTGGGTGTGGAATTTAATTATGCATCCAACGAGTGTCTACACTTGAAATTTCAGTAAACCTATTTATCTAGATGGATATTGGTGGCCACCTACTTATTCCACTTGGACCCCCAACACTATTTCTTTTAGTTTCCTTAATTGTGGCATAATTTACTATTTTTGGTAGTCTTTCGGGTCCTAGACTTTTGGATCCATTTTAAGGCCCTAAACGACATTTTTTTGGAAATAAAGAAAAGCCATAGCCTGCGACAAGGGTTTGTCTTCGAAAGTTGTAGTCCTCAGATAAATATTTCTAATGAGGTATAATAAACATCAAACAGAGATTGTATGCCAAATTTATGACCTTAGGAAGTTGGTGTACTAACTAACACCAACAAGGCCCACAAACTTCTAGCGCTTCATCTTCTGGCACTTTAAGATTTTGAATGATCTAGTAACAAGGCTAGTAGAGGGGAAAACACTATGCAGACCTATAGTTAGCTCTCAAATAATGGGCTTGTAGTCATCCAATTCATTCAAGCACTTTCTTTTTTAAAAGTGTAGGAAAGAATGTATACAATGTTACAATTTCATCTTTAACTAGATGTATGAAAATCGATGTGTCTCGACTCTCATAATGTATATAGCCTATGTTTCATTCATAATGTTTTTGGAAGTTAGAAAATTCAACATGCACATGCAATAGTACACTGTTAGAATACATGTGATCGCTACAAAGATTGTGCAGTGACTTGCAACTATTGGTCTCTTAATTAGGTTTCATCAAGTGCCACATTTTTAGTTTGGTGCTACCAAATCACACCACTTTATTACTTTTCTAAATGTTTTATATTCTTGTGTATTCTCATGACATGTCTTTTCTCCCTTAGCAAAAGAAGTTGACATCTTTTTACTTAAATTATATTAACCCCCCCATCTCTATATTTTCCAAAGTAGGATTTCAATAAGCTTTTCCTTTTTGTAACAAAATGTTTGACATGGAAAAATGAAATGTCTAGCTATGCATAATGTAAAGACCCTCACTCTACAAAATTGCATTGACATGAGCATCAATCATAGAGAACATGCTAGTTTAATAGCCTATGCCTTACCACCTTGTAGCTTGTTTTTCAACACCAATCTCAAGAGGCTCTTGCTTCTTCGCTACCAACTTAACCACTTCCCGTCCTAGTTCCAGGGATTTCACTGCCTAAGTTACTACTACCTCTATTTCATTATGTCCAGATGTGATTCCTTGGCTGCTCTGATATCATGTTGTTTTAATTCTGCACATGGTTCTCGAATTCAACCATAATTCCACTCTTGCTTTTCTAATTGTAAGCTATTGGTCTTCACCATGCTTCTACTCACCATTCCAAGTGAAAATCTTCCCACCATGAAAACAAACAAAATATAGATCCATCCAAACATACTTTTAGCGTCATTCAATGCTTGTAAAATTTCTCCTTGAACTCTTTGTCTCACTTCAATCTGTTGATTGATTGAGCTCTAGCTGACAACAAATATTTTCTTTGTGTTGTGTTTAGTTTAGGGAGGTCTTAGGTGATTTGAAGAAGGTTGGGGAAACATGGATACAATTTGATCAACCCTCACTTGTAATGGGCCTTGAGGCTCATCACCTGAATGCTTTCTCTAAAGCTTATTCTTTCTTAAATATACATGTTGGGACCAAATTGCTTGTAGAAACATAATTTGTTGATATTCCTGTTGAGACATATAGGTAAAGTGACATCCTTTGCACTTGCTTATGTTGATGATACCTTCCATTTTATTGAGAAAATAAAAATAATACTGCATTTCTCATGAAAACAGGTAGATAGTACTTGAACTCCAAAACTCATATAGTGTGGCTTTAGGGATATAAACTTTCTAATACTTTAAAATACATTATTTGTATTATAACAATCATTGAGTTTGTTGAAAACAATTAGAAACTACTTGAATTCCAAAAATCACATGGTGTAGGTTTGGGGATCTAATCTCTTAATTCTGCGAAATATACCATTTACCTCATGACCACCATCCGGTTGAAGGTTAAATATCTACTATTAGGTTAGACCTAGTAAGTGGAACTAAAACACTCAACGTTGTCAAAACTATTGGCTTTATAGGAGATAAGATCCTTTTTTTACCTCATGACCATCATTCACTTGAAGGTTATATGTGATATTAGGTTAGACCTAGTATGTGGAACTAAAACACTCAACCTTGTAAAAAATATTGGCTTTTAGGAGGTAAAATCCTTTTTGTTGGAGTAATTGAAGGGAGAAACATATAGGATAATGACTTGGTAGCATCGTATAACATTTTTAAGGAATCTTGAAACAAGTGGTAGTAAAGAATATTTAAAAATATTTTTGGTAGTAGTCATAAATTAAAAGTTAATATTTATCTCAAAAGTAGTTATGCACCTTTATGGCATTAGCTCATGGTAAAGTGAGAGTGAATCTACATGGTTAATAGTCTTGTTAGATGTCATTTTTAAATGTATATATATTTATCTCATATATTAATACTTTCAATAATAATAATAATAGAAAAAAGAACAAGGTTTTTAATTTGTTAATTTTTATGTTAATTTTTATGTTTATTTTTAATTTTGGCAACGTGAAATCTTTCATGAGGTATGTGGTTAGATTCCCATCCTTATTTATTACCTATTTAGCTTATATGTCTCCACTGATTTATATGAATGTACTAGTGTTTTAATGATATAAAATTTGATATTTTAACAGTATAATAATTGATATTACCTTTTAATTGGATTCATATTACATTGAATTTTATTTATTTTAAGATTAATCTTATAATTTAGAATTTGATATTAATTATCATACATTGTAATACTTGATATTTATTTCTAACTTACCTTAATATTAGATTAATTTTTATCTATTCTCAAATATAATATACTACAATTAACAAATTTTAAATTTATAAACATATAAAAATATTACATTTATGTAAACATGTTTTTAAACAATTTATCAATCATTTTAATTATAATTTATTAAAAAATAAGTTGAAACCATAAACTTTTAAGCTTTAAGATTTTGATTTTAAATTTATTTTATATGTTTGAAAACTAAAAATAATCATTCATATATATGAAAACCCAAATCATTTCATTTTTATGAGCCTTTTAACTTAAAATCATAAACTCTTTTAGTTTGCCATTTTATTCTATAAATTTTAAACGTTAAAATTATTATAATATATCTATAAACTCACATCATTTCACTTTTTATAAGAATTTAACTTAAAATAATAAAATCAATCTTTTTAGTTTGCCATTTTACTTTATATATTTTCAAACTCAAAATTACTATAAAATAATTAAAACAAAAAATACATAAAAATCATACAAATCGTTTGCCTTATTATGTGCGTTTTGTTATATAGTACTAATTACAAATCTATGAATGAACAATTTGGAAAAATAGATACTCCATACATTAAGATTCTAAAAGTTTAAATAATTGCTACACTAATTATAACCTTTTTTCTGAAAATGAAAATAAAGGTAAATTGAATGTGTTTAGCTAAATTAAAAATTAATACAAATCTAATAATATTATTCTTTGAAAAATATTAAAAATAAATTTATTAGCAATCAATTAACTTAAAAAAAATAACAAAGTAATTGAATTTATATGAAATTTTTATAATCTCAGTAGCTTTAGTTCCTTAAAATAGTTTTAGTTTTTATAAAATGTGAGAAAAGTCGAAAAGAAAATTAAAAAAAAAAATTAACAAATTGCCAATTTGCTACATTATTATTTTCCCAAATGTCAAAGTATCATGTAACTACTCCCTTTCTAACCCTTACAAATTAATTTTTTTTACATGCCATGTCCTTACCTTAAGTCAATTTAACTACGCAGGGCAACTGATTATAACCTTTTCCCTTCTTTTCCGTTCTTTTCCGAGCTTTTTTGAGTGAGCCCGGGACCACGTGGATAGTGGGTGCTGGGGCTTCACTAACGATATAGGTAGGAGCTTGCGCTCCGAGGCCGACGAAACTGAATCAACAGTTATTTTCGCGAAGCTGGAAGCCATTTTTCCGTTGATTATAAAAAATTGCCAAAAAAAAAGCCAGGGATGTATAAAAAAAAACCACACATCTATAAACCGCAAAAAACCCCATCAATGAGAAGAGATTTAACCCGAGGAAGGGGGCCGAAATTTGGGCTCTGAGACAGCCATAGAAGAAGCTTCAGGATGGCCGAAAGTGGTCTCACGAAAATGCCCAGTCGCAGATCTGCAGATTGTTATAACTCTCTGAAAGAACCGCACAGCGTGGTCACCGACAGATCTGAAAGAGCCGCAGAGCGTGGTCACTGGCAAATCTGAAACAGCGCAGATCTGAAGGAGCGGCAGAGCGTGGTCACCGGCAGATCTGAAAGAGCCGTCCAAAACCAACCTATCTGCTCCAAACTTTTTTTATGCCATATACTGGAAGAAAACCACTGAGCAGGGACACATCTGGGTTCATGAAATAGAGCTCTAGCGTGGAAGTGTATCCTTCGGGGAAGTAGTTCACGGGAGCCACCGCTCGACTGAACCCGCAGGACGTTGGTGCTAGACAGTCGTGATCTAGTCCCAGCAGAAATATTTTAAAGTATCCATGCCCCTCTACCATCACCCGGCAGATAATGAGATTCTCGGTACGCAGATTGCGGCGAATCGCAACGAATTATGCGTAGCAGGAAAGAGCCGCAAGAATTTTTACTATACCCATAACAAATACATTATTTATTAAAGTGTCATGTAACTACTCCCTTTCTAACCCTTACTAATTATATTTTTTTACCTAACATGACATGTCCTTACGTTAAGTCAATTGCAAGGGACACATGATTATAACCTTTTTACTTCTTTTACTCTACCCATAACCAATACATTATTTATAACCTTGTACATTATTATTGTATAATGGTGTTAAATTTGGTTACACTCATATGCTATGCTCAGGCTTGTACAATTTTAACGGCAAGGTTTCACTCTTGGGTGATTGTTTGACGGTGGTACAATATAACTTTTCACATTTCAGAATCATGCTTTCAGGGTTCACTCTGGGTGATTGTTTGACGGTAGTACAATATAATTTTTCACATTTCATAATCATGCTTTCAAGGTTCACTCTTGGTGATTGTTTGACGGTAGTACAATATAATTTTTCACATTTCAGACGGTTCACTATTGGTGATTGTTTGACGGTGGTACAATATAATTTTTCATATTTCATAATCATGCGCACGGTTCGTGGCGCGGTGCTTTATATATTTCAACATAGTTACATAAACCTCATTACCCCAAAACAAAAGAATTATTCTTTAACATGATTATATGCTCCACTTGGGTTATCAAATAATGTGTCTAGTCTTGTTAAGTGTGGTCGGATTATTCAGTCGTTATTTTGTTTTATCCGTTGTGGTTTTTGGATTAAATGAAATGAAATGATATGATATTTTAATTTTTACAAGACTAAAAATAGTCTATAGGATTATTAGGTTTTTTTTTTCATTTTTGCAATTCAATTTTTTTTTCGTTCAAATTGATGGTGAGCTGACTCAACTTTCCAACAATCTCTTCATTGAAAAGACAATACCAAGAAACTTATGCTAGCATATTCCCATAACTTTCTTTGATGTCTTTGAATGCATCACATTCTAAAATGATTTTTTTTTTTTTTTCGATTCCATTAGACATGCAAAATGTACACACCCGTTCTTCCCAAGCTTCTTTAGGCCTTTTCCACCGTCCTGTTTCACACCGAAGTTGATGCGAGTTGGTTCTTCATTGAGCAATAAGAACCCTCACCCTCCACGAAATGCTAGCTCCAATGAACTCTTTTTGTTGTAGATCACATGTAGGGTTGAATTCCTCAATGTAGTACTTTTTCTTTCTACCCAACTCTTTTCGCCATACCCATTTACAAAACTTCTCCATAACAAAATCATTTAGCTCCTTGTTATTTGTGGGACAGGCATTGAGGTAGATATTCCATTTTTTCATCCATATGTAGTTTTGTTCCATCCATGTTTTCTTTCTTTCAGTCATGCCTTCATTGAAGATAACATTAAGCCATCTATCTACTTCCATTTGCTCAATTCTTTTTAGATATCTTATGAGCCGCACCATAGCAATTTCTTCGATGGGTGTTTATCTTGTTTCACTCAACATTATCTCATAATATACCAAATATTTTATTTTGAACTTGCTCATGATCAAGCGTTTTTGGATTTTCTCAATTTATTTCCATTTTGAGACAGGGGCGCTGCAAGCCCACAATTCACACCCATATAGCATCACTGGACAAACTAGGAGTCCAAAAAGTGTTTTAGTCATTTTCAAATCCCATAACTCTGCGTCTCTACATATGTTTTGAAGAGCATATAATGCTTTCCACCCTCCTATAAGTCTCTTCTTTCTGCGGTCCTCCCAGTTAAGTTTGTTGTTGAAATCAATCCCGAGGTACTTGTACTCATTTACTTCTTCAAGAATGTTGTATTCAAATAATAACGTATGTTGTCTCTGCTTCCTTTTAATAGAGAAAATCATTATTTTAGTCTTTCTAGTATTAACTTGCATCCCCACTTCTCTACAAAAATGCTCAAGGGCATATAGGTGCATTTGCAATCCATGGGCCAATTTAGAAATCAATACAAGATCATCGTCATATAAAAGAAGATTTATCACAAACTCCCCCAACTGAACACCATCTCCACCTTACATATTTATCCACTCTTCCAGTTTATCAATATATAAGCCAAAAAAAGTAGGAGATAGAGGGAAACCTTTCTTGACTCCAATGTCACTTCTAAAGCTTTCTGAAATACTTGTTGAAGTTTTAATTTTGACTTTCACTTCTTCATAAAGTCTACGGACAGTGACTCTATAATGCAAAGGAATTTCAAGTTCTTCCATTCTACGCCACAACTTATCCCCAGGGACTATGTCAAATGCCTTTTTGAAGTCAACAAAGCAGCTGAATGCTTCTTCCTTGTCCTCCCAAACCTTTTCAACGATGTGTCTCAACGTGATACCATGATCCATTGTAGAATACTTCGGCCTAAAACCCGCTTGTGCTCTTGCCCTCTTTTCTTTTACTTCTACCCACTTACTGATTCTATTTTCTACCATGCTGCCGAAAAGCTTTGCAAACAAAGGATTGATCATAATGGTTCTATAATTGGAAGGATTATTGATGTCTCCACTTTTAGAAAGGGGTATTGCTAGGCTAGTTGTCCAGTCCCTTGGGAATCCTTGTTGAATGATGTTGTTAAATATTTCCATGATGTGTGGTGCAAGAATCCCCATTTTAGATACTATGCTCGAAGCTCAACCAAGTCCTTTCCCTTTCCTGTTTTTAGCTTCTTAATTCCAATCTCCACCTCCTGTAACATGAAGAGATTTGTGGTTGTGTTAATCCTGGAGGGAGGCTCCGCCTCTGATTATTTCTCATAGAGTTGCTTTGCATATTCAAACCATTGTTGGGTTGTAATATTATTTTTTATTTGCCTCTTCATTGGTTGAAGTTCTTTCCAGAAAATCTTTGGGTTATTCTTGCTTAGATATAGTAACTTTTCTCGCCTTGTTTGCATGAACTCATCTTTTTCCTTTTTAGTATCTACTTATATAACTTTACATTCATCTTCTCCTTGTCTGCCTTTTTTAAGGTTCTCCTTTCCATTTTGCATTCCTCATCAAACTAAGCATTTACAGGAAAACAATTTGATTCCTAGTTTTTTCTCTTTTGCACTTCTCAAGTGCACTTCGGATTATATTTGTTAAATCATGATTGTTGAAACTTTTGAAACCAGTTTTCTCCTTCTAAATTAATCTCTCTAACATTGTCTTGAAGATAGTACAATTTTCTTGTGTTAGAATATTTTTTCCCCTTGATAGTGAGTGCCGAGAGCATTGGGTTTTTCTGCCATTCTGTCTTTCTTCTAACCATGATAACTTTAAATAAACTGGGTTATGGTCTAATTTTAAGTCCCAAATATGCTCTCCAATCTTAACTTCATCTATCTTTTCTATCAAGCTTTATGAACACATCACATAGTCAACGACACTTGCCCCATTGTATGTGTTGCAAGTGAAGTTCTGAGACCTTTTTCATCTATCTAGGCCATTGCAAATAATTAAGTTGAAATCCCCACATAGTGTAAGCAACTCCTCTCCAAAATGATTGCTAACTTTGTCATATTCTGAACACCTCACCCGTTGGGGATTCTCCTCTTCAACAAGCCAAATAAGATTGTGATCCTCTTTACTACAAATAATACTAACTTGATGTTTTGATGTTCTAGCCCCAAATGGTAAACTCCACTGAAGATACCCCAAATGGTAAATTGGGCACTGCCGTGAGTAAAAGGAGATGGGAACTTTTTGGAAGTCTTAGGATCGGATACCATTTAGAGGCTCGTCCCTTTCTAGGGATTGTCAGTATGATCTACGGTTGAGGGAGGGAGGGTCTTTTGATCGAATGGTCGATGGAGAGACTAGTAGTTACAGAGTAACTAACCCGCCCCCCTTATGGAAGCTAGCCACTCATTTCTCCTCCGACTTCAGTTTGTCTGCTCTTTGAAATTTTTGGAAACCCTCACTGACACCACCAACCATTTCCTGTAGCCTTACACCCTTCTCGGGTATCACAATGTGGTTGCAGAGTCATTTATTGTCAGTTTACTCGAGGCGATGCATTATTCAAGGTTTTATTTTTACCCTATACTAATTCAGGAGCGTTTCTGCCAGAGCGAGTCTGCCACAAATTATCTTGCAAAGGTTTGGTATCTTCCTCTATCTGTAGTCCCTGTATCTGACCAGGTGAGGAAGCCCTCTGAGGTTTCTCTTTTTTCCTCTTTTTTATGAATGACTTGTGTTCATCATAATAACTCAGAGAATTCTCCTTATTGTTCCGTTGATAGCTTCTGCAAGGTCAAGGACGCGACAACTCCTCAGGTAATTACTCACACTCTTGTCTTCTTCCTTTTAATGGTTTTTCCTACTCTGAAAGCTTTAATGTATAACCCCTAACATTCTTCTGTTTGAACATGCAAGCACCAGTTCGATATGTTATAATCAAGTTTATTCTTTCGGCCAAACTGATAACCCCAAGTTCCTCTCTAACATTATCCTTTGTGTGCTTGTTTTTCCATTTTCTCTATTGCAGGTCTAAGGGTTATTTCTATCCTGCAAGGTTTCGTGGCCACTCACGACATCTTGTCTATTATGATTTAGGCTTGGGTTTGCTCATTTTTTTGTTCAATCCCTCGTTGGCATAATTTATGACATTAGAACCCTAAGGTTCTGGGCACAACTTCGGCCCTTCTTTAAAGAACAAATGTGTAATACCCACAATTTAGATTTTTGTTTAAATGTGGCATGAAATCCATCAGTGTTGTTCAATGGCATAATGTGCCTACAATTTTCTTTATACGGGTGTTTCAGTCATGAATATAATTATTCGCTACAAGTGATCCTTAATGTTACGAAACAATTATATATATATGTATATGTATATTTGTTTACCGCTTGAATATCCTATATTTGTTGTTTAACCGATCATGAAGGTTCATACATGATACTAAGTGTTGTTTCCCATAGGGGGTTTTTACCTTTCATTATGATAGTATGATTTTCTCTTATGACAAACTGCATAATTTTCATTGTTCTGTATAGTGCATTGATAAATAATAAATCAAGTTGGAAACGTATTACAGTGCATAACTTGTTTACTTCATGGAGTTCGAATGGTGGTTATAAATTCTTGGATATTAATGGGTTTCCTTTCCATGTTATGTTAATGAGATAGGGACCGTTCTTGGGCAGTCAATCCTGTCACTCGGCCTAGGAACTATTGGATTTTTTTGGTTTCTTTTAGTTATAAAAAGCATCATTTGAATTCAGTAAAATACTCAGTCGAACCTTTCCTAACTGGTATAACAAATTTCATGCCAGAAGAATGGGTTCAACTTTACTCAACCTTGTACAATTTATAGGTTCTAGGTACATTCACATTCAATACGTTGCCTATGGTTTTTCTATATTGTCCAGCCAACAAGTTAACCTTTTTGTTCAAGTTAATTCAACCAGTCCTTTAATTTTATTAGAAACAGTCGTCCCTAGAGTCAAGTTACTTGCAGCAATCAATTACCAATCAATTACCAAAACAATTCACAATGTTATGTTCGGAAATTAGCCATAGAAATAATTCATAAAGACATAATTTGTAGAAAAATTTCACTAGATTACATAGAATACTTATCTATTCTAGATTGGTTGGTTGCCATAGGAAGTCATATGGGAAGGGAGAATTCTCCTCCCAAAAAATTTCACTAGATTACATAGAATACTTATCTATTCTAGATTGGTTGGTTGCCATAGGAAGTCATATGGGAAGGGAGAATTCTCCTCCCAAGCAATGAGAATGGTAACACCACCATGGATCCCCTCGAAACGATTTCCCCTCCAAGGTAGTCTTCCTTGGACAATGACCACCCAGGTCCACCAAGGCTTATCTTCTGACCTCCTCAAGTCTTGCCTAGAAATTTAGTTTTCACAAACTCAAAGGTCTGAAGAGAAATTCCATTGGTCGTATCCAACTCAAGAATTTCTCTGTGGCAGCAACCTGTGTTACCTCCATACAATCCTGTTGGAGGTGTAAAGTTCTCCTTCCTTCTTACTTGATTACCTCCAGTTTCCTATCTATCCTCCATCCTCTCCTTCCCAACTAAGATATTTATCTCCAGGGAGGGGGGAGTAACTGTCCTTTAACTACCTGATAGGGGAAATCCTCATTAGCATTTTCTACCTTCCTATAACTTCCTCGGCTGACCATAACTGACTTTGCTAATTTAATTAGGATAAAATAGACATCTATATCTAACATAATCACTACTCAAAACTAAGAAAAAATACAAAGTAGATAGCACATAGATAGCACATAAAATTGGAGGTTCACCTGCTTTCGAGAGTGGAGAAAAAATACAAAGTAGAGAGCACATAAAATTGGAGGTTCAAGTGCTTTCTAGAGTGGAGAAAAATGAGAGTAACTCTCTTCTAATTTCGGCAAAAAGTGAGGCTAGGTAAATATAAATTGTTTTTTCTCAGGAGGCGCAACCATGGACTAGATGCAGCAAGAAATCATTGAAACAATGAATATGATTGATGTTGTGTCCAATATTCTTCCATGGAAACATATTCATCAAAATCGGGAACAACAGGCAGATCAACCATGGCATCATCAAAATCGAAAACACTAGGTGGATCAACCATCATGGCATCATCATCAAAATGATAAAAAACACCACCTGCAAGTGGATCAACCATCATGGCATCAATTGGATCATGGTGGGGTGAAGAATTAGAATCATGAACAACTGTGGATGTGGAATGAGTGGCTGTAGCATGATTAGGATCGTGAACAACGGTAGACATGCAATGGGTAGCTACAACATGATTATAATCATTTATGTTTGCAATGATGTCCTTGTGCATTACCCTCAGTAGTGGAATATTGACTGGCTTTGCCACTGCCACCATTAAAATCTTCAACTGAATTGTTGTTTCCAAATAGAGTCTTGTTCATAATCATGCCGCCATCAAAATATTCAGCTGAATTGTTGTTTCCAAATAAATTGTTGTTCATAATCATGGAATGACTGGTAACATTAAAATTGATGGAATATGTCTGTTTTTTTTGTGCCATGAAATGGTGATCCACAACTTTCAATCTTTCTTCATGCGTTGCTGACTCTGAAATATTATTTTGGATGGAAGCTAATACTTCCTCCTCTAATGACTCGCAGCAGCTTTCACTTGCTAATTGCTTTGATCTCATTTTCATTCCTTGCAATTTATGTTTTTGTTTTTGTGCCATCTTATTTTTGTTGCAGTTGATAGCATCACTCTCATCTAGATGAGTCGAATTTGTGACATCTTTAATAATGTCAAGGCTGTTGGGCTTTCCATTTCCATTTGTGATATTTAACATATTGTCATTCCATCCAAAGGTGATGCGCTTTCCTTTGTTGGGGATGATTATAACACCAACCTGTGCTCCACACATAATGAATAATTCACGTGCTTTTCTAATGAGTCCTTAGCTTCTTTTATAAAAACATCCATGTCTTCGACCACCCTCCTATATTTTCTTTATTTCCAACTTTTTCGGGCCCATTTTTATTTTTAAAATATAGATCGATAATCTAGCAAAGCAATAACAAATTCAATAAATATTTGCTACCATATTTTTAAAAAGCTCAACAAATGCATTGTTACACTCTAAGAAAAGAGAAGAAAAGGGAAGGTTGAGCATGATAATACAAAATAATTAATATTAGTGGGAGAAGAGTGATTCACCATACTTGGTATGAAGCCAACAAGAATCATTTTAATCCAATCCACTGCCAGTGAGCGAGCGATATAAGCAAGTCCATAACAACAGGGTCAGGGCCATGTGAGTAACTACATCTATGAGATAAGAAAGCCCCATACAAAAATCAGATTACCCATCCCTAATCACAAAGGGCCAATAGAACCAGATTACCCATCCCAACAACAATGAAACTTGACATGAGACTAGCTACATATTGCATCTTCCATGGAGTCAATAGTATAAGGTAGTGATAAAATACACCAAACATGTGAATCCTACTTACTGCTGCACTTTTAATGTGGTATTGAACCTACTTACTCTTATGTGAGTAATATTTTATAACACCTTAGGTGGGACCACTCCAAGGGGCCTAGGCCTATAGAATCTATTGATGGATTTTGACCTAGATAAATCCACCTGATCACAAAGAGCCAATAGAACTGGATTACCCATCACAACAACAATGAAACTTGACATGAGACTACTGATCCAGGTTTAAACAGGAACGCAACAAATTACAGAAATAACCATAAATACAGAGATGCAGCAGAAATAATACTTCATTTCATTAATGTAAAATACTAAAATATGCTAAACCAGCTAGGGCAATGGTAGATTATCTATGAGAAGAGATGTGGCAGCTACATGCCTCTAAATTGTGTTACAATGGGGCTTGAAGGCCTATTTATTGTTGAGAAACAATGGAAAACCCTAAACATCCAAAAACCTAACCCTAGGAGATGAAGCGCCAAACTATGGGCCCCGTTTTGGGTAAATTGGTACATCAACTTCCCGGGGTCGTAACTTTGGCATACGATCTTCATTTGATGCACACAATACTTTGTTAGAAAGATCTATCCGAGGACTACAACTTTGGGATTAGAAATATTGATCCATGGGCCCATGTTGCTCCCAATTTTCCCACAAAACATCGTTTAGGGCCTTAAAACGACTTTGGAAGTTCAGGACCTGAAAAATGCTAAATATAATAAATTGTGTTACAATTAAGGAAACTGAAAAATGAAAAGAGACAATTGTGGAGGTCCAAGTGGGATAGGTGGGTGGCCGCCAACATCCACCTGGATTATTCCTCCCCCCTTAGGAAGCAATGGTCCCCATTGTGTTGAGTTCCTCCATGAGATGAGGAAACTTCTGTTGAACTTGGTCCTTGGTGAGTTGTTCTGCAACCTCTGATGTGTCTAGTAATGGTGGGAAGCTTGGTCGAGGGCGGTCCACACTGAACAGTCGGTGCAAGCAAAGGAATGGGGGAATATTATGCTCCAAATCATTGTTTCCCACAACCTTAGTACTGGTGTAAGGACCATATCGGAGTGGTCTAAGATTCTGATGGGCTATTGTAAAGCGTTCTTTCTGTAGATGCAACTAGACTTTGTCGCCCACTTCAAACTTGTGTGGTACCTAATGCTGATCATGTCACTGCTTGTACTTGGCATTTTCCAGAATGGAGTGGCTATAGATCAGCCCATTGGGTATAGATACTCTAGAAGTCAGATCAGACGAATGCTTGACCTGACAGTGCAATGGTACCCCTATGGGTGAGGAGAAGATGTTCCTGTATTCTTTCATGAGTGTATCCATTTTATGTTGCTGCTTCACGGAGGAACCGTTCGTTGGGGTCATGGAAGTGGCTACGATATTCCCCTTACTTTGAGGGCGAACTAGATAGAAAATAAATTTCCTAGTTTGGGAGATGATCTTACTGTCTTTCTTAACATAGATCAAAGAAGTGGTGGTAGGTGGGGCTACCTCTGGTATCATGTATAATAAATTACCCATAGAAATAATAACAACACGAGGCCTTGACCCATACATAGAATGTTGCCTCCATAAGTATGGTTGGCCTAGTAGTACATCAAAAACATAAGAGGTGAAACATCACATAATACCTCATTTATGAAGGGCTTGATGCTATAGGGAAGGCGGCACTACTGGCAAACTGATAGATCTCTTTCTTGGTGAAGCCACCTGATACTGTACGGTTGCAGTTGTGGTGTAGTCGGTAGGGCCAACCGCTTCATGACCTCTGCTAAAATGAGGTTCTTTTGGCTGCCATTGTCGATAATGAATTGCAGTGGCGAACCCTTCACCCACATTTGTGAGTGGAAAAGACGCTCCCCCTCCTTTGGATCTTTGGGCTCATTCTTATGGACCTTGGCGGTGCCAACAATGGCGCTGGGCTCTACATCAATGATTTTCTTCCCTTTGTCATTCCCCTTGTCGGGTTCTGACTCGGGGTCAGAACATGCATCTGATTCTGAAGCCTTCAACTCGGCGACCAACGACTTCTTGGTCCAACACTCACTTGTGTTATGAGTGGGGCTCTTATGGAACTCACACCACTTTCCTATGTCCTTCTTTGACTTCATGGTGTTGTTCTTTTATTGCGGCTTCGATGGGTTGTCTTGGCTCACCCCGCCTTGGCTTTGTCCTTTGTTCTTCGGATTCACAGATCCAAAGTCTCACTTCTTTTGTTTAAACGTCTGCTCGATCTTGATAGCATATTGGTATGTCGTGCCGAGCTAGGAGATGTTCAGGAACTCCATCTCGTCCTGGATGTACCTGTGTTAGGCAACTGTGGTATTTGAGTACCAAATACAGCTCAGAATCTTTGATATCCAACTTTGTGCGAAGGGTATGAAAAATATTTGTGAACTCCAGCACATCTTGTTCCCTTCCTTGCCGTAGCGTGTTCCACTTTATGTATTTATCCTCATAGCTTTTGACAGGGTAGTACTGCTCCTTAACGACATCTCGGAATGAATTCCAAGTGGGTGCGGCTGAAAATAGTGAGCCCGTACTTTCATCCTTTTTCTCACAGTAGGTTTCCCACTAGTCCTTGACGTGGAGGGCTGTTTTGAGAAGAGCGAAAGTAATCTTTTCCTAGCTAGAAAAATCATGAACAGAAAAATACCCTTCTAGAAGATTTAACCATTTATCTATGACATCTGCATCTATCTAACCGTCGAATATGGGAATTTCAAAGTTAACTTGTATATTAAAGGGTGTGGCGTTTCTAGAGTAGTTGTTGGAAGCCGATGCGTCACCCCTAGGTAGTCGCTGAAGGATATGAGCAAATTTTTCGATCATCATGTTCCTTTGTCGCTCGAGGGCTTCTTTGAGCAAGATTTTGATAAGATCTCCTACCTCCTCGTCTTTATTTTCATCCGCCATAGGATGTTGTTGGTATTTGCGAGGCTAGTCTTGCAAGGGTTCGACCAGTTCAAGCCCTAACTCCTTATATCCTGACCTCGTTGGGGACATGCAAAGAAAAAATAGAGAAAGAGCACACTGCTCTAATACCGCTGATCTAGATTTAAACAAGAACACAACAAATTACATAAATAACCATAAATACAGAGATGCATCTAAATAATACTTCATTTCATTAATGTAAAATACTGAAATATGATTACAAACAGAAATGGAAATAAACTAGCTAGGGCGATGGTAGCTTATCTCTGAGAAGAGATGTGGTGGCTACATGCCTCTGAATTGTGCTACAATGAGGCTCGAAGGCCTATTTGTTGTTGAGAAACAATGGAAAACCCTAAACATCCAAAAACCTAACCCTGTGAGATGAAGCGCCAAACTATGGGCCCCGTTTTGGGTAAATTGGTACATCAACTTCCCGGGGTCGTAACTTTGGCATATGATCTCTGTTTGGCATGCACAATACCTCTTTAGAAATACCTATCCGAGGACTACAACTTTGGGATTAGCAACATCGGTCCATAGATTCATGTTGCTCCCATTTTTCCCAAAAAAACGTCGTTTAGGGCCTCAAAATGGCTCCAGAAGTTCAGGACCCAAAAAACTGCTAAAAATAGTAAATTGTGCTACAATTAAGGAAACTGAAAAACTGAAAGAGACAATTGTGGGGGTCCAAGTGGGATAGGTGGGTGACCACCAACATCCATCTGGATCAACTACTTACATATTGCATCTTCCATGGAGTCAATAGTATAAGGTAGTGATAAAATACATGAAACATGTGAATCCTACTTACCGCCACATTTTTAATGTGGTATTGAACCTACTTACTCTTATGTGAGTAACATTTTATAACACCTTAGGTGGGCCCACTCCAAGGGGCCTGGGCTTGTAGACCCTATTGATGGAGTTTGACCTAGATAAACCTCAAGAAAATGGAACTCACACCTCATCACAAAGGACCAATAGAACTAGATTACCCATCCCAACAACAATGAAACTTGACATGAGACTAGTTAAATATTGCATATTCAAAGGAGTCAATAGTATAAGGTAGTGATAAAATACACCAAACATGTGAATCCTCTTATTGTTGCATTTTTAATGTGGTATTGAACCTACTTACTCTTATGTGAGTAATATTTTAATTTATTTAAATCTACCAGATAAGATAAGATAATATCATTTCATATAAGAAGCACACTCAAGTAGAAGTAATTGAGAAAGAAGTGATTGCATAGACCACCAGAATTGCAAAACAAATAAGTATTAGAGGAAGAAGAAGGCTAATTTTTGTTAATATTAGTATTAGAGGAAGAAGAAGGCTAATTTTTGTTAATATTTGTCTTTTACCTCAAAGGCCTTGGATGCAATATGGATGGATGCAGGAAAGAAATAACTGATTGAAAAGCTCGCCGGCCGGCGTTCTTCCAGTATCAAAAACTAACCTTATTTGTATTGAAAACTCGTGTTAATAAACACGACAAGGCAAGTGAGCATATAAAATCTGAAGAGAGTCTATAACGCATCAAGGATCCATACTAACGAAATTAGCATTCGCATCAACGCATTCTGCTATTTTTGCTTTTGTGAAATTAACACACACACTTTGTCTAGTATCTTATCACCTCAAAGAAACTCCTAGGTGAACCTCAAAACCATGTGTGAAACCTCTTCAAGCATTTTCCAGTGGATATTGCATGGCTTCTTTGTCGATGATGTACTCATCATGGGTATGTTAAATTGATATGCATGGTTGTGCATTTTTCATATTTTTAGGAAATTTGCTAATGCCACTAGCTTGCATATGAATGTTCATAAATCTATTATGTTTCATGGAGTTTGTGATACGGATATTATTGCATATATATAGAATTTGTTTGTTATTGAGGTGGAGATGATGAAAAATGGTATGAAGTACTTGGGGTACCATATCAAACCTTGTAGTTACAAGATTGGTGATTAGAAATGTCTTGTGGATAGATTTTATAAGAGGATATCTTGATGGGAATTTAGATGTCTGTCACTGGGGGTCAGGTCATCCTTCCCCAAGATACCCTTACTCAATTGGGAGTTTACTGGGCACATATTTTCATATTCTTGCCACCATCATTCATTGTCTTAACCGTATTATGGCTAACTTCATATGGGGGGAGAGTCATGGGCATAAGAAATTTCATTTGGTTAAGCTGTCCAACATTACATTGCCAAAGGTCATGGGTGGTTGGGGGCTACTAGACCTACGTCACTTTGGATGGTCGTTACATATCAAATCTCTATGGAGGGATATTTTTGGGTCTAGGTCTTGGAGTAGGGTTATTAGACATAAATACCTTAAGGACCATGATTTTTTATTTTGGTACCGAAAAGGCACTATTGGATCCACACGTGGATCAACAATCTGGCTTAACTTTCACAGAGTTGCTAATATCTTTCTTCAACATCTGGCATGGACCATGGGATCGGGTCACAGGATCCTTATTGGTATTGACCGAATTCTGGGTGCTGGCAAAGATTGTATTATCTCAGAGGGGATTATAAAGTTCTTAAATGGACGTGGCATATACTTATGGAGTCAAGCCATTGCACAATGGTGAGGTCCCTGCCCAGTTTGGAAAAATGCACAGGAGTTGGGTCTATTTCGGCAATGGAACCACGAATGGTACTAGATTGTTGCTGGTATGAAACATCTTGGGATATGACGTTCGGGGTTTCATGACAATCTTATTTGGACATGGAAGATGAATTCTGGAAACATCATTGTTGCTGATACATATCTTTCTCTCCCTATCGGGGATGATCAGCATGGGAGAAACATGTCTTATATGCCTTTTGGAAGACTACAATCCCAAACAAAATCATCCTTTTTTCATGGTTGGTATTCCATAATAAAAATCTCACATGGGAGAATTTGCAGAAGAGGCAGCGGCAGGGTTCCAGTACTTGTTCTATTTGTAGAATGGAAGCAAAAAATAACAATCACATGTTCCTCAAGTGTCAACATATGGTTCAGGTATGGAAAAGGTTGTCACTACATATCGGTTTTCCTTATATACAACATGACTGTATTGTGGATTGTATGAAGTGGTGGAGTACTCAGAAGACATCTTGGAGATCCTTTCCACTTATACTTTTTTGGGATATATGGAAATGGAGAAATAAATGCATCTTTCAAAACTCCACGAAAGATTTCCATAAGGTTTTTGAAAGAACTTTATCTAATCTTTCCATGCATACTTCTTATGATTCATGCTCCAAAAAAACAAAACACACATGGATCGGTCTTCAGATAGAATATCCAATGGATTTTTTTGATGGTGTTGTGCAACGAAACACATGCGGTTGTGGTTTTGATTTCCATTTCAAATGAATTGGCATACATGACTCACTGGCATGGGGGAAGTGGCACTAATACCAAGGCTGAAGCAATGGCTTTATAGGGCCTCTTATGGTTCACCAACTTCCTTGGTATCCCTGTTATTCATATCTATGGGGATCCCAAGATTATCTGAATCAGAACTAGTGTCATACCCTCTCTAGAGTGTCCAACAATCTTCCATATTTGACTGTATCATCTCTCTCTGATTGACGAACACAATGCCATCTACTACCATATGCACCATTAGCTTTATTTTCCTTCTCATGATTGATCTGTAGTGGTCCCTGTCACTACATATATAACAAAATTTGAAGTATCACTGCATTTATCTTTGCTAGCTTTTCCTCAGCTTGTATGATTCTATCATTATCTGCCTTACAACCCCTTATTTCTTCCTTTAAGCTTCTCAGTGTGACTGCCAAATTAGAAGAGTTCCTAACACCATACTGCTCTTCAGATTCATAGGGACAGTCTTTGTAGTCAACCATATTTCTAGCCATTTGATGTTTCTTCCTACAACGTATATCAAGTCAGCTAAACCAAATACAATAAACCAATGTACCTTAGTATAGATCAGGGAGGATACCTTGTCTGCAAGATCAACAAATCAACATGATACATGTATAACATAATCATAACAATATATAAAAATAGTACATAAGAATATAACCATGCAACTGTCATTTTAGCTAGGGTTCAGTCATCAATGCATGACCTTAACACAACACACACTACAACGTCACGCATGACAACATCCACTACACCACGGTACACTTAACCACATGCAAATATGAAAATGCATAATCATTACATAACCATACATACCGTGACCTTATGCATGATGAAATAAATTGTACCATTGTATGTGGACCATGCATAACCACAATATAGACAATACACTAGCCTACATGCAGATAAGACTGAAGCATGAGTATGGGTCATTCCCACACATAACACGTATAATCAAGCATAAATGAAAAAAACTCATATGTAGCATCATGTAACCCAATACACAATAATTATACATATGACCAAACATACAAGAATGTAACCAAGCAACCACATGATACATGTAAGTGATATACAACAACACATAACCAATCATATACACACAACGAAGCATCCCACAAAAGCACACTAAGTTCCACATGACGACATCACCACAACAATGATCAACATCATACAATTGAAACAACATATGGAATGAAAGTGTGAGAGAGACACATGCAACTGAAATGAATGCATGACCAACACAAAGCCTATCCATTCTGAGGTGTGAAACATGCTCTAATATCACTCTGTAACAACCTCCTCCTACATCTACCCAAGCAACCGACCAACTGAGGCAAACATGTGACGAGAGGCCAATATGATGTGATTTGACCTCCTAAGCCACATTAAGGAAGTGGAACCGATGGAATCACACCATACAAACATCCAACATCATCAACAGAACCCTCAAAGGATATGTCAACCACTCAGATAGCCTATCCTTGGGTCCCACTGTTGTTTTAGGTCTCTTGGGCCATAGTCGCTCTCATGCTATTGTCAAGGGAGCGACCAACAACCTAAAGTCACTCTCACAGGCTTGCTTGCCAGCAACTGTGGACTAGAATTGCCAGTGTTGTCCAGTGACCCCAGGATTTAAGCCACTTTTCAGGCTCAGAGCCCAGGTCACTGCCCAAAATTGACCCATCTCTTCAAATCAGTAAAGTAACATGGAAATGATAGTACTAAATAAAATACTTGTTCAAGACCTTGACTGGACCTCTACTAGTCATGACAGACATTTTGTCAAACATATTGCAAATGTGTAATCTACAGGTGTAATTCATAGTTTTGAGCATAGGGTTCTCATACTTAGCGGAGAATCGCTAAGAACCATTGATGCCTCAATGCATCAACTGTCGTTCCGTCCATTAGGTCATACATACATTGATCATTCAATTATAAGTAAAAACATGATGAGAGCCACACATGGTTTCTATCATAAAACACATGCATAACCATCATAATAGAAACATAAAATACTCATGAAAGCACAGTCATATAGACCACATATAATCCATCAAAATGCTCGTAGAAATACAAGGACAAATAACCTGTCATTAATGATGCAAAGTCTAAACCCGGGATGGGACTTCCACATTCCACCCAACCATAGAATGGTTGAGCCAAATATCTCTTCAGCCATTCACCCCCGTACCATATTCTAAGCATGAATGTGGGATCTCATAGAACGCATCAATCAAAACTCATCGAGGGTCTCTAGAGGCCATTGACCTCAACCCATCAAACAATGATTCCACCTCATGGTCATACATCACCAAAACCATCACTAGATCAGTATCCATCCTAGCCATCAGTTCTTTAGAGTGTTTGTTCCAACCAAAGCTCCAGGATTAGTAACTCAACCCATAGCTATCACCGGGCTCCAGAGCATTTGTCTAACCAAGGCTCTAGGACTAGTAACTCAACCAACCAAGGGCTTCATAGCATTTTTCCAACCAAGGCTACGAGACTAATTACTCAACCCAAGTTGTTATAGGGCTCTAGAGCGTTTTTCCAACCAAGGCTACAAGAACTAGTAACTCAACCCAAGCTAAGAAAACATGAGAACCAACCAAAAACACAATAAGGAAATAAACCCACAAACTCCATGGCTATCTAGGAAATGGCAAGGCTAGGCAACCCATTGTCAATCCAGAAAATCCTCCATGCCAATGACATATCGCGACCAAAAATCCACATGCATATGCCATGCATGCCAAACTAGTGAAGAAATCATACATGCAACTTGGTACCTGCAAGAAAATCTGATGTAGCTATTGATCCTGATGCCTCCTTGTGCTTTCCTACTTTTCCTTTGCTTTCTTGATCCAAGAATCCAAGTATGCTACACCCTCCAAGAGTTCTCTAAGAAAACTTTAAGTGTCCAAGAGTATGAGGGAAAGCCACAACACTGAACCAACAAAATGTTACCAACTAATGCTCAAAAGCCTTTTTATGGATGAGGCTTCTATTTTCTTCATTTTCCATTATTTTCCTTCATTTTCCTCCTCACATGCAACCTATGATCTTTCACCTCATTTTTCTCCTATTTTCCATTATTTTCATAAATAAATGTGCCAAAAATGCCTTTTGTGCCTTAGCCATTTCCTTTGCCAATTTCCTTAGCCATAAGCAACCAAATGAAGATCCCCTAAGATGTCTTGCCCAACATTCAACTTGCAATAAGTGTCCCATCGACGATGGTCAATGTTTTTAACTTTTATTATATGGAATTTTCATGAGGGTTGTTACACCCTTTAGGAAAATTGACGAAGGGTAATGGAAAAGCTTAAGATCTCAGAGGTTAAATTGAAGAAAACTCAGGCTATATTGAATCAGTTAAATGAGCATCTAAATATGAAAGAGGAGTAGTTAAATATGGAAAATAAAAATGATAACCAATTAACGAATAAGAACCAAGTTTCACATGATGAGATCAAAGATTTGAAGGCCAAACTAAAGGGTAATATTTCTTTAATTGAGGCTAGAAAATTGTTTAGATGATATTATCCAACAAGTTCGTTTTATATGGGAGTATATTCATATATCTGTAGAGAAAAAAACCATGAAAAAGGAACCTGAAATTAGCATTGAAATATGAAAGCAACATGTACATAAAGAAGCACTCAAAGAAAATAAAATGATCAAGTATTTAAATGAGAAGTCTTCAACTAAACTTCGAGTACTAAAAATTACAGAAAAATCTTCAGTGATAATGGAAATTAAAGAAATGAATGACAAAAATATACTTTGTATTCAGGCTGCAAACAGATTAAAGAAAGTCTAGAAGTCAGTCTCTTTATTTGATGATAAATTTGATCAGAGGAAAAGAGCTAGTTTATCTAATTACTGGGACCAACAAGGAAATATACTTTCTTGGGAATCATATGAGAAGGAATTGGTGGCTATTAAGAGCACGAAAGATCAATCTCATGAAAATACTGCAATTTTAAAAGGGATAAATGTGGTATATTATATAAATATAGACTTCCAACTTCTTTGGTTAATGAAGACATTGTTTGTTGCAAAGCCATATTACATAAAACTCTCAAATTTGAATATTCCATTCCAGAAGATGATCCAATGTAAACCTTTAGAGCCAACACTTTCTAAGAAGTGTGAAAGGATGATTGCACCAATTGAAGTCCATGCTGTGGAACCATGTGCCAATCCTCGGGGTCAATGTTCCACTAGTCACGCGAGTTCTCAAAAATGAAATTGTTTTATTTTTGTAATGTTTAAAAGACCTTACTTTAAGGACAATCAGGTAGTTATGGAATTTTTGAAAGTTACTTTATAACTGATGTTAGTGTAATATATAAGGGCATTAGAACCACTAAGAGGGGGTTTAGAGTTTTGGAATATTTGATCACTTATGTAATGATTTTTGCTTCCTTGGAGAGAATAATAAAGTCACCAAGTTGATTCCAATACATTGGTACATCGCAGTATGTGTTATTCCTCTTATGTGTTTTCCATATTTGTTTTCTTCCAATGAAGCACATGTATGATTGTAGCAAGTTTATTTGAGAAAATTACAGATTTATTTATGTATCTTTAACAACTACAAACGATGCATGTGAGTTCTATTCAACAACACCTAAATAGGCTCTGCAATATTTTTTCACTGACATTCTTAGTCTAAATCACCCACATTTATCTTAGGGATTTGAATTTCATTTCTTTTAAATCCTAAGTTGTAAACCCTATCCTCTTTTCAGTTCTTCTTTTCAATAAAATAATTAAAGTCGGTAATTAATAATATAAGGTAAATATGGGAATAACGGTTCATATCCAAGATTGAGTATTTGTTACAGAAGAAATATAGCACTATTGGGAACATTTAAAAAAATTTTAAACAATATTTTTAAAGTTTCAAACAATTTTGTGGATGTTGTGGGCATTGATTGTTCTTTAGCTAGAGAAATTCCTCGAGGAGACAACAAGCCCATAGAATATCCGTAGGTCCTAGTAGACATTGCTAAAATTAGCACTCAACAAGCATAAGAATTTATTGCTATCATTTGAGTTGTAAAGATACATGAGAGAGTAGAAAATGATATATCTAGGTTAATGGTATAATATTAGTAGCAATATTACTTGGTTGAAAGAGTAATCAAAATGAATATAATTCCATTAATTGGGGTCCAGGGAGAGGCCAAGAAATTTGATGAAGCAACTAGATAGTTATAGGAGTTGGTGATTGAAAAATAACTACTTTTAGTGTATTCACCAGCGAGCTCACTAAGGGCAACCTAAAAAAGCAACTTGCCAATCCTTCTAAGAAATAGTTGATCTTGACCTCCTTCATAGTTTCACTAAATAAAGGCATACCAATTGTCTCCGAGAACATAACAAAATATCATGTATTCATGGAGTATGTCAAATATGGCTCCATCACACTATGAATATGGTTGTCTTATCTTCAAAACATCATGGAGCTCCCAGTTGAAGGTCCAATCAAATTGTAACAACTTTCAACATCATCTCGTAGTTTAAATCATTTTATTTAATAAATTTGTAAATGATGAGATGTTGAATAGTTGTAAGTGACTTCAAATAAGCTCGATAGTCACAATGTACGTATAGTAACCCAATCTATAAATATTGTGTTAAAACTATTAATATGAGGGGTTCCAAATTTTTTGAATTTCTTGATTTTCCTATAGAACAAAGCTAGGAGGTTGGTATTTCTGAATTAACCGCTATAATATTAATCAGCCTTGAAGGCCATAGCTTTATTTCCACATTCGTCATGTCTTTCTTTTTGGAATATTATTAAACAGGTTCATTTTCATGTGTATTTTGTGAGATGTTTTCTTGCAAGTTCACAAACTAATCTATGGGTTAGATAGTCTCTTCTCACACATTTAATATTTATTTTTTTGCAATTTGATTAATGTGCACTTATTATATCAAAATAATTTACTATTTTGGATTTGTTTTTGTAAGTTAAGCATTCATTTTTGTTCTGAATGTCAACTAATTATTTTTTTGATTGTGCATCTATGTGCTTATGAAATCATCATTACTTAATCGTTATGTTCATTTGATTGTTAGTAATCTTATTTTAGCTAAAATTTTTCATTTGGTTAGTTTTATCTTAGAAACTACATCCTCTTGCTATGAGATTCATCCA
Organism: Pinus tabuliformis; assembly: GCA_031772625.1. NCBI lineage: Eukaryota > Viridiplantae > Streptophyta > Pinopsida > Pinales > Pinaceae > Pinus > Pinus tabuliformis. Next base: position 203,098,125 of record CM062811.1, read on the forward strand.
TATCCCATAGCACTATTAAAACAAAAAATGACTATCGGGCGAGAATCTAGAGGGGTATCTTATCCAAGTGGTGTGAGGTCGAATTGGGACATCATATTGGAGAGAACCCTTAGTAATAGTTGTTGGGTCATTTATCCTTATAAAAAAGGAAATAAGAGTTCTTCACATATAGAATATGTAACACTTCTTATATCCTATACTTTTATATTACTTACAATTAATGGAGTGCCCCTTCACCATTTATCTGAACATAATTGATCAACACATAGATTTAACTCTTAGGTTTTCAAACCATTCTTTTTTATTATTAATGTCGAAAATTGTTTCTGAATCAAAGTATGGCATCAAATCAAATATTTTGAGTCAACTATATATGTCAACTTCAAGAATTACATCAGATCAAATGATTATACATCATATTTATATGTCCAAGTTAGTTATTCCCTTTTAATTAATTTATCTAAAATGAAGTAATTAAAAAAAAATCATATCAACATGTGTCATAGTGGGCATGTGGTATTGATAAGGCATGGTATTGACCCATGGTATTGTAACCAAAGCTATTTATAAGATAAGAATTTTGAGGGTAAAATGGAGGTGAATCTCCATGATTAAGAATATTGTTACATATTTTTTAAAGTGTATATGTGTTTAATGCATATGGATGAATGCATGAAGATGGGTTATACTTTTGGGCCAAATGCTCCAATGAAAGTTCAAGTTTCTCCTCTTTTATCGAATTGAAGCCCTCAAAATTCATATGAGCATTGTTAATTATGATTCAGAGTAAAAAGAAAAATTGTGGAGAATTATGTTGTTGTCCTAATGATAATTTTTGAAAAAAACATTAGTGTCATATAATATGTCAATTTCCATTAAATAAAATGCTTTCCATTACAAATTTTCACACATCTTAAGAGGTATGCATATGTGTAATTTAATATATGTGTGTGTGTGAGAGAGAGAGAGAGAGAGAGAGCATAATATACATAGAGAGAGATAAGGTTTTCATATTAATGATTTATTTTTATGAAAATTTATATTTTTCATTATTTTTCGAAATTGGCGAATTAATATTCCAATTGCATTTTTCAGACACGTGTTGGCATACAATTTTGTTTCAACTATTTAAATAAATTGAAGGCTAAGGCTACCTAAGGAAGAAGCTTGTTTAGATGAACAAACTTCAAGATTTTTTCCAGAGAACTACTCAAGACATGGTGGATTGACAAGGGTACTTTTCTCCATATAGATCTTTCAATTAATGATTCATATGGTATGTTGACTATATGATTATCCTAATTCCACAACATTCCATGAAGGTTGGGTTCCACTCATGTACACCATGGCGGTCAAATATAGGATTTTCGACTAGGAAGACATCTTGTCAAGATCTCTGAGGGACATTATTGAATAGGATCAAAACCTTGAAGAATGAAAACAACCTTAGTTTTTCACTGTCTCTTAGCTCACAGACATAGTTTGTGCCAATATGCCATTCCCAACCATGAACCGGAGATGGATAATTCAAAAGGATTGGTCAATATTTATTACAATATCTCATGTGAGGATCATTATATGCCAACTTATGCATAGATTTGTTAATATTTTATGGTTCCCTTGTACAAGACTCCATTCGATGAGACCACCCCATGTACGTCAGAAAGAGCCAAATAAGTAGCACCCTTAGTTAGTGATTAGTTTGTGGATTAGGATGGAACTTACATCAATGTCTTTGTAGTAGCCAAACCTCCCTTCATACTACCCATATTTGTAATTGATAGGGTTAGTATTCCAAGAAATAACTTATTATTTTTAAAAAGGAATCAATGGAGCTCTCTCAAGGAAAGAGAAGCATCCATGGCCACATATTCCTTTCCACCTGAGAGCATATGAATTGGAGAACATCAAGAGGGATAAGGGAGATTTTATGGATCTAACTCTTTTTTTTTTTGGGACCTGGTGTTCCATAGGTATGATCCAAGGTCCCTAATGAAGGATCATTATAGATCATGCAATACAAGTGGGGATATTAGTTAGACACATAGGTAGAGGAAAATAAATAGAATAATGGATTCAATTTCATAAAATTGATCTCAAGAATAAGCTACAATCCTACCCAAGAAAAAGTAGAAGAATTTCAGGAAAAGATAGAAGCATCAACCCATGAAAATACATCTCAGATAGCATAGGAAGCTACCAGAGTAGCTCAACATATTGAACATAAAAGGTAGGAGGAAGAAGAAATTAGGAGAAAAATGGAGAAAAGAAGAAGAGCTAAGGAAAATAAAAGATCCAAACAGGAAAGAAAAAGTCAAAAAGGAAGAATAGAAAAGTTTTCTAGATGAAGTAGAATCCAAAGCCAAAAAAGAAATTGTCTAGATTTAACAAAAGGAATGACAACCGGAAACTCGACTAATTGGTTTCATATCACCAACAATTCTAGAAATCATATGAGGTGATCTACTTATGAGAAAATTGAGAATCAAACTTGTTAAGAATCCTACAAATATCTAGTGCTACAAATATATCCCTTTTACATATCATGTAGGAAATATCAAGTAGGTTATTATCACTTTGGAAAATAACCTAGGAAATATCAAGTAGGTGTTTTCACCTCAAAAGCAAGCATTTCCCTCAAGTTTTTCATTTTCATCTAGACTTCCTTGTTTCATTTTTACGGTTTAGTATAAATACATTTATGGGTTCTAAATATATTTTGTGTCACAATCCTTTTATTCATGTTTTGTATGATTCATGATTTCATTACCATGACATGCATACACACTGGAGAGGCCGAAGATTCATTCTCTATAGAAATATTGACCATTATTACAAAATGTTTATTTGACTATTTTTTTCATTAATTACATTTAGGTTAAACAATATTTAATCTTTTTTATTATATTCTAATTATATTTAATATTTTTATTTTTTTAATTTGTTATATTTAGATATGTTTGAGACATTTCGAATTTTACAATTTATTTTAACATGTAATTTTAATTTAGTAATTATATTTAGATCAAGCATTTTCACATCATCCAATTTTTATAATTAATTTTTTTATTAAATCTAAACTTAAAATTTAATAGAATTTAAATTTGTGAATTCAGACTTTTGTGATTCATATTACATTAAGAAGAGTCTTTTTGCTAGAAATCACAAAACATAAAAAAAATTTCCTACACGTTTGAAACCAACTAGTGTGTGTGGTTCATCATCAGGACCAGATGAAGATGGAGATCATGGCACAAGGTTAAATAGAGGGCGATGTAGTGACCAAAAGATCACATAACAACTAGTTTATGAAAATTAATATTTCAATAACGGTTATTAAGATAAAATACTAGTTTAAGAATAATAATATTATATAAATGGCTAGTTTAAGAATAATAATATTATAATTTATAATAATATTTAAGATAAAAAAATATAAATAATAATAATAAATAAATAATAATAGTTAAGAAAGGTTAAAAAAGGTAAACATTAATAAGAAAGAGAAGGAACAAAGTAAAAAAAGGATAATAATAATAATAATAATAATAATGATTTTACCCTCCCTTTTGATTTCTTTGTTTTAATTTTAGTCTCCTTTAATTATTATATTTGTTATAGGATCTTGAATGCTATTTATTTATTTATTTTATTTTTATTTTTTACTCTATTCCCTATATTTGGTTGATTTGGATTGTTTGTTTCTTATTAATGTTTATCTTTTTCTATCTTTCTTAATAATAATAATAATAATTATTATTATTTTTATTATTTTTATCTTAATTATTATTATAAATAATAATATTATTATTCTTAAACTAGTCGTTATATTAGTCATTATAGGAATATTATTTGATCTTAATAATCATTATTAAAATGTTATTTTTTGATAAACTAGCAGTTAAATAATAATAATAATAATACTCTCCCTTTTGACTTCTTTGTTTTAATTTTAGTCTCATTTAATTATTATTTTTGTTATAGGATCTTGGCTCCTATTTATTTATTTTATTTTATTTATTTTTATTTTTATTTTTGACTCTATTACCTGTAATTGGTTGACTTGGATTGTTTGTTTCTTATTAATGTTTATCTTTTTCAATCTTTCTCAATTATTATTATTATTATTTATTTTAATTATTATTATAAATTATAATATTATTATTCTTAACCTAGTTGTTATATTAGCCGCTGTAAGAATATTATTTGATATTAATAATCATTATTAAAATATTAATTTTCATAAACTAGCCGTTATACCGTTATATGATATTGGTCTTTTGGTCTTGATAATAAACCACACTAACTGGTTCGAAATGGGTCGACAAAATTTTTATGCTTTGTGATTTCTATCGAAAAGACTCTTCTTAAAGAAATTAAATTATATACGAATTAGATTATTCATATTTATAAGTAGCACAACCTTTTATTTAATTTTTCTTCTTTTGATATCACACATTTTTTTCTAAACCCCATATATATATATATATGTATATATATATATATATATATATATAGTTAATTATATTTATCATATGGTTAGTGAATGAATGTTAACTTTTATTTTAAAGAAAGTAGATGTACGAATTAGATTATTCATTTATTATGAGACAAGTGTTTCGGTGTAAATCACATGAAAGAGCATTTGTCATGCATTTCAAACCAACCAGTGTGGTTCATCGTCAGGACAAGTTGAAGAATCAGATCTAGCTCTGCATATTAAATAGCCAGAGCAGAACATCCAAGGACTAAATTTCTTGACCAGGTAACGGCTATATTGACTAACGACTAGATTTGAGGCGGAAATGGTTAGTGGGACCAGATTAAGGGCAAGCCTTTATTTTAATAAAGCTAATTCAATTGATTATTAAAATTGATAGCTAGTTATATTCTTATTAAAATAAAAGTTAAAGGGACTATTTTATAAACTTATAATTATAAATATATAAATAAATTATAAAATAAATATAAATTAATAGTTAGTTAATTTTTTATTTTTTATTTTATTAAATATATAAATATTATAGTAATTAATCATTAGTCATACAAGTTTTTTTTTTTTATAAATATACATATTTAGTTATATTCTTTTTAAAATAAAAGGAGTTATTTTATAAACTTATAATTCTAAATATATATTAAAATAAATTAAATATAAAATAAATTCATTTTAAATTAGTAGTTATTTATAAAATAATAGAGAAATTTTTTAGGGGTTAGAAAGATTATTTTAATTATTTAGAATTAATTAATAGTTTATTTAAGGGTTAAATTAGCATATTATTACAGAATTCCAAGATATAGAATTATTAATTAGAGTTTTGAAGGGATTTGTCATATTGTTTAATTTTAATAATCAAGCCGTGTACTTATAACCTAAATATCAGGATCAAAGAACGAAGCCCAGAGAAAGAGGGTTAGAAGATAAGGGGGAAAAAATTAAAGAACAAGCTATAAAGAGAAGGGGCAGGAGAAAGAGGGTTAGAAGATAAGGGGAAAAAATTAAAGAACAAGCTATAAAGAGAAGGGTCAGGATGGGGAGAAAACGACTTATTCATATTTATAAGTAACACAACTTTTTGTTTATTTTTTCTTCTTTTGATATCACACATTTTTTTCTAAATTATATAATTATATTTATATATATATATATATATATATATATATATATATATATATATATATATATATATAGATATAGATATATAATGTTAATTTTATTTATTATATGGTTAGTGAATGAATGTTAACTTTTATTTTAAAGAAAGTAGAAAAATATTACTTTTTATTTTATAAAGAATTAACAATGTAATATTTTATTTTCAAAACATTTGGAATGCTCAATTTTATTTGGAAAATAGTCTATATCATCTTTAAAATATAAGTTATTTTAATTATTTTTTAATTAAATCTTTTTATCATAAATTTTCATATTTCTTAAAGATATTTTTATCTATGTTGATATGTGTGTGCTTCTCGAATTTTAATTTTACTATTAATAACTAGTGCAACCATATAAATTAAGTGATTGACAAATACAGATAGGCATCAATTCATGATAAACATCAAAATACTTACTTCAAAACACATCTCACTTTTTTCACATTAAAAATATCATAAAAATTAACTAAATTATAACATTATTGCCTCCTTTAGTTCCTATGACATCAAGGTGTACTACTATAAGCTACCCAAGGAAGAAGCTTGTTTAGATGAACATTGGCTAACAAACTTCAAGATTTTTCCCAGAGAACTACTCAAGACATGGTGGATCGACAAGGGTACTTTTATAAAATTGCCAAAGAAAGAGTATTTGGTGAATATGTTGAAGACCCTTTTTCAATTAGTGATTGCTATGGTATGTAGGCTTTATGGTTATGCCAATTCCACGACATTCCATGAAGGTTGGGTTCCACTCCTGTACACCATGATAGTCAAATATAGGATTTTTGACAGGGCAAACATCTTGTCAATATCTATGAAGATAGTATTGAACGGGCTCAAAACCCTAAAGAAGCCAAACAACCTTAGTTTTTCATGGCCTCTTACAGACATAGTTTGTGTCGATATGTCATTCCCAACCATGAACTGGATATGGACAATTCACAAGGATTTGGTCCATATTTATTACAAGATCTCATGTGAGGATCAATATATACCATCTTATGCATAGATTTGTTAAGATTTTATGGTTCCCTTGTATAATACTCCATTCGATGTGACCACCCCATGTGCGTCAGAAAGAGCGAAACAGATAGCACCCTTATTCAGTGATTAGTTTGTGGAGCGTGATGACACTTACATCAGAGTCTTTGTAGCAACAAAACCTCCCCACATACTACACATATTTGTAGTTGATAGGGGTAGTGTTCCAAGAATTAGCTTATTAGTTTTATAAAGGAATCAATGGAGCTCTCTCAAGGACCAAGAAACCTCCATGGCCACATATTCCTTCCCACTTGAGAGCATATGAATTGGAGGGAATCACGAGGGATAATAGAGACTTTGCGGCTCTGACACTTTTTTGTTTTTGGGATCTGATGTTCCATAGGTATGATCAAGATCCCTAGTGAAGGATCATTATCAATCATGCAACATGAGTGGGAATATTAGTTAGACACCTAGGTAGAGGAAAATAAATAGAATAATGAATTCAATTTCATAAAATTGATTTCAAGAATAGGTTATAATCCTGCGTATGCAAAAGTGAAAAATTTTAGGAAAAGATAGAACCATCAACCCATGAAAATGCATCGAAGATAGCATATGAAGCTGCTAGAGTAGCTTAAAAAACTGAATGAGGAAGAAGAAATTAGGATAGAAATGGAGAAAAGAAGAAGATCTTAGGAAAACAAAAGGGCCAAAGAGGAAAGAAAAAGGCAAGAGGATGAATAGAAATGGTTTCCAGATGAAGTAGAAGCCAAAACCAAAGAACAAGCTCCCTAGACTCAACAAAAGGAATTACAACTAGAAGCTCAAATAAATTTAGCTATAATGGATATTGGTCTAGTATCACCAAGATTTCTAGAAATTATATGAGGTGAACTACCCATGAAAAAATTGGGAATCAAACTAGCTAAGAGTCCTACAAATATCCAGTGCTACAAATATATCCTTTCTACATATCATGTAGGAAATATGAAGTAGGTTATTATCACTTTTGAAAATAGCTAAGGAGTAAGGCATGCAAATGCAAGAGTCATGAATGTTTTTAATCAACTAGAGCACTAGCCCTATTGTAGTCATAATTTTCTTTTTACTATTTTGTCAAAAAAAAAATCGAAAGCGAAACAAAAAGAAAGAAATGAAGATTTTTTATGGGATTAAAAAAAGACACAAAAAAATCCCTTTTACAAGGTTTTATTTATTATATGCTGAGGCCTAATCTAGTAGGGAAGGAAATGAACGTAGTGAAAAATTACACCCAGTAAAAATTAAAATATAAAGCCAACTTGACTTCCAAATAGACCCACTGTCCAATCATAAGGTTGCGCATATGTGATGAACTGCAATAGCCCCACCCTATTGGGTGTTAAACAAGGGGTACACATCACAAAATGGTTTTCGTAAATTAGTTGATCGGAAAATCAATGGCTCATATTAATTGAGACACCCCTCCTATTTTCATAAACAACTTCAAGGTGTGTCACGAAGTGGTAATTGGGTTTTCGAAACCATTCTTCTCCAACTTTTATTTATGGTTAATTATTTTCCAAGCAAGAGTGTTTCCATGTAATCACTCCACCTCACTTGTTATACTCCATGTCATCCTCCTGTACCCTCCTGGCATCATTTAATTCATTATTTCCCACCTTTTCCACTAACATTTAAAAGCAAGTTATAATCAATCTTTTTCATTATTATGTGTTTTATCCATGCATCTAAGCTACTAAGTTGATCAAATTTTTGCAATTCTTAGTCCTTTTCATCATCCAGTCAACTCAACTTTCCATTGCTAGGTAATTTCAGGTCTCTCCTAGTTTTGAAAATTTCCCATCATGAAGAAACCCACACAAAAACTTGTTTTCTCTCCTTTTCCAACTAATACTCCCCTAATGAATCGAGAAGTTGATATCCATGATTCTTTCTTCCTATTTGACTTCATAGATATTAGGCATTAGGCCTTTGATAGATTTAATGAGTCAACATACCTATTTTATCTTGTCCAGTCTCACTTGTATAATGCAATTATATCAGTTTGTTATGATATTCTAGAATTCATTAGTTGGTTAGGGTTTTCCTTGGTACCTCAAAGGAAATTCCTTATATATACTACTTGTTGAGCTAATTTATTCACACAAATTAACACAAGTATTCATTATCAATCCAGGTTTGTAAAACTTGGAGGCAAGTCCACAATATATGGATATCAGGTATAGCCAAGCTTAGAAGATGAATTTTCAAAAACTAAAGAAGTACATATTACAAATATAAGCCTATATTAACAATTTCTAACTCACTTTTGCAATGAAAGAAAGGTGAAGTGACTCTAAACTTAAGAGGTCCGTTTGTGTTCTTCTCTCTCAATTATTACTTGATGGATAGAAATCAGAAATCATGAATTAACAATAGCTTAAGATGCATAAATCAACAACGAAGGAGACTCTTAACTTAAGAGATCTTTGGGCATTTTCATCACAATTCATTCATCATTATGCTATCATTTGAAAACTGAAAATACATAAGAAAAACAACTTGCATGTAACAAAAGAGAATTCTAGTTTTGATTTATCAATTTAATAGAAGGAGGATTCAACTTGAACACTTTGTTGTCCCATCTTACTAAAGTGATAAACAAGATAAAATTCAATAATATAAATCATCACACATCAATTCATAAGCAAATCTGAAACAAAGCAAATAAACAAATTCTAAAGTAACCAGTTCATGGAAAATTAAGCTAATCTAACAATGAAGTGTACTTAGCTTGGAGTGGGGGCCCTCCACCCTTGCTTTGCACACTTGAGGTTGATATAAAATGCTGAAACTTCAGTCACTCATCCACATCAATGAACAGAAAAATGAAAGTAGAACAGGTTCTTCAAATTAATCTCCAAAATCCAAATGTCTCAGCATAAAATTATACAAAAATTACATATCATAAGCCTTCAAAGTCTTGGCTTAAATAGAATTTTATGAAAAAAACTGATCTAAAGTCTCTCTAACAATCATATCTACTCATATCCATCTATCTAATTCGAACTCATCCAATCCATCCCAAGAAATATGGACAATCCCATCAAATCACAAAACTGCCCTATTTCCTAGGGATTTTCTGGGTGACTAGTCATGTTTGATTAGCCTTGACCGGGCCTAATAAAGCTTGTTTTGACCGAACCAAGTGGAATTTCGTTTCTAGTTCCCAAGCTTTCCATCCATGCATCTAACTCGAGCCCAATTTTTCTGCAAACATGTCATCCACATAGCTATTACGGGAATGTCTGATTTTGTCAAAATTTGCACTTGAAATCAAATTTTCATAAAAACTTTAGAAGTTGCAAAATTAAAATTAAATACCTGAATATACATGAAATACATCAAAATGGGATGGATATAGTAGAAAATATATGGAAAATATAAGGATTAAGTAAGTTTCCTCGAGCAAAAATAGACCAAAATTGAGGGCCAACACTACTAAAGAAGATATTGTCGAAATTACCTTGGAATCAATCCACAAAGAATTTAAATTCCCAATTGCAGAAAAATATGATCCATTTAGTGATGAAAACGTGACATTCACCTATAAATCCCTCCAACAACCTAATAAAAAAAATATGTTTAGTTTAATCTTGCCATCAGGAACCCCAATTCCAAAACCAATACCAATTATCCAATAACCCTGTTCTTTGAATATGCTCAACAAGTTTTCGATACCATTTAATTTTTTTTTTTGGGGGTGAGGGAAGGTGGGGGGGTGGGGGGTGATGTAGGGATGGTGCATGAACATACCCTGGGATTTCTTAGTCTAATGCTCCAACCTAATACAATTTTATACATTCATACCTATCTAGCCTATGTGACAATTTCTCATTTTTAGAGTCTCCCTAGCTATGTATATTTCAAGTATCCCTCATATTTGGTTCATTTATTCTGATATGTACATTCAGAAAAATTCAAAGAAATTAATTTGCATACAATAGATTCTAAAAATCAAATGATGTCAATAATGGATTGGAATCATATCATCAGAAGGAAAGAAAGTAACAATGGTTTTTCACATTATCTGTCTTCTTTCATGTCTATGGTGTTTCCTATTCTAAATAACCAACCAACACCAAGAATGCTACCTCAATCGAAAAAAAATCCTACAGCTCAGTTTTGAAACCCAAGTAGGAGGATGGTTTTTATTTGAAGACCACACATAAATAAGGTTGTATGGCGCATAGGTAGAACCATATCATTTACCACTTTTTTTACCTATGAGGATTTCCCCCCTAGAATTTATAAGGCAGAGCTTAAATGTAGACCAAATCCATTATGTTCCTAGGTGCAAAGGATATAATTTCAAGTTGGAAAACATTGTTAGGCCTTTCATTATAAATACGATACAATCCCTTTCCCAGGTGGGAGAGATGATGAAGGAATTTGGTTTTGAAAAAGGGGAAAAGTTGCAGTATGTCCCTCATCATGCGATTTCCAACAGAAGGGTTGATGCTAGTTCTGCACCCTATGTTAGTTCAAGTAAGAAAGATCTTGAGAGATGGAAAATCAAGAAATATGGTCTGGTAATCAACCTGCTCAAACATATCAAAGGATGACCATTGAGAATTCTATAGTTAAAGAAAAAATGTCAAGAGAACAACTTCAGAACAAGGAGATGTCGACATAGAAGATGTGCAACAAAAGAAAAAGTTTGGGATTGGAGGAGAAAGAAAGGAAGAATTGGTGTAGACTAAGATAATGTTGATGGTGCTGGATCTACCAAGATTAAGGGGATCACCCCGGTATGAAGTCCCAAATATACCTCACACCATTTAGTGTGGGAGTCCCATCCGGTATGATGGCCTGGTTGCCATTATCTTAAGGATTTCCCTCAACTCTTGCTTGTCAGCACAGGAGATTGGTCTACTTTGTCTTCGAGAAGTGAGGTTCATGTTCCTAGTGAGTGTAAGTGTCACTTGTGTCAATGGTTCTTTCATTTTCGAGGGAGAGGGTGAGAGTGAGTCCCACGTTGGTTGGGAGTAGTACCAACACTATTAGGAACACACAACACAATAGGATGTGCATAGTTTCCAGTGGAGAAATTCACATGGATGCGACAGTCACAACACACAAGGGAATATAAAACATATAACACTGAATGGAATAGTCCACACGAGTGCAAGGGTTGTTTACAACAAGTTTTATGTGAAAGGTATGTATGATGTCCACGAGAGTAGTCTACATGGGAGAGACAACGTTAACAACATATACAACACATTTTCATTAATAGATTATGTATTACAACAAGTGAAATAGTTCAAATGTGAAACACAGGTTAAAGCAACATCCATCACACGTGTTAAAGATTAGTCTTACAACAGTTACAATACATGTGTGAAAATGTGTTGGCATGTTAGCAGGGTTATGAATTAAGCAAAGTTCCAAGACACATGTGTGTACACCATACATCACTAACCCTGTGTGAGAGGCATTGGAGCCACCACTTACTCCTCAAACAAAATATTACAGACTCTCTTGGTTATGTGGGAGGAGCTAAGGTGAAAAGTATTTTCCATGTACAAATGAGGGGGTATTTATAGCCAAGGGTGAAACTAACCCTTGTGGCTACTCAACTACCTTCATGACTATTTGACTTCCATGACTTTCGACTTTACATGACTCTTTGTACAATAAGTGGGTCTCTTGGACTTCCATGTTACATTACATTGATAGATAGTATGGTCCACAGTAGAGATGTGGACAACATGACTCATGACATGTTTGGACATGACGGTACTGGTACATTCATGCTACTACTGGTGTGCAAATCGAGCTACAGTGCTGTTGGGTGATGGATGTCCTAATGGTGTGTCACAGCTTCACCTCCGCATGGAAAAGTGCACGGAGTCTTCGATGGTCATTGGTTCGCTTGATGTTGCTTTTGCATATTTCTCCTTACTTATATGTTGGAAGGCTTGACAAGTTCGTCTATTCGCTAAGGGTGCATGTTCATTCATTCATCCGTCCATGAGAACATCTTCCATGTTTTCTCATCCCTCCATCCGTGAACACATCTTTGAATGATCATCCGCGCATGAGCACATCTCTTTGCATGCATCGTTTGTTCGTTCATTGGTGAACCCATCCTTTTGCATGTGCTCCCTTTCTTTTATCTCATTCGTCGTTGCCCCATGTTTGTTTGTGTACCTATTCTTGTAGTCACTCATGACAAGATGACAACAAATATAAAAACCTTCTAGTCTACAATGATACATGATCACTTCGGATGCAGGTGACAGGGAGAGGCAACAAGGTTGCGAGGAGGGATGGAGGCTCTGGGCACTGCTGATGAAAATTGTGCAAGAGCACTGGGTGATGGAGATGGGTAACCCAGATCAACAGTGAAAGTATGTGAGGTCTGGCCCAACAGGAGGAAAAAACTGTGCAGTTTTTGAGGGGAACAGTCTGGGTTGCAGGAAGGCTTGGCAGGCAGAAATTGTGCAATTTTTTAGAGGAATTGGCGAGGAGATTGGCAGCCAAAACTGCGCAATTCCTGGAGGGAACTGACAATTGGCTGTTGGGTCACTGGTAGTAGAAACTGTGCAATTCTTGAGGGGATATGGCAGCTAGCTGTCGGGAGCTTGGCAGCAAAAACTACACAATTCCTGGAGGGAATTGGAAATCCACTGCTGGGAGCTGCTAGAGAAAGAAATTGCACTGATGTTGGGAGGTCAACCCACTGATCATCTCTGTGCAATTTTTGAGCTGAGCGGACTGCTAAGTAGCAGAGGGTTTGCTCATGAAAACTGCGCAATTTTCTAGATGAGCAGCCGATCGACCGTTAGAAGGGTTGGCTAGAAACATTTCGCGATTTTCTGTTAGAGATAGGGACGGGCACTGGGTGTCTACCCAGCCTATCTATACAATTTTCTTAGTCAGTAGAGCAGGCAGTGCTTGCATATTTTGTGCAATTTTTTAGGGGATTTAGTCCCGGGGTGGCTATCGGGTTAAACTCTCAGGTTGACCAGCATGGAGACCGATTGATTTTCTTGTGGGCAGCGCAGCTTGAAATGGCTTTCTTGGTGCTTCTACCATGTTCTAGGTGGCAGTCAATCGAGTTGATGGCAGGGTGATGGTATCACTGTCAGACGGGGAGTCTAGTTGTAAGAACTTCAGAAAAATGACTAAGTGTGTGCATGAGTGTAAGATGCATATGTGATCTTGCAAACACACACTTGAATAACTCGACGATGAGACGACTCAAACCATCTAGACACACCTGTACAACATGACTGATAGACAATGAAAGCGACAAGCGTGACACTAGTGATTGATCATTGGTTGACCATGACAATGCTTGCACGTCAGTGAATGTGACTCCGTGTGTGAGTGCGACATATGTTTTCATAGTGAACACAACAAGTACACATGAAGAGTAGAATTTGAGCATAACCAGAACATTGTCGAAAGCATGACTTTGACATCAACATGCAAGACTTGGTGAAAAGAACATGTAAGGCAAATGCAAAGACTCATTGGAGCTCACGAAGTGAACTTGAGTGTGTGCAATCATCAAGGGAAACTATCAAGGGAGGCTCTGAAATGGGGTGAAAGCGAAAATTTTGGAGGGTGGTTGTAGCTACTACAACGCTTGGTGCCACACTGGTAGAATTCCAACTTCTCTGTTTCGGTTCATTGATAGCATAGGGCCTTGGTATTTCAGGAAGTATTGAATCATTGTGTGGGTTACTTCAGCTTCCCCATTCACCCCATTTACCCCATGGACATACATGGTTCACGTTTTTCCAACTCAGTCAAACACAATCAAAAGTTCAGCTTGATCATAGTGTTTCGAATTCGTGAAGGGTATTTTAGCTCGCAAGTTGAATATTTTTAGAGTATAAGTTTTCATCTCTAGTGTTGCTTCGTTGCTAGTAGGCTTGGACAGTACCCCGATGGAGTCACACAGGAACACACGCATTGCTCCACTAACAGCGAGCCTAGTTAGTACCCCAGTGGAGTTTCATTCTTCACCTCTTTATATAGGAAGCCTTTCTCTTCTTTCGCCTTTGTATTTTTTCAAGAGGATTGTGCATAGGCACTTATTTATTTTTGGGGTGGAAGAGGGATCCCAAATTATTGAGAGTATAAGAGGTTGTTCCTTCAGAGAAGCATGTAAGACCTCTGACATAAGTTTTCTCGTTTAGATTTTTTCCCTTCTCCATTTCTACTAGTTGGATGAGCTTGAACACATAGAGAAGAAGGCTGAGTGTAGGCATGAGGTTTCCTAGTGTGGAAACAGGCTTGTTGTTGGACCAAAAATTCCCTTGCAGATGGTTCGTATTTTCCATCAAGAATTCATCCGCCGAAGGTTGTAACCAAGCACAGAGAAGACAAACACAAGATTAGCTAAGTGCTGCAGTGTCACAAGTCTCTTCATATTTTAGCCACATACTCTATTCAAACTCCATAACATAGTATTTGGCATCACTTATTTCCAAAAACAAAAATAGTAATATATTAAGCAAACAAAAAAAACGTAAAAAAAAATAGAAACCAGAAAAAACAAAGTAAAACAAAGATAGTAAACAAATAAAACAAGATAAAAAAAACAAGTAGCAAGTAGACTATGTACATGGCACGGGGCGCGGCCCAACCTACTAAAAATAATTCCTGAGATCTTTGTTGTTGAAAGGAAGGTTGTCAATCCTTTCGTCAAGTGATTGCAAATGATACGTATGTGGGCCAAGCTTCACGTGGACTGTGTATGGACCAATCCACAGGGACTGGAACTTCGTATGTTTTCCCTTGTCTTCATGGGGCTTATCCCATTTCAGAACTAAGTCACCAATATCGAAGTTAGCTTTCCCTATAGACTTCTTATCGAAACATCTCTTGATATGGTTCTGATGTAGTGTGAATTTATCTCTTTCTTTCATCCTTTCTTACTGAATCTTATGGAGAGCATCCATCCTACGCTGAACTAGCTGGTAGGGTTTGCCTTGGGATTCTTGGGAAAGCTGAAGTGCAGGCAAGTAGATATTTGGTGGAAAGATGGCTTCTTTTCTATAGACCAGGAAGTATAGTGAGGTATTTAGAGAAGGCTTGGTTGTTACAATAATGCATTTGTCAGGGTGGCATGCCAGTTGAGTTGCTAAGAGAAAACGATCTTCTTGTATACGAATGAGGTTTTCATTCGTGGACTCTACGATACCGTTTCCTTGCGGGTAATAGTTAGATGAATTATTTAACACAATACCATTCTGTAATGCAAAGTCATAGAGTTTCAAAGAAGAAAAGTAAGTTGCATTATAAAAAACAAGTGATACTGGAACGCCGAAGCATGAGATGATGTTCTGTTGGAGGAAGCTAATGACCTCCTGGTCATTCACGTGTTTGAGCGGAACTGCTTCTGTCCACCGCGTGAAATAATCAGTTGTTGTTAGAATGTAGCGGTGTTGCTTTGACAAATGTGGGAATATTTCCCTAATGATGTCCAGGCCCCATTGTTGGAATGGTTCGGTCACTGCAACAGGGTGTTGTGGGGCTGCTGATCTCCATGTTATTTTGGCACATTGCTAACAGACTAGGCACTTGCGGGTATAAGCATGTGCATCCTTGAATAATGTGGGCCAGTAGAAACTGGCTCACATAAATTTGTGCGAAGTGATGTTTCCCGCAAAGTGACCCCCGTGGGTCCATCATGCAGATCTTGAAGTACCTTCTCTAATACATATGCCTCCAGGCACTTGAGCAAAACTCCATTATTGTGCTTCCTATAAAGCCCTCCATGCACTGAATGATATGCTAAGGCTTTAAGGCGCAATTTCCTCTTCTGTCTAATGGAAAAGTGAGAGGGTATGGTGCCATGCTCAAGGTACTATCGCACATCTGTGTACAAAGAGGTTCCATCTTTAGTGGGTGTGGCTCACCTTATATCATACATCTCGATTTCTTACTCTCATCCGCCGAGCTCTTCTTCACTCTTTGGTGCATGCAACACTTCAGCTACAAGTTTGCAGAGCCCATGTCCTTTGATCGTGTGAACTGGCTTGATTTCAAGATCATACTTTTTCAAGCCTGTCATCCAGTTCACACGTTGTTCACCCAATTCTTGTTGTACAAGCAATGTGTGAACTGTTTTGTAAGGGATGAAGACTATGCAGTGGTTCTTCATTAAGTAGGGCCTGAAGTGTTTCACAGCCTTGTAAACTACGTAAGCTTTCTTGTCAACATAGGGGTAGTTGAGTTCTAGTCCCCGCATGCTTGCGCTCATGAAGGATATTAGGTGTTCATTGTTCATCTCATTCTTCTGAGTGAGTACTACATATATTGCATTATCAGAGGTGAAGGTGTATAGCAGGAAATCCTTCTTGAAGTTTGGGCTGTAAAGTGCAGGAGCTTCAACAATGGCTTGCTTAATCTGGGTGAATGTGTACTTTTCCCTCTTTCCCCATTTGTAGACTGTGTCTTTCTTGATCATGTCCTGCATGGGTTTAACTATCTGCACATAATCCGAGATGAACTTCTGGAGGAAGTTCATCTATCCCAAGAAGGACTACATGGCTTTCTTGTTGACTGGGTGAGGGATCTATGTAATAGCCTGGACCTAGTCTGGATCCACCTTGATCTTGCTTTTGGCGACAACGTGTCCGAGAAGGTTCCCCTCAGACATTGGGAAAACGCTCTTTTTGGTATTCAAGGAGATCTCGTATCTCTACATATGTGGTCTTATCATCTTTTTAGAACATGGTAATGTTATCGAGGTATACTACTACGCTCTATCCGATGAGTTTGCGAAAATAAATATCCATGGCACGTTTGAAGGTTGCACCTGTATTTACAAGCCCAAATGACATTTGTGTGTAAGCGAATGTACCCCACTTGGTACAGAAAGTAGTTTTAAGTCTGTCAGGTTCTGCTAGCAGAACCTAATTGTATCTTGAGAAACCATTAAGGAGAGAAAAGATCTGTGCCCCAGATACTATTTTCAATGGCATGGGGTAGTTGTCTTTGTTCGAGGTGCAGTTTACGTTTCGGAAATCAACACACAAGCGGATTTCCTTGAACTTCTTAGGTACAGGAACAAGACTAAAAACCCATGTGGAATAATGAACTTTGTATATGATCCATGCATCCAACAAATTAGTGAGCTCTTTCTATATGAGGGGTTCAAGTGACAGATTTACTTTCGTCAGCCTCTATTGGTATGGCTTGACCCCTTCTTTGATCAGGATGATGTGCTGGATGATCCGCGTGTCATAAGTTTCCAGATTATCATATGTCCACGCGAACACATCTCAGTACTATTTGAACAAGAAGACAAAGGCTTGCTGCTCTTGCTGTGTACAACATGTTCCAAGATTGAAAAACTTGAGATCTTGCTCTGTTCCCAGCTTTATGAGTTCGTGATTCATGGTGGAAATGTGGGTCTTGTTGTTCCTTGGCCCCTGAAAATGTTCTTGCAAGTCATAAGTCTTTTCCAATGTTGTCACATTTTTCATGATAAGGTGGCCTTTCTTGTTTCCAGCTTCTGCTTTCATAGAGCACTCGTTCTCATCAACAACTATTGCTACATCGGCGTCAGTGTCGGCCATGAAATGCAGTATCTGTTGATCATCTTTAAACACACGTAAATTAGTTATGTTATCCAAGATAGATGGTTTGTACAAAGTTTCAATAGTAAATCTATCCCTAATTGGTGACATTATCGAAGATGCATTTGCTAGAGCATTGGCAGCTGCATTACACGTACATGGTACAACAATGATGTTAAATGCTCCGAAGTTTGAGATTAGTCGCCATAACTATTGCTGGTAACTTTTGAGATGTGGTTACAAATAGTGAATGGTATTACATACCTATCGTACCACTATCTTTGAATCACCTACCACTTTAAGTGCGACCACGTTGAGGTTGATGGTCTTCTGCAAGCCTAACATGAGTGCTTTATACTCAGCAACGTTGTTGGTGCACTCGAACTGCAAGAGACTTGAAACCAGATGCTTCCTGTTATAAGGGTTGATCAAGACACATCCGGCTTCTGAGATGTCTTGTGTCTTTGATCCGTCAAAGTACATGGTCCACAACATTTTTGTACATGGACTGGTTAATGTGCTAGTACTACTGCTACTACTATTGCTGCTACTACTACTATTGGCACAATGTACTATACAAATTTCATTACCATTGGTTGGGAAAGGAAGGAGTCCTAACTATGTGTCTGGTGGGGTTGGAGCTAGCCGTGCAGGATAAAACCCCAATGTTGTTTCTATGAGGCATTTGCCAAACATGAGTTTTGCGAAGGCCAACGATTCATTCTCACCATTAAGGGGAGTGACATTATGTTTCATATACCTCTCGGATTACACCCAGATATGGTTGCATTTTCCCTTGTACGGAATGATCCAGGTGGATGTTGGTGGCCACCCACCTATCCCATTTGGACCCCCACAACTGTCTCTTTTAGTTTTTCTATTTCCTTAATTATAGCACAGTTTACTATTTTTAGCAGTTTTTCGGGTCCTAAACTTCTAGAGCCGTTTTGAGGCCCTAAACGACGTTTTTTGGGAAATCCACTGTCAGTGATTTTTCTGTCTAAAAATCGTCTTTTCCGTCATAGTCCTCGGAGAGATCTTTCCAACGGGCTATCATGCACGTCAAACGGAGATAGTACGACCAATTCGCGACCCGGGGAAGTTGATGTACCAACTTACCCAAAAACGGGGCCCACAATTTTGCGTTTCATCTTCTAGGGTTAGGTTTTGGAATGTGAAGGGTTTTCCATTGTTTCTCAACAATAAATAGGCCCTCGAGCCTCATTGTAACACAGTTTTTGGAGAACAGTTCGGAGGCATGTAGCCGACACATCTCTTCTCAGAGATAAGCTACCATCGCCCTAGCTGGGTTATTTCCATTTCTATTTGTAAGCTTATTTCAGTATTTTACAGTAATGAAATGAAGTATTATTTCCGCTGCATATTTGTCTTTATGGTTATCTCTGTATTTTATTGCGTTCCTATTTAAATCCGGATCAGTGGTATTAGAGCGGTTTGCTTTTTCTCTGTTTTTCTTTTCATGTCCCCAACGAGGTCGGGATATAAGGAGTTAGGTCTGGAACTGGTCGAACCTTTGCAAGACCAGCCTCGCAAATATCGACGACCTCCCATGGCAGATGAGAAGAAAAACGAGGGGGCAGGAGATCCTATCAAAATCTTGCTCGAAGAAGCCCTCGAGCGACAAAGGAATGCGATGATGGACAACTTTGCCCA
Source organism: Pinus tabuliformis (assembly GCA_031772625.1). Classification (NCBI taxonomy): domain Eukaryota; kingdom Viridiplantae; phylum Streptophyta; class Pinopsida; order Pinales; family Pinaceae; genus Pinus; species Pinus tabuliformis. The sequence goes on from CM062811.1 coordinate 203,118,038, forward strand.
AATCCTTCAGCGGCTACCTAGAGGCGACGCATCGGCTTCCAACAGCTACTCTGGAAATGCCACACCGTTTAAGGTACAAGTTAATTTTGAAATCCCCATCTTCGAGGGTCAAATAGACGCAGATGCTGTAGATAAATGGTTAAATCTACTCAATGGGTATTTTTCTGTTCATGAATTTTCAAGTCGGGAAAAGATTGTTTTCGCTCTTCTCAAAGCAGTCCCCCACGTCAAGGACTGGTGGGAAACCTACTACGAACAGAAGGATGAAAGTATAGGCTCACTGTTTTCAGCCGCACCCACTTGGAATGACTTCCGAGATGCCATCAAGGAGCAGTACTACCCTGTCAAAAGCTATGAGGACAAATACATCAAATGGACCACACTGCGGCAGGGACGAGACCAAGATGTGCCAGAGTTCACAAACATTTTTCATACCCTTCGCACACAATTGGGTATCAAAGATTCTGAGCTGCATCTGGTACTCAAATACCCCGGCTACCTACACAGATACATCCAGGAAGAGATGGAGTTCTTGGACATCTCCTCACTCGGCATAGCATACCGATACGCTGTTAAAATCGAGCAAAAGTTCAAACAGAAGAAGCGAGACTTTGGATCTGCAAATCCAAAGCCCAAAGGACAAAGCCAAGGCGGGGTGACCCAAGACAACTCGTTGAAGCCGAAAGAAAAGAACAACACCACGAAGTCGAAGAAGGACACGGGAAAGTGATGTGAGTTCCACAAGAGTCCCACTCATAACACAAGTGAGTGTTGGACCAAGCAGTCGCTGGTGGCCGAGTTGAAGGCTTCCGAATCAGATGCATGTTCCGACTCTGAGTCAGAACCCAACAAGGGGAATGACAAAGGGAAGCAGATCATTGATGCAGATCCCAGCGTCACTGTTGCTACTACCAAGATCCAGAAAAATGAGCCCGAAGATCCAGAGGAGGGGGAACGTCTTTTCCACTCACAGATGTGGGTGAAGGGTTCGCCGCTGCAATTCATTGTCGACAGTGGCAGCCAAAAGAACCTCATTTTAGCAGAGGTCGTGAAGCGGTTGGGCCTACCAACTACACCACACCCACAGCTATACAGTATCGGTTGGCTTCACGAAGGACGAGATCTCAAAGTTCGCCAGCAGTGCTGCCTTCCCTACAGCATCAAGCCCTTTACAGACGAGGTATTGTGTGATGTTACACCTTTGGATGTTTGTGATGTACTATTAGGCCATCCATACTTGTGGAGGCGACATGCTATGTATGAGTCAAGGCCTCGCGCTGTCATCATTTCTTTGGATAATTCATTATACAGGATACCTGAGGTAGCCCCACCTACCGCCACCTCTTTGATCACTGCTAAGAAAGGCAGCAAGCTCATCTCACAGACTAGGAAATTTATTTTATGTCTGGTTCGCTCCCAAAGTAAGGGGAAGATTGTTGCTACATCCATGACCCCCGCGAAGGGTTCCTCCACGCAGCAGCAGCAACAGAGGGATACAGTCGTGACAGAACACAGGAACAACTTCTCCTTACCCGGAGGGGTACCACACAAGTTTCAGGTGGGCGACAAAGTTTGGTTACATTTGCAGAGGGAGCGCCTTACCAGAACCCATCAGAAACTCAGACCACTTCGACATGGTCCTTACACCAGTAACAAGGCTACGGGAAACAATGCTTTGAAGCACAACATTCCTCCATTCCTTCGCTTGCACCGAGTGTTCAATGTGGATCGTCGCCGACCATGCTCCCCACCATTTCTGGACACATCAGAGATTGTAGAACAGCTCACCAGAGACCCAGCTCAGCAGAAGCTTCCTCATCTCAGGGAGGAACTCAACGCAATGGGGACCATTGCTTCCTAAGGGGGGAGGAATGATCCAGGTGGATGTTGGTGGCCACCCACCTATCCCATTTGGACCCCCACAACTGTCTCTTTTAGTTTTTTTGTTTCCTTAATTATAGCACAGTTTACTATTTTTAGCAGTTTTTCAGGTCCTAAACTTCTAGAGCCGTTTTGAGGCCCTAAACGACGTTTTTTGGGAAATCCACCGCCACTGATTTTTCTTCTAAAAATCGTTTTTCCGTCATAGTCCTCGGAGAGATTTTTCCAACAGGCTATCATGCACGTCAAACGGAGATAGTACGACCAATTCGCGACCCCGGGAAGTTGATGTACCAACTTACCCAAAAACGGGGCCCACAATTTGGCGTTTCATCTTCTAGGGTTAGGTTTTGGAATGTGAAGGGTTTTCCATTGTTTCTCAATAATAAATAGGCCCTCGAGCCTCATTGTAACACAGTTTTTGGAGAACAGTTTGGAGGCATGTAGCCGACACATCTCTTCTCAGAGATAAGCTACCATCGCCATAGCTGGGTTATTTCCATTTCTATTTGTAAGCTTATTTCAGTATTTTATAGTAATGAAATGAAGTATTATTTCCGTTGCATATTTGTCTTTATGGTTATCTCTGTATTTTATTGCATTCCTGTTTAAATCCGGATCACGGATGCCACATGTGAGACCATTCTGTAGCAAAGTATCCATCTAGCTTACTAGACAAGTCTCTGCTGAGTAGTAGACCGTATGATTCTGGAATATCCACAACCACTATGTTGATGCATTAGTGGACGAGTCCATCATGAGATAAATAGATGATCATGTCTCCAAGTTCACTGATGGCTAATACATATGTTCGATCAAGCTGTATGATTCATGCGGATGTCTCACTCCATTATGCATTGATATTTTTCGCAATGGAGAGGGACAAGACGTTTATTGCTGTGCCGGAATCAACCAAGCAGTTGTGAACATTGTATTTTAAGATTTCGAATAATAGCAGGGATGGAGGGAAAACTGAGACTGCTTCTTCCATCCAAAGTGTGTTGAGCATAGTGGAAAGTGATCCAGGAGGTGTGCTTTCTCCCTTGCTGGTAGAGGCTGCATTGTCCATTGTTGTCTATCCTAATGAGCGCAGTAGGATATCTCGTTGACTCTGGATCTTAGATAGCTTGAAAAAACTGATGATTGCTCAATTTTTCTTCATGTCATCTACAATGTTGTATTCCAGAGGTGGTAGACTCACTGAGGTGTCCGGGGTAGAACAGATGTTCGTACCGCCCAACGGAGTATTTTGCAGCTTGCTGCTCATGGATGTACTTTTGTCCACCGCTGTCTTCCCAAACTTGTTCTATGTTTTCTGCTTTGGGGAGGCTGGTGGATTAGCCTTCCTCAACAACAATTTCATATTTTTCATATGCTTCCCCAAGTGTAAAGGGAGCCCCTTTACTCCTGAGATTTTATCGGTCATTTTTCTTTTGGGGCTACTTCTTGGCGTTCGTCTTCAACCTTGCTTGCGAGCACTGATATGCATTCACCACATGCCCAAAACTTCATGGTTCATTAAGTGCAATTTCTTCATCATCATTAGTGTCTTTTTTTTGCTCCCACATACTATTTTCTGCATCGAAATTATGATTGCATATAGAGTTCGTGACTCGCTTCCAGTTTGAACAAGAGTTCTCGGGATGATTTTCTTCATGGTATGAACAAAATTTAGGATCTGCACACTATTCAACTTGGAAGACAGATATATGCGCAGTTTTTGGAGTCGGCTATTTGCTACTTCATGAGTTGCTTTCCTGTCTCTGCCTGGGCGGATGGCAGCTTGCAAATGTATCAGTTTTCCATTGTTTGAGCTCGGACACTTTCGTAGTCAAGCTCTTGACCAGGTGAGTGAGGGTTTCAATAACAGTTGCTTCCTTGTCTCTACCCTTCCTCACCATCGCTTGGGACTTCCTACTTGCATATTTGAAGTTTGTTGTTGATTTTTCATCCTTGATGACTCCAATTATGCGTAGGTCTTTCTCAACAGTAATAGCCTCTTCACAGTTTTCTAAGAGTGTTGGTTTCACAGCTCACTTAACGAACTGCACAATGCTAGTCGACAGTGTGGATGTGTAGTAATCAACGGTGATGGAATCATGAGGTTTAGTGTCTGCTACAAACTTGTTCAATATGCACATAAACCTTTGATTGAAGTATTTTTCTTTTTCTTTTCCCTCCATCCTCAAGCTTCCCAATTCTTTGAGTAACATTGTTGGGGTCTTGTCATCAGCAAACGTTTCAAGGAACATGCATTTGAATGCACTCCAGTTCTGTATAGAGTTTGGTGGAAGGCCCAGCAGCTGCGTGACCATCCAAGGTACATGGAAACAATCTACATGCTACGTTGTCATATCATACCTCAAGGGTCTTCAACTTCGTCAGAAGTTGTCCAAATGATCTTCCGCCTTCGCCTCCTTCGCCGCCTTCCCCTCCTGTACCAGAGTATGATCTCAAGATCACAAGAGTGTCCTGTTCGCCTTACTGAAAGATCGAAGGTTCCTCTTTGCCTTCAATAGCTTCTGTTAGACCTTCAAGTGTGGCAAGGACTGCTTATTCCACCAATGGTACAACGACTCCTGTAGTAGTGGGTTTCAACTTCCTTGATGCATATGGAAGATGTTGTATTCCTAGGATCAATCCGACTGCTTTTGCGAACTAGCGAGTGATGGGATGGATGGAACAGAGGTGATGATACAAAATCTCGTGTTCAGTCCTAGGAGGTGAGGAGTAACCAACTACAGCGTTGTGCATAGGTGAGAGGGCGTGCAAGTTACTACCTTGACCAGATGGTTGATGAATGAGTGTGATAGGATGTTCAGCCATATACAACTGGCTGCCCTCCTTTTAGTGCCAGAAATGTTGACGGTGTTGGATCTGCCAACAATCAAGGGATCATCCCAGTATGAAGCCCCAACTAGACCTCACACCGTTTGGTGTGAGAGTCCCATCCGGTATGATGGACCAGTTGCCATTATCTTAAGTATTTGCCTCAAATCTTGCTTGGTAGCACAGGAGAGTGGTCTAATTTGTTTTCGAGAAGTAAGGTTGACATGCCTGGTGAGTGTAAGTGTCACTTGTGTCAATGGTTCTTTCACTGTTAAGGGAGAGGGTGAGAGTGAGTCCCAGGTCAGTTTGGAGTAGTCCCAACACTGCTAGGAACACACAACACAACAGGACGTGCACAGCTTCAAGACAGAGCAGTCCATGCGGATGCGGTAGTCACAACACACAAGGGAATATAACACATATAACACTCAGCGGAATAGTTCACACGAGTGAAATGGTTGTTTACAACAAGTTTTGTGTGAAAGGTATGTATGATGTCCGGGAGCGTAGTCTACATGGGCGCGACAACGTTAACAACATATACAACACATTTACATTAATAGATTATGTATTACAACAACTGAAATAGTTCAAATGTGAAACACAGGTTAAAACAACATGCATCGCAAGTGTTAAAGATTAGTCTTACAATAGTTACAATACATGTGTGAAAATGTGTTGGCCTGTTAGTAGACTTCTAAATTAAGTGAAAGTTCCAAGACACATCATTACACCATACATCACTAACCTCGTGTGAGTGGCATTTGAGCCACTACTTACTCCTCAAAGAAATGATTACAAACTCTCTTGGCTATGTGGGAGGAGCTGAGGTGAAAAGTCTTTTCCAGGTACAAATGAGGGTGTATTTATAGCCAAGGGTGAAACTAACCCTTGTGGTTATTCAACTATCCTCATGACTATTTGACTTCCATGAATTTTCAACTTTACATGACTCTTTGTACAATAAGTGGGTCTCTTGGACTTCCACATTACATTACATTGATAGACAGTATGGCCCACGGTAGAGATGTGGATGACATGACTCATGACATGACTCGACATGACAGTGCTGGTACATTCATGCTGCTACTGGTGTGCATGTTGAGCTACAGTGTTGTTGGGTGATGGATGTCCTCATGGTGTGTCACATCTTCACCTCTGCATGGCAAAGTGCGTGGAGTCTTCAATGGTCGTTGGTTAGATTGATGTTGCTTTTGCAAGTTTCTCCTTACTTATATGTTGGAAGGCTTGACAAGTTTGTTTGTTCACAAAAGGTGTATGTTCATTCGTTCGTCCATCCATGAGCACATCTTGCATTTTTTCTCATCCGCCCATCCACAAACACATCTTTGCATGATCGTCTGTTTGCGAGCACATGTACTCCCCTTCGTTCATCCCATTCGTCATCACACCATGTTTGTTTTTGTACTTATTCCTGCAGTCACTCATGACAAGACGACATCAAATATAAAAAACCTGCTAGTATACCATGATACATGATCACTTCAGATGCAGGTGACAGCGAGAGGAAGCAAGGTTGCGAGGCAGGATGGAGGCTCTAGGAACTGCTGATGAAAAATATGCAAGAGTCACTGGGTGATGGAGATGGGTAATCCAGATCGACAGTGACTGTCCGCAAGTCTGGCCCAGCTGGAGGACAAAACTACACAGGTTTTGAGGGGAATAGTCTGGGCTACAGGAAGGCTTGGTAGGTAGAAATTGCGCAAGTTTTTCGAGGAAATGGCCGAGAGCTTGGCAACTGAAATTGCACAATTCGTGGAGGGAACTAGCAGCTAGCTGCTAGGTCACTGGCAACAAAAACTGCACAATTCCTGAGGGGAACTCACAGTCAATTGCCAAGATCTTGGAAACAGAAACTGCGCAATTCCTGGAGGGAACTGACAGTCTGCTGTTAGGAGCTGCTAGTGAGAGAAATTACACTGATGTTAGGAGGTTAGCCTGTTGATCATCTCTGTGCAATTTTTGAACAGAGCGGATTGTTGGACAGCAGAGGGCCTGCTCATGAAAATTGCACAATTTACTGGATGAGCAACCGGTCGACTGTCTGGAGGGCTGGTTGGAAAAATTGCATTATTTTTTGTGAGAGACAAGGATGGGCACTGGGTGTCTACCCAGCTTGTCTGAACAATTTTCTCAGTTAGTAAAGTGGGTAATGCTTGCATCTTCTGTGCAATTTTTTAGGGGAGTCAGTCCTAGGGTGGCTGTCGGGTCAAACTCTCCAGTTGACCAGCATGGAGAGTGATTAATTTTCTTGTAGGTAGCACAACTTGAAATTAATTGATTGGTGTTTCTACACTATTTTGGGTGACATTCAATTGAGTCGATGGTAGGGTGATGGTTTGACTGTCAGAGGGGGAGTCCGGTCGTCAGAATTTCAAAAAAATGACTAAGTGTGTGTACAAGTGAATGGTGCATATGTGATCTTGCAAACACACACTTGCATGACTTGAAGACGAGATGACTCAAACCATCCAGACACAAATGTACAACATAATTGATTGACCGTGTAAGTGACAAGCGCGACACTTGTGATTGATCGTTGGTTGACTGTGACGACGCTTGCGCGGTGGTGAATGTGACTCCATGTGTGAGTGCGACATATGTTTTCATACACAAAGCGTAGACTTTGAGCATAACCAAAACATGGTCGCAAGCATGACTTTGACATAAACATGCAAGAATTGGTGAAAATAGCAAGCAAGGCGAATGCGAAGACTCACAGGAGCTCACAGAGTGAACCCAAGTGGGTGTAGTCATCAAGGGAAATTGTCAAGGGAGGCTTTGAAATTGGGTGCAGGCCAAAATTTTGGAGGGTGGTTGTAGCCGCTACAACAGATAACAAAAGCACCCTCAAAACAACGTACCTATGAAATGTAGATTGAAAATCCATAATGGTCAATTCCCTCATCCTTCTCTATAAAGCTTACATCACATCAAGTTCGGGAATCTCCTTCTTAGATAAATATTTTTCAACATAATTATCAATGGATTGAAGAGAGAGCGGCCCAATTATTAGCACAATCAAATTTGTTTTATCAAACCAGGTTGATTTTTGTAATGGACCTAGAAATAAATTAATTGAAGTTATCTCTATTGTGTCCCACCCCTCAAAATATTCCAACAAGACCTTGTTTTAAAACTATGAACTTGTCAATCAATATTACTGATTTTCATCTATCTGATAAAATTAATTTGGACCAAAAGGAAGGTGAAATGATTTATAGTGACTTAGGTAAGAATGGCCTAACGGTGAATAAAGTTGAGAAGCTACTTGAAAATACCATAAAATAATTGAGACACGAGAAGGAAAATTCAAGGTGCAAGTAAGAGCATATTAATGAATTCAAGAAGCTAATTACAAAGTTGGGGGTTGATCCTACAGACAAAGAAGCAATTAAATTGCTGCTAAAAAACACTAAATTTGAAATGCAGTCCTTAAGGAAAAATTGAAAATGCCTGGGTGAGAGCATGATCACATAATTGAGTTTGGTCAGGTTGAAAATAAGAAAGAGAAATGATGACATAATTGATTGATAGAAACAAATAAATTTCCATTCTGAAGGAAAAGATATAGGGTTTATAGCATTCAATTAAAAGTCATGTTTGCACCGTTGTTGTCCAGGTGAATCATACGACCTTTCTGGAAAACTGAAAAAGTGTAATGGAAAAGCTTAAGATCTCAGATGTTGAATTGAAGAAAACTCGGGTTATCTTGAATCAAATAAAGGAGCATATAAATATAAAAGAGATGTAGTTAAACATGGCAAATGAAAATAATAATCATTTAACCAATAAGAACCAAGTTGCATAGGATGAGATCAAAGATTTGAAGGCCAAACTAAAGGGTAATGTTTCTTTAATTGAGGTTAGAAAAATTATTTGGATGATATTATCCAATAAGTTCATTCTATATGGGAATATATTCATATAATTGTAGATAAAAAAACCATGAAAAAGAAACCTGAAATTAGCATTGAAATATACAAGCAACATAAAGAATCTCTCAGGGGAAATAAAATGATAAAGTATTTAAATGAAAAGCCTTCAACTGAACTCTGATCAGTAAACATACAGACAAATATTTAGTGATAATGGAAATTAACAAAATGAATGAGAAAACTATACTTTGTATTTAGGATTCAAATAGATTGAAGAAAGTCTAGAAGTCGGACTCTTTATTTGATGCTAAATTTGATCAGAGGAAAAGAGCTAGTTTACCTAATTTCTAGGACCAACACAAACATACACTTTCTTGGGAGTCATATGAGAAGGAATTAGTGGCTATCAAGAGTAGGGAATATCAAGCTCATGAAAAGACTACAATTTTAAAAGGGCGAAATGTGGTATATTATATATAGAGAGACATTCAGCTTCTTTTGTCAATGAAGACATTGTTTGTTGCAAATCCAAATTACACGAAACTCTCAAATTTGATTATTCCATTCTAGAAGATGATCCAATGTAAACCTCCAAAGCCAATAATTTTGAATAAGTGTGAAAGAATGATTACACTAATTGAAGTCCAAGTTCTGGAACCATGTACCAATCCTCAGGGTCAATGTTCCACTAGTCATGCGAGTTCTCAAAAATAAAAGTGCTTTATTTTTGTAATGTTTAAAATACCTTACTTTAAATACAATAAGGTAGTTATGGAATTTTTGAAAGTTACTTTCTTACTGAGGTTAATGTAAATATTTAAGGGCATTAGAACCACCAAGAGGGAGTTTGGAAATTTGGAAATTTTGAGCACTTGTGTAATGATTTTTGCTTCCTTGGAGAGAATAATAAAGTCACCAAGATTATTCCAATACATTGGTATATTGCAGTATGTGTTATTCCTCTTATGTATTTTCCATACTTGTTTTCTTCCAATGAAGCATGTGTATCAATATAGTAGGTTTATTTGAGAAAATTACATATTTATTTATGTATCTTTAAAACTACAGAAGATACATGTGAGTTCTATTCTACAACACCTAAATAGGCTTTGCACTATTTGTTTAATGACATTCTTAGTCTAAATCACACACATTTATCTTAGGGTTTTTAATTTTGATTCTTTTAAAGCCTAAGTTTTAAACCCTAACCTCTTTTCAGTTCTTCTTTTCAACAAAATAATTAAATTCCATAATTAATAATATAAGGCCAATATGGGTATAAAGATTCATCTCCAAGATTAAGTTTTTCTTATAGAAGGAAATATAGCACCACTGGGCACATTTAAAGAAATTTTAAACAATATTTTTAAAGTTTCAAACAATTTTTTGGATGTCGTGGGCACTGGTTGTTCTTCAGCTAGAGAATTGCCTCCAGGAGATGACATTCCAAAAGAATATCCTCAGGTTCCCATAAACATTGTTAGAATTAGCACTCAACAACTGACATAAGAATATATTTCTATCATTTGAGCTGTAAAGATACAAGAGAGAGTATAGAATGATATAGGTAGGTCAATGGTATAATAATAGTAGCAATATTCCTTGGTTTTAAGAGTAATCAAAATGAATATAATTCTATTAATTGGGGTCTAGGAGAGGCCAAGAAAAATGACAAAGAAACTAGATAGTTAGAGGAGTTCCTAAATGAAAAATAACTATCTTTTAGTGTATTCACGAGCAAGCTCGGTAAAGGAAACCTACAACAACACCTTTCTAACCTTGCTAAGAAATATATGATATTGAAATCCTTCATAGTTTCACTAAAGAAATACATGCCAATTGTCTTCGAGAACATAACAAAGCATCATGTATTCACGGAGATTGTTGCCCAATATGTTGAATATAGTTCCATCAAACTATGAATATGGGTGGCTTATCTTCAAAACATCATAGAGCTACCAATTGAAGATCCAATCAAATTGTAACAACTACCAACCTCATCTTGAAGTTTAAATCATTTTATTTATTAAATTTGTAAATAATGAGATGTTGAATAGTTGTAAGTGACTTCAAAGAAGGTCAACAGTTACAATGTACATATACTAACTCAATCTCTAAATATTTTGTTAAAACTCTCAGTATGAGGGGTTCCATTTTTTTCGAATTTCTTGATTTTCCTGTAGAACAAAGCTAGGAGTTCGGTATTTCTGAATTAACCGCTATAATATTAATAAGCCATGAAGGCCATTGTTATGGATTTATTTCCACATGCATTATTTCTTTCTTTTTGGAATCGTATTAAACAAGTTCATTTGCATGTGTATACTTTGAATTGTTTTCTTGCTAGGTCACAAACTAATTTATGGGATAGATAGTCTCTTCTCACATGTTTAATATTTATTTTTTGGAATTTGATTAATGTGCACTTATTATATCAAAATAATTATTATTTTCTATTTGTTATTGTAAGTTAAGCATTCATTGTTGTTTTGAATATCATCTAATTGTTTCCTTGATTGTGCATCTATTGGATTATGAAATCATCACTACTTAATCATTATGTTCATTTGATTGTTAGTAATCTTATCTCATCCATATCTCATGGAATTATTAAAACAAAAAATGAATATCGAGCAAGAATCTAGATGGGTCTCTTATCCAAATGGTGTGAGGTCTAATTGGAGCCTCATATTGGAGAGAACCCTTAGTAATAGTTGTTGGGTCATTTATCCTTATCAAAAAGGAAATAAGAGTTCTTCAAATATGGAATAAGTAACACTTCTTATATGCCATACTTTGATATTACTTATTATTAATGGAGTGTCCCTTCACCATTTATCTCAAGACTATGATCTTGGCTAAACATAATTGATTAACACATAGATTTCACCCTTACATTGTTAAACCATTCTTTTTTGTTAGCAATGTCCAATTTAAAAAAAAATAAGAAAAAAGTATGACATCAAATCAAATATTTTGAGTCACATACATACACCTCCAAAAATTGCATTAGATCAAATGATTATACGCCATATTTATACACACTCCATTCTTCTATACTTCTACAATTCTTATCTCATTAGGATTGAGAATTGCAAGTTCAAAATTCCTTGCTCATAAACCTCTATTCTTAACAAACTACAAAAGGTTACACTCCATACTTGGCAATATCTCAGTATTTTCAACATGTTCTACATTTTTTCGTACAACCTTTAGCTTGTTCATAAACCAACAACATTTTTATGCAAGATAGACTTGAGTAGGAAAAAATGATTAGTTTTCTTAGTCTTATATGCTGGGACTTCATGTTAATGCTGGGGCGAGACACCAATCACATGATGTTAGGGGTATCTAAGATATCTAAGATGTCTAATTGGAGCCTCATACTGGAGAGAACCCTTAGCAATAGTTGTTGGGTCATTTATCCTTATCAAAAAGGGAATAAGAGTTCTTCAAATATGGAATAAGTAACACTTCTTATATCCTATACTTTGATATTACTTATTATTAATGGAGCATCCCTTCACCATTTATCTCAAGACTATGATCTTGGCTAAACATAATTGATTAACACATAGATTTCACCCTTACGTTGTTAAACCATTATTTTTTGTTAGCAATGTCCAATTTAAAAAAGAAAAAGAAAAAGTATGACATCAAATCAAATATTTTGAGTTACATACACCTCCAAAAATTGCATTAGATCAAATGATTATACATCATATTTATACACACTCCATTCTTCTATACTTCTACAATTCTTATCTCATTAGGATTGAGAATTGCAAGTTCAAAATTCCTTGCTCATAAACCTCTATGCTTTAAAAACTACAAAAGGTTACACTCCATACTTGGCAATATCTCAGTATTTTCAACATGTTCTCCATTTTTTTTCATACAACCTTTAGCTTTTTCATAAACCAACAACATTTTTATGCAAGGTAGACTTGAGTAGGAAAAAATGATTAATTTTCTTAGTCTTATATGTTGGGACTTCATGTTAATGCTGAGGCGAGACACCAATCACATGATGTTAGGGGTATCTAAGATATCTAAGATGTCTAACGGGAGCCTCATACTGGAGAGAACCCTTAGTAATAGTTTTTGGGCCATTTATCCTTATCAAAAAGGAAATAAGAGTTCTTCAAATATGGAATAACACTTCTTATATCCTATACTTTGATATTACTTATTATTAATGGAGCGTCCCTTCACCATTTATCTCAGACTATAATCTTGGCTAAACATAATTGATTAACACATAGATTTCACCCTTAGGTTGTTAAACCATTCTTTTTTGTTCGCGAAGTCCAATTTAAAAAAAAAAGTATGACATCAAATCAAATATTTTGAGTCACGTACATACACCTCCAAAAATTGCATTAGATAAAATGATTATACGTCATATTTATACACACTCCATTCTTCTATACTTCTACAATTCTTATCTCATTAGGATTGAGAATTGCAAGTTCAAAACTCCTTTCTCATAAACCTCTATGCTTAACAAACTACAAAATGTTACATTCCATACTTGGCAATATCTTAGTATTTTCAACATGTTCTACATTTTTTGTCATACAACCTTTAGCTTGTTCATAAACCAACAACATTTTTATGCAAGATAGACTTGAGTAGGAAAAAATGATTAGTTTTCTTAGTCTTATATGTTGGGATTTCATGTTAATACTGGGGCGAGATACCAATCACATGATGTTAGGGGTATCTAAGATATCTAAGATAAGGAAACAATTCCAAGATGCTATGGGTGCCTAAGGTAAGCAATCAAGTCATGTTAAAGTGTCTAGAGGAAGCAAAATACCATGTCAAAAACATTGATAAGATCACCATCTTATAAATATGGGGGTTTTGAAATTTTTCATAAGGTGCATCCCACCATAACAACCATCCTTGCATCATGGAAAAAAACTAATTAAGAAGACAAAAATATAAAAAAAAATGTCTAAAATAATCCAACATGGCAACAATTTCTTGACAATGATACTCTATAAAAAACTATATATAGAAAAACCTCTCTCATTTTTATATATACCATCCTAGATCCATCTTAACTTTGGATCTATCAAGAATAGAGAAGTATCAAATCTCTTTTCACTTTAAAAGAGGTTTGCATGTTAAGAAATTTAATCCCTCTGGGCCCTCGGTAAATCTGGAGTTAACATGGATCTATGTTGGTTTAATAATTAATTATAATTATAATTATAATTATTAATTTTATGTTTTTATTTATTTATTTATTTACTTTATTTTGACTAAGTCAAAATGTTAAACATTACAACATCTCTACCATACTGGGACCAAATGTTTACATAGGAGGTAAGCTTACTTATGAACCTCAAATATAAATAATTTTTTAATAAAATGTGGATCCGGTGAGGGGAAATTTTGGATCAAATATAATATTATTGTATTATATTTTACCCAATATTTATTACTACTCCCACCGAGTAAAACATGGCTAGGGGTGAGGGGAATTACTAATTAAAATGTAATATTATTACATTTTACCTAATATTTCCCATCACTCCCAACCCAAATATTACATTTTACTCAATATATCCCCTAGCCCCTGCTAATTTGATAGTTGAGTTTGTTTACTTTTAAGTTTCAAACATAAAGAAAAATCACAATAAAAAGTGGACCAATTAAGATGAAATATTCGGCAAAATATAATATTATAGTATTATATTTTACCCAATATTTCTCCCAAGCTAGTAAAAAGTGGATGAAGGCAGGCATAAATATTAGATGAAATGTAATAATTAAATTTTACCTTATATTTCTACCACCTCCCCTCTCACCCAAACTCACTCACTTTCATAGTTAAGATTATTCATTTCTAAACCTATCATCCTAGATCTATTAGAGCTCTATTTCTATAACACATTATTACACATAAATTAAGAGAATATATTACATTTATTATATTAAAGTGATTATAAAAAAATCCATTAGAATGAAAAAGCAACTATTGTTATGTACTTTGTGTAATCATGTTTAAACTTACACTTCTTAAAAACACCTTCTCGAGTTACCCAATAGTGGAGAGGAAGCTCTAAATTCCTACCCATGTATTCGTCCATTTAATGATATAAACAAAACATACAGAAATACATAGGGCCACCATCCATACAAATGACAAGGGTGAACATATCCATAAAAACTAAAAACTTTTTACCTTGACTGGCTAGATGGATTCAATGCCATCATTTTCTACAACCAATTATGTATCTAAATATAACATCAAACTAAGATGTATCTAGGTTAGTTTAATTTCCCCCTTAAATAGGTTATATTCCACATGAATACCATATGTTCTTAATCCATGGGTCACTTTTATTATTTTTAATTTTTAATTTTTATAGGCTTAATTTTTATTTTATTTTATTTTCACCAAGTTAAAATGTCTACATTGTATTACTTTACATTAAGTTACACTCTACCATATTTTATTTTTATTTTTACCAAGTCAAGATTTTCATATTAAAGTTACACATCTCTAGCATCCTAGGAAGTGCACCTAATAGCCCAATAAAAATCAAGTAATTTTATTAAAAAAATAAAAAATATTATATTATATTTTAAAATATTATATTCAAAATATAGAGTCGACCAATTTTAAATTAACTATTTTACTTTAATTATTTCACCATTTCTCATAGACAAAATTCCACTTCGCACTCTCATGAAACCAATTCCACTTAGCTTTCTATAAAACCAATGTTGAATTTATATTTTTTTATACATAATAATTATATATTTTATTAATTATGGCCGACACTCATATTAGATTAAATTTGTTAAATGTTAAATGTTAAACATTTATGCTTGACATCTACCCCATATTGGGTTGTAGAGCGCCTCTAGGTGAAATATTTTATTTTTAAGAGGGTCATATGGTGAAATATTTTATTTTTAAGAGGGTCATATAGACTTCACTGTTCATAACACATTTATTTATTAAAGAAAAGAAAATGTGTCACACATAACAAGTTAATTCCGCCAATAGGCATCTCTATTCTGGAATAGGACTTCCATAATTTTAATTTAATTGTTATTAGTTATTAGGTGGATGGTAGAGATTTAACCTCTATGGAATATGCCAAATTTTTCATAATAGTATTCATAGATCATGAGTTAATATTTATATCCAAGTTAGTTATTCTATTTTAATTAATTTATCTAAAATTAACTAATTAAAAAAATGGCATATCAACATGTGTCATAGTGGGCATGTGGTATTGACTCATGGTATTGTAAACAAAGCTATTTATAAGATAAGAATTTTGAGGGTAAAATGGAGGTGAATCTCCATGGTTAAGAATATTGTTACATTATAAGAAAAAAATCGGAAATAATCACATCAAGAAAAATTTTGCGACACATTTCGAACCAACGAGTGTGGTTCATGAGACAATTAAGAATCAGATTGGCAACTCGTTAAATAGATAGACAAATCCTTCCAACTACGCACTGAGTTAAATAGATAAACAAATCCTTCCAATGGCTAAAAATAAACGGCTATAAAATGACTACTTTTGACTGGGTTGAAAACATGTGAAGAATGAATTTAATCACATTTTAAATTTTTACATGTTTTTTAACATGTATATATGTTTAAACGGCTATAAAATGACTACTTTTGATTGGGTTGAAAACATGTGAAGAATGAATTTAATCAAATTTTAAATTTTTACATGTTTTTTAACATGTATATATGTTTAACGCATATGGGTGAATGTATGAAGATGGGTTACACTTTTAAATTGTTACATGTTTTTTAAAATGTATATATGTTTAACGCATATGGGTGAATGTATGAAGATGGGTTACACTTTTGGGCCAAATGGCCAAATGTGGCATTGAAATTTTAGGTTTTTATGTCAAAGTTCATATGATTATTGTGAATTACGATATTTTTTGAAAAATAATTTAGTGCCATATAATATGTCAAGTTTCCATTAAATGAAATGCTTGCCCTTGCAAACTTTCACACATCTTAAGAGGTATGCCTGTGTTCATGTAGCATAACTTAGTCTAAAATGTGTAATATATATATATATATATATATGCACACACTAGCATAATCTACAAGGAGAGAGATAAGTTTTTCATATTAATTTTTTTTTAATGCAAAATTATATTTTTAATTATTTTTCGAAATTGGCCGAGTAAGGTTCTTTTCTTCAACTACTTAAATAAATTGAAAAACCAAGTGTACCCTTTTCAAGATAATTTGTAAACTAAGATAATGGTATTTTTTGAACGAGTTGTCTTTAATGAGACTTTTTGGAATCTTTTCCGGTGGGTTTTTCCAATCTAATTTCTATAAAATCTGCCAGGAATTTATTGAAATCACAAGCTTGATGGGTAACCCCAACATAGTCGAGTGCCCTAGGGGTCGTTTAAGGTGCTGAATCCATATATAGAGTCAAAAATCCAGTTTAAATAACACAAGGGGTTGTTCAGGGTGCTGAATCCATATATAGAGTCAAAAAAATAGTTTAAATAACACAAATCAAGGTTTCAGCTCAAAATTTTCCATCAGATTCCTGTGCTGGAAAGACCAAAAATTCACACTACAAACAACTCCTTTTTTGAAATTTTTTCATTGTGTATATTTTATGATATTGTTTTCTTATTCAACTTCTTTAAATTTGTTCAAAATAATTTCAAGCATTATGTTTAAAAGAAATTAGATGAAAAATATTATATGAATTCAAAAACGTCAAACTCATATGCTATTGGATAGAGGATTCCTTCATGAATGCAACATGATCAACTCCACCACCTGAAGATAATTTTTTCCCAAAGTCTGCTAGGGTACAAAATGGTGTTGCAGAAATTTTGAGAAGGGGTGCTAAAATTGTGAATTTTAGGACTTCAGAGGTTCAATCTAGCGCTTAAATCGCTTGATCGAGCATTTAAATTTCAAATTCAAATAGCTCAATAGAGGATTTTGTAAACCCTCGATCAATCCATTTACATGGTTAAAATGGGCTCCACACTGAGCAATATGGCATGATCGAGCTATTAAGCTTGATCGAGTAATATGGCGTGATCGAGCTATATTGCTTGATCGAGCTATTCCCTCTATAAAAAAAATTTGAATACCATAATTTATATTTTAGAATCAATAAAGATCTAAATTTAAGTTTCTACCACATTTTAAAATTCCAAATTTTATTATAACTTTTGTTAGCATGGCATGTAGAAACCTTATTAAATTTAATATTATTATTATTATTAAAACTAAAATTAAATTAAATTATGAAATTTGATATTAATATTAATATATTTAATGTTAATATTAAATTTATTAATTTTGGATTAATATAATAATATTAACTTTAATATAATATAAAATTTGTTATATTATAATATATGCTAGCACAACCACATTAATAAATGTGGTTGATATATGTCGTAGGCAAGAGTCATACAAGATCAGTCATTATGTTAGTTTTATTTAACCTATTTTTTTATAAATCTAAAATAATAAAATATATAATATTTTTAAAATCCTGAAGTAAGCATAACCTAAGATACCTAAATAAATAAAAACCTAAAGAGTTTCAATTGGAAGACATGAAACGATCTATGTATCTCTGATGGAGGTAGTTGGAACATTAATATTTTGAAAAATTTTAGATAATATTTCCATGGAAAATTATCATTTTCCCTCTAGGTCAATGTACAACACGCATTTGAAATCTTTCATTTTATAAAATAATAATAATAATAATAATAATTTAAACATAATATTGTAATTGTCAAAGTATTTTTATTTTTTTAAATATAGAGGAGAGAGAGAATGGGAGATAAGGGTAATAGAGAGAGGGGGGGCACAAAGATGGAGAGAGAGAGAGGAGGAGAGTGGAGGACAAACGAAGGGAGTTTGAGAGATGGAGTTAGAGGAAAAGATAGGTAAGGAAGAAGTTCAAGAAATATATAAAGAGAGAGGGAGTGACACGGGAAAGATGGAGACGGAGTGTTTATATGTTTGGGGGTGAGATAGAAAGACAAAGAAGGAGAGATGGAAAGAAGGGGGAGAGAGAATGAGGGAGGGAGGGAGATAGTCAACAAAGTTGTAGGACAAAGCTAGAGAGAGAGAGAGAGTGAGTGAGTGACAAGGGGGGAGATAGAGGGAGGTGGGGGAGAAAGGGAGAGAGAGATGGAGTTGGAAGGGGGAGAGAGGGAGGCAAGATTAAATACATATAGAGAGAGAAAGGCAGAGAGAGAGAAGGATGGAGTGACAAGGGAGATTGAGAGAGAGGGAGAGAGGAGAGTAGAAGGGAAGAGAGATAGAAGTGGAGACAAGGGAGAGAAGAGGAATAAAGAGAGAGAGAGAGAGAGAGAGAGAGAGAGAGAGAGAGAGAGGGTGAGAGAGAGGGAGGGAGATATATATAGATATGGAGAAACAATGTGTATGTTTACGGGGTGATATAGAGAGATGAAGAAGGAGAAACAAAGGGATATAGAGATATATATGGAAGGGGGAGAGAGGGAGGGATAGATAGATATGAAGAGAGAGAGCATGTGTGTATGGTGGGGGGGGGGGGTGATATTGAGAGACAAAGAAGGAGAGATGGAGGGATATATCGATATATATGTAAGGGGGGAGAAAGGGAATAAAATTTCTTGCAACAGATGCATTGGTTTCAATGTACAGATGCTGATTTCTAATTCTATTTGATTTCTTGCATTATATGCATAGATTTCTATGTAGACGCTAATCTCTAATTATATTTCATTGCTTGCAATAGATGCATTAATTTCATTAAATATGTTAATTTCTAATCTTGTTTTATTGATCTTGCATTAGATTCATTTATTTCAGTGTAGATGTTGATTCCTAATCCTATTTGATTGTTAGCACTAGATGCATTGATTTTGGCGTAGATGTTTATTTTTAATCCTATTCGATTTCTTGCAACATTAGATGCATTGATTTCAGTGTAGATATTGATTTTTAATCTTATTCGATTGTTTCCATTAGATGCATTGATTTCAGTGTGATGTTTATTTATCATCCTATTTGATTGCTTGAATTAGATACATTGATTTTAGTGAATATGTTGATTTCTAATTTGATGTAACTAGATTTATGGTGTACATTAATTTCAAGGTAACTAGCTTAACATTGTGCATTAATTTCAGTGTAAGCACAAAAAAATTATTGTGGCGTGCATTATGACTAAGATTTTTTAGATAACCTCAAACAAAATAAAATCAAATAAAACTTATATTTGTGAGTTTTACACCTCCAAATCTTCTAAAATTGAATATAACTTATTTCAATCATATTTGAGCTTTTTTCTAAATTGAATAAAACTTATTTCAATCATAAGGTATTGATTCAAATACTTGGATAACTACATGTAAATTTAGGAAAGTTGATAACATTATATAAAATTATAGAAACATTGTCATATATTGTTTTTTGACTTATATATTAAATTTCAATACAATTGATTTATATAATGTTATGAAAAAGATATTGTAGAAAATATTTTTAGTTTACATGACATATATAAAATTGAAGAAAATCTATTTCAATCCTATTTGTGTTTTTTATTTGAACCTTGAGATAAGAAATTGATTCAAATACTTAAAAAAGTTGACTATGGGTCACAAAGTGTTTCATAAACATGTACTTTATTACAATTATATATATATATATATATATATATATATATATATATATATATATATATATATATATATATATATATATATATATATATATATATATATATATTTCAAATTAGCGAAATACTTTTAACAAATCCATAAACTCAAAAAAATAATGAACATCCATAAACAAGATTAATACAAATCCATAAGTTGAAATAGTGAACACATGTATCAATAAACCATCCATATGAAAATATATACAAATTACAAATATCACATGAACATCCATAAAATAAAATAATAAGCATCCATAAACTAAAATAATGTTCATGTACATCTATAAACTATCCATCTATGAAAATATACAAAGTATGTATCACATGTGAATGTGCCCTACAAAATGACGCTAAAAATATACAAACTATCTACTCTAAGTACTACCATAACTCCTATGTGAGTTATGTCGTGAAAAGTAAGTGTCCTTAAGCTGGTATTGAAATATAACACATTAAAATTCAAACTAATTAGATCGTTATTTGTACAAAATAAACAATATGAAAATAAATAATTTTGAAACATATTTTTAATTACATATACATGAATCTACTAACCTCAGCCAAGTCCAAATGCAAGTCAGATAGGATGGGGGTCTGATGAATTTGGCTTTGGTGCTCCCCTGCCTATGGCTCAATGATTGGGGCCTTCATTGATGGATATTCATCATCAATGCCTCTAAACCCACCATCCCACTCATGTGTCCACATAATAACAACATCAACAACACTTTGCATATGGGACTGTGTACATAATGGAAATGACAAAGTATAATTAGTATACAAATTAATTAGCATATACAAATAACTTAAAAAAGAAAAAAGAAAAAGTTGAAATCTAAGGAATAAAAAAGTTTACTTCAACTGTTGGTCCATATGGTTATACATAATGACCCTCCTCCACATTAGTGTTAGGAGGTGGAGGTGGAGATGGAGTAGAATCCATGGAAACATGCTCTAATCGAGGATGGATTAGCTAATTAAATTCATCGTTGAATGACCTCATAAGCTCATCCATGTAGTTGGGTTGTGTGTACATTTTATCATGAACTTATTAATATAAATGCAATCTAAAATGAACTAGAAATTAATATAAATAATTATGAATAATTTGACAATAAGACTCAAAAGTTTCGTATATATCTGTACTTGGTTTGTGTCACGCGGGCCATGCACCCTTCAAGTGTCATGAATGACATCATGATACATACATGCATATGTCAAAATTTGGTCAATGAGTAAACTCACAAGAAATGGATCATCCTATAAAGGAACTCGCAAGTGATGAGGCAATGACGGTGGTCTCCTAATTTCTCCATCCAATGCAACATGTGCATTGACCAATGATGCTCGCATGTTATCTGAAATAGTCTCCCTGGTCTCAGCACCGAGTTGTGATACCCGCTCTAGCTCTGCTGGTAATACCATGCTTCGAGACAGTAGTGGAAAGAATCTCAGAGGTGGTGTTACATGCCAAGGGTCCCTCTAAAACCCCTCGTGATCATAGGTGCGTCCCATGTCGTGACCATAATAACGAGATCTCGCATCAATGTCTAACCTCATATGTAACATAAACTCTACATATAAATACTTGGAAAAATAAATGGTGACCTAATCATATTGGGGGAACTAGCCCCAAGATCTAATGAATTTATCATACACAAAAGGGGTTGCACCAACATTCCTAAAATATTTTAGTGGAATCAGACCTCTATGTCTAGCAAGGTGATTTGGATGGATGTTGAACAACTCCCCATGAACCTCAATGTTCTTCGTGGCCTCTCTCACCACCTCCAAATTATTTGGGCCTCTAACCTCATGCCTCCTAATCCTCTGTATGGATTGTAGGATGTGTCTCTATGGGCTTGACCTCCAGTATGTATTGATTAACCTATTGATATTATCCAACATCGAAGACAAACTACGACTATTCGGTGAATTGGTAGGGATGTTATGTACCTCTTGTGTGATCCACATATGATGAGTCGTAACATCCTCCAATATGATATGAGTTGTAGCATCGTCCCATAGAGGGATTGGTGATGCACTCTCATCCTCAGCTTCATCCTGTTGAGGGCCTGCAAATCATAAACATAATTTAACATATATAATTAACAAACTAGAAGCATAATAACATATACATTAAATTCAAACACATATATTGAAGAAAATTTCAAGACATTTATACATAAATTTTAATGAGGATTTAAAAATGCAAGATGTGTACCTGAAATAGGTGAAGAATGCCCACTAGAGGTAACATGATCATCAATAGAGACAAAAAAATTGTCCCTGGCACTCCGATTAGCATCATAGGAAGGATCTACGAGTGGAATGTGCACTCTGGGTGGGCTACATGATCTATCACAAGCCCAACCACGTATAATAGATCCCCTCACACTACAATGGCCTACAGTTGGGGCACGTATATGAGATGCCTCTGCATATTACATATAATACATATAAACTAATCCAAGAAAATAATGTTGACTAAAGTATTACATATAATACAAAACTATTACATATAATACATATAAACTAATTCTAAGAAAAACAATGTTGACTTAAAAAGAATGTTGACCAAAAAACCATTTCTAAACTCAAGTAGAATAATATAGCCTAAAGTGCTAAAATTTAGTGTCCATTTTTTGATAATTTATCAACAAAATTATTGAGCGCCATGTAAACACAATCGAAAGAAGTGATAAAATCTACCTTCACACTTTTTCCCGTTTTAAATAGTGCATTTTATTCACAGCACATAAATATCTAAATATATAGGTAAAAAATTAAAATAAACCTATTTACAAAAAAAATAAAATTTCATGCCAACCAAATACTCCAATCTAGACTTTAATTTCTTAATGTTTGACTTTTACACATGACAAGTACTAGGTGCAAGCACATGAAGACAATGTTTCTTGTCGAACACACTACATAATGAAAGAATATGGTACATATTAGAAAAGAGTCTAAATGCTTTTATCCACTGGACCAAATGCACATTTCATGATGGATTTAATGTATCTATTAATGATGCATGATTGAAACATGAACTTATATATATATATATATATATATATATATAATATATATATATATATATATATATATATATATATATATATATATATATATATATATATATATATATATATATATATATATATATATATCTATGTTATGTTTTAAATAGTTATGCTATGTTAAATGTTATAGTTATACTTATGTAGAGTATTACATATAATACTTATAAACTAATCCAAGAAAAAAAGTTGAGTTAGAAAGAATGTTGACAAAAACACAATTTCTAAACTCAAGAAATTTAATCTAGCGTGAAGTCCTAAACTTTAAACTCTATTTTTTGATAATTTATCAACCAAAGTATTGAGTTTAATGTAAACACAATCAAAAGAAGTGATCAAATCTACCTTCACACTTTTTTCCAGTTTCTAAACAATGCATTTTATTCATATCGCATAAATATGTAAAATATTGAAATAAACTTATTTATAAAACTTATAAATTTCATGCCAACCAAATACTTAAATCTAGACTTTAAGTTCTTAATGTTTGACTTTGACACATGACAAGTACTAGGTGCAAGCACATGAAGACAATGTTTCTTGTATAACACACTACGTAATGAAACAACATGGTACAAATTAGAAAAGAGTCTAAATGATTTTATTCAGTTGACCAAATGCACTTTTCATGATGGATTTAATGTATCTATCAATAATGCATTGGTGAAACATGAACATATATATATATATATATATATATATATATATATATATATATATATATATATATATATATATCTATATAGAGTGATATAATTATATATAGTTATATGTTAAATGCTATATATGTGTGTGTGTGTGTGTTATATTTTAAATAGTTAACTTATATTAAATGTTATAGTTGTAGTTTTTCCCCTGGGAAAATCCGTAAAACTTTCATTAATATGAAAAGATTTACATATGTATCAGTCTTTTGCGTAAGCTATGATCACTGTAGGATCTGTACATTTTCCAAAATTTACATCGATCTTTCTCTATAATCATCTTTACATTCCATCTTTGTCTATAAATAGGTTGTTGCTATTTCAACAACTATCAAAAAACAAAATCTTTAAAGATTTGCTGTGATGACTGTGCAAAAACAGTGTTCTGTGGATGCTGTTGTCCTTATTGCTGTATATTATGCGTGATGAAGACCCGCTGTTGGGTAGCCCTGGTCTATATAGGGCCGATGGTAGAACTTTTGATGTTGCTGTCCCAAAACTTCAGTGATCTCCCAAGTGCCACGATCCATCAGCGCGGCCTCCTTGGACAATTTGTCAGCGTCCATATTATGCTCCCTGTAAATGTGAGTAACAGAGATGTGTGAGAAAGCTTCTTTAAACTGTCGCACCTCATCCATAATAGCTCTGAGTGTGTGCATGTGACAATTTGAGATTTCATTGAACCAATTGATAACAATCTGAGAGTCCCCAAAAATGTTGATGTTTGTGTAATGATGACTAAGTGAAAAATGCAAGAGATGGCGTAGTGTGATGAGCTCTGCATAATTATTAGTACCAACGCCCAAACCAGCTTTGATATGATAAGAATGAGTTAAGTTTTGGTGCAGGATAAAACCACCCCCACAACTGTGAGCATTTGCTGCTCCATCGAAAAAGGCCCAAGGGGTGGTGAGATCAATATTAGGCGGTGGATTTGGATGGCGGACTTTTGGGGGAGGCGGATCGGGGAGCTCCCTGAATGCAGTGATGATTCCTGCTTCGATGAGGGGCCATTGTGGGGCTTTTTCATCGAAAGTCCATCTGTTCCTGACTTTCCACACAGTCCAATGTATGATAATAGGAAGGTTGACCAGCTTCGATCCCTTGTGTCGCTTTGTCCAATTAATCCAAGCGTTGATAGGGTGGGGACCTTCCCAGTCCCCATCAAAGGTAATGAAAGGTTTTAGGTTTGTCCATATTTGTTGAACAACAGAACAGTGAAGGAATAAATGAGCGGTCGATTCTGAATCCATTTTGCAGAGTATGCACCTTGACGGGCCCTGAATGGCTCGTTTCATAAGGTAGTCACCCGTGGGTACCTTGTTTCTAAGAACACACCAAGTAAATAACTTTGATCTGGGAGAGGCAGAGAGCTTCCAGATCTGTCTCCACCAATTGTCAAGAACCTCGGGCTTTTTCTGAATGTTTAGCTGCGTATAACCTTCCCTTGGTGTGTATTTTCCACTATCAGCTAGGAACCAAATCAGTTCGTCCGGTCCCTCGGTTATCCTGATATGAGATTCAGACAGAGGTGCACAATAATCGTTCCAGATCGTGTGCCATCTAACAGGGAGATTGAGTTGCGTGGCCGTCTTCCAGGCCTGATGAAAAATATCTGAGCGTTCTCGGTCCACGACCTGTGCGAGTACTGTGATGTTATGTGCATAAAGGTATTCTACCATGTCCTGTGGTAGAATGTGGCGTCCTCCACTACCATTCCACGGGTCAAGGCCCACTCGAGCACTGTTTCCACTGTTAATCCTCCATACAATGTTGTTCCTGATGAGGGGCAGGGCGTGTAACACAGCCTTCCATATTGACGATATACCCACCTTGTTCCAGGATGGCAATCTGAGCCAGTCCAGTTTGTTCCTGGGCCAAATGTATTTGTGGTAGACAATGGAGGTCCAAAGACTGTAAGATTTCATCAGAGCCCATCCCATCTTGGCGGCCATGGCCTGGGCGAAAGTGGAGAGGTCCTTTAATCCCCATCCCCCCCACTTCTTTGGGAGGGCAATAGAATTCCACCTGATCCAAGCAAAAGTGCGCTTATCCTTATTGCCTGCCCAGAGATATCTATTACATAGCTTCTGGATCTTTGATAATATGTTGCGGGGGATCCACGCCAGTGCCATCCAAAAAACCGGGGTAGCTTCCAGCACAGATTTTATCAATGTTAGTCTGCCAGCTCTGGACAGATATCGAAAACTCCAACAAGTGATCCTTTTCTCTATTTTTGCTACCAGCCATACCCAATCTGCGATCTTCTGTGAAGTTGGTTTGAGCCAGTACCCCAGGTATTTTAGCCCTCTGTCCAAGGGATGGGTGGAGTATGGAAATACCTGGCAAGCTGAAAAAGATTCCTGTACTGATGTTCCAACCAGAGTTATGGTGGATTTTGCCCGATTAACCTCCATTCCAGTTGCTAGAGTGAAGAGCTTGAGAATTCGGTTGAAAGAGGAGGTGTCCTGTATACTGCCATCAAGCATGATGAGCACATCATCAACGAACAGGAGGTGTGTGATGAAACACTCGTCTGTGATCTTCAATCCCCTGAATGTTCCTGCTCTTTTGGCCGAGATAATGAGGCGGCTCAGAGCTTCCATCACTAAAAGGAAAAGTAAAGGTGATAGAGGGCATCCCTGCCGAAGGCCTCTTTCTGAGTGGAAGAAGTGGGAAGCCGCGCCATTGATGAGAATGCTGAAGGTTGGGGATGTGATGCATGCCATTATCCAGTTGATGAAGTGTATAGGGAAGCCTAAATGGATGAGGATCATTTTGATATAGGGCCAGCTAACTCGGTCAAATGCCTTGGAGAGATCAATCTTGAGAAGGATGCATTTTAGCCTCTTTGTCCAAATGGAGTGTATAGCTTCCTGTGCAGATCCAATGGCTTCATGGATTTGTCTGTCTTCCAGGAAGGCAAACTGTTGGGGCGCGATATGTTTGGATAAAATGGGCCGAATCTGATTGGCGATGATTTTTGAGATGATTTTGTATAACACATTGCATAATGAAATGGGCCTAAAATCGTCAAAAGATGAGGGGGAGTCTGATTTGGGAATGAGAGCAATAAAAGTTGAGTTTATTGCATCATAAATTTGTCCCGATGTTCTGCTTTCCTCCACTACTCTCAGGATGTCCTCTCCAAGGATATCAAGAAAGGCCGAGTAGAATTCTATGGTCCATCCATCCGGACCGGGGCTTTTTTCCTTCTGAAACCATTTTATGGTGCTCTCCAACTCTTCCATGGTAACCAGATCCATGAGAGGATCTATGTCATCTTCATTTACAAATCTGGGGAAATGTGAGGCCACATTGATGATTTCTGCCAAGTTTGTGCCCGCCGGATTCTTGTACAATTGTCTGAAATGAGAGGTGCCGAGCTGTGAAAGTTTGTTGAAGGTATCAGCCACCCCTCCATCTGTCATAGGAAGATTCCAGATTGTGTTTGCTAGTCTTCTTCCTTTCGCGAAATTGTGGAAAAATCTGGAATTCTCGTCCCCGGCTTTGAGCCAGACAGCCCTGCTTCTGAGTCTCAGGGACTCCTCTCTGAGCTTCAAGATTCTGTGCTTCTGATTTTCTAATTCAATCAGCCGAGTTTTGTCCCCCAAGGATCCAAAGGCCAAGTTCCTATCATCTTGGAGAGCATGGATCTCTTCTTCCAAATTGATGAGTTGTGCATCCTCCCTGCTTTTCTTCTCTTTTGCCCATTCTATCACCATATGCTTGAGCTCGGTTAAGTTCTTGAAAAATCCTCTTGCCAATGATGATTCTCTGTCGATCGGGTGGGACTTCCAGAAATTTGTAACTAGGTTGGTGAAACTTTGATCCTCGAGCCAGAGGTGATTGAATTTGAATGGAGATTTCGGCTTTGGGATGGGGCCCAAGATCTCCATAAGGATAGGATAGTGATCAGATATGCCACCGGTTCCAACCCATTGTTTGAAACGGTGGAGCTTTTGTATCAATGTCCCTTTTAGAAGGAATCTGTCTAGTCTGCGTGCTAGTGCAGCTTGGCCCACTCTCCTATTTCTCCAAGTTGGAAGGGGCTTCTGCATGGGGACGTCTACCAGATCATGTAGTTCCAGCTGTCTTCTCATAAAGTCTGTGATAGTGTCTATCTGCGCCATAGAGCCCCATGATTCACTGAAGCCAATTGAAAAGTTTAGGTCTCCACCCAAGATGATGTGATCAAGAGTCATCAATCTGTAGCCAAGGAGCTTTCTCCAAAAACTCTCCCTTTGATGACAGGGCCCATATACATTGACAATGCAGAGATTCATTCCAAGTTCAACCGCAAATATGTCCATCCCCATGTAACCCGGTCCTCCCTAGGAAGAGTCCAACCTGATGGATTGAGGGTTGTATCCCATTGCCAGTCCCCCAGATCTTCCATTTGCGTCCAGGGCAATGAAATTCCATCGAGGCGATGAGAGACTGAGGGAGTGTGTAACAGCCTCAGCAGAACCCAGGGTTTCTTGAAGGAGGATGATATCAGGGTTTTCGACCTCAAAAAGTCGTTTGATGGCCAGTTTCTTGGGGTGACTAGCCAACCCCCTGCAATTGAATGAGAGATACTTCATGGGGGTCCCTTCTGAGGGGGTTTTGTTGCTCTAAGGACCCCATCAATGGTGGACTGGCGACCAGTGGCAACTTCGGCCCCGGCGCGATTGATAGCCTTGTTTAGTTCCGATTTCCGGCCTCTGGTGGCGGATGTACCAATCCCCGGGGTAATAATACCCAGGCCAATCGAAGGAGCTTGAGAATCCGATAGAGATGTGCGAGGGCGAAGTGAATATGCGTGAGGCGGGGTCTTCTGGAGATAGATTCCAATGGGGGGGATGGAGCACGGGTCAGTGAAGGGGGGACAGTGGAAGGTGTCATGGAGGGAGGAGGAATAATGCAATGTGCAGAGGAGACAGGTGCTGAATTTAAAAATTCAATAGAATTCTCAATTGTAGAAAGGGGAGAGGAGTGGTAATTATCCGATGTCTGTGCAGCTGCATCAGCAGCCCGAGCCCGAGTCATGGGAGGAGAGTGAGCGTCCTTCATTGTCCGATCCGATGCGCCGGTGTCGCCCTTGTGATTCTCAAGCTTCAGGATCACAGGGGATGATAGTGGAGAGTTCCTTTTGGACAATATGGGCGAATTCTTTGGAGTGCAGGCAGGGTTGTTGAGCAATGGACAGTCCCTGTATAGATGGCCCACTTGATGACACTTATTGCAGCGGAAGGGGACTCCTTCATAATCAAGTATCTGCGTGCGCTTGAGCTTCCCTGCATTCAGAGTGATCTTCTCTTCCAGACCTTCTCTTGTGTCAAGGTGAACCAGGATTCGGGCCACTGTTTGCCTTCCCGAGTCCAAGTAGGATCGATCGTGATCCAAGTATGAACCCAAAGCATTACCTATTCGGGTGAAGGCATCATCTCTCCAGAATTGAAGTGGGAGCCCAGGCAATCGAACCCATAGTGGCCCAGCAGCTATTTGTTCCCTTTCCGGGTCAAACAGAGGATTCCATCGCTTCAATAGAACCGGGGCAGATTCAATATGCCAAAATTTCTCAAGTACGGTGTTCGTGTGATCCTCTTGTGCGAATCGAAGAGAGAACCATCCCCGTGGGAGGACCCGGACCGCTGGCAGCTGCGAGAATAAACCTCCCCAGATTTCCTGTACCCACTTCCTCAGTCTGTCCGTTGAGTAGGAGCGCCCTCGCACATGTCCAACCAGCATCGTGCGAGCAATATTCAATGTTTCTTCGAAGTCTGCAGGGTTTCCAAATTCAATAGAGATGTCTTTCTGTGTAGCCCTAACACACTTGGTTTTCTTCTTCTTTGATCTGGGGGCCGATGGATGCTCAGCAAGAGGGTCAGTAACCCTAGCCTGAGATGAGGGCTTAGTGGTTTGAATATTTACTGTTGGAGTGCCAAAGAAACCCGATGTTTTGACCCCCGAAATCCGACTGGGGTTTTGCCCTATTTCCGTCTGGTTTGCTTGAGTCCCAGGAGTGCCCAGAGTTGGAGAGAGAATGGAGTCAAAATTCAATGCGTCTGGAGAGAGCGATTTGAGGAATATTGCCGAGCCTAGGGAGAGGGGCGGCGCCTCTATGCCATTAACCTTGTTCACGGATTCCGGCAATGTAACCACCGGGGATAAAACCTGTGCCCTAACTTCCTCAGAAACCGGCGGTATGAAACCAATCGTAGCATGGTTAGGGTTACTGAATACTGTCTGACCCTCAAATGGATCCTCGATGAAGTCCACGAGGTCCGTTAACAGTTGACCCTCCATGGCAGTTAGATGCCTCTGTCCTGTCGCACTCTGAGGTCGACCTGTCTCCCAGTAGCGAGGCCAGCTCCGTAAACAATTGCGAAACTGCTGTTCTGTGCTGCGGTCTTCGGACTTGCGGTCATTTGCGTCGTTCTTTCCTAAACGCCGTCAGAGCTCCCCGCCATCGCCTCCTTCCTTATTATAGTTGTAGTTATGCACAATACATGTTTTTTTCTGGAAAAATCGTAATATTTCATTATACTTTGAAAAATTACATATTGTAGATGCATCATAATGCATATGCTAGAGTCTGTCAGCCTGATGGATCAACAATATAGATAACAGATATAGCAGCCTATTTGACCGGATCATCACGCAGGATGTTCGTTACATATTGCCACGCAGGGCCTTTTTATATATTTCGTCCGAAAAAAGTGATCAAAAAACTGTACAATTCCATCAAAATTTTATAACAGTATTCTGTTCATGGGCTGTCCACCCTGTGGTATTGAGAGTCTATATATGGCCAATGATAATATTGAAAATCATTTGTCCCTCGCTGCTCCTGTATCAACCACTCGCCTCGGGGTAGTGACGTGGCCGCCTTGGATAGTTCGTCAGCACAGCTGTTGTGTTCTCTGTAAATATGTTTACAAGTAATATCATTAAAATGTGCCTTCATGATATTTATTTCATCCAAAATAGTGCTGAGTGTGTGTGTGTGTGGCATGCAGATGTAGCATTGAACCAGTCTACTATGATCTTTGAATCGCCAAAAATATGTATGTTCATGCAGTTATGACCCAATGTGAAATGCATGAGGTTCCGAAGTGTAATAAGCTCAGCAAAATTGTTTGTGCCAGTCCCCAAACCCATTTGGACTTTATAGTAGTGTTGTTCGTTCATGTAGAGGATAAATCTGCCCCCACACCCCTGCTTTTGGGCCGCGCCATCAAAAAATGCCCATGGGGTGTTTTTGTCTATGAGTGGAGGTTCACGTGGTCTACGGGTTCGAGTTTGTGGTGGATCTGGCATATTATTGTATGCTGTAATAATCAGAGCTTGGGTGTGCATCCAGTTTATAGATTTGCCATCAAATATAGCTTGGTTCCGGGCCAACCATACATGCCAGCTGATTATGAGGGGGAGGCTCTGAGATTTTGATCCCTTGTGCCGGTGGTACCAAGCTTCCCATGCCCCAATCAGGTCGACACCCTCCCAGATGCCCGTGAATTGAATCACAAGTGTTATGTTGCGCCACAGGTCCGTCAGAACAGTACACTTCAGAAATAGGTGTGTTGTTGATTCAGCAGCGTTTTTACACAGCGAACACCAAGTAGGCCCATGAATGGCCCGGCGCATGAGGTATTCCCCGGTGGGGACTTTGTTTTTTAAAATACACCAAAAGAATAATTTGGTCCGGGGAGGTGCTGTGAGATTCCAAATGGCCTTCCACCAGAAGGTTATCAGGTCTGGAACTTTGTTTGATATCAACACTTAGTAGCTACCTTTCGGAGTATATATGCCACTCTCATATTGTTGCCAGATGAGCTTGTCCAGTCCTTCTTTTATCCTTATATGGGATTCTTGTAGTGTTGTAATGTATTCCTTCCATTCATTGTGCCAGCAATGGGGAAAATTAATTTGCTGCGTGGTTTTCCATCGTTGTGTGAGGATGGTGGTATTGTGAGGATCCGCAATGCTGGCTATGACCTTGATATCTTGGGCATGTAAATGTTGAATAAGCTCCCTGGTTAAGCGATGTCTTCCACCACTCCCTATCCAGGGATCAATACCA
Organism: Pinus tabuliformis; assembly: GCA_031772625.1. NCBI lineage: Eukaryota > Viridiplantae > Streptophyta > Pinopsida > Pinales > Pinaceae > Pinus > Pinus tabuliformis. The sequence continues at coordinate 203,150,216 of CM062811.1, forward strand.
ATGCGTGCCGACTATCCATTATTTATTCTTCAGACCAAATTGTCCCTGATGAGTGGCAGAGAATGTAGAAGTGCCTTCCAGACAGATGAAATGCCGGTTTTGGGCCAATTTGGGAGTCTTATCCATTCCATGATATTCATAGGCCAGATGTATTTATGGTATGATATGTTCGTCCAGAGATTTTGTTTCGTGAGCAAAGTCCACCCCATTTTAGCAGCTAGAGCTTGAGCAAAAAGAGGCAGGTATTTTAAGCCCCAGCCTCCCAACTTCTTGGGAAGAGCTATCCTGTTCCAGGCCACCCAAGCAAATATCCTCTTGTCCTAATTCCCATTCCATAGGAATCTGTTGCATATTTGGTGAAGTCTGGCCAATATGTTCCTGGGTATCCAAGCCAGTGCCATCCAATATACATGCGTGGCCTCAAGAACCGATTTTACCAGCACGAGTCTTCCAGCTCTTGATAAGTATCAGTGACTCCATATTTTTAGACTCTTCTCCAGTTTAGTTACGAGCCATATCCAATCTGAAATCTTCTGACTGACAGGCTTGATCCAGAAACCCAGATATTTTAACCCCCGATCTAGTGGATTGATGCTATAGGGAAACAGTCGATGTGCATATTGGGACTCATGAATGGAAGTGTGTGTGAAAATGATGGAGGATTTTGTGTGGTTTGCTAGCATGCCAGTGGCGGATGAGAAAAGGGAGAGGATAGTTGAGAAAGAGCGGGAATCCCTTATACTTCCATCAAGAAATATAATAACGTCATCCACAAACAAAAGGTGGGTGAGGTAACAATCATCTGATATCTTGAGACCACCCAGATCTCCATCCCTTTTTGCAGATTCAATCAGCCGGCTGAGACCATCCATAACAATCAAAAATAGAAGAGGAGACAGGGGGCAACCCTGTCTGAGTCCTCTTTCAGAATGGAAAAAATGAGAAGCAGACCCGTTGATGAGCACACTAAAAGTAGGTGTGGTTATACAGGCCATGATCCATGTGATGAAGTTGTGGGGGAAGCCCAAGTGTATGAGTAGCATCTTGATATATAGCCAACTGACACGATCAAATGCCTTTGCCAGGTCGATCTTAAGGGTGATGGCCTTTTGATGTTTGGTCCAGATGGAGTGGATGGCTTCCTGGGCCAAGCCTATAGCTTCATGGGTCTGCATGCACAATACATGTTACTCTCTCTCTCTCTCTCTCTCTCTCTCTCTATATATATATATATATATATAGCTATGTGATGTTAAAATTTTATAATACTTAAAAATATATAGTCATATTTAAATAATTATATAGTTATAGAGTTATGAAATAGTTATAGTTATGTTATATGCTCTCTCTCCTTTCACGTTTTAGCTATGTTAAATAACTTTATGTTATCAACTAAATAATTATAGAAGTATTTTATGTTATAAAAAATATATATAGAACTATAATATATAACTATGTGATGTTATACTTAAATATAGTTATGTTATGATTATATATAGTTAAATATTATATATAAGTAATTTCAATGTTTTGTTATAGATAGTGACATGATGTTATATAGTTTTTAGTTATATATATATATATATATATATATATATATATATATATATATATAATAAAAATAATTAAATAACAAATTTTTCTTTCTTAGAATCATATTTTATTTTTAAAAACAATCATACTATATTTGTTATCAAAGAAATATTTAAAATATAGTTAATCTAAATTTGAAATAATAAATAAAATAAATTTTCTTATTTTATAAATAGAGGCTCACCATGAGATTCCATATTCATCATGTCAATCTGAAGCTCTTAATTTACTTATTTATTGATTATAGTTTATTTGTTTTGAAATTTAATTTAATTTTATAAATAGAGGCTCACCATGAGATTCCATATTCATCATGTAAATCTCAAGCTTCTAATTTATTTATTTATTGATTATACTTTAGCTATTTTGAATTCTTTTTGGGTAAATTTTCGGTCAAATTTGTTAGAAATTTAAAATGCATTTTAAATAACAAAAAGGTAAAAAAATGAAAAATTATTTCACAAAATTCCTAAAGAAAAACTTTAAAACCTAAAAAAAATTATAAAATAATGTTTTTAGCATTCAAAATAAAAAAATCTACATTCAATAAACAAAACATTGTGAGTAAGAAAAAATTTAAAACCTAAATTATAGTTTTTCTTAGTGGTTTCGAAGCATTTTCTAGGTTTCTTTTTTTGTGATTTTCTAAGTTGTTTTGAAGGGTGTTTTTATGGTTTTTTGTGGTTTTCTAGGTTTTTTTTGGTTTTCTAAATTGTTTTGAAATTTATTTATTTTGAATGGGTTTTTATGTTTTTCTAGGTTGGTTTTGTGGTTTTTTAAGTTGTTTTGAAGATTTTTTAGGGTTTTCATGGTTTTTGTATGGTAGTTTTTTTTTCAAATTAATTTGTTTAATTTTGCAATAAATAAATAAGACAAAAAAGATAGAATACCTACCTTCATTTGAGACTATGGGACGTTGGCAGGGTTGTTAGCGAGATTGGTATTAATTTTGTTGGGTGTGGAGCGTGATTATCTTCTATATTCAAATGTATCGCCACATAGGACCCCAGTTCGAAATGGGGGCGACAACGCCGCCCGTAAAATATTCGCTGCAGGGGGGGTCCAGGGGGGAGCGGCTGCGACCTTTGGGAGCCCCCCCCCCCCCTGGCGGGGGGTTTCGGGGGCAGCGCCCCCGAAGCTAAAAACAGCTGTAAAATTGCCTTGTAAAAGTATAGTAATTTCTAGTCAATCTGGGCCGTTCATTAGGTGGATGATCTGACGGTAGAACTTATGTTTAGTTTAGGGTTTTTTGCCCTAGAAGGCAACCCCTCTCTTTGTATGAGGGTATTGTATTTGATGCTATATGATAGATGTGTATTCCGTGTGAACAAGAAAAAGAGAGGTGAGACTGTGAGAGAAAACAAAGGATATTACAACGGATTTGCTGTAGGTTGTGTCTCTTCATTTTGCTGGATAATAGAAAGGAAGGATTGGCTGTTCGGGGTGGACGTAGCCCAAACTGGGTGAACCACGTATATCTGTGTCTCTCTTGTTTTGTGCGTTTTCTGTGTTTATATTTCTGCAATATTTTATGTGTTCCATTGCTCCGTAATATATAATTTTCTAACAACTGGTATCAGAGCCGAAGGTCTATTTGGCTGATAAACTCGCAGGAAAGAAGGGTTCCTGGTTCGAGTGGGAGCAATGGCGGAAGATGGTAAGTTTAGGGTCGAGAAATTTAACGGCCAAAACTTCTTGCTGTGGAAGATGCAGATGGAAGATTATCTGTATCAGAAAGATCTATACCTACCATTGGGCGGAAAAACAAAGATGCCAACGGGTATGAAAGACGAAGAATGGAACCTTCGCGATAGAAAGGCACTCGGAACAATACGGTTGTGCCTTGCTGCGTCAGTCGCCTTCAACATTTCGAAGGAAACCACGACAGAGGGTTTGATGTGGACGTTGTCGAAACTATATGAAAAACCATCGGCCTCAAACAAGGTATTTCTTATGAAACGGTTATTTAATATGAATATGTCGGAAGGTGGATCTGTTGCAAACCATTTAAATGATTTTAATACAGTTACAAGTCAGTTATGTTCTGTAGGGGTAAACTTTGATGATGAAGTTAGAGCTCTGTTATTCTTGTGCTCATTACCGGAAAGTTGGAATGGTTTGGTAATGGCCATTAGTAACTCCGTTTCTGGATCTAGTACTTTAAAGTTTGATGATGTTGTCGGTGCTATCCTTAGCGAGGAAATGCGACGGAAAAGCTCCGTTGAGACATCGGGAAATGCTTTGAGTGCAGAGTCTAGAGGAAGAAAAATGGAAAGAGGAAAGAGCTCAGGATATCGCAGTAAATCAAGGAAAGGCAGATCCAAGTCCAGATCGGGGATAGTGTGCTGGAAATGTGGAAAGAAAGGACACCTAAAGAAAGACTGTAGATCTCAGAAGGGAAAAGAAGGAGATGCACAGCAAGAAAACAATCATGAAGCAAATGTGACAGGTGAGGTGTTACAAGATGCTTTGATTCTTTCTTTCGAAAATATTACTGATTCCTGGGTGGTAGATTCAGGGGCTTCATTCCATGCCACACCTGATAAGAAATACTTTCATGACTATGTTCAAGGAGATTTTGGACAAGTTCGTCTAGGTGATGATAAACCCTGTAAAATCGTTGGAATGGGTAAGGTTCTTGTAAAACAACAGAATGGAAACCAATGGCTATTAAAGGAGGTAAGGCATGTTCCAGATCTAAAGAAAAATCTGATTTCAACAGGGCAGTTAGGCGGTGAAGGTTGTGTGACAACTTTCACAGATAAAGCTTGGAAGGTCACCAAAGGAGCCCTGGTAATAGCAAAAGGCGAAAAGGTTGGTACATTGTATTTATGCAATGGTATTTCTAACTCTGTTAATGCTTTAACTTCCAAAGGAGCAGATGCAACATTATGGCATCATAGGCTCGGACACATGAGTGAAAAGGGGATGAAGATTCTTCACTCAAGGAATTTGTTGCCGGGTTTGAAGAATGTTGATTTGGACTTCTGTGAGAATTGCATTTATGGAAAATAGAAGAGAGTCAGTTTTCTCAGAGTTGGGAAAGAAAAGAAGAATGAAAAATTAGAGCTTGTGCATACAGATGTATGGGGACCTGCTCAGGTATCATCTCTTGGTGGCTCTCATTATTATGTTACTTTTATTGATGATGCAAATAGAAAAACTTGGATTTATTGCATTAAGAATAAATCTGATGTATTTGATACTTTCAAGAAATGGAAAGCTTTGGTTGAGATTGAGACATGAAAGAAATTGAAGTGTCTTAGATCAGACAATGGAGGTGAATATTGCAGCAAAGAGTTTGATAGGTATTGTTCAGAGCATGGAATTCGCAGAGAGAAGACAGTTCCAAGAACACCACAAGGAAATGGTGTGTCAGAAAGGATGAACAGAACAATCATGGAGCATGCAAGGTGCATGAGATTGCATGCAGGATTGCCTTTACAGTTTTGGGCAGATGCTGTAGATACTGCTGTTTATCTAATAAACAGAGGGCCTTCAAGTTCCTTGGATGGTGGTGTTCCAGAGGAAGCATGGACAGGTAAAAAGGTAAACTACTCTATTTTAAAGCCTTTTGGTTGTGAGGCCTTTGTCCATATTGATAAAGAAAATAGAACAAAGCTTGAGGCAAAGTCAAAGAAATGTACCTTTATTGGATATGGTGTTAATGATTTTGGTTATCGCTTATATGATTACGAAAATCACAAAATCATTAGGAGTAGAGATGTAATATTCAATGAAAAGGTCTTGTATAAGAATCAGTTGCAGGAAAAGAAACAGGAAAAGGAAAACAAGGAATACGCAGTTCTTGATGAAATCACTGAAAAAGGAAAGGTGCCTGAAAATAATAATAATCAACAACCACAACAACAGCAACCACCACAACAACAACAGTCACCCCAAACACCTGAAAGTGGTGTTAGAAGATCTACCAGGATAAGTAGACCCCCTGAACGATACTCTCCTTCATTATATTATTTATTGTTGACTGATTCCGGTGAACTCGAATGTTATGAAGAAGCAATGCAGGTTGAAAGCAGGAAGAAGTGGGAGGTAGCCATGGAAGAAGAAATGGACTCCTTAATGCATAACCAGACTTGGGATTTAGTCAGGTTTCCTGTAGGAAAAACTACATTGAAGAATAAATGGGTTTACAGGCTGAAGGAAGAAGATGGTGGAAAACAGAGGTATAAAGCTAGACTTGTGGTGAAGGGGTTTGCACAGAAGAAAGGTATTGATTTTGATGAAATATTTTCTCCTGTTGTTAAAATGACTTCAATCAGAACTACTTTAAGTCTTGTAGCAGCTGAAGATTTGCATCTTGAGCAGTTAGATGTAAAGACAACCTTTCTCCATGGGGATTTGGAGGAAGAGATATATATGTAGCAACCACAAGGATATGAGGTGAAAGGGAAGGAGAAACTAGTGTGCAGGTTGAAGAAGAGCTTGTATGGCTTAAAACAGGCTCCAAGGCAGTGGTATCTATAATTTGACAAGTTTATGTCTGAACAAGGTTATACTAGATGTCACTCTGATCATTGTGTTTATTTGAAAAAGCAAAATGATGGCAGTTATATAATATATTGTTATTGTATGTAGATGACATGCTTGTTGCGGGATCTAACATGCAAGAAATAAATGTGCTCAAAAGAAAATTGGCAAATTCATTTGCAATGAAGGATTTGGGAGCTGCAAAACAAATCCTTGGTATGAAAATAACTAGAGACAGGAAAAATCATAAATTAACATTGTCTCAAAATGAGTACATACAAAAGGTGTTGAAAAGATTTAACATGCACAATGCGAAACCAATTAGTACACCTTTTGCTAGCCATTTCAAACGTAGCAAGGAAATGTGCCCAAAGACCCAAGAAGACATGGATTACATGTCTAAAGTTCCATATGCATCAGCAGTTGGAAGCTTAATGTATGCAATGGTTTGCACAAGGCCTGATATTGCACATGCAGTGGGAGTTGTAAGCAGGTACATGAACAATCCAGGAAAGGAACATTGGATGGCAGTGAAATGGATTCTCAGATATTTGAAAGGTACCACAAATCAAGCATTATGCTTTGGTGGTTCAAACATCTCCCTACAAGGATATGTTGATGCAGATATGGTAGGTGACAGAGATAACAGGAGGAGCACTACAGGATATGTATTTACTGTTGGAGGAACAACTGTCAGTTGGGTTTCAAAAATCCAAAGTGTTGTTGCACTTTCAACAACAGAAGCAGAGTATGTTGCTGCTACAAAGGCTAGTAAAGAAATGATTTGGTTACAAAGGTTTATGGGTGAATTGGGTAAGGAGCATGATATGGGCACGTTATACAGTGATAGCCAAAGTGCCATGCATCTTCCAAAGAACTCAGCATTTCATTCCAGGACTAAACACATACAGCTCAAGTACCATTTCATACGATCAGTGTTGGAAGATGGAGAGTTGAAGCTGGAAAAGATACTCACTAGCCAGAATCCTGTAGATATGCTAACAAAAGTTGTAACCAGGGAGAAACTGAGAATATGCTCAGTTTCAGTTGGTCTTCAAGGATGACGATGAAGATGAGAAACAGCCAGGTCCAAAGAGGAGTCATTGTCTAGCAAATGAAGCAGCGGTGGAGTTGCTACAATCAGTCTCCAAGTGGGAGATTGTTGGGTGTGGAGCCTGATTATCTTCTATATTCAAATGTATCGCCACATAGGACCCCAGTTCGAAATGGGGGCGGCAACGTCGCCCGTAAAATATTCGCTACAGGGGGGGTCCGGGGGGGGGCGGCTGCGACCTTTAGGAGCCCCCCCCCTGGCGGGGGGTTTCGGGGGCAATGACCCCGAAGCTAAAAACAGCTGTAAAATTGCCTTGTAAAAGTATAGTAATTTCTAGTCGATCTGGGCCGTTCATTAGGCAGATGATCTGACGGTAGAACTTATGTTTAGTTTAGGTTTTTTTGCCCTAGAAGGCAACCCCCCTCTTTGTATGAGGGTATTGTATTTGAGGCTGTATGATAGATGTGTATTTCGTGTGAGCAAGAAAAAGAGAGGTGAGACTATGAGAGAAAACAGAGGATATTACAGCGGATTTGCTGTAGGTTGTGTCTCTTCATTTTGCTGGATAATAGAAAAGAAGGACTGGCTATTCGGAGTGGACGTAGCCCAAACTGGGTGAACCACATATATCTGTGTCTCTCTTGTTTTGTGCGTTTTCTGTGTTTATATTTCTGCAATATTTTATGTGTTACATTGCTCCGTAATATATAATTTTCTAGCAAATTTTCCATGCTTTAATTGCTCGATCAAGATTGAATACTCCTAATTGAGCTATATAAACACTCTCATTCGAGCTCTAAAATGTTTTGTGGTATGTGCACTTGGCATGTGTAGTCTGCAGGTGGGAAATTTAATAGAAAAAAGGGCTCGATTGAGGGTTTGTTTTTAACCCTCTATCGAGCTATTTTTTAGCGCTTGATCGAGCCATATTTTTTTCCACCTAAATGTGCCCTCTCTTGCTAAATAGTGTAATCCAACTTCATGTTATCACCCATATATTAATTCTTTTTATAACAATAATAATAATAATAATAACAATAAAGTTGTAATTTAGTTACCCACGGGGTGTAGAATAGATAGTGTTGGGGTGTACTGTTAAGACAATTAATGATGGGAAGGTCACATGTTTGAAACTCTGTGGGAAAAAATCTAGCCATGTCAAGGTTTGGTGTGGCCCAAGTCGTGTGTCATCCCTAAGTGACAACTTAGATTGCCTTGGGTCATGGTTTTCTTAAGCCAAAGGTTAAGCATGATGTCATCTCAAGGCTCACACAACTTAGCAAACAAAAAAATGTTATAATTTAGTTTTTTTTGTGAGATGTATCATGGAGTAAGTGTTTTGATACTTATAATGGATTGAGGCCTATCTACATTTTTCAACAATTTAATCTATATAGCTTCCCTACTAGGTATATAAAGGAGGATTGTTAGGGTTGTTCAGGTAAACTTGACTTAGTCAACTTACCAACAACTTTAGAGATCCAGTTTTATGATATTCCATGGTATTCATGTGCAATATAACCTATTGAAAGGGAAAAATACTCCCAGTACTTGGCCCATTTACTGATAATGTTGCATATGGTGTATTTACTGTTGATCTGAGTGTGCCATAACTTGAGGTACTTGGAAAATTGATTGAGAATTTTATTAACAAACTCATTGCCAACACTTGCTTTGTCTATAGCTTGCACTATAAATCCATCCACTCTCTCGAATTCTGAATCACATTAAGGTCATTAATATGTATCATGATTTTAGTGGGAGAGTTGACGACCTTAAATTGCAAGTTGTAAACACAATGGAGATTGGAGATGAATTTGTGAATAGGATTCTCAGTCAATTGGCTAAGTAGCTCACCTTATTGAGGGTTTTGTTCAACCGTAAATAATAAATACACCATATGCAATATTCTAAGTCAATGGGAAAATACTTGGAGTCTTTCCACCTTTAAATAAGGTATATTCCACATGAATATGATGGGTTCTCATAAAACTGGAGCTTGAAATTAATTGAAGGCACCATATACTTGGAGTCTTTCCACCTTTAAATAAGGTATATTCCACATGAATACTATAGGTTCTCATAAAACTGGAGCTTGAAAATAATTGAAGACACCATATGCAACATTCTTATTCAATGGCCAAAAAATTGGAGTCTTTCACCTTTTAAATATGCTATTATCCACATAAATATCATGGGTTAATACCATGGGTTCTTATAAACTTGGAGCTTGAAAATCTTGGCAACTTGACCGAGTCAAGTTTATGTGAACTACTACCCTAATAGTAAATCATTGATAACATGTTTGAAGTAATGCACACAACGAAAGTGAGTGTTGATATTAAAATATAAATTTCACATACAACATAGAAAATCCATATATATAACAACTTGCAGCAATATTATTGAAAACAAATGTTGAAGCAACACAACACACAATAAAAGGTAAAAAGTTGGATTTGTATGATTTCCAAAGTTTGAAAATGGTTGAAAGTTTAACAAAAGTTTTTTTTTTTTAAATGAGACTAACTATATTATGAATTTGTAAGCATAGTTCTGATTAGATGTAAATTGTGGTTTCCAAGAGTCCTCTCTTTGTTCCTCATACCTGTGGAGTGGATTCCCTCATTAAATTAATGAACTAAATTGTTGATTCTAATATAAAATCTATTTTCCTCACCACCGTGGAATGGTTGCCATCATCCAAAAAATGAAGTAATTGTTGTTTGCAATGTTCATTATGTGTTCTTGCAAAAAAAAACACTTTAAATACTAATCCAAGAGTTATTATTTCATCCCAATAAAATTGATACTATCTCTAACTAAAGGAAAATTAGTTGAAAAATGGGACAAGATTATTAATATGGTATATTTCATTGGTTCTCATAAAAAGACTCTCAATTATTTAGTATTTTGTGCTTTAGAGTATTTTGTGTGTTTATTGACTTATGCAAAGACAAGTTAAGATGTTGCTTCACCCCTTATTATTCAGTTTTCATAACAATGTTAAACTTATTATTCAGTTTTCATAACAATGTTAAATTCATATGAGTATAGATAATAATCAATAACCATTTAAATCTAAATCTAAATTACTAAAATACTTATTAAAAAATCTTTATGGTTATATTTATTAAAAAATGTTTATTCTTAATTTAGTATTGTTAGTGGAAAAAGTTTATTTTCTTTTGTACTTTTAGTTTAATTGAAATAGAATTTAAATCTAAATCTAAATTACTAAAATACTTATTAAAAATTGTTAGGGTTATATTTATTAAAAAATGTTTATTCTTCATTTAGTATTGTTAGTTGAAAAAGTTTATATTCTTTTTGTACTTTTAATTTAATTGAAATAGAGTCTAGAATTACTGTAAAAGAAATTTACTTGAAACAAAGTATAATATAAGTGTAAATAAAAACTCAATTATAATAGAAACACTTTTTAGTGTATATTTATCTTAACAACTATATGATATACACATAAAAATATTCACTGTCACTTTCTTTATATATATATATATACCATGTTTACATAGGGTAGCTTAAGTGGAAATGGACGTGGAAATGAAGTTTTATCTAAACTCGAGATCTTGGGTTCAATTCTTGTGCTACTTCCTAGAAATGAGGTGAATAAAAAACATGTAAAAACTCGAAAATAAGAAAGTCCTACCTAAACTTACAAAAAAAATTATCATAACCATATAGATAACAAAACATCATAACAAATATGTTTTATACCTATAAACATAATAAAAATGAAGTGGAAAGTTGTCTCATAGTTGTTCCCGTACAACAAAGAACTTCGAGTTGCCAAGCGCTTTGACCTCAAAACCATGCACTTTCTTTAGCGTTTTCTTTGTCAAGTAGATTGATTTGTTTGGTCTGGGCCATTTATGTATAATTGGTTTTTAAAAAGATAAAAATAAATTACTAAAAAAAAATTAGTTAAAATTTGTAAACTTAGAAAATCTAACAAGGTGATTTAATTTATATAATTTTTTTAAAGATTTCTATAATTTAAATAATTTTAGTTCTCTATTATTTAATGACACTAAATAGTGAGAAAATTAAAAGAATAATATTTTTTTTTTTTCCTTTTTAGCAGTTCATAAAAGCTCTATTTTTTAATATAAAACTTCGTAATAACATTAAAAAAAAAATAATTCTATCAACTTTTATAGTTTTTTTTAGCATAGAAAAACTATAGATATAACAACCTTTTACTATTATTTTTGAAAATAATCACTACATAAAAATTAAAAAGTACAAGGAGATAGTACATAAATTTTGGGGTTCAAATGGTTTCTAAAGTTGAGCAAAATGAGACTCACTGTCTTCAGCAAAATGAAACTAGCTCCTTTCTAAATTTGGAAGCTTAATTTTGGTAGATGTCAATTGGTTTTTTAGGAAGCACCTATGTGTTCCTTGTAACCGTGGACTCTTTGCCATCATTACTGTTGTGGCTAACATTCATTTATGTTTTTTCCTTATTGTGCGCAACCATGGCATCATCAAAAGCGATCAATATTCATCTCTGTGTTATATATATTAGAATTATATCATGCACATAAAAAAAATGTATTTTTTAGTCTTTAAAAAAATAATGAAAATGAAAATAGATATATGTATATACATCATTACCAATATATATATCATTAGATCTTAATTTCACAACCTTTGTTACAATACTGATCTTCCTAGCCTTTTACAATGCCAAAATTATAGTGAACTCGGGAGGCTTCTCTCCAAGCTTTTTGAGCATAGGAATAAAATCTTAAATCAAAATAATAATTTGTCTTTTTAGGTCCGATAGATCATTATTTGGTCTTAGCGGACGTTAACCATCATCATCATCATCATCATAAGTAGCACAACCATATTTATTTAACAAATGTCGTTGATAGGCATATTACCATATTTATTTAACAAATGTCGTTGATAGGCAAGGGCAGGGAAGGAATCCGAGTCAGCATCTGGACAAGCATCTATTCCATTTTGAAAACCACAATCAAGAAGAGGTCTAGGGTTTCTAAAGATCTATTTCTGGCAGGTAAAGAGTAGGTCAAAAAGGGGTTATGCCTGCCATACCTGACTGCAACTTTCGTGTTCCTGGCTGGGCTGGCTTCATCCAATTAATAGGTTGGGCAACAAACACTCACTCAATGTCCTAAAATAGAAGTTCGTGAATGAACCACTTGTCCTATGCCAATAGGAGTTATTATTATTATTATTAAAATATAATTAAAATTTAGATTTAAAATTATTTTTATTCTTTAATTACAATTTTATTAATAATATTTAATATATAATAAATTTATTAATATCAACTTTATTATTTAACAACATTTAAACAAATATTATTACAAATTCTTTAATAATATTATTATTATGGTATACAAAAAAATTAAAAAAATTCCAACATATAAAATAATATTTAAAACAAAAATTTAAAATTATTATTATTATTCCTCGATGGGGTGAGAACCGAGACCAACGTGGTCGTCGGGCCCCATAAGGAGTGACAAATGGGTTAGAGGGGAGGATTGTACCTCTAGACCCCCTCGTACCATGCAAAGGAAGGAATGACGTACATGAGCCTTATCTCTCAGGCGTTTGAATATTTATTATGTCTTGGGAAAGGGAAGAGACAATGGGTTGATAAGCGGGATGAGGAAGGTGTTGGGATTTCGGTTCAGTGCTAAGGTTTCGTGGTGGAACAATACTTGGCCTCCTACTCGATGATGAACGAGGTGTTGGAGGCATGACATAATTGGTGGTTTCGTGGCTTTCTTTAGGGAATTGTGGTTTGCTGCGTATAACGAAGCCCAATTCCTGGTTTTTCTCGAGCCTTGCAGGGCCAGACTTTGTTGGCAAGTGCGATGTGAATGCAAATGCTATTTCTGGTTCATTTGGGGTAAGGTGTGCCTTTGTAAAAGATGGCAGTGCCATGGTGAGGGCGGTCTTTGGGAGACGTCAAGCTTCTGAAGAACTGTCATCCTCCTTGTAGTTGGCTTTGTATAGTGGAGTGACTGGTGTGGAGGGGAATGTTAAGGTGGTCCTAGTGGCACTGCCTTAAGTTTCATTTGGTGGACAAGAGGGCAATGATTCATTTCAGCAAATGGGGCAGCAAATCCAGTGGAATTGGGCATGATTGGGCAACAATAGTGATCCAGGTGGACGTTGGTGGCCACCCACCTATCCCACTTGGACCCCCACAACTGTCTCTTTCAGTTTTTCAGTTTCCTTAATTATAGCACAATTTACTATTTTTAGCAGTTTTTCGGGTCCTAAACTTCCGGAGCCGTTTTGAGGCCCTAAACGATGTTTTTTGGGAAATCCACCTCCCAGCGATTTTTCTGATAAAAATCGCCTTTTTCGTCGTAGTCCTTGGAGAGATCTTTCCAACAGGCTATCATGCGCGTCAAACGGAGATAATACGACCAATTCGCGACCCCGGGAAGTTCGCTGTCCAACTCACCCCAAAACGGGGCGCACAATTTGGCGTTTCATCTTCTAGGGTTAGGTTTTGGAATGTGAAGGGTTTTCCATTGTTTCTCAATAATAAACAGTCCTTCGAGCCTCATTGTGAAGACACTTCGAAACAGTTCAGAGGCATGTAGCCGACACATCTCTTCTCAGAGATAAGCTACCATCGCCCTAGCTGGGTTATTTCTATTTGTAAGCATGTTTCAGTATTCTCCATTAATGAAATGAAGTATTATTTCCGCTGCATCTCTGTTTTTTATGGTTATCGCATATTTGTATTTATGGTTATCTCTGTAATCTATTGCGTTCCTGCTTAAATCCGGATCAAACAGATGTGTCCTAATCCTTGACGGGGGTGGTCTAACCTCCCAGTGAAGCCAGGGACGGGGAGGGAGGAGGCCCTTGCGTTGGCCACCATGGTGGATGGAAGTGGGAGAAAACTGATGGGAAAGGCTCGGGGTGCAGGGACTGGAGCACACGGAGGGCGAGGTGGTGGAATTAATGGTGGTCAATGAGGTGGACCAATTCGGGGGAATTTGGCTTAATGTGGTGACAATGATGACACGAAGACACCCTGTGTTGGGAGCAGGATCACCCAAGGGCAGTTTTGGGGCTAAAAGCCCATATTAAGTTAATTTTTGTAATATAATTATAAAGACTCCACATTTTTTGGTCGTAGAGTGGAAAGGTGTTATGTGTCAAAAAGGGTAGTCCGCCCTTAGTTTTGTAAAGTAAAGTCAGCTGTAAGACACCTACCCATGGTCCGCGGACCATGGGATTGTATAAAAAGAGCTAAGATCTAAGTAGTTTAGGCATGGATAGAATGGGAAATCATGTAATAGAGTGATAGCTCTGAAGTAAGAAGTCTAAGTTTCGGGTCGTAGCGTAGGTAGAGGCTCTGTAGCTGAGTGCGCAGAGGCCTAGGGTAGAAGTCTACAACTGAGTGCGCAGACCCTTACAGCTGTGTGCATAGGGTGGACAGAGTCTGTAAACACTTGGAGGATATTAATAAAAGGAGTTATTCTACAATTGCTGTGCTTTTGTTCTGTTGATGTGTTTGGATATTTTATGTATGAACTTCCTTTATTATGCTTATATGATGCACAAATGAATGCAATTACATTGAATAATTGAATGCAATTACGAATATCTGCTTACGCGGTGTTAACTTTAAGTATTTGACGAGATAAGAAAATCACTTAGGATAATTGGGGAATCTGCATGGCATGCTACCTTTGTTATAGACATATTTGGGCACGTCAACCCCAAACTTATATGTCGATAAACTAGGGCTCATCAACCCTAAAAGAGTTGTTTCATACCCTAAAAGAACATGGTTATCTGATTACATCATTCCCCAAAAGTTACACCTGAAAAACCATCCAGAATTGGCCTAAACTGAACCATATTGACTGCTACACTGGCCAAGTGCGATGCATACTGAGTGATACACTGCTCAGGTGCGATGCATACCATTTTGGCCTTCTATAGGGTGCGATGGGTGAGGATGGACAAATGTCCAGGATAGTTTGCTAAGTGGATCCTGATAGAATCTTCTAGAAACTTCCCCTCTGCCACTTGCCTCTCTGAATTCGCCCAAGGATGAGTAATAGATCTAAACTTCAGTTATCTCTCCTCTTGTGGAACCAAATGTAACAAGTGGAATGACACTAATAAAAAACCAGAGATGACTCACACCCTTGCACACATCTATAAATGGATCCCTCATCTAAGAGATCCAGAGGCTGGAATGTTGTGAATTGCAAGTAAGTGCTGATAGTTTGTAATTGAGGAAAGAGCATTGTATTGTTGGTGTGATCTTGCTATTTCATGAGGTGAAGAGGGCTTGATGCTGGGAGGATGATACTGGATCAGACAATTGGGTTGTAATTCTCCCTTCTATTTAATAAAGTTCTTCAAGTTTTCTTCCATATGATTGTGCAATTGTGAATGTTATCATTTGTGAATGCTATTATATGTTCATTATATATCTGATTTTGTAATGTTTATGTTGTAATAGATCGAGATGCTTTGATGGTTCTTTGTTACTATGTTTCTATAGGTACTCTCCAAGCGAGATAAGTTTGGGGAGGAGTTGCAAGCTCTATTAAGGGGGAGAGAGATCAGGCAAGGGATTAAGTGGAAGTTCCAGGTTGGTCCCATTATCTTTCTCTTATCCATTACACATAGAAGAAATCGTTGAATTGCTTTAAACTATTGTTTCTAGGGTAGCTGTCAAACCTAGAGGGTTAGTCACTCGAAAAGACACTAGTTTTCCAAGAAACAAATTGGCGAATCCACTGGGGACCAGATAGATGTTTGTTTGTTGTTATTATTTGTTTTATAAACTATAGATAGAGCTTGAAGTCAGCCAGGTAGCCTTCGAACTGCTCTTGCTCTGTAATTGCATAGTAGATGAATGCTGCTTCAGTCAATCTCTGGTTTAGTTTATGAATTGAACATCTGACTTGCAAGCACATCTAGATGCCCTTTTGGTATTTCAGTAACCTCTCAAGACATTCCTTCATACTTTGATCTTTATTGTTCATCAAAACCCACCTTAACTTATTGAAAACAGCTCCACATTTGAGCCAAAACCCATCTCAGTTGCACTCCCTGGACCATCGCATTGTCTCCCACTGTGACTCAGTATGCATAACACCTCCTGAGTGTAGTAAGTGTGATGCATCCATGTTTCTGTGAAGCCCAAGTGCGATGACTGAGTGAACTCTTTTTCCATTCTAGAAATTGAGGGTTTTGACCTTGTTTTCAGTTTTGTTTGGTTGTTTTGTTTCTTATGAACAGTGCTTCCTTACTGAAGCCTACTTGCATCACATAGATCAACCTCCATTAATTAGGATTAGTGAATTTTTTTTGTATTTGTTCATCATTTACAATCCTTTGTCGAATTTTTTTTTAAATCGATTTGTCGCTTTGATGCAAAAAGTGTCGTAACTGTTGTTTTGTGTCAAAAAGAGAAGTGTCGTAGATTCTTCCTTCCCTGAATAGTTGATTGAACTTTTCATCATGTATTTGGTTTGATTTTTTGATATTCGAAGTGACAAAAACATTGTTTTTATTCAAAATTGAAAAGTGTCGTTTAGTCTTTCTTTCTCTTTTGAAGAAGAAATTGTCGAAATGTCGCTTTGAAAGAAATATTTTAGATCTTTGCTACATTTAGTTTTCCTTTTTGGCATTTTTCACATTAAGGAGAATGAAAACAAATACATGCATTTGCATTTTGCATTTTTAGTTTGTGTGCGAAAAATGATTTAGGAAAATGCACTAGTGTGTGCTCTTTGCTCTTTGTTTGAAAGAATTGTAATCTTCTTTCCCTAGTAGCTAGGATTTTCATTGCTCAAAATAAACAAAGATTGTTTATCATTATAGATTGCATTTTAGGAATTTCAAAATCATCATCACGCGGTGAACCATTGAAAGGAAAAATTTAAACAAGATTAACTCTAAAATAAATTTCAATGAACCTAACAACGCTTTGGAACTTAACACAACACATCTAGAGGTCTAGGCTAGAGACATGTTCCGGCGTCGTAAAAACTAGTAACTATCATTTTCATTGAAGGTTGGGTGATTTCTCTTCCTTGATACGACAAGTGCTAGCATGGACTTGTGGTCCACGTACCGTCACGTATATATTGGGAGACCACAATAGGATTATATCCTTTATCCATAGGAAGCTGAGTCTGCCGCCTTATTGATCGCAATGCACTGAACACAGCATTCAGGAAGATTGACTGTTGTACATAAGTCCTTGATAATTTCTCTTTAATTTATCACTAAGGTGTATCTTGCAGTTTTGCTATTGGTTTGGTAATCCCTCTATCTAGATTTCCAGAGTAGTCACTTTCGTTCCTTTTCGACTCTTTAAAAGAAAAGGTCCATCTGAGCACTTTTCACTTCAGGCTCATTAAAAATCAAAGGGGACTAGAGTCATCTTTAGCTTTTTCTCGACTCTTAAAAAATGAAAAATCAAAGTTGTGTCAAAGCATCATTAAAATTAATTGAATTCAGAATAACATCCCTGTTCCTTAGCTGATCTTAGGTTGAGATATATGGAGTCCACCAATCAAGGAATCCCTTTTGAGAGGAATCCTAGTCCTTTTACTTCTTGGGGGAATATTGGTGCTCCTCATATGGCCACATTGTCCCTTCTAGGACTTACCATTGGCCTGCCAATATGGCTGTTCTCAACCTCAATGGTTCAAAATGCCATGATTCCTCCACAATCGAATCAACCTCCAGCTGATACTGAAGTTGACCCTTCACCTTCTTCTTCGTTTGTTTCTCCCTCCCCTTCTTCCTCTTCGCTTGGTGAAAGTAGTGATGCTAGTAACCAGGTGGCTAAGAAGAAGATGAAAGGGAAGGAGAAGAAGAAGAAGCCAACTTAGCAAGGGGGCAACCAAGCAACCATTGCTTTGGATGCATCAGCTGGTGAAAATACGCACATTAAAGCTCCTAAACCCAAATTTCCTTGCATAATTTGTAGAGGAGACCATTTTCATCGAGATCGTCCCTCCTTTCCTCGAATCTTGATAGAATGGTCTACTCGTTTGCACCATACGGTGTCATCGACCTTTGGTGATCATGTTGGTAACACTCCTTCGACTAGTGATAGCGAAGCTCATGGGCAAAAGGGAAAGGTCAAAGTTCCATGCAGGTTATGTGAAGGTAATCATTCCCTTCACTGTTGTCCCTTTTTGGATGAAGCCAAAAGAGTGTTGGATAGCCGTCCTGCTTCACCGCAATGAATTCCATTTGGTTACCAGAAACTCTCCCCAAGTCCTTTACTAGTTGAAAAACTGACTAACTTAAATCAACCATTAGTCGAAACCACTCTCTCTAAAAGTGAATCTTATGAGTCTATACCCGACCAAAGTCAACAGGTCGAGGTGATAGTTGACCCAGTTTTACCTTCAAAAAATCGTACTTTTCCCGAAGAGAGTGAGAACAATACCATTCAAATTCTTTTTGTTACTTCATATTCTAATGAACTTGGGGGAAATGCACCTGTTCCTTCACAACAGGAGGAAAATCCTCCAGTTATCATAACTCAAGAGGTTAATTCACCCATTTATTCGGTACCCCCTCCAAGTAGTCTAGTCACTTCCTTTGATTGGAATCAACTAGCAAGATCCCGCCTTCCTTATCATGTACCTTTATAGATCATAGTACAAGTTCATAAAATGATTGTTGTTGGCACTATTCTAGATGAAGGGGCATCAGTGACTATCCTTTCCTCAACTGCTTGGAAAGCGCTTGGTTTTCCATCACTTATGCCTATTACACAGAATCTGTTAGGCTTTAACAAAGGAACCAGTCGACTGTTAGGGATCCTTTCTAAGTTACCGATCACTTTGGGAGGGAAAACCATTCATCTGAACATGGTGATAGTCCCAGGACTATTAGATTACAATTTAATCCTTGGGCGTGACTATGTTTATAACATGGAAGCTATTGTTTCAACACTCTTCCAAGTGATGCAATTCCCGCATGAAGGCAAAATGTCACCATTGATCAGCTTTCATTTCCCGGTTCAAGCATAGCTTCAAGTCAAACATCATCCATAAATCGTCCTTTTGCACCAAAAGTATCTTTTGAACCTTCATTCCATCGACCTGACTGCCATGAGTAGTCTAGTGAATGTAACGAAGCTTAGGGGGAATGCACCCTTCATCTATTCCGCGGATGAACCCAGCTGAAAAGATAAGTTTCCTTGTAGGTTATGTGATTAGTCTGACACACCACTCGCCTTTGTGTATTCTACGGATGAAGCCAAGGAAATGTTTTGTCTTCTGGACGAAACCGTCCTACCTAACCTCAGTAAGTTTCCATATGGCTACTGGAGACTCTCCTTTTCATCATGCTGGGCGCATACAAACATTTCATTTCCTTTTTCAATTTTCATTTTCTAGTTTTTTTAGTTTTGTCGTTTCTAGCTTGCGTAAAAGTATAACTAAAACCAAGCATAGTTCCCCCATGGTTCAAGCTCGTTAAAAATGAACCCACCATTGGGTAATTAACCTTTGTGATTGCCATGCTATCAGCCTTTTGAGCCTTGGTTGTCTACTTCTCATCACCTCCATTCTTTTGGCTGATCATATGCTTCCGCTTGGTTGTTTACCCTTTTTGAGGAACAGTTGCGACGAGTGGTCTTATTAGCCAACCTCTTCACAAAAATCACCATGTTTTGAGAAGTTCCAAGCTTACCCGGAACTAGTTGCTACCCTAGACACCACTCGTTCCTAAAAAACGAGTCTCCTTTAAACCCTTTTCAGACTCGTTAAATATGAAAATATTGTTGAGCGCTTGTCATTTTCAGCTCGTTAAAGTGATTGGAAATGTCAAGAGTCCTCTTTAAACCCTTTTCAAACTCGTTAAATATGAAAAGATTGTCGAGAAATTGGCCTTTCTAGCTTGTTAAAGTGATTGGAAGTGCCATCCCTCCCATATATTTTAATCTTTTTCGGACCCGAGGGATTATCTCACGAAAAAGTTCGAGCACTTGTCTTTTTCAGCTCATTAAAGTGATCGGAAAAGTCATCCCTTTTGTATTATTTTAATCTTTTTCGGACCTAAGGGATTATTTTACGAAAAAGAACTTCTGGAGTTTCCTTTTTGTCCCTTTCCAAACTCTCTAAACATGAAAAGGACCGATTTATCCTTGTTCTTAAAATCGTTAAAACAATAGCGACAAACTTGTCCATTCTAGAGAAGATCGAGTTTCACTGTCACAAGAGTCGTTAAAACATAGCGATAGGTTTGCCCGAAGGGAAAATTATAGAACAAGCATATGTTATCCTCCTCAAGCTTGACAAAAATAAAGAGGTACTGGTCAGCAATGACTGGGGAAAAAGGGAAGAAAACTTGAAAACTTTATGGTAGCAGATCGCTCTTGAACATGAAATTCCATTCCATCACCATTATTGAGTTGGGTTGGGTTATTCTGTTCACCGATCATCTCACCATTTGTCTTTCGCACCATCCATCTTTTGG
The DNA here is from genome assembly GCA_031772625.1 of Pinus tabuliformis. Lineage (NCBI taxonomy): Eukaryota > Viridiplantae > Streptophyta > Pinopsida > Pinales > Pinaceae > Pinus > Pinus tabuliformis. The sequence goes on from CM062811.1 coordinate 203,170,854, forward strand.
GGTTAACGCTACCAATCCATCTTAGTGTCGCCGACATGTTCAAGAGAAGTCATTTAGTTGAGAAACCACAATCCAGTTAATGTCTCATCCACTGCAATACCTTCAACCTTCATTTTTCATGACCACCATTCCTGAACCTTGTGTCGTCAAATTGTTTTCACCTCCAGAAATCATTTGTTTCGTTTCATGTCGTAGATGTGGGACACATTAAGACCCTCCTATGACGAGTCACTTCTTGTCGACATCAGCTCATTATCTAAGAAGTTGACATAGAAACACCCCTTTCAGTGCTTTGAAGCTTGCATACCTCAATGGCAAGTTTCTCACTTCCGGCGACAAGTTGACATCAATGGCCTTCGACCGAAAGATTTTGCGTGATGTTCGACATCGGATCATATATTCACAAAACATGAATTGTACTGTAGTACCTTGAGGGTCATCATCATTATCGGTGATTCCTCTCACATCTGTTAATAGCTCACATTATTGGCTGGTAATCAAGCGATGTCTTTCTATGTTCGATTTTAGAACATCTCTTCACATGAATTGACTTGTACATTGGGTGAAGATGGAATGAGTTTGAAGACCCCGGATCTAGTTTCATCCATCCAAGCTGTGATATATTCAGGGAATAAAGACATCAAATGTACAAAGATGCTACACAAATGGTCATCCGAACCAAGGATGATGACTCTACATCTAAAGAATTACCAGTTTGCATATGCCAACGACTATCTGACCTATGTACATGAAATGAATTTATAAAACTGAGCATGGGAATGCCTACCTCAACTATATCATGAAAATTATATTATGATGATGTATTGTATTGTATCTTATACAGGTCACCTTCCATTTTCAAAACCTTGGATCCTCATGAAAAGCATTTTACCCGACATCAAGATTTACGACTTCTTGCTTTAGGGGGAAATTGTTATAGACATATTTGGGCACGTCAACCCCAAAATTATATGTCGATAAACTAGGGATCATCAACCCCTAAAAGAGTTGTTTCATACCCTAAAAGAACATGGTCATCCGATTACATCATTCCCCAAAAGTTCCACCTGAAAAACCATCCAGAATTGGCCTAAACTGAACCATGCTGACTGCTACATTGGCTAGGTGCGATGCATACAAGTGATACACTACTCAGGTGTGATGCATACTGTTTAGGCCTTCTATAGGGTGTGATTGGTGAGGATGGACAAATGTCCAGGATATTTTGCTAAGTGGATGCTAATAGAATCTTCTAGAAACTTCCCCTCTGCCACTTGCCTCTTTGAATTCACCCAAGGATGAGTAAGAGATCTAAACTTCAGTTATCTCTCCTCTTGTGGAACCAAATGTAACAAGTGGAATGACACTAATCAAAACCCAGAGATGACTCACACCCTTGCACACATCTATAAATGGATCCCTCATCTAAGAGATCCAGAGGTTGGAATATTGTGAATTGCAAGTAAGTGTTGATAGTTTGTAGTTGAGGAAAGAGCATTGTATTGTTGGTGTGATCTTTCTATTTCATGAGGTGAAGAGGGCTTGATGCTGGGAGGATGATATTGGATTAGAAAACTGGGTTGTAATTCTCCCTTCTATTTAATAAAGTTCTTCAAGTTTTCTTCCATATGATTGTGCAATTGTGAATGTTATCATTTGTGAATGCTATTATATGTTCATTATATATCTGATTCTGTAATTTTTGTTTTGTAATAGATCGAGATGCTTTGACGATTCTTTGTTACTGTGTTTCTACAAGTACTCTCCAAGCGGGATAAGTACGGAGAGGAGTTGCAAGCTCTGTCAAGGGGGAGAGAGATCATGCAAGGGATTAAGCGGAAGTTCCAAGTTGGTCCCATTATCTTTCTCTTATCCATTACACATAGAAGAAATCATTGAATTGCTTTAAACTGTTGTTTGTAGGGTAGCTACCAAACCTAGAGGGCTAGTCGCTCAAAAAGACACTAGTTTTCCCAGAAACAACCGTAGCAGCGTGAAAGTACCCGAGCCACATGTTAGGGTTGTGCGAAGGTCGATTGTATACTTTCGAGAAGGTATTGAAGGCCAGAATATAAGGTTTGTCTTGCAAACCCTAGAGCGAAGCCACCTACGCGAAGGCAGGGATGGAGGGAATAAAACGACATCACAACCATCTCAGGGTGTCGAAACTTGGTTTCAGCATCCCCCCATACTACTTCATATTTTACTTTGGTCTGCGCTCTGCCAGGCTGACGCCAAAAGGGCCAGTAGTGTGGGGATTTTTTGTCTAATTAATGCTGAGCCTAGGTCAGGCCCCCTCAAGCCAACAAATGGTTCCATTGCCGGGACCAGAATCTGCATAAGAGATGTGCGATGTCGTGTCACTGGAATCCAACTAAGAAGGAGATTGGAGACTGGTTGGATAGAAAGATCCACGAATTCATGGTACAGGAGAATAGGAACCCGCAACTAACAAAAGAATAGTGGTTGGAAAGATACTTGTATACAGAAATCCACAAAATATTTTTTTGCTCCTTCCCTATTGAGCTATACGAGTGGATCGTGAAGCTAGCAGATAGCCAAGGAAGGTGGAAACTTGACGGTCCTATTGTGTGTACCTCAGATCTAGTGAAAAGGTTGGAAGCATGAGAGGATATGATCGCCCGTTCTGTTGATCATCAGCTCGATCATGTCATAGGGGGATTTGTGACCGAATTCGTGGTCAACACCTCAATTAGCGATAGCGAGGCAGAGCAATGCTTTTTCAAAGGACCTTGAGGTAAGTAAGTAAAATCTTTGAATACCTAGATTAAAGTGCTATTGTGCAAAAAATGGGTCATGCAGCTACCTTGATGTTTGGGACTATGCAAAGCAAAAAAACTTACAGCAACGAAGGACAAAAGGGTCTGGAGTATAGTCCCTTGATTTCACCTCCACGAGGTGACGAAGAAGGAATAGCAAAGGTTTCTCCACGAAGTGATATTTAGTTAATAAGACAAGGATTCCTGCAAATACCACCTCTGCGCACACCACCTCTAACTTCACCACCCTCACCTCCAACTTCAATGTACCACCTCCACCTCCACTTCGGTTCAGTATGGCGAATACAATGAAGTTGCCTTTTTTCAAAGGCTTAGGAAATGAGGACCCGTACCAATTCTTGTTCGTTATGAAGGCTGTATGGGAAGCTCAAGGTGTTACAGATGAATCATATAAATAAGGAGACACTAGTGAGTGCTCTGCAAGACAACACCCTAACTTGGTATATTAAGTACTCTAATGATAACCCAAATGTTGGAGTGGCAGACATCCAGGCAGCATTGAATAGGGAATCTAGTAGGCCTAAATCTAAGGCGCAGTCGATTGTGGGATTTAAAGAGATTGCGATGCAACCAGGTGAGATGCCTTGGGAACTAGATCAGAGGTTGAACTGTACAATCTGTGAAGCCAACATGAAATTGACAAATGGACAGCAGCGCGAATGGTTTGTAACTTCGCTACTACAACACTTAAGGAGTGTGCTGTCGCAGCAGAAGATAACAATGCAGGAAGAGGCCTTGGAGATTGCCATGAGGCTACATGAAACCTCGATGCAAGATCAAAATCTCGGAGTTCAGTAGATCCATGTGTAGCTAAAGAACCTATGCCTTGAGATGCAAAGTCTGAAGCAGGACAGGATGGTTCGACCAGAGGTGCGCGAGGAGGTATGGTGCTTGAAATGCAAGAGTCAGGGTCATGACAAAGACCATTGCCCGGTCTTTGCAAACTACATTGCAGGAGGAGGACAGATGCCTTTAAAGCTAAAAGCTCAAGAAGGACCTAGTGTAGGGCCTGAATTATGGTGCGCTATCTGTCAGGTAGCCAGAAAACATGCCACAGATAACTACCACTTACTACAAAAGTTTGTATAGACACCAAAATAGTTGTCTTGCAACTTTTGTAGGTCGGTAGGGCATGATGAGCGTACTTGCAGGAGCTATGAACTAATGATGGATAGAACTCCCGCCTATAGGGTTCAAGCCGAAACACGGCCCCTTGACCAGAGTGCAGGGATGGCGCGGACAGGATTTCAGGGGGACGAAAGAGGTTGAGGCGGAGGAGGACCTCGTAGAGGAAAGTTGATTTGCTACGATTGTAGAGGACGAGGACATTATGCCTATGATTTCACTAATACAACGTGTCCGTTGTGTAAATATTGCACACTATTTGATCATGAAACGGAAGACTATCCTACGCTAATAACTAGTATATGTGAAAAAGGGTCGCTACCACCTCCACCAACTCAAAACCTGTAGATGATGAGGTCTGAGCAACGTGAGGAAGATCCAAACGTGAATATAGTGCTCAGAAGTGGAATCGCGATAGGAGATGAAAAGTGGAAACAACCAGAAGATAGTACATGGGTTCGCAAAGCCCCGACAAAGGAGGTTGCGTACAATTTGGAGCGCGCATGTGAAACCTTCATGGAAGCTAAGAAGAGCTTTGTTGAGGCATCCCCCTCAAGAAAGAAGGATAAGCCTGAGCAGGAGATGGAACCCTCTATGCTCACAACTTTCCTAGAGACATGTATGAAGTTACCACGCGACAGGAAGGCTGTGAAAGGGTTATAAGAACTTATCAATAGATGCACTAGAACCACATCAGGTGAGCCGCATGTAGTACGAAATATTGGCAAGCATAAAACAAGGATGGGATGGGAGATGACACTGACCACACGGATAAGAGAGTATGAAATGGATCAGGTCATTTTCGACCTGGGGTCAGATGCGAATGTCCTACCAAAGCATACTTAGGAATGAATGGGGAGACCTGCACTACAATGGTCTTTGATTCAACTAAGGATGGCAAACCAGTAGAAGATCATCCCCATGGGGCATCTGGAGGGGGTGATTGTTGATATTGAGGGAGCGAGTGTGCTGGTTGATTTTGAAGTAATAGAGATAGTGGATGAAAACAATCCCTATCTTGCACTCCTAGGAATTGACTCGGCTACTGATATGAATGGGGTAATCAATCTGAAGAAGTGAAATATGATCTTTTAGAAGAAATTGTTGCGCGTAATAGTACCCCTCGATCTTGCTAAATGATCATGCTATACTGAACCTATCCGTGATTATGAGAGTGATGAAGACCTAGACTATATCTATAAGATGATAGTGCGAGACCAAGATTTGTTGAATCCCACCGTGGATGGATGGATTACATGGGATCGTGAGAGTTCCTGCACTTCGAACTCCGATGAAGAAATAAAACGCTGGCATAATCGGTTAGATGAAGATACTACGCTGAATTGCAACATGATGACCCAATCATTGCGCTATGTGTCATGAGAGGTAAGAAATCTGCCTACTTATGATGGTATAAATGAGGTAAATATCCTTTTGGATGCATTTGAAAGAGAGGTACTAGAAAATCAGTGCTTCCAGGCATAGGATTGGGCATTGTGCGCTATGCCCGCAAGATGGTTGGTTACGCAGAAGGGAAACTTTGAGGATTGGCGTGAATGTAGGAGGATGATGAGAACATGATTTGGGAAGCCTAAGATGCGACTGAGAGACAAGTATGACGGGCAAGATGATCCGCGCGCACGTTTCGCCAAAGTAGAGAAGAACTATTCCACCACTGAGCGTGAGGGGATAGCTATGGTGTATGCGCTCCATAAGCATAGGCACCACTTGTTGGGAGGCCATTTTAAGATGTATATGGATCACTGCGCGCTGAAGTACCTAGTCAATAAGCCTGTGTTAGGGGGAGAATCTGTAGGTGGCTCTTATTGTTCCAGGAGTATGATTTTGAAGTTGTTATGAAGTCTAGACGATTGAACGCAGGACCAGACCATCTGTCGCGCATCGAAATGGGGGAGGAACCTACTAACTTGGAAGAAGGATTTCCTGACGCACAAATATTTGTAGTGCGTGTCGTGGATGGTCATTTTGAGGATATAATACACTTCTTAACAACAGGAACTACACCGGAAAGATACACTGTCCAGCAAAAGAAGGAATTAGTGGTGCGCGTGGCAGATTTTTCTGTCATTACTGGGCATCTGTACAAGATTGGGACTGATGAGATATTGTGATGGTATGTACCTAAGTTTGAAAGAAGCAAAATCCTCGTGAACGCTCATGGGGGAGGCCATTACGCAGGGAGAGAAACTGCGCAGAAGATTCTACGCACTAGGTTGTGGTGACAAACCCTTCATTAGGACTCAAAAGCATATTGCAAGGCATGCAATGTGTGTCAAAGGACTAGCAGCCCATCGTGGAGGGATAAGATGCCTTTGAATCCACAAATGATATTGCAAACCTTTGAGAAGTGGGTGATAGATTTTGTAGGGCCCATTCAGCCATAAGGAAAGACAAGAGCAAGGTACATTATCACTACGATGGAGTATTTGACTCGTTGGGCAGAAGCGTAGCCGGTGAAGGATTGCACGGGCGCGACTTTCGCGAAGTTCCTATTTGAGCATGTACTGATGCGATTTGGATGTCCGAAGATCTTGATGAGTGATCGTGGTATGCACTTCCTGAATGAGATGATCAACACACTGATGGAGGAATTTCAGGTATACCACTAGAAGAGCACACCTTATCACCCACAGGCCAACAAGACAGTGGAGGCATTCAACAAAGTGCTTGAAAATGCGTTGACCAAGGTTTGCAATGCTCAGCAAAGTGATTGGGACCTATATATACGTGCAGTACTATGTGCTTATCAAACGACATGCAAGAAGTTGATTGGACAAACCCCGTTCTGGCTTGTCTATGGTGTTGAAGTGGTAATGCCTATGGAATACATCATGCCTAGTCTGTGCATAGCAGCGCTCAGGTATGACAGACTGTAGAGCCCTGAAGGAGAGGCTTGCATAGCTGGATGAGCTCGAAGAAGAATGATTTTTGGCTAGATTTCACCAGCAGGTCCAAAAGCAGCATGAAAAGGCATGGCATGATCGACACATCAAGCTGCACACATTTAAGGTAAATGACCTAGTTTTGTTATATGATAGTAAGTTTGATAAATTTCTAGGGAAATTCAGGATGCACTGGTTAGGGCCTTATGTTATTAAGGATATTACCGACGGAGGAGTAGTACAGCTGGTCAAATTAAATGGAGAACCCTTCCCAGGAAAGGTGAATGGCAGTCGCTTGAAGCCATACATCGGTGGTCCGACCATGTGACTAAATGAAAGTAGCACAATCTTAGTACTCCAGGCAACTGAAAGGAGGCGTGGGACTATAAACTACACTACTTGGGTTGGGGAGTTGCGAGATTGGAAAATGGTGCGAAGAAAGGACGTGTCACTAGGTCCACGACAACGTAGAGGGAGCTGCACTACTCAGGGAGAAATCACGTAGGTCGGCCGAAAAGTGACCATTTAGGTCATTGTTCATGAAAAGACAAGTGAAGTGAGGCCAAATGGAGCGGGAGACCGACATTTAAGATGAAATTTATGGCTTAGATCCTTGAAAATCTGTCGCCAATTTGGAATTAATGAACCGATTTTTGGGGGAATGATCGGACTTGAATTGAAAATGCCTTATAAATTACAAGTGGCTGTCTAGCAAAAAACACTTGGAATTTTGAGAATTAAGTTGTTGGGCTCTCAAGTGCACATGGACTGTGAATTTTTTTAAGATCTGGTAGCAAGTCCGACATTTGAACAATTGTCAAAGGAGACACAAGAACTAGTGAATAACATCATGTCGACACGTGCAGAAGTTATGGACACTGAAGGAGTGGCAACCAAGGAGAATGCATAGGAAATGGAGAGAGAGGAAGAAGTAGCTACTCTAGAAGTGGCCAAAGTATTGGCTGAGGTCCCTAAATCACCAAGAACACGAGACCGAAGCCAACCCCAACCAAGGATACCATGAAGGAAAAGAAGGGCAAGTAACTTGCCATATCGGTGCGCATGTCGCCAAGACGAAACCCACCAAAGCCCACTTCCCAGGAGAAAGCCAAGGCTATAAACCTAGAAGCTAAGGAGGAGGATTTTGAACACATCCCGATGGATGATGAGGATGTGGGAGTGGAAATAGAGGAGGTTGAAGCCTAGGGTGCGGACCATATTTCACGGTTGCCGGAGTATGTCCCTCCATGCAAGCTTAAGTCCAAGGTCCCAAAGGACATTGATGAAAGCAAGACTCCCCTGCAAACCCCTCTGCTACTGGATGAAATTGATTTTAACGGTTCGCGTTTAACACGAATGCCGATATTGAAGCTTGAAGACTAGGACTTGGTGAACCACGAGAAGTTCTTGCACTTGGCGACTGAATAGCTGATGCGCCACATCATAGACACGAATACGGGGATGACACCGTTGGAGCTGCGGAGGTGGCTCAAGGGGGTGGAGAAGGTAGGATTGTTGAACCTTATCTGGGTGCCGCACTATAAACGCACCCCCGTGACAGTTTCGATCATCAAGTAGTTTTTGTGCTTGGTGCATGATGGGTGTCTATGGCTAGAGGAGCCGATACCCCTCACCGATATGTTGATTCATAGAATCATGCACCTGCCATATATAGGCAAAAATCCAACTATGATCTTTGGCAGCAAGGGTGGAGAGCAGGCTCTCGCAGAATCAATGAAGGAGAAATTCAAGTTGGTGAAGAAGTCACACGGGTACGCTATCTCCAGCATATGCGACCTTGTTGTGAAAGTAGCAATGCAGATCCTTGTAGGGAAGGTGATGCATAACTATCACGCCGACAAGGTGTCGGCGCCTGTCATCGCGCTCGCACAATAGTGTGTGGAAGGAGTCCAGTTTAATTGGTCAGACTACCTTCGCGAAGAGTTCCTGATGAATTGCCTCGAAGCACAAGAGCAAAGCAAGACCTTCCAATCCACGTGGCTCTTGCCGTCGATCATGCTGGTAGCGTGGGAGCTACCAGAGGAGATCCAGTTCCCCTCAGTCACACCAGACCTTCTTGAAGCAGTGAAGTACACTTCACTGTGGGTGACCAAGGACGCGAAGCGAGTTCAGGACAGCAAGATGTTTTGGAACTTAATGGAATTGAATATCAGGATGGACATCAATCGCAGGCTACGATTGTTGCCCATGGTATACACTAGCTTGCAGAGCTATGCAGAGTTTAAATCTTATTTCCATCGGATATCAATCAGGACGCGGAAGGACCCTGTGTAGAAGTGGTACGATTTGTTGTACCTAGCCATAGATGATGCCATTAATGAAGTGCTTGATAAATGATCGATGGAGTGGTGTACTACCATGAACTTTGTGGTGGGTGGAAGCAAGTCCGCTGCAAAGAAGAAGAAGGGAGAGGCCACGCTGAAGATGGTGCATCTGGTTGATAATAGGAAAAAGGAGGTTGTTGAGAAGGCCTAGGCGGAATAGGGAAGAAAAGAGGTAGGAAAATAGGCAGGTGGCATAGAGAGGGGCTCTAACAAAGGCATGTGGTCACCTTCACCTGAGACCGAAGAGGACATGAAATAGCACGACGCAGAACCTTAGGAAACGTCCACCCGCATTAAGCGCCTGAGAGAGATGGAGAAGGGAGGGTCCAGAAAGAAATACAAAGTGACCAAGACCTTGCTAGACCCTATCACATTAACGGAGGGTGACTTATATGACATCAGTGACATAGTCCGAAATGTCACCACAGAGGCCCTGCAGTAATTTGAAAAGAAACAACAGATCATACTAGGGGCTATCCAAACCGAGTTGCAAGAGTTGCAGACTTGCACATCGCAAGCTGGTACGTTTTTTACGAGCTTGGCTATCGACACGTTAGACGCTGCCAATATGCTGTGCATGAAGGATTCCAATGTGATAGTGCTTCCAAATGGAGCACTGACCATGGAAAATGAGGCTGATAGGCCCACTGTCAGCGCCTTGAAGGGAGTTGGACTGAAAATGGCAACACTTCCACGTGAAGCACTCCACCTCTTGCAAGATGGATTAATTCTTGAGCTAAGGGCCCATGAGCACTATGCCCTCCACGTGATCAACGAACAAAGGATAAACAACAAACAGATGGCCCTACAATGAAATTCTGCCATCACCTCTAAGGCCGAGGTGACTAACCAGAGCAAGAAGATCATCAGGTCATGGAGGAGGCATGCAGAATGGTCCTAGAGTTGGCCATTCTGGAGGAGGAGCCAGTCGAGGTCCACATCTGCAAATTAGCTACAGGGGTGCACAACGCTCGAACAAATATGGTGCGGGTTCAGTTAGAGTTGAAACTACAGATTATAGAACTCTAGTTGAGGGCCCAGCCTTACACACTTCCAAAGGTAAAGGAACAGTCAGCGGCCGCTGTCACAGAAGAAGTTGTGGTGATGGAGAGTGCAATAGCAGACTGTACACAATTGTTCAAGCAATCATTTGAGGTCTTGAATAGCTTGTTGAAGGACCCAAACATACAAAGGCTAGAGACGAAAGCACGCGAACTCCAACAGTGCTATGACGAAGTTAAGGGCACAACGTGAACCGTCACATTGACACAGAGGTTAGCCAGGCTGCAAGAAGCCAAGAAACTGAAGGAACAAGTGGACGCAATGCTGCACAAGGAAGCAGTGATGAAGGCGTGATGAAAACCTTGGCTGGAGGAAGCTTACACAGTCATAGGAAACATTGAAGGCAAGCTTGAGACTCTACAAGCGATGCAACAACAGCTTCAGGCCAACAACACAAGAGCAGTAATCGAGAAGACAGTTGAAGATGTGAAGCAGGCAACAGCTCAATACACGGTCAAAGTTGTGGTCATCCGGGTCGAGCTGGACGAGCTTTGCGTAAATATCTCTGCGCTTACAAAGTGACTTGAGGGCGAGTCATGATGTTTGTGTTGGGGGCCTGTTGGGAGTGGGATCCCCCAACGGTAATTTTAGGGCTAAAAGCCCATATTAAGTCAATTTTCATAATATAATTGTAAATACTTCGCATTTTGTGGTCGCAGGATGCGAAGGTGTTGTTAGTGTCAGTGTCTTCACACTACCATCAGTGATCAAAATTCACTCTTTTGCATTCATATTAGGAGTCCCATTTTCAATGAGTTTCATTCCATTAGGTCATGGATCAAATTGATGGTAGCGTACATTCCAGTTTTTTCCCTCATGACACATATCTGCTGACCTCTTTTCATGTGTGATTCAATCAATGGTTCAGGTTCAGGTTCATGTTCAGTTTATTTCATCAAATAGGTCTTAGGTCTTAAGGTTACAGTCTCATTAGGTATTAGGGTTTTACCATGGACAAATTTTTAGTAACCATTGACTAAAAATGGTCAGCAGACATATGAGGATGACAATAATCATCAAGAAAGTTTTAATATCATAATTTGTAAACTTAATAAGTTTTTCACCTCAAAACCAGTTTGAGGTGAAAACAGAGCATCGATATTTATTTGTAAATTTCATGTAATTTTATTTTTTCTCATATGTAATTAATGGTCTCATGCTGCTCTTGGTCACCTGCTGACATTTCCAAGTACATGCCACTGCAAAAGAAAAAGACCATCAAGCATAAGTTCACCTATTTCAAACAAAAAATCAAGCATTCAAAAACAGAGTATTTGAAAAAGCCAATAGACATTATAAAGTGGGTTTTGAAGAATGAAAAGTCAAAAGTGCCCAAGCTATATAAAGGTTATTTCTCTCTCAAGTTATTTCATTATTTGAATTGAGTTTCATGAGAAAAAACACGATTTTAAGGTGTTATTGAGCAAAGGGAGGGAAATTGTTGTGTTTTTGGAGAAATTTGCCTAGCGCTACGCACCAAAACCTGGCGCTACGCATAGGAGCAACACTACACACCTGGGTTTTTCCTGCTGTGTTATTTTGAACTGGTGCTATGCACCAAAACCCGGCACTACACATAGGAGCGGCGCTACGCACCAAAGCAGTGCTACACACCTGGGAGAGTGCGCTACACACCTGGTAGTTGAGCTACAAATAGTTGCAAATTGCATCAAATTTCCTCAAAACTCTCAATTTCCTCCATTGCAAGTAAGTATCACCACCATTCTTGCTGAAAAGAATTGTTACATCAGTCTTGGGCTATTTTGTCTCTAAAAAACATCAAACCCTAATGGTCACTAAATTGTCTCATATATTGTAAAAACACACTAATTATTGTTGTCCTATATCATCTTTTACTATTTCCCTAAAACCCCATCCTCCCATACATAATTCCCTAGACATCATTACCTAAACCTTTCCCTAATTCCCAAACCCTATACCCATACATCCCAAACCCTATACATATACCCCAAACCCTACAATACTCCTAAACCCTACACTATTCACTAACCCTACTCACTCCCTACATCCCTTTCCCATTCTTGTTCACCCTCACCTGTTTTCCTATTCAAATCTCTTTATACTCATCTTACCTTCATTCACCAATCCACCACTCTTCATTCACCACAAAGAGAAACAGCTGTACAACAATGGAAAGGGATAGTGAGTATGAAATGGAAGAAGAAACCCATAGTGATAGTTCCAGGGAGAGAGACACACAGGGCAGAAAGCCTCATAACGGAGGAAAACATATCAGAGAGGAGCCCACCAGTTTGAGGGAGCTGCAAGCCTACCCATTTGCCATTTCTTGTTTCAGTTTCTATGAAATGGTGGAAAGGGTTAAATCCCATCATGAATTAGCAAGGTTGTTTGTGACACATTTGGACAACAATGAGGTACACCTTGCTGGAGTTACATTCACTTTATCACCAGCTATCATTTCAGAGGCTACATGTATTCCAAATGTGGGTGAAAAGTGGAACAAAGGTTAGGACATTGACATGGAGTACTATGAGCCTTACATCAAGGCTAAATACCATAACAAACTCAAGAGAGTATTCCCCTTTAAATTCTTGGAGGACAGGTTTGCTCCATTGATGAAGATCATCATCAAGTACTTTACTTGTGAAGGTAGGTTCTCCCAACTGTATGCCTACCACATTAGACTGCTGATGCATTTCACTAGGGTGAGAATGATGAATATCCCCTACTTCATGTTCAGAAACATTGAGAAGATGGCACTCATTGTAAAGAAGAAATCATACCCCCAACAGTTAACTAGCATTTATCTACTCTTTGATTAAAATCATTGTTTTACATCAAATGAACCTTCTTAACATGCCATGGGAAACTTTCATTTCTCATGAAATGTTCAAAGGCCCTCAAGTCTTTTCATCAGTGCCACATGAAGAAGGTGGACCTTCAGGACATGAAAAGGTCCAAGAGACTGAAACTGTTGGAGTGCCGGTGTTTGTGACATATGAGAGAGGCACTAGGAAACTTTTTGCAGCTGCCAGACGAGTATTATCTCCACAATGTGTGGAAGGGGTATCACCTTCATCTTCAGGCACACAGGCAAATGCTATCTCCATAAGGAGTGGAAGGGGCTTTTCCTTCTTCTTTAGCTAAACAGGTACATGCTGGGAAACAACATAAGGACAAAGGTAAAGGCAAGAAAAATATGCATGAGAAGGATCCTACTAATGGGCAAGAGAGATATTCTGTCCTTGTTGATCATGAGGAGGTACAAGGAGTAGATGTCATTGACTTGGATGCTCAAGATCCAAGGACTGTCAAAGACATGATCATTAAGGAACAAGAGGCTGAGATACAAGCCTTGTCAGTCAATTTAGAGAGGGCTAAATGGGTCATCAAATATATAGAGCAAGAGAACAAACAATTGACCAACAAGCAAGTCCTCATGGAGTTGCAAATGATCAAGGAGAACTGGAAAAAGGCTAAGAAGGCTAAGGTCAAGTTGAATTCCATTGAGAAAGAAATTGAGAATGACCAGGTGTTGATGCCCTGAAAATCGTTGTATCAACATTGGGGGATGACCACCATGTCCGGACCTTAATACAGCTCCTTTTCCGTTTGGGATGGTGGCTCCGACTGGATATAATGGGACCAGTTTCCCAGTAATGAATAAAAGGGGATGGATGAGTGATTGGTTTCTAATAAATGATAATGAATAGATGACTTAATCTATCAGCAAAAATATAAATGACTATTCTATCCCAGGAGGCTTCTATTCTCTTAAGTGCAACTCTTGATGATCTCTGTTCATTGATAGGCATATAGATGACTCTACACAATAAACATATACATTCATTTACTTAATGATTACTTTGTTCAAGTAGTTGAACAAAGTGATTAACACAACATTGTTACACTTATCCTTTTATATTACCGATACATGTATGACAAAAGAAAAGCATGTTGTAAACATCCAATAGTGGAAATTGTAAAGAATGTTGTTAAAAAACACACGCATATATCCGATAATAGCAAGAGCGATAAAACAACAATTCACATAAACAGAATGAACTCAAACATCGATAGTAGTACCATATGAGCTGCAAATCACTCCTAATATCAATCACTATTTGGATTCCTTCTTCCGACGCAGAACTACTTTTAAACAAAGGCAGTAGTGCAAATTCACATAAAAGCTTCGTTATCAAAATTGGAATAATTGGCCCAGTCTTTATAAAAGAATATGCCTGAAGTACAGTAGTGCAACTTCAGGGTTAATTCATATACAAAAACTTACGACCCTTTCCAATGCATTGAAAGGGTCTATAAATACTTGACTAAAACTAACTATGAAATTAAAATCCTACTTAATTGGTACAACTTGATTCTGAATATCTTCCTCATGACAATCTGGCAGTCGGAAGCATGATTCATCACTTAGGCTGTTTGCCTTTAGACCTGAGCTGGCATATTGCAAGCATTGGTTCCACTTCTGGTGGTATATATGAATGGGCATGGGGTCTTGTGGAGTCCATCTCCACCCAAGCACAGGAAATTCAGAAAACACAGGGTGTCCAAGATATAGGCACTATAGTAGAATGGGGGAATGACCCTTTCAGTAATGCGGGATTTGTTTCTAAATTCAAGGACTACGGTTGCTAGCTTATCAGACAATATAGTTCCCCAATCCATTATTTCACTATTACATGCTGCCTCCATCAAAGGAACCATCTCTATAGTGAATTTTGCGGAATCATGTAACCCCCACAATCTACACATCATTAGCCCGGCATAACAATAAGGAGAACAAAAAGAATCGACAGAGTACTTACCCAAAGACTCATGATTGTGTTTTGCTGGGTTTTCCTCCAATCCCGAACGGGTTCTGATTCAATATCGTTCTCATTTCTAAATTTCTCCAAGAATGCCTTGTTGTACTTCTTCTCCGGTGCAGGCAAATGGTACATTTGCCTCAAATCATCAGGTTGAAATGAACCGAAGACTCTCCCGTCCATGGTGCAAAATGTCCTGTTTGTGATTGGGATTTCTTCAATTGCCCACTTCACCACATCTGTATATGGGAGAATTTTCTCTCGGGCTGCTATCCGATGAAGGAAAGAGTCGGCTAAATCCTTTAGAGTAGCATCAGACTTCCGAGTCGTGTCTGCTGTGGCTTGCACTGTTGTTACCTCAGGCTCTTCGGCCTCAATCAGATTGTAGGTGCTTAGCCAAGTAGTTTTGCCGAGTCCTAGACATGTAGTGTCAGATATCAGTCCCTTTCTGTTTGTTCCTGGATCGGCAGTGTGTTGCCCTGTAGCTGCCGAAGCGGAAGCTGTTGCAATTTTCTTAGATTTCTTCCCCATTTGGCTTGAATTTGCTACTTCGGAAGAGCTCTGCACAGGAGTGAAAATGAACGTAATGCGGAGAATTGATAGCGCAAACCAAAGAAGAACGAGATATATTAATCAATGAAAAATGGAGGATTTACATTAAGGTGGCCACGAATGCAATCTCTGAAGAGATTTTAGACTTACTGTTTCATTAAATGGCCGTTTAAACCTGCCAATCCTTTAAATGCTCATTATGTCGTTTATTGGCCAAATGATTCATTTAAGCGTGGCTTTGATGTTTTGGCAGTTGAGCGCAAGTGAATCCCTATCAGGAAGAGAAAGGCCTTTAATACTAAATAACCATAAAATATCCAGGCTTTACCAATCTTTTTTGAAAGCTACGCTTTTAGCTTTATCGCAATCGGTGATCGGGGGAAAGCTTAAGTTGTTATATTGGTTCCTTTCGGAATCCCTGATTACCGATAGCGATATCGCCAATTCGCATTGGGAGTTTTGAGCGAGGGCTTTAGATGCATGCATGGTACATCCCTGATCACCGATAGCGATATCGCATCAGAGCGAAAAGGGGCCTTTTGCTATGATTGCTTACCTTCCCGATATCCGATAGCCTTTTGTGCATTGTCGCGTCGGGGAAAATCAATGGGTCTTTTAAGTCGTTCCTCCCTTTGTCATTGCGATATGCGATCTTGCGATCGCTTTATCGCAATGATAAAAGATTATTTATTTTTATTATAAGACCGATTAATTGGTTCATCAAAAAGGTTTAATAATGTTTTATTTCATTTTGGTCCTTTTTGAATAATGATAAGTTGATACCAATTCAAATGAAAAGGGACCCATTTCATATTATAGTTTTGAAAATAAAATATGTATGAAATGGGGGTTTGTTGTAGAGCACAACACCAGGAAACTTGGCTAGAAAGGGTCAATATATGCCTTGAGGGGCTACTTATGAAGGCCAATACAGACAAGAAGATGCTTCGCCACATGGCCTATCACTATATGACCCAGAACAAAATATGCAACATAAGAATGAGGAAGCTTAAGGCTAGGTTGAGGAAGGCCTTAAGGAGAAAAAAGGAGCAATATAAGTTAAAAATCTTGGCTGAGGCCTCACTAGCCCATCAAAGTAACTAATGATGGAGCCTTGTGCCAAATCTGGGCAAGTTTTGACAAATTTTGGTCATTTTCAATTTTTGGAATTTTGCAACACAGAAATTTGCCCTAGGTGCGTAGCGCCACTGGTGCTACGCTTTTGACTGGGAGACGTTTTGGAGAAATGGTTTGCATATTTGGATTCAGCATGATGATAGCATCAATCCCTAAAAGTTTTAGCAATTTTGGAGCAAAACTTGGTCACCTAAAGGTCAAACAACCATCAACAAATGACCTCTCTACCTCTTTTTGGACACACAGGAAGCATCCTTGGGAGATTCCACTTTTGAGGGGGCAAATGACCTCTAAATGAAAAAATTCAAGATGTTCTAGAAACTAGCTAGGAATACCTTTCCAATGAGATATCTTGGGATCAATTTGGCTAAGGGGAAGGCCTCCAAAATTAGCTGAAAAGTGGAACTAGGCACCTGGCCAGTGGCGCTACGCATAGAGCCAGTTTGCTCAAAAATCCAAATTTCACCTAGTTTTTCTACAAGTTGACTTTTTCTCTCATATTGGATGAATTTATGATTTTAAATGATGCTATTCTATGTAAATGTAATTGTAAAATTAACTTAAAGGGTAGATTCATCATTTTGAGGTGGTTTGGGGGTGAATGAATCAGTTTCCATGGTTTTAGAGGAAAGCTGTTCCACTGTGTATATTCCTGTTCCTAGTTTAGATATGGTTGAAACAGTCCCTTATCTCTTGGATTCGACCCCTGATGGCTAGCATAGGTGGTTTTCATGTCTATATTATGTAATTTTTTCAGTCATTAGCAAAGGTTGGACTCTCTTGGATGCTTTGAGCTACATTATACATCTCTATAGCAGTTTGGCAAGGAAATAAACCAGGATTTGCAACTATTTTTGTGGGATTCTTGTGGTAATGTGTTTTTTCATTGTTCCTCCTTTTTTCATTAGTTTTTTATCATGTGTTATGTGTGCCAAAATCTATTTCATTCTTCTTAACTAAATGAAATCAAGATAAATAGGTAGAATACATTGGTAACAGTGCTCTGCCTTGGGAATACATTTAGTTTTTGATGTTTTCAGTTGTTTGAAGAGGACTCATTATCTTTTCATGCCCTCCTCAGCTCCTCACCAGTCTTAGACCTACCATCTCACTCAATTCCAAGTGCTAAAACACCTACCTACCTCGCCCCATAGAACACCCTGCAATTTTGACTTGATTTCCCAGACCCAAAGTTGCCTGCTCCATTTGATCCAACAACAAAACCATCAAAATCAAATAGAAACCATAGAGATACTATACCTAGCCTAAAATCCATATTTGATTCAGTCATCTCAACTAAGATTGAAAAGGAGAGAGCCCTCTCCCAACCTGGTAGGGCTAGCTACTAGGTTAAGCTTGGTTTGTGGTTATCCTAGGATTGCCTCCCTTTTGCCTGAGGTCAATCTAGGCTCTAACAGGTGTTATGTGTAGACAAGGGTAGTTATCCCTTAGTTTTGTAAAGTAAATTCTACTGTAAGACACCTACCCATGGTCCGTAGACCATGAAATTATATAAAAAGAGCTAAGCTCTAAGTAGTTTAGGCATGGATAGAATGGGAGATCATGTAATAGAGTGATAACTCGGAAGTAAGAAGTTTAAGTTTCGGGTCATAGCATAGGTAGAGGCTCTACAAATGAGTGCGTAGAAGCCTAGGGTAGAAGTCCACAACTGAGTGCGCGGACCCCTGCAGCTGTGTGGGCAGGGTAGACAGAGTCTGTAAACACTTGGAGGATATTAATAAAAAGAATTTATTCTACAATTTCTATGTTTTTGTTCTATTGATGTGTTTGGATATTTTATGTATGAACTTCTTTTATTATGCTTTTATGATACGCAAATGAATGAAATTACAATGAATAATTGAACACAATTATGAATATTTGCTTACACGGTGTTAACTTTAAGTATTTGACGAGATAAGAAAATCACTTAGGATAATTGAGGAATTTGCACAACAGGATACCGTAGCAGTGCGAAAGTACCCAAGCCACAGGTTAGGGCTATGCGAAGGTCGATTGTATACTTTCATGAAGGTATTGAAGGTTGGAATAGAGGGTTTGTATTGCAAGCCCTAGAGCGAAGCCACCTGCGTGAAGGCAGGGATAAAGGGAATCAAACAACATCACAACCATCTCAGGGTGCGAAAAATTGGTTCCAGCATCCCTCCATACTGCTTTGGCTGAGACTTTGGACTGTGCTCCACGGGCTGATGCCGAAAGGGCCAGTAGTCTAGGGATTTGTTTGGCTAATTAACATTGAACCTAGGTCAGGCTCCCTCAAGTCAACACCCTACACTAGTAGCAGTATGCAAAATCTTGGCTCTCTGAGAGGTGGTGGGCGTAGGAGGGCTCATGCAGCTCCAAACAGTGGTCATTATGATGGCCTAGACCCAAAGGGATTGCAACACTACTGCTTGTAAAAATGACGAAGCCTAATCCAATCCTTGGTGGACCGGGTAGATGTGGTAGAATGAATGAATTGAGAAAATCACAATGAGCTGATGGAAACATTGGAACACATGCATTACTTCCAGTGCTAGGTCAGGGAGTGAGTGTTGGTAATCTGGCGGGGACAAAACCATCTAGCAGAGAAAGTGGAACAACTAGAGAATTGGATGGCACACTTCGAAGGGCACGTTCAATGCCACTTCCGTCCTTTGCCTCCTCCAGGAACTGCTCCAAACAACCCAACTTCAATCACCTCAGACGATTAGTATGTCCTCTCGTTTTCTTTATGTTTTGTTTTTCTACTGGAGCCTATGGCCCACTCGTTTGTGGACACCATTACTAGCACCTCTTTTGTACTTTTTCCACCTTCTGCAGACTATGGTCAACAAACCCGGTCAGGGTGAGACCACATGCTTTTTTAAGTATCAGATGTATATTTTTTTTTTCTCTAAATGAATAGAATATTGACTTATATATATATATATGTGTGTGTGTGTGTATATATTATTTACAAATTTACTAATAACAAATTTATTATTTAATATCATTTAATTACAAATATATTAATATTATATTTATTATCATTACTTTTTTTTGTAAGCTTCGTAGAACTACTTCTTCATCATGTCCAACTTCTCACCCTGATCGAGGGGATAGCACAAGATTTGAACCTAAGACTTCCGATTTGGTGATACTTAATTTCCACAACCATTTTCAATTGAGCTACCCCAAGAGGGCGCATTTATTATTATTATTATTATATTAAAAATAAAAAATAAAATCTAGCATATAAAATAATAATTAAAAATAGAAATTAAAAAAATTAGATGTAAGCCAGAGGTCAGGGGTCGGACATAAGACCTTTGTTGACATGTGGACCTCCCAACCTTTGCTGACCTCCACACCTCCCGACGTCCCTACCCAACCTTGGAAAGGGGTCACCAGTCAGACAATCAGAAGTCGGGACGATCAGAAATAGGACCTTTGCTGACCTACCAAACTCCTGACCCCTCGACCTTTGCTGACCTCCACAACTCTTGACCTCTTGACTCGCCCCTTGTCCCAACCTCCCAACTTGTTGATTTCTCTATTAGCCTGATTACTTTGCATGTCAGGCTCACATAATCTGAAAAAATAAACATTATATTGAGACCATTATGACCTCTGACCATCTGAATTCACACTCCTTTCCTAGGTCTAACATCGGGCCTTTATATTACACAGTAAATACTTCCTAGCTTCTCGACTTCCCAGCTCTCGACTACACTGACATGGGATAACATACCCGAAATTATCAACTTTGTTGTTCTCCACACCTGACCTTCCAACACTCATCCTACGTCACACCCTAACTACGCTGAAATTTGACATCGCGGTCATCATTCACACAAAGTCTAATTTAACGACATCTTAACTTCCTACTACCTAACTGCCCTATGCTCCGATTACGAATAAAATGATATGTATTTTTGTATGTGTGCCAACCATTATCCTTGAAGTTATTATAGATTTTTGTATAAAACAAACTCAGAAATAAGAATTCGTCATTTAAAAAAACACACATTCCCCCAATTCCCATGAACAACCTCACCTCATTTTTCAGACGCAAGTGGTTGAAACGTCTCATCACTTTAATGAATAATTAACACAATTAATGTGATTTCATTGTTGGACAACCCAAGGATTTCAACAAAATATAGAAACTTTCCTTCTTTGCATGGTCTATTTTGCACTCTCTTCTCTGGACCCTGTTTATAGTGGTTCTCTAAAATGTACCCCTCATTACAAGCTACCATGTTTGAATTCACTGCACCTCTTCTCATCTATGGTAAACATACACTGTGAAATACAATTGCATCAGTAAATTTAATAATAGCACATACAAAGCTATGATTTTTTTTTCATTCATCTGGAGGGAACAAAATGGGAAAGAAAGGTAAATCCACAATGTCAAAGCAGGCCATACAACAAATCAAGGAATGCCTAAAGGTAGAAGAAAATCCTAAACCAGAGGTCTGTAATGTCAACAGAGCTCTCATCTTGGACACCGCCTACAAAAAACTAATGGAAAATATGATGAAGTGGGAAGAAATGTATAATTTCATTGAGAATAAAAGTTGGTTAAATTCTGAAACTTCAATTGAGGACAAAAGCAACCAGTTTGAAAAAATTAGAGGAATCAAACTGCACAAAGTTGCTGCTAGAGCCAAAATTTTCCGGATTATGACATGGTTGTTTGGGTCATGCGACATCTATATTTCCCCACCCGTAGTATACTAGACTCCAACAAAATTGTTATAGTGTCTTGGAATCCACAAGTACTTTCAGTAATTTACAAGCTTAGTCCACCCAAAGTCTCCTTGAATACCCGTTTTCTCAATAACTTCAACAACATAGTCTTTAAGAAGTGCAAATGGAATTATAAAAAAATTGTGAAACATTGATTACAGGAAGGTAGAGAAGGATTAAAACTTAAGGCATCAAAAGAATACCCTGTTTCCATTTTCAAAAGATTCGTTAGGTTCCTCATGAAAATTTTGTTCTATCTAAATGGAGAGAAAGACCTTGAGCATTGCAAATTTCAATGGATGGATTTAATCCACAACGTGCTCAATGATTCAAAGCACTTCAATTGGGCTAAAATTATTTCTCAGAATTTAACAGATGCCCTTAATATGTTTTCCATTATGTCTCCTCCATGATATGATCACCTCTTTTGCATGTTAGCCTACATTATCGATATTATAATTGATTCTGTTTTGCTTCCTCTGATGAAATGGAATTACGTAGTTGGGTAGGACCTCTCTATTCAGAGTTATGCATCCATTTTGTGGGCGAGGTACTTCAAATTTCACTTTTATGACATTTGTAATTATGTGATGACTCCTTTCCATCATATTCTATTTCAAGAAAGCCATCCTAGGGTTAGTGAAGGTCTTAAGGAGGTGTTACAAGAAATACGAAACTAGTTCATGGAAGAAATATTCACATATATTAGTATTTGGAAGTGAAGTTGGCCCTCATATTCTTCATAGATATATTCTAGAGAAGATAGCTCTAAGAGAGGTATCCTATGAAAGTTCCTTGAATGGAGAAGCCCATAAATTGAGCAAACTCCAGAAGAAAATCTGACCAAACTTCCCAATTCACTTTGGAAATGTTTGCCTCAAGGATTAAGGACATGCATTTAAGGAGGCTGAAGAACTCAACCATATTTGGTTTTATTCATTTCCCCTTCATTAGTATAACCCTCATGAAACCATCAATGACCATTATAGTGCTATAAGCTACATTGAAACCTACACACACCAACAACCCCCCTTTAATAAAATTTTCATTAATATTGACAATTTTGACCAAGATTTTCAAACAGGCCAGTTGTTGAGTAGCGAGGATAGACGTAAACTGTAAGAGTTTAGAGAAACTCCTTATGAATACTTCCTTAATGAGAAGGGTCTTCATACAAATATTGCAATTTAAGAGATCAAATATGTTGATATTCTTAAATACAATTTCAATGACATTATTCCAGAGTGTGTTTCCTCCTCTCAAAATATAGAAGGATCCCAACTTGAAAATGTTCCCAAAGTTTCTTTTATAGCTCCAAAGACAAGTAGAGAAAAAGAATGCACTCCTAAGGAAAAAGAGTCGAGCATCGAGATAGACCAATAGGCTGAAAGGAACAAATAAGTCATATGTCATAAATAGGAGAGACAAGTGAAAGAACAACCAATAGGAAAACATAGTTCCTTTGGTGACAGTGTCATTATTATTTACAACCCAAATGACACCACCAAGGCACATACAAATTCGAAGAAAATTAACGAGGAACTTGAATATATGGACATTGACATGAAGAAAGAAGAGGAAATTATGAGGACCCCTGTGTTAACTTTGACCACTTTCTCTAGCAAAGAAAAAGGGTTTCCTCAGCAAGAATAACAAAGTACACATATATCTATTCCACTTAATTTTCATGACACATCCATGACTCTAATATCTACAAAAATCCTTCTCAGTTATTTTTTATTTAAACCTGTCACTAAAGTACAAATTTTTCATGAAACAATTCCATCCCTGAATGAGTATTACTTTAATGATCAAACCAAGTCAATCGTCAGAAAAACAAAGAAAGTAAACCTTGATAGTTTCGAAACAATTTCAGAATTCCACTAGCAAGCAACAAGAAATTTTAAGAAAAAAGTTGAAGAATCCTCCCAGGCTCAGGATCCTTCATCAATTAAAACCAACGCCATGTTGTCAAACTTCCCATCACGTACAAGAATAGTCTACAGAAGATAAAACATATGGAAAGATAAATTGAGAAAGCCAAATCTTTCAGTGAAGAAAGTTGGAAGAATCATTCCATAACTCTTGTAGGTGGGTTCACCATCGAAAGGTAGAACTTGTAGAATGAATACCAAAATCAGTTCAACAAATTGAAACTTAGACACTCCAGAGAGATGCAGCTAATCAAAAATGTACATGCACAACAAATCCGAATATTGAAAGAATAATGTGATAACAATATTCTAACCATGAAGACAACAATGAAAGAATAAATTGAAAACATTAAGTTTCAATCAATTCAAAGTCATGAAGCAGAGAATAACCTAAAGATTTTTAAGGCCCAAGCAATATAGGCAAGCAAAATATTGAGGAAATACCAAGCTAAGTTTTATAAATAAGTGGACAAAATTTGCACATTTTTTCAACAGAACATGGATCTTCAGGACATAATAGAATCTTGGTGGAAGAGGACAAGTACATCAAAGAAAAATTCACATCAATTTTCAAATGGGAAACATAGTTCCAACCTAACAACACCTCAAAAGTCTCCAAAATGGATAAAATAATAATGTTTGATTCTTTGACTCATTAACAATTTGAGGCAAAATAAACCAAAGAATGCATCAAAAGGGCCACTAAATATTGTTTGTCAGTATGGGAGATGGGGACAAATTTTGTAGAGGAATTTGATCTACAGGATTGAAACCATTAAAAGATGTAAAACTCGGGTCTATGCAACACAATCTTAAATAGAGTGCGACAGATGACCAAAGAGTCATAAGCAGCCTCAAAACCTGAAATCAAAACAACTTTTAGATATTTCTTCAGTTTCCCTTTGAGCAGATCAAACTCATTTCCAATTGTAGAATCAAGTACAAAGAAAAAGAAAAGAGTTGTGCAAAATTTGTTATCTATGTGCGAAGTAAAATTTTACTCATTTTCAACCTATGCACTTCTCAGCAATTTATCATATGTTCTTAGATTGGGCTAAATACATCAAGAAAAACATACTACATTTGGTCAATATCGATAAAGAAGACTCGAATGAGGAGGATGAAGCTTGAAGGACCTACTTGATCCACCTACAGGAAATCCTTTCAGGAAGGATTAAAATTTCAGAGAAGGATTTATGCTTTCTTGCATACAAATCCTACATATTTTCTCATTCTAGACTATTCAACAAACTTTCCTTTTATTCAATGTTATTTATATGACCTCTTATGTTGGAGTAGGGGTATGTATGCTGATGATGTCCAAGAATTTGATTTTCAAAAGTACTTTTTGAAGTGAAAGATTTTTGAAGACAAATATAATGAATTTAATGCATCTTGTTCCTCTAATCACTTTCATTTTTTATGGATGTTCCTTCTCTTCACTTTTCAAGTTTATTGACATGTATCTCTAGCTCAATATTGGCATAATGTGTTGGATATTTTTTTTTTGCATATGATACACCTTGTTTTCTTCCTAAGAGAAATTTGAAACCAATATCTAAAGTGTAAGTTTTTCTCAAGAAAAAAATTTCTAGTTGAATGTGTATTGAACTTTGGGATTATTCCCTGCAATCTCTTTCCTTTTTAAATGGATGTATATTGTGTTCAATGCTTAGATATATTCATGTCTATCTATGGCACAATATTTCCACATTATCATAAAGACAACTTAAGGGATGGAAATCTATTTTTTTCCTCTGTTAAAGAAAATTACTTTCTTCTTCGTGCTTGCATATCTTGTTTGCACTCAACTACGTTATTGTAACTATAGTGCACTGAACTAGTCATGTTCTAAATATTGTTTCCTTTCATGTGTTTTTTTTCGGGGCAGTACATGAAAATATATTTGTGGAATAAGGTTAGTATTTCAACATGAATTTTTTGAAGTTACATATTTTTACACAACAAAAATCTTAATTCAATACGCTTGGACCCACCACATTCATTTGATCTCGTGACTTTTATCTCTTTATGAGAATTTTTTATACTCATTCTTTAACTTTATTAATTTATATATGTGCCTAGATAAAAAAATATTTATGATTTAAGACCTTTGTGGTTAATATCATGTAACTTAGAAATCAGAGAACCCACAGTAAAAACCATTTTTCGTCAACGTTTCAAATCCCAACAGGGATCCATCATTAGGACTATTTTGAATGTTGATAGTAGAAGAGCTCAATTGCGATATTAGAAAAGAAATATTTTGTTTTTCATTTGTTATCTTACCTTGTTGCATGCAGCTGCAATTTGTTTTTATGTTATGTGATTGCATATGTATTTCATAGTCAACCCTCTTATTCAAACTTATAGTGTAATTCTAAAATATAACTGTAGCTAACACTGGAAGTTCGAGAGGCTTCAAACCAGGCATATAGTAGATATCCTCAACATATCCAATCCCACCATTTACCAGCCTAGCTTCAACCCACAAATTACATGTCAACATGACATCCTCTCCATGACATAGTAACACCTAATGCTCCAAAACATCATCTTCATTGTCAACAATTTTTTTCTTCTTGTCCTCTCTACAACAGACCTCGCAATTGGGAAATTCAATGATTTAAGCATATTTTGATTGTGCAAGTTCACCAAATTATTCATTGCAAACAAGTGAACCAAAGAATCAAACAAACTCTTTTCCTCGGGATGCAGGCAACTGTCAACATGTGACATTTGAAATCATAATCATGCAAAGTAGGCTCTGCATTTATGATATTCGTTAAAATATTTCAAAAAGACACTTGACTAGGATCATCTTCCTCTTTCCTGAAGATTTTATCCAAAGTTACAACAATATTGAATCTTTCCCACAAAATCTTCCCTCTTGTTCTCTTTGCATACAAAGTTTTATCCTTAACAAGAGGCATTTTCCCCATTTCACCCAGAAGAATAATCGACCTGCAACTAAAAGTAGAGTCCTTTTCTTCAGGAAAGGCTTCTCGCAAACACGCATCCATCTGTACAAAAGCCATTAGGCCTATAAATATGATCTTATCAATCAAAACATAATGGATGTGCCTCATTTCTTCCTAAAATGTTGTGAGAGATATACCGCTGAGCAGTTTGATATCTTTTATGGGAACTTTTAAAGATGAGTGTATTGTCTTCCATGTATATTGAAAGTGTTGATGCGAGTGGGTGCAACAAACAACAATGGAATTCTACTACCCATTGCAGAAGTAGAAAGAGCATGACAAATACACTGAATAAGAGAAGACTTATCAGTTCCAACGGATCCCTGAATAATCATTTTCAACACATCATTCATTTCAACATCAACAAATGCAATAAAATGATCTCAAAAGCATGTCATTGTTTCTCAGATAAAGAGGAATGTGGCACTATTTCTCCCTAATTGAGTCGCCTTTAGCAACACCCATTGACTGACCATATTTTATAAAATTGATAGTTTTTTCCACAATTTTATCTGGCAGAATCTTCCTTTCCAATTAAAATCAATATCGTAATCCCATCTGCCAAGATTGTCAAGGTCGAAAATCATTACACCCTTTGGAGGAACAATTAGGGAAAGAACCTACCACTCTTAGGAATCTCTATCGACATTATCTTCATGAACAAGGGGCTCGACATCCTCTTGATTACTCTCATTTGGCAAAGGGCCTCTATCAACATGTTATGTGTGATACCTTAGACTCCTCCAATTCTCAATGATAATTTCGCTTGAATTTCCTATATCTAAACCAATTTCACGAAATGTCTTGTACAAAAGCAACCCACTCCATCAAAATGTTTCGAACCCTTCTGACCCCTCGTTTGGAACAACATAGAAATGCGTCCAGACACATATAATAACATGCACATTACATGGTTTTTCCAACTCTTGCCTCCGCTTTGCATCATAGCTCCATGATCTCACGGTTTTCTATCAAACACAAATGCTCCAAGAAATGGGGGTGATTTTGATATAGGTGGAAAAAATTGTTCTCACGTGAAATTTTGTCTGACTGAAGTGACAATCTGTGCAACACTCTCTTGCCAACATTCAACGCAACAAATTTGTGATTGCACAAAACAAGAGGCAACTTTAGCAACATATTGCATGTTTCTTATGCACCAATGTCTCTCTCAACAAGTGTCTGTGCAAGAAACCTCCTATATGAAAACAACGCAATAACATCATAACCACCTACACTTGCAACCCTTGTCAACATGATAACTTTCAAACCTTCTTTTTGCCTTCAAAGCATATTTTGCAATATATTTCAACAATGTGTGTTCAGAAACAACTGCTTGACAATCAACATTTTCTCGCCACATAGTGAGAAGGTCCGCATTGTGGACATTCATATGGTCATCATTTCATGCTACTTCATATTTCTTCCTCCCTTTTTCTTCTATGTACATTCAAGATTCAACACGCACCTCCCATGGAGAATTGTAACGACATGAAAGGATAGACCCATTTATTCGTAAACATGAATCAACACTACATTTTGTGTGTCTTTGTACTATGTTGACCAAATGCTCATAATCTTCATTAGGATTGCACGAAAAAATCTGCAAGGTTTTCAGAAGGCACAAAAAATCATTAACACTACGATGAACCATCACATTACAATGGTGTATATTGCATGGATTCCACATCATTACATATTTGTCACAATAGGACTTGGTTTCATCAACATCCAAATGGTTGGTCCAATCTAATGTTTCCATATTCGGATCTCTTGGTAGCCACAAGAAACCGTGGATGTGCATCGATCCCCTGTGCTTCCACTCATACCTACCAAAAAAAATAACATGTAGTTAAAATATAAAAACCAACCAAAACAACATAGGCATCATTCCAAACCCACAAGCAATACGTCAAAAGAAAGAACCACGAACCTATACCAGAAGTATTTAGCTTCCGGATACTTCTCAAGAACCACTTCACAAAATATATTAAATATATGGTGCATGTGTATAGCAACTATATGTGGGTACTGAATAAAAATATCAATATTTTTCTCATGTTCATTTCATGGATGAAAACACATCATTTAAGGCATAAGACAATGCAATTCAGTGCACTTAGTGTCAATTGCACTCAAAGTATAAAAAAATGTTGGATATCCCAATTTCGTGTTCATTTTGGTTAGCTAAGAATGAAACTTTTTCCAATATGCCCTTGTACCCCTAAGACAACAACTAAAACACATTAATTTCTTTACCAGTTTATTGTCGAGAACATCCCCAAGCTAATGGCACAACTCTTGAACAGTTGTAGGTACAGTCTCATTGATATTCTTTTTCAAGAAGAAACAAGTTTTTCCCTGGCTATGATGACAAATAATCATATTCAAGAGGAAATATTGAAATCGAGGATGTCCTCAAAATATTTTATCACAATACCTAAGTATATGAAAACCATATTTGTGCATTTCAACATTGCAAATATGTGGATGCAGCCAATCAACATCACTAGTGGGAAAAAAAGTTGGGAATTCCATGTCTAGCAACCCCTCAGTGTTATATCCATTGATAAGGGTTGTGCTAATATCCAACCATTTGATTGCATCATTGCTTCTTAATATGCACTTTCAATGAATCTCCTTATCAATTCCACTTCCCTGCACTCATTAGGCATCTGAGAAAGAAACAATGATAGCTGGCAATGAAAACCACCAACCCCCAAAATTTCAATGTCCTCATCAACTCTCCCTATTTCACCCAGATCAGTATCCACATACTATAGCCTATTAGACACACCACTTAGTCGTTCTGGCACAGCAACCATGGAATCCATATTGATTTCAACATCCCTATAGTATTTATCCATCTAAATTTCTTGTACTAATACATCCAACAAATGTTGTATTTTCAGATAGCATTCATAATACTTGGACTTAGCACCACATCTCCTTATAATCAAAAAATCGAGTTGCTCCACACTTTGTGGAAGCTTCCTTGCAATCATAGTTATGTATTGTGGAAAACTAATCATATGCCTATTATATTTATATTGGCCACCTCGAGCATGCGCCACTTGCAATATTAGATTCACTCACGCTATTAGAATTTCTTTAACCTGCATCAAAACTCCTACGAACTCAGGTTGTTCACCAGGATCCATGTTATTAAAGTGAGAGAAATGGTGAGAACCTCTCTCACTCTTACATATTTTATAGATGGACCCTTCATGCCATCTCACAACCTGTATACTAGGATATGATTCATTATATACTCGACACATTTCCACAAAAAACAAGTTATCAATCCTACAACGAAATGTTTTATGCACCTAATTCATCTCTATGGTAAAATCATGGCACCCAGTACCCCTGTCTTTGTGAAACACAAACCGATATTCAGGATGATCCAATACAACCTCCCAAGTTTGAGCATTCGATTAAACATTTCTTTCCATAAATTCATGGGATTAAATTCTTCTATTTTGGTTGCAGTGTAGTTCATTATGCTTGTATAAACTTAAAATCATAATCCCAAAATGAAGTGTATAAAAATGACAACTTACTAACTTTTACGGAAAAAACACATACATTTTCTTTCCCAGTGCACCTACTGAGCTGAACTTGAGGAGCCAACAAAGGTTTCCTTCTTTCGGAATTTACTTCTCAAGAACTATTCACTCCAATATGGCTCTGCAACAAAAAAAAATTGACTAAAAGATGAATTTAACAATTTCCAAGAGCATATTCAAATGCACAAATCCCACCAAAATAAATCAACTTGCATGACTTGTTCTTTCCGACGAGAAGGACTCTCAATAGCTTCTCTATGAAAAGCAACATTGTCTACACACTTACTTCCAAACATGCCTGTTCCAACATTCGAAACTAGTTATCGAAATTTTTTCAACCATCCTAGCAAGCATACCACTATCAGCAAAAACCTTAGATGGCTGAAACCAAACTCAATGAATGGGCAAAGTCTCTATTCCTTTTGCCTTTGTCTCTCCACCAATATTCTTAGAAACATTATTCTACACAAACCAACGAAATAAGACAAAACATACAATAACTAATATATTCCATTCACGTCTAAAAATCCTATCAAAAAAACAAAAAAATACTTCAGACACATGTTCTCTCCTATGAGACGGTGCATGAATAGGATTTGGTGGAGTCGTAGTATTCACTATATAGCCCCACATTTCCAAAAGACTAACTAAAATTCCTCACCCTATCACCGACCATATTGTTACCACCAATTAAACTCAATGTTGAAAACCGCTCATTTCCATGAATATTCCCCTATTCCAATACTCCATTTCTCTTTTTATCTGCAGATGAACCATCATTTTTGCATACATAATGTTCGCAAAAAAATACAATGGTAAGAAAATTTTTCTTCACCAAACAAAAATCAAAATGTTTAACATCCATGCAAAGCAACAATTTCAAGCAACTATTCTTCCCTTCATACTACTCATATTCCCTTACGTACCATTTTCCACTCCATCATGTTGATGAATTATCAATGTTACTTTCCTTTCCAGGTATGTAGCTCTTCTGCGTGTATTTATTGCATCCTTTTTCTACAAATACCATTGTCAACGATATTTATTCGCTCTCTCACGTGAAGCACGTTATTGAGCTCTTTTCATAGCCACACTTGCGTGTTACTTCACTTTAAATTTCTACACCAAATTTCAAGTCAATTTTAATTTCACTTTTCAATCTTCTTTCCCATCCCACATGCTCAACAAGTATAAGTGTTTAAGCACAGACAACTTACAAAAGAAATAAACTTCAATATTAAAAAAACTTTAAATACTTACAATTAACCTCCCATATCATAGAGACACACATATATATAAACAACATCTCTATTACTACAACACACAAAAAATCCACCACCTCTGCAGTCTCATATAACCAATAGGGAATGAATCAACACAATCCAAAAATAGATACACTATCCACAAATACATAACACACAAAATAACATTGAACAACATTGTTCGATTTGCAAAACAACAGATCAACGCAAATAACATCTAGAGAATTAAATAAAAAATTTACATCTTTGTTTCTTCATTGAATAGTCGAAATTCCATGTTCCCAGGCCCACCCATCAACACCAAGGGGGTTTTCCCACTGTGAAACTTCTGCTCCGAACATGCAATTATCCTTACGAGACCTAAAATTTTTGATTTTTTTCTTTCTACAATCTTCCTTGCACCTATACTGACTGTGCCATGTCACCTTCCCATAGTCAGGGTCGGATTTCTCCTCTCACGTCATTATTCCTCCCCACCCGTCTTGCCCTCGAACCCATGTCAGCATAGTCGAGGTCGGATCTCTCCTCCCCCCTATTCTCTCCACCCATCTCGCCTGTCGACCTTTGGAAGCATAGTTGGCCTCGACTCTCTCCTCCCCCAACTATTCCTCCCCATCCATTCTGAACTCTAACCTCCGGCAAGATAGTCAGGTTCGTGTCTCTCCTCCCCCAACTATTCTTCCTTGACCATCCTAACCTTTGACATTCATCGACATAGTTGGGGTCGAGTCTCTCCTCCTCATGCTACTCCTCCCCACCTGTCCTGACCTATGACCTTCAACCTCAACATCCTATCCTGACTTCATAACTACTCCTTTTTTCACAAGCCACCAGGTTTTCCACCCTAGAAATCAGCTAGGCATCTCCACACATACAGTCATTTTCTTACCAATGACCACCCTTGCCCGTCACACCAACTCACTAGCATTCGCCACATGTACCATCCTTTTCTGACCATCGACCACCCTAAGTCATCACACAACCAAATACCATTCACCATGTGTACTGTCCTTTTTTATTGACGACCACCCTCGACCATCACACTAGCCGACCAACGTCCACCACATGTAGGGTTCACCTCTCGTGGGAGTCGTAAGTTGCACCCGCTTTATGCTATAAAGAAACACCACTGCTCTCTCACCCACATCGAGTTATGCCTCTCCCTTCACCATGAATCAACAAAGGGATCCCTTCCCACCCATGTTGAATGAATTAGATGAAACCCTTCATGCTCACCCAGGAAATGGGTCTCAACTCTACATCCATCATGTCCAACTACTTTTCTCGATCAAGGCTCTGCATAAGAGGTTCCACAGACCCCCATGCCCACACCCATTCTTCCTCCTAACAACTTTCTTTATTTGAGACGTTCTCCAGTGCTACCCCTCATAAGCTTCGACCCTACATTCGTCAACATATTTCGTCCCATTGTTCTTTTCTCCAACCCAAATGAGGAATTCCATGCATGGTGGCTCCAACACTCTAGCGTTGATTCTTTCCCACGAGATTGGATTCGAATTTTGAAGGTGTTACAGTTATCCTCATGCAGGTCGTTTCTACGGGAACCCTTTTGCATCCTGAAGGAAAATCCATGCCACTACGCAGAAGCTTCCACTCCCCAATCCCCAAGGCAAAGATGCTAGTAGGAGATACCCATCCTGCTGAAAATAGTCAAGTGCTTGGAGGCACCATCATAGCCAGAAGAAAAAATAACTTCATTAACACGTGTACCATCCCCTCTCTACGTACACAGTGCTCAAAAGCAGATACATGAAGAGTCGACAAGAATATCCATATCCCTCCCATACATGTGGTCTACATGTAACCTTTTACATTAATAAATGGGTCTCTAAGACCTCAGTTTTATTTTAACTTTTATCCACACTTTTGCAGCCTTCACCACAACCCATAACTTGGTGTGTTACTTATTTGTATCTAATTATTTGTTTCTTTTTAGTAAAGTTATGTTTTTAAACATAAATGGCTTTGAGATCAAAGCTACCACTTTGTCTTTATGATCATTTGATTCATTATACCACTTGTGCATTACATGATTTTCCATAAACACCGCCAAATCACTAACATAACACTCTGCTTCCAACTCAAAAACTCATGCTCACTTTCTTTCTCCTTAATATGAAGTATCCATAAAAGAAGCCACGCATTGTACAAAAACATTTCTACATTAGCGAGGATGTTAAAATAATGTACCAATGTACGCTCATGGAATTGAGAGTTTTATGATTATTTAGTTGTGTTCTCATGATTTATACTTGTTGATAGTTTAGCTAATTCCTCATTGTCATAGCGGGTAAGAAACTTCACACACATACTAATTCAAAAAAAAAAATTATTACTATACTTATTTCCTAGTTTTGCTTCACAACTCTGGAGACATTTGTTGCAATAAAAAATTTTGATTTTAAATTTTCCATAATCAACATATTCCACAAATAAAATAATGTAAAACCATAATATAAATCCATTATATATAACGAAAGACTCCAAAAAATCCATAGATGCAAAGCCAAAAAATTGACATTTAAATGCATTCTCTGATTTGCAAAATTGCAAACCAATACAAGTAATGTCCAACATAAATTAAAGGAAAATTCACGTGGCTATGTTTTCATCAAGCATTCCAAATTCGTATGTCAATCACCTCCAAAAAATCTCTCCATAGTTAAAAAAACATGACATCCACAACAATCCCTATAAAAACTCCTTGAAGCCTCAAACTCTAAATTAGGTTATCAAGAGGTAGTAGTGGAATATCGCCAATTGAATATGTACTTGGAGAAATCAAGAAAACATTTCCATTGTTCAATAACATCATTCAAAACTTCAACCAAATCCACACACATCCCAGATCTTTCTGTAAGGGAGGGAGTATCCGCAATTATTGGTGTGCATAATCCAGTCACCATATCATATATCTTTAGTTGCACTTCCATAAAACCCAACATAAGAACTTTTCTTTGAACTACACGAAAATGTGTGTAGCCTGGGAATTTATTATTTATATCCATTGACATAATATCAAGAAATCTCCATGTTATGAAACCAACTCACAAAAAGCCTTAGAAATAAGCCTCTTCGAGGGGGAAACCTCCTTTACATTACACAAATGAAAAATTCTTGGATGATACAAATGACAATACCTCCTTTCTATATATAGGAGTCTAAGGGGTCATAATATAATCAGAGCTGACATAACAATAATAATGTAAGGGCAGAATAATAACGATAGTGGGCTTCTATGGGGCACAATAATAACAATATGGGGAATACATGGGCACAAAAATATAATAATGGGGTTGCAATAATAAAAATAAGGGGTTACACTAGTAGTGTAGGTACCTAACATTCCCCTCTCCTTCAAAAAGTGTTGTCCTCAATGCTTGAGTAGTTGTTGATGCTTATGTATAAAATTCTTGTCCTCCCATGTGAAATCTTCAGTGGGTAAGTTCTTCTACTTGATGAGATACTCTGAAATTGATCAGTTTCTTAGCTGTCGGTTCTTGTTTATGTGACTGCTCCAGGTTTCAATATGATTTTCCTTCCTCGTCAAGTTCTGGTAATATTGTTTGAGCTGGGATATTCTCATTATGTAAGGTCGACATTTCTTAAGTGCATGTAGTCTTCCCAACATTTCCTTCTCATAAATATCTTTGTGTAAATACTTTACTTTGATTAGACGACTTTTGAAAGTAATGGGTCTTTCTTCTTGAGTTAAAACATCACCAATTCCATTTACTGATGCATCATGTTCCACAATAAAGGTTTTTGTGAAGTCTGGCGTAGATAAGACCGGTGCTTGGCACATTTCATCTTTAAGATGTTCAAAGGCCTTCGTTGCTTCTAGAATCCATGAAAATTCATCTTTCTTCAATAATGTTTGTTCTCAGAATATCTTCATTCTTCATTCTTATTTGATGATATCCTGAATGAAGATCCAACTTGGTGAAGTAAATTAATCCATGCAATTTATCCAATAATTCATCAATGATAGGAATGGGAAATTTATCCTTAATAGTGATTTTTTTGAGCTCTCTATAATCCAGACACATGCGCCATGACCCATCCTTCTTGTGAATCAATACTACTGGAGCAGAGAAAGAACTTTGACTACGTTGAATTATACCAACCTCTAGCATTTCTGCAACCATACGTTCAATTTCACTCTTTTGGGCATAGGGATATATGTAAGGCTTGATGTTTGGAGGAACACTTCCTGTAATCAAATGAATAGAATGATCATGATCACGAATAGGTGGGAGGCCTTTGGGAGTCTCAAATACCTTGGAATGATTATCCAAGACATTTTGGAGATCTAGAGAAATAGATGATTTTGATGTGGGAACCTTTAGTGAACATAATTGTGCAATTACGCCCCATTTTTATTTCTTTAGAATATTTGTCATTCTGTTAGAGATGATTACCTTTCTTGGTTTTCTTGTGACACCCCTTAATTCAACTTCCTTTTATTCTGAAGAAAAATTCATGAAAAGTTCTTGAAAATTAAAAGCTATTGTACCCAAGGGTTGTAGCCATTGGACTTCTAGTACAACATTAGCACCACCCATTGGAATGGAAAGCATTGGGCTATTTAATACATATTCTCCTATGGATAGCTTTATATTAAGGCACTTTACAGAGCAATTTATAGTTCCTCCACTTGCAACCATCACTTGACACTATGGTGCTGGATATAGGAAGCAATTCAATTCCTTGGATATCTTACAATGAATAAAATTATGGGTACTACCTGAATCAATCAACACTATTACCCTTTTTTTCTTGATATGTCCTTCTATCTTGATAGTTTAAGGAGTGGTAAGTCTGGCCAATGCATTAAAATATATGGTCGGATTCATTTCTTCTTTCTCGATGTGATCTTTCACTTCTTGAACCTTTTTCTTCTTGATATGTCCTTCTATCTTGAGAGTTTGAGGAGTGGTAATTCTTGCCAATGCTTTACAAGATATGGTTGGATACATTTTTTCTTTATCTATGGTTGGTTCCTGGTGTATATCCTCTTCTTTTGATGTTTCTTGATCCTTTTCTTCCTCCTCTTCACAATCTATGTAAAATAATTTCTTCTCATGACACTTATGACCTTCAGTGTATTTGCTATCACAAATGTAACAAAGCCCTTTTTCTATTTTTTCTTCCAATTTTTGTGGTGTAAACCTTGTAGGGTGTGGAAGGCTAGGAGAAAAAACACTTCCATATTTATAGTTGTGAGTGGTGGGATTACTTGTTTCCATAATTTCACTTTCAATTTTTCTTGCCAACCTGAATGCCTTCTCCAATGAATTAGGTTCCCAAAGACGAAACTCATGTTGAATGTTATCCTTTAAAGTCCCTATGAATACATCAATCCTTTGCTTCTCTAAAATATCATTTGCCCTTATATTCAACTTTTGAAAGTTCTCAATGTGCCCTTCCATTGAACCCTTTTGTTTGAGATTTATCAATTTGCTAAGGAAGGTGTTTCTCTTTGTATCCTCATAATGTGCTATCATCTCCTTTGTAAAAATTGACCGTGTGAAAAGTGGTTTACGAGAACAAATCCATTCATACCATAAAAATTGATTCATTTCTAAATATAAATATGTAGTACATACCTTTTGTAACATTTGCACCTAGTGTAGATCAAAATATTGCTCCATCTGTAGTATCCAATTTACCGGATCCTTGCCATCAAACTTCCTCATTTTGCTTTTTCTTGTTTTTAGGAGCTTGACTGTAACTCTGTGATTTCATATTTTTAAGTTATGAAAGTTTGGTCCATGATATCCCTCCGATTCCTCTTTCTAACCCCGCAAGTTTGATTGCAATTGGATTCCCGAAGAAAGAGTTATGTCCAATCTCCCGCGATGACCTAATTATAGGTTGGTTCAGTAGAGTGAACGTCTATGACGTGCCACGTGTCATTGTTTCGACCTTAGGTTCTAAAAATTATACCCAACAAACTAAAGTTTGTCTTCTTCCTATCCCTTCTTATGACATTTGAATCAGATATTCAGAGAGAGAGTTATGACGATTTTCCCAAAGTCACCTATTTGGGGTGTAATTCGGGAGCCTTCAAAAACCCTACATGTATCAGACCATAGCTCTGAAACTATAGCGAAACAGGATCTGGAATTTGGGCCCACACTTCACCACGAGTTCGTCTCAAATGGGTTTTAATTTAAGAATCTCAAACTTCGTAGAAAAAACATTAGAGCGAAAATTCCACGATGACTTGTTTGAGATGGAATTCTGGAATTAGCAAAAACCCTGCCTTCCTCAGATCATATATCCGAAAATATAGTGAAACAAGATTTGAAATGTGGACTCGAGGTTCAGTGATATTTCGTCTCAAATGGTTTTTTTCTTCTGAAACACCAAAAAAAAAAAAGTTATAGAGACAATGTCATGATACCTTGTTTGAAGCAGCTAAACCCTAGAATCCAAAGCTCTGATACCAAATGTTATGAAATCAGCTCACAAAAAGATAGAAAAGATATATCAATGCCTTAGAAATAAGCCTCTTCAAGGGGGAAACCTCATTTACATTACACAAATGAAAAATTCTTGGATGATACAAATGACAAGACCTCCTTTCTGTATATAGGTGTCTAAGGGATCATAATATAATGAGAGTCGACATAACAATAATAATGTAAGGGAACAATAATAACAATAGTGGGCTTCTACGAGGCACAATAATAACAATATGGGGAATACATGGGCACAAAAATATAATAAGGTGGTTGCACTAATAACAATTAGGGGTTACACTAGTAGTATAGGGACCTAACACTCAAACTGAACCCCCACTCATCTTCAAAATATTCCAAGCTTCATTCAATTGAAACTTGGCCAGACTTGAAATTTTCTATCTCTTCAAGCGACTAAACAGATGTTGAAATTTTGTTCAAAATACAAAACAAGGTTCCTGTGCAATCCTAATGCCATACACCATATGTCAGGGATATGAACAAATGAAAAACACCATTGGTTTCTTATAACATCCAACTAATAGATAGTGTAGCCATAGAAATGATAGTCTTCATAATATTTGTCTAAATACAACCAGAAAAAATTTCCTTTGTGAAATACAACCTCCTTTGGGGTTATTACACCACAAAAATGGGGTTCCATCCTTCCCCAAACCATGTCCACACTCGTTCAAATAAAAAAATGTGATTCCATGTTTTTACACACATGCTTAAACACAACCTAATTATATTTATGCGAACTAAATTTCTGTAACAAGGAGAAGAATCCCCCCTCTCCAATAGTCATGCTCCTAATATTTCTATAGGTATTTGTAAAAGGGTTTACTATGAAATAATTTTTTGAATGTAAAGATCCTCCACGCCTAATGAATAGAACCATCAATCCAACTGTACATTGAATTTTGGACCCAGAGTCCAGAAAAGAAAAAATTAACCAACAGATTTGTCCTTTGTCATTAAGGTAAGATCCAATGAAGTAGGTACCTTCCATACAAGATGGCAAAGAAATAAATCCAAATTATCCATCACTACATCCATTGCAAGAAGTAAGAAAAATCGGGTTTTCCAATAGAAGATTCCATTATTTATAAACTAGCTGAAATTTTACGAGGATAGATAAAGGAAGCCAAAAAAGTACAATCACAAGGATATAAAATGCAAAAACCTCCCAAATACTTGGATCCATTGGAAAATAAAGAAACCAAACCGAACATTTCATGTCACATTAGTAAGGATAAAATTATAATAAAAAAGTCATCCCCTCAAACATGAAAACAATAAGATTTAAACTGTTATAAAACATCATTCACAAACAATTCAAAATAATTTCAAAAATGACTAACATTGTTGAAAAACCAAATATTTTTATCTTTTTAAATCATTTCAACCAACAACCCTTTGAAAACAACATAAAAAAATAAAAAATACAAAATGTTTTTCCCATAACGCCCAAAATGTTGGACGTTGGGGTCGGGCTCCCCTCTAATTCACTTCTATGCAAGACCATTCTGACCTCCCATTGCCTGACTGTCATGAGGCCCACCACCATTCCGACCGTGTACATCGGGCTCCTCTTTCAAAAAAACCAACTAACTTCTATGATAAAGCATCCTGACCTCTG
Organism: Pinus tabuliformis; assembly: GCA_031772625.1. Taxonomy (NCBI): domain Eukaryota; kingdom Viridiplantae; phylum Streptophyta; class Pinopsida; order Pinales; family Pinaceae; genus Pinus; species Pinus tabuliformis. The sequence continues at coordinate 203,210,200 of CM062811.1, forward strand.
TCCACCCCGGTCCCACCAACAATAGAAAAATGTTTTATTTTTCTTAAAATCAATTTCACTTTTCATTTAAAACATTTTTTCAAATAACTGTTCTTCATAAATAACATTGTCATAATTTTTTTTTTTCTAAATAACATTTCTATCCCATGACGAAAAACGGGAATGCCGAAAACGATGCACGCCAGAGCCAATCTCCCCACCAACTAATTTCTACACTTAACCATCCCGACCTCTATCCACCTGACTATCTCCATGCCTGACCACCAATAGAAAAATGTTTTAACCGATTTCCATGCCACCAATCACTTTCTCTTCTTTCCAAGTATTTAAATGTTCAAACTTTCACGTTAAACATGAAAAAAAATATCCTTCCTGAAACATTTCTAAAAACAAAAAAAGCCTAAATGAAACCGCATTTATATAAAACCATTTATTCTTTAATTTAAAAAGCACCAATTCACCGCAACACCTTCTATGGATTTATCCAACTCCTCTACATTTCCATCCCACCTTTCGATTACTGCACTTAATCCATCTTCGATTATATTTCAAACTTTCCACATGCCTGTCTCTACATTTGACCACCAATAGAAAAACGTTTTAACTTGCTTTTGTGCCACCATTCACCTTCTCTTCTTTACAAGTATTAAAACATTAAAATTTTCATGTTAAGCATGCAAAAAAATATATATCCTTCCTGAAACATGTTTAAAAACTAAATCCAACCACATTTATATAATACATTTACTTTTTTATTTAAAAACCACGAATATACCGCAACACCTTCTATGTCGGGGTCAGGTTGATGAATTTATCCAAATCCTTTGGATTTCCATCCCACCTACTCACTACCACACTCAGTCAAGGTCCCACTACATTTGAAACTTCCCGACCTACATCTATCCAACTGTCTCCATGTCCAACCACCAATAGAATTTTTTTTTTATTGGTTTTCATGCCACCATTCACCTTCTCTTCTCTTCAACTATTAAAACATTCAAACTTTCATGTTAAACGTGAAAATAAATATATGTCCTTCGTGAAACATTTATAAAAACAAAAAAACGAAATGCAACCACATTCATTTTGTTATCACTGAAAAGTCTGTTGTAAAAAAATTTTTAGCCTAGCTTAAAGACAGGGTGTTTTCGCAGCGCATAAATCCGTTAGCAGTTTCGCAGCGCAGACTGTTTTAGTGGTTTCGTAGCGTGCTACGAAATGGGGGATTTGTTCGAATCCATAGTAGCTGTCATGCAAAATAGTTCTGGGGTGGATACATCTTACAGGTGGCATGTTCTCAAGAAGTCATCATCAATGCTTGTTATTAAGTTTGGTCAGTGTGAGTTTCTTAGAAAGGGTGCAATAATTGGTTCATTGATGGATGCATGACCAATGCCTATCATACAGCCATTTGGGCAGCAATCTTTGTTCAATAGATATGTGGACAGCTATTACAATAATGCTAATGGATCTGTTGGTTCTTTATATCATACAAAGACACTTAAACTCACCCCAGCATGCAGAGGCATAATTTTGTACCTATGGAACCATCATGGACAAAGAATATTAACCTCAATATACTTATTTTCTGTGTTTTGGTTTATAATGATGCGCATACATGATACAAATCATCTGTGTGAAGTTGAATAATGCTTCTCATTCTATGGAGCAGTGAAGGAAGTACATTGTTACATGTTGAGAGATGAACTTCGCTTATTAAAATAAGAGTTGGGCTGACAAGCTATTATATGCGGATGCAATTCATATACTTCTCTGTGGAAAGCATGTGGAGACAGAATATAAAAACAGGGAGCAGTGAAGGAAGTACATTGTCATATGCGCAGACATGGACTTAGCTAGAATATCAATCTCGATACTAAGTTTGTAAGCAAGTATGCCACTTGCAGTAGTATGGAGAACGCATGCCTACTGTTTGGTAAAATGTATAAACCAGATATGTTCTCATGGAATGTTAATGTCAAAGGCTACATCTCAAGTGGTCTGTACAAGGAAGCTCTCACATGCATGGCCTCTTGGATTGAAAATTTGAGTTTTGTTACGCTTCTAGAATCGGGATCGCCATCTACAATTCCACCCAATGCGACTTTGAAATTCGATGTTGAATTGCTCTCTTGGGCTAGTGTAAAGGATATCTGCAAGGATGGGGGCATTTTTAAGAAAATTATCAAGGAAGGGGAGGAATGGGAGCACCCAAAAGAAGCTGTTGAAGTTTTGGTTAAATATGAGGCTAGACTGGAGGACGGAACTGCTGTATCAAAATCAGAGGAGAGGTGTGAAATGTGCAACGCCGGTTTCAGTTGATGTCTCAGAACCGGAACCAAATCATGGCCAAAAGACTGCAATTGATATTAACAAGGATGGAAAAGATGTTAAGAAATTCAGGGCGGTGCCGACGTTGCATAATTCTGAAGCCTTGCAATCTAATGGGGTGCCGAGACTGCCAGCGAAGCCCCCTCGGTCTCTGCGCATATCGAAGATAGCTATGAGGATGCCATGACAGACGATAAGAGGGACGCAAGTGTTTTTTCTCAGAAATTGTCCCTCACTTTAAATGATGTGTCAGCGACAGTGTCAGAGGCTCAATTTTGTGATGGAATGAAACTGTTGGAAATATCTTCAAGCATTGAGGTGTTATGATCGCAGTTGTATCTGCTGATGATGGGGCACAAGGGCTGGAATTATGTTAACTGGTGTCGTTAAAAGATGATGGTTCATTATTGTAGGAGGGCGTGGTTTATATCATTCTCAAGGAAGTTCGAGTTCGGCATTAGAGGGCCAAGTCTCCAAAATACTCAAGCCATTTATCCCTAGGATTATATCAACAAGCACGGAGGCCGAATTCTTTGTTTACACACGTTTAAGGAGGTTGAATTATAGCCTGTAGCAGAGGTTATTGTCAGCAAATTAAAAAGCTTGCATTACTTGTTGTTTCAGATTTAAAGAGGGTTTAATTGCACTCCTGTAACAGAGGTCGATTGATTTCAGTTGGTATAGGCCGAATTATTTAGAGTAATTATGCCAAGTTTGGAGAGGCCAAGTTGGGTTTTTCCTAAAGCAACTCACTTATAGCCAAATTTACCAGAATTTGTGCACTGAAAGGCCGTTCGATCTCAAGCCATTTGTCACCATTAGAAGCAAGGTTTGAAACAGTTAAGAAGAGGGCCGAACTTATGTCTTGAAGGTCAAAATTCTTCAGCATATGAATCTCAGGAGGGTTGTGAGTTCCCTTGGAGGCCAAGACAAGGCGCAAGCAAACTTGTGGAGTTGTGGACAAAGGATGTTATAGACTATTTCCAATGCATTCTAGATGAATCCTGTCTAAATGATGGCACTGTTTCAACACTGTACAATAGAGAGAGCCTGCAAATGCTCTTGGGTGTATCTGATCAACATCAAGGAGTTGACTCTTCCCAAACAACAGCTATTCAATTTTGTGAGGAGTTTAGAGGAAGACTGTGTTTTTTAAATCACACAGCAGTTTCGTAGCGCGCTACGAAACTGCTGTAGGTGATGTTTTCAATGCAGAATAAACAGTTTGACCGAGAATGTTAGAAGAGAGACACCTGTCCAGCAATACAACCTAAAGCGCATCAGAAACCTGGCTATCCATGAAGCTTCCAACGCATTTGAAGTATGGTAAGGCTCGTAAGTTTTGGGGATATTAAAGGAGCTGGGACATATTGCTTGATTTTCGGGAGATGGTAGGAGACAGAGACCATAAAAACAGGGGTTTTAATCCTAATGATAAATGATTTATCAACGCTTTCAGGTATCCAAAGTCAGCGTTCCTTGCACCTGTAGCTCAGTCACCTCAGCCTAACCAACAAGAAGACAGCTGTCAATAATCAAGGAGGGAATCATGCATACGAGGGGATGAAGTTAGAGTTTCAATGTGATTAGAACTCTATGTAATTACAGTTCAATGCCTTAGGCATTTAATAAGTCTGTTTTAAAGTAGATAAGGTTAATTAATGATAGGCCATCGAGCTCTCCCCTCATGCTTGAGGAGGAGACTCGAAGTAGTGAAATATGTTTTTCTATATATAGTGAAAACTCTGATGTAATTGGGGTTGGAGTTTTATAAAAAAACAGAGTTTTCATATTGGCTTTTGTAAAAAGGACTTTGACAGTAATACAAGCAGTACTTTTTCTTCCCAAGATTCATCATGTGTTAAAATGCTCAGAGTATATGTAGTTTGGTATTTATTCTTCTTGTTTTACAGCTCACTAAATATGCAATCACTCTGAATTCACCTAGTGCTCAGACTTCCTGTGTATGTTTATGAGTTGAGTCCTTCTTGAGAAATGTTCTGAGGATTTAGACATAGTATGCCTTGGCTTCCATGAATGAGTAATTGATTATTTACTGCAGAAGTGTTTGACTCCATGAGCCCAATGGAAGAGGTCTTATTTTGTTGTTCCAACCAGCTTATTTTCAACATACTGTTTTAAGAGTTAGCCATCTTTTCTTGCCCTTAATTTATATCAAGAAGAAACATTTGTGAGAGAGCCCTCTCTGACTAAGGAGGCTAAGCCTTAGTCTAAAGCCTGGTTTGAAATAGTTACATGAGATCTTGCTAAGTAGCAGCCCTTAGTACACGATTTTGTGATAACACATTTAATAATATTTATTTTTCAATTTAAAAACGACCAATACACTACAACGCCTTCAACATCGTGGTCGGTCTCATGAATTCATCCTGCCTTCCGACTACCACACTCACCCTAACTCCGACTACGTTTCAAATATTCTTTCTCCACATTTATATAAAAACATTTATTTATTTTTATTTAAAAACCACCAATACACCACAATACCTTCTACGTCATGTTTGGGCTAAATTGTTTTTCCAACTCCTCTATATTTCCATCTTGCCTTCCAACTACCCCACTCAGTCCAGATCTGAATATGTTTCAAACTTCCTGAAATCTATCCACCCGACTATCTCTACATCTGCCCCTAATATAATTTTTGTTTTACCGATTTCTGTGCCACTAATCAGCTTCTCCTCTCTTCAGCTATTAAAACGTTCAAACTTTCATGTTAAACATGCAAAAGAAATACATCCTTCACAAAAAATTCTAAAACCCCAAAAATGAAAGGCAACCACATTCATTTAAAAACATTTATTTTTTAATTTAAAACTGACCAATACACCACAACACCTTTAACGTCGGGGTCAGCCTCATGGATTTATTCAAATCCTCTACGTTTCCATCCCGCCTTTCGACTATTGCACTCACCTAACTCCTACTATGTTTCAAATATTCTTTCCCTTTTCACACAACATCACATATTCCCTTTTCAAACAAAGCCAAATCTTATAAACAATACATAACAAATTCTACTATATAAACAAAACAAACAATATTGTATCTTACTTCGTACCTATCAGATAGCGCCAATTTTCAATTAAAAAACTCACTGCAAATTCCACAAGCTCCCCATACCTTTCTTACATCCATTAACTACAAGAAAAACACTCTAATCATTGCTAATACAATTCACACCCATACTAATTTTGGCACCGCTTTTACACTATCAATATAATGAGTTGAGAAAACTAAAAAGTAAATTTTTTTTTTTTTTTTAAACCGCAAACATAGCCTATGCCCAATTGTGAAACAACTCACCTCTTCCTACGTCCGCAAGCAGTCCCCTCGTCTTTCCATGTATGCACGTTGTCCCTCCACTTCAATTAGAAATCCGATCAATTGCAGCTGAAGAATATTATTCTAGTCCAACAATACACAATAAAATCTCACCTAAGCAACAAAATAAACTTTTCTTCTCTTCCATCTTTAAAATGAAGATATTATCTTTCATGGTGAAGAGTTCCATTTTGTAACATATGGTTGTCGCATGAAATGCCATCGTCGATCCACTGCTGCCATGGTCGAAGTCCATCGATCCATATTATTTTTTATTTATTTTTCAATGGCTAGGATTGACTGCCGTCAATTTCCTCTCGACACGCCATCATCTCTACTACACCTACGCTTCACTCTCAGATGACCCTTCAATCCACTACCACCACGTCTTGACACCTCTTTGACCTCCCTCTCATCTCAGTGGTGGATCGACCTCTTAGACGACGAATATTCTGCCAACACTTTATCTCGACCATTGAAAAATAAGAAAAAATAACTTTCATCAATAAACTTCCATCGTGAATTGAAATATATATGCCTATCGATGAAATATGATATTATCATGACAAAGAGAATATTGGGAAAATTTATACTTACGAAAATTACCAATATAAAGTGAGTAGTAAAGGTATCCATCCATATCTTTTTCATAATAGATGTGTGTATTATATATACAAAATTAACACCAAATATTAGCATACACATGAAAATAGACCCATTTTAAACCTGAACCGAACAAGAATGACATAATCTATCTGGTTATAGATCCACTATGAGAGATAATAAATTTTTTGACTAGCCTCAAGTCACCAACATGGCTACGACGATGTGAACAGACCATAAATAAAAAATCATAATACAAAATTAATGGAAGAAGTGTGTTTAAACATCCCTGTAGCCAACAAGAATGATGAAATATGACTGCGAGATATAGGATTGGTGAGTGGCATCAAGTCCGTAATGTATTCATGTGATTAATTACAACCCATATATTATTTTATTTATTTAACATATAGGTACAAATGACTAGAATTACAAAACTAATTGAGATGAAGTGAAAGAAAGAAGTTATCGTAAAGAAATATCAGAGGAAGAAAGGTCACTAATAAATATTACATTTACAATTTTCTTTTCATGTATTAAAGTGTTGAAAAACACATAAATAATGGTGAGAAATAATTCCTAATATATATATATTTATTTATATCTTGTTTTTCTTCAATTTTTATACAAGTGTTTGCTTAAATTATGTTGAGCTGTAATTTATTGATAAACATAAATTAGTAAACATAATAATTTACATCAAGTTTAAGCTTTCCACACTTGACGCAATGGAGCTAGAATTTGATGGTTTGCGGGTCAAATTCTGTGTTGGCAGCATGGAAAATGACATAAGGACTGCACATGACACCTTAATTCCAAGACGTTGAAGTTCTTGTTTGGCATGTAACCCACACTATTCAGCATGATTTCTCTGGAAATTAGAATTATTATCTCATTGATGATTAACAAAACGTTGTTAGGTCAGAAACTAGTAAACAACATGCCTTTTCTCTTCCTTATGGTTTGAACAACAATTTTTTCAACCCTCTCATTAAGGTGTTTCCTTTTAAGAAATGAGGATGTTTTTATATTTTCAATATTTACATGGATCTGTCTAAAGATTAAGGCATAAATTTCCTAGTATGTGTATATCACCCGAAACTTATTTTTAAAATATAATATTTAATTTTTATTTTGAATTCTAATTTTGAATTTTTATTACTCAATTTTTTTTTAATTATTATTAGCTATCTTATTAAATTTTACTTTACATGTTTTCCCAATCTCCTATATTAATAAATTTGATGCAATTTGTTGGTTGTTATTTTTGTACCATCTTAAATAGCAGGGGTTTTTAACTTCTTAGATAAGGGGAGCCTTTAACATCTTAGACAAAATGGGTCAATGTTGGACATAAGTAAACAAAAGTATTTTTGTGAGAGAAATAATTAATAATTTTTCTTTGAGTTTTTTTATCTTCAAGTGAGAAAACCTATCCTAACTCAGTGGTCAAACCAAAATTAAACATAACCATTACTAAATTTCTTAAATGTTTTGACCTCAAATCATTAAATCTTACAGGAATTTAATGATTTCCTAAGTATTTTGACCTCAAAACTAACCATGTTCTTCACATTTTAATTTTCAACTAGACTTCTTTGTTTCGTCTTGGTGGTTTATGTATAAAGACATTTTTGCGTTCTAAATCTACTTTTTGCTATCACTTTCCTTTTATTCACGTTCTATACGCCTCATGATTTTTTTAGTTGTACATTCTTCATGACTGCGACATGCATGCACAATGAATCATTATGGAGGTCCAAAGATTCTCCTCAACCCTCGTTAACTAATCCATGGATATGGGGACCATTATTGCAAAAAGTTTCTTTGACTAATTTCTTTCCCCATTAATTACATGTTGGTCATATAATGTTTACCTTTTTTTATTATATTCAGATTATATTTAATCTTTTTTATTTTTTAATTAGTTATATTTAGATATTTTCGAGACATTGTGACTTTCACAATTTATTTGAACCTTTAATATTTATATTAAAGTAATTTTGTTTCTGTAATTTTTTTTAGATTAAGCTTTGTGGCGTAATTTAATTTTGATAATTATTTTTTTCACAAAATCTAAACTTAAAAGAGATACTAATTAAATAATTTGTATTGTATTTATAAGTAACACAACCTTTTATCTTTTATGCTTCTTTTGATGTCACACATTTTTTTTAAAATCTTCTATAAATAACTCCATTATTATTATTAATCATGATGTTAACTTTATTTATTATATTGTTTGCGAATGAATATTAATTTTTATTTTAAAAAACGTTGTAAAGAGTGATCACAGTTATAAATATGTTGGGAAGTTTCATGAGGAGGCTATAGTGTTTCCAGATTCAACTCTAATCATTTGATAGAGGCAAATCAATAGCATTGGTCATTGTAGTATGTTATACCTGGTCAACCATTCAAATTAAAAGTCATGAGTTCTGGACAAAAGAAAATAAAAAATGATTAGAAGGCAGGGAATTGAGTATTTTGTCACATGGTTGAAGGAATGAAGCATTTTTCTTGTAGCGTGTTTGAAGTAAAAAAGGTAAGAATGCACTGGAGTGGTATCAAAGTAAATTAACAATGTGTATTTAGATATATAAGTTATGCTCTAAGTTAAGTCATGGCCTATAGAGCCAATAAAGGAGGTTGATGGGGCCAGAGAGGAATAGAAACAATGAATGCAACATTAGAGGAGGAAATAAGAGGACTACAAGCTAGGATAGATTTCATTGAAACTAATATACAGAGGAATCCTGATGTTGGAGATGTCAAAAATTAGAGGAGGAATCTCCATAAGAAGAGAGGGAAGCTACTAAGGAAACTGCAAATATTATGATGTTAAGATCAATGCTTGGAGCCAATACAAGGCTAAAGTTAGAGGTATCTACCTACCAGAGTAGTATGAATTTCGAGGAGCTCAATGATTAGATTAATGAAATGGAAAAATTATTCGAGTATAAAGAGATAAAGGATGAGAAAAAGGGTAAAATTTGCCTTTACTAGATTGAAGGGACATGTTTCTTTATGGTGGGACGGTGTTCAGGTTGGAAGGAAGAGACAAGGAAAACATAAGATAAATATCTAGGATAGAATGGTGGCAAGATAAGAGGCAATTTTTTCCCTAAATATTATCAAAATTTCATTGTATAGACAAATCAAAAATCTTAAACAAAGATTAATGACAGTTAAAGAATACATAGAGGAATTCTACAAGATTAATATGAGAGTAGGGTATGTGGAAGGGACTGTGGAGATTATAGCAATGTATGTGTATGTCCTTACATTGGACAATTAGGATGAAATGAGCATGTTGTCCCCTAAGAATTTTGATGAGGCCTATCTATTTTCCTTGAAGAAAGAATATAAATTGATGAGGAAGCAAAGTGGCAAAGGAGGGAATGTTGCTAGAGGGAGAGGAAAACAAACATGTGATATAATTAAGTTCACAACACAAAAGGATGTATTTGGTAGCTCAAGTCGACAGGGAAACTCAAAAGGTGACTCTAGAGGCAGAAGACCTTCTTCCAGAGGAAGAGGCAAAGAGGCTTCCTATATGTGTTATAAATGTGGAAAATCAGGTCACGAGTCATTTGAATGTATGTAAAACAAAGATTCAAGCTAGAAAAGTGCTTATGTTGCTCAAGCAGAAGAACGCCAAGCAAATGCCCCAACAGTTGAAAATGTGTTTGAAAAATGCGAGTCATCATTGTTGAATAAGGTGTTGCTTAAACAATTAAGGAAGTTAGTGAACCAACAAAAATGAATTCTTTATTTAGAACTATCTACAAGGTAAAAGGTAAGTGTTGGAAGGTAGTCATTGATAGTAGAAGCACTCATAATTTAGTATCTATAGAGGGAGTAAATAAATTGGAATTGAAGAAGATCAAACACCTAGTTGGCATATAAGGTATCTTGGCTACAGAAAGGTCATCAATTGTTAGTGAATGAACAATGTGAAGTCGAATTTCAGGTTAGTATCTATAAGGATAAAATGATATGTGATGAGATCCCTATTGTTGTGTGCCACATTCCACTTAGAAGACCATGGTAGTTTGATAATAATTCCATGCATCATGGGAGAAATAATATTTACAAGTGCAAAAAAATGATATGAAACATACACTTGTACCACTACAGGAAGGAATAACAACAAAGGATGATAGTTCAAAATAATTATTGATGAGTGGAAAGGATTTTTTGTAAAGAATGGAAGAAGATGAGGTGAGTTTTTCTATAATTTGCAAACCTAAGGTAATTCTTACAAAAAAATTGTTTAATACTTTCCAATAGAGATTCTATAACTATTGAATGAGTACAATGATATCATAGTTGATGACATTCCTAATGAGTTGCCACCTATGAGAAGTATAAGTCACTATATTGACTTAATTCCTGGAGAAACTTTTCCAAACAAAGTTTCCTGTAGAATAATTCCACAAGAGAATCAAGAAATCATGAATCAAGTTCAAAAGATTCTGAATAAGGGGTTGATCAAAGAGAACATGAGCCCATGTGCAGTCCCTATAGTGTTGAATCCAAAGAAGGATAGGGGATGGAGAATTTGCACAGACTCCAAAGCTATTAATAATATCATAATCAGGAACATGTTTCCTTTACCTCAAATAGATGATTTGTTAGGTTTTGTAAGTGGTGCTTAATATTTATCCAAGATAGATATGAAAAGTGGATACCATCAAATAAAAATCCTAGAAGGAGACGAGTGGAAGACAAATTTTAAAACTAATGAAGGACTATATGAGTGTATGGTTATGCCATTTGGTCTGTCTCAAGCACCTAATACTTTTATGAGATTAGTGAATGAGGTTTAAAGAGAATTTCTAGGGAATTTTTTTATTGTGTATCTAGATGATACCTTGGTGTACAGTTGGTCTAAAGAGGAGAATTTAAGGCATTTGGATTATGTCTTGAAGAAGTTGCAACAAGAGAAGTTGATTATAAATATGAAAATGTGGTCATTCACGAATGAAGAGCTTGTGTACCTAGGTTTTTTTAATATCGAGAGATGATTTGAAGACGGATCCAAATAAGCTAAAAGCAATTATAAAATGGCATTCTCCCATAAGTGTTTATGGGGTGATAATTTTTCCATAGATAAGATAGCATTTATAGGAAATTTATCAGAAATTTTAGTGGAATAAATTCACCAATTATAGAAACTATCAAGAAGGAGAAACATCCATTCAAGTGGACTGAAGAAGTGGAAAAAGGATTTTAGCTACTAAAAAGGAATATTGCAAAGAAGCTTATGTTTGTGTTTCCTAATTTTGACAAATCATTTCAGGTAACGTGTGATGCTAATGACGTACCCATATGAGTTGTATTAAGTCAAGAGGAGAAACCCATTACTTATTTTAGTGAGCAGATACCCATTATGTATGATAAATAATTTTATGCTATAGTGCAAGAACTTAAGAAGTAGAGACATTATTTAATTTCTAGAGAATTTGTATTGTACTCTCACAATCCTGCCTTACAATATATTATGTAACAACAAAATTTGAACAAGAAGCATGCTAAATGGATAGACTACCTGAAAAATTTCACTTTTTTTCTTAAACATATTAGTGGTCAAGAAAATAAAATTAATGATGCTCTGGGTATAAGGAGTTTGATTCTATAGGAAGGTCAATTTTAGGTCATGGGATTTGAATTTTTGAAGGAGATGTATGAACAAGATACATATTTCAAGGAAGTATATTAAACATGCACAAATCCAACAATTGGGGATAGGAGTAAGTGGATTGAATACATGCTACAAGAAGGCTTATTATTTAAACATAGAAAACTTTTCATTCTTGAATGTTCCATAAGGGAATATTTTATTAAAGAGAAACTTAGTGGAGGGACAATTTTGACAGAATAAGACTTATGAACAACTAAGCTTTTTTTATTTTTGGCTAAAGATGAGGACTAATGTTTTGAAATTTGTAAATAAGTGCCGGACCTATCAGCATGAGAAAGGGAAGAGTCAACACATGCTTGTATAGTCTATTACCAATTCAAAACAAACCTTGAGATTCAGTAAGCATGGATTTTGTGTTAGGATTTCCAAAGACACAAAAAGGTAATGATTCTATCTTTCTAGCAGTCGAAAGGCTTTCAAAAATGGATAATTTTATTCCCTATTTTAAAACTAGTGATGATACAAATGTTGCTAATTTTTTATCAAAGAAGTGGTGAGGCTACATGGTTTACCCAAGAGCATCACCTAGGACATAGACACTAGATTCTTAACACATGTTTGAAGAACCTTCTGAAAGAATTTGGGCACAACATTGAGTTATATCTCAACTAAACATCCATAGACAAATGGGGAATATAAGTTTAGTTGAGAGCATACCAAACATTGGGATCATGTTCTTTCTTAGGCGGAGTTTCCTACAATGACTCTCCAAATAGAAGTACAATGATGATTAGGGTTGTAGGTCATTACAAAACCACTAGTGTAATGAATTTATTCCTGTGCACCTAAAAGGGTTAATATGTTAATATTAGTTTCTGTTATTATTAAGTAATTTAAATTCGATGTGAAATGAATTTCTTATAGTGCACCTAAAAAGGTTATTTTGTTAATATTAGTTTTCGTTATTGTTAAATAAAGTAAAATGCTATAGTTGAAATTTTAAATCAGTTTTGAAATTTGATAACCTCAATAGAAAATTTCTTGCAATTATCTAAATTTTGAATTTAACAATCTGACATTTCAATGTATTTAAATCTCCATTCATTAGTAGACATATTAACCTATTAAATCCAATGTCACTTAGAATATTGAACTAATGCATACTTTTCCTTTTTAGAAATGAGGATGCTTTTATATTTTCAAAATTTACATGGATTCGTCTAAAGATTGAGACATAAATTTCCTAATATGCGTAGATTACTTGAAACCTACTTTTAAAATATAATATTTATTTTGTTTTACATTAAATCCCAGTTTTGAATTTTTATTACTCAAATAATTTTGAATTATTATTAGTCATATTACTAAATTTTACTTTACATGTTTTCCCAATCTACAATATTAATAAATTTGATACAATTTGTTTGTTGTTGTTTTTTGACCATCTGTTGATAGTGTAGGATGCCAACAATAGGGAAGGGGTCTCCCTGATGTGAAGCCCCAATTAGACCCTACACCATTTAGAGTAGGAGCCCCAATTGGAATATGGCCGATTTCCAAATCAGTGATCTCAAAGATGTGCCTTGGCTACAATGAAAACATAAGATGATATAAACATAGCTTTGATGACAACAGGTGAGTGATCTTTGGTTTATATAAGTTGTAATGCATAAGATGCTATTTCACACCAAAAGGGAAAGAGTGAAACCCTTGAAGAAAAGTAATATTACTGTTCTAAAAGACACACACGAGCACATATGAAAGAATCGTTAGTTAACCTGCAAAACAATTCACAAGATAACAATGATCATGATAGAATAAACAACACACATTCAATGAAATACATATTAAGGTTAATGAAAATGTTCATTAACATTAGCATAAATAAAATAGCATACACTGCGAACATATAAATACTGGCCATGTAACATTTGTGATATATGCATGAAAGTGTGTCAGCTCTGAGAGCTTTTGATCATTAAGTGAAATTTCCTAGTATACAATTACAAGGATATGACACTACCCCCAATAGTGGAACATGAAGCCACCACTTACTTCTCCAAATAAGGATAATCACTCCTATGCTAGACTAGAGAAACCAAGGCTCCAAATTTTGGGTTCCAAGACCTTTGTTTGAGTTATGAGGACTTATTTATAGCAAATGAAATGACTCTTCATATCCCCTTGTGACCTCTGAGCTTACCTCATGACTCTTGGAATTATTTTGTCTTTTCTCTAGATAATGACTCTTTACATTCCATATTTGACTCTTGGACTTCCACTTACAATTACACTTTATTATTGTCCAAATACAATAAGACAAAACTCCATATAAGACAAAAATGACTAGAGCCTTATTGTGGTACTCAACAATCCACCATTTTATTTAGACTTAGGAGAAAGAATAATGGGGACCCTTTAAAATATTTAGGATAGAATCCTTCCTTGTTTAGATAAAATACGATAAGTTTTTATATTTACTCTTTTATTTTTGAATAAAACAAGAAATTTTATGAAAAGGGCGTAAAACCTTTTAGGAATCCTTTTGTAGTTTTAGGAGATAAATTAAAAATCTTACGAATCTTACGAATCTAGAAATCATAACAAATAAATAAAAAAACCATAAAAGGATTTGACTTACTAAAACCTATGTGTTGTATCGCCAGTTTCAAAGAATAGCGAAACAACGAAAAGCCAAAATGTGAAAAGCTGATTGCGAAAAGTCGATAAGTGAAATAACGAAAAGCCAAAATGTGAAATGCCAAAACCAATATCGTAATCCGTTGAAAGCTGATATCTCATTCTGTCAATTGACAGATGTCGATATCACATTCTATTAAAACTCCAGTATTTCGCTAATACAGATCTTGCACCTATATGTTTTTCGGAAATTGCAGATCGCTGACTTATGTTAATATCACCCGATACCAAACACCAATAAAATGTTTTTCAATATAATGACAAGTGTCAGTGTCATGTGAAAATGCATTTGAAAATTAAATGACCACTCTGTGTAGTTATAATTTCGAGTTTTTTTGATGATTTGTAATAATTTTTAGTTAATGTGAAAGGATTTTCCATAAAGCTCGCATTGAATTGATATGACTCTTTGCATCCTTCAAAGCTCTTGCTGCTTATCTTGGTTTGTTTCTTTACAGGTAAATTCCAATAAAGAGCAGTTAAAGGACATGTCAAGAATAATTAAGGTGAGGAGGAAGTCTATAATACAATAAGAACCAGTCTTGTCCCCTGAAGAAGTTTCTAAGATGTCTCCATTATTTACAGATACTAAATGCACTCCAGATGTAGGTTTTTCCTCATGGGAGGAAATATACAAACTATTCGAGGATGAAAATCCAAGAATAATCGTGAAACGGGCTGCTACTGCTGATGATTCTCCTCCAAGGAACAACGAAACATGGAATGATGTGGCCAATTCAATTCTCCACATAATTGCTGCCCGCCCCAAAATTATACCATATACAGATATGGTGAGATGGGTTGTTGACCATCTGGACATTATAGAAAGAAAATTTATAAATCCAAAGAAGACACTTATTGGGTCTTTTAAAGCTAAGGATTTAAGGAAAATGTGTCATCTACCTCAACCTCAGAAGAAATATGATACACAATTCATGCAGATATGCATGTAAGAGAATCTAAATCCTATGGAGTTGATCAAATAATGGAAAAGGAACCAAAACAAACACAAGCGAGAGAATAGGGGTATTTATTCATTAGCCTCTATTTTTGGCCCTTTCTCTCATGTTGATGTTATGTTATGTTGCCTCTATGGTTATCGAAATACGCAGACATTCTATGATGAATGGGTACCATTGACAGAAGCCTCTGCTGATGGCTATATCATGGATTGGGTGACTATTTTATCCAACAATTTGACCTCTCAAGTCTACAATTATAGATAGAAGGTGGTCAAAACAAAATGAAAAGGAGATGGAATGATGTTATGGGTTTTGGGTAATGAATGAAATTTATGTAAGGATGCTTCCATATTCTCCTGAGAATGAATGCATTTGTATGTAACCAGATGTGCAAGTTGGATTGCTTATTATACCTTGCTAATTTCCTTTTTGTGATACATGTGTATTCATTAAAGTAATAAAAATAATTTTCTTTTATTTTTTACCTTCTTTCTTCTTTTTACTTTTTGTAAGGCCCACTAGCTTCCTCATGGAGGTTTTCAACTAGTGGGTATTTCCCTAACCACCTCAAAAGAGGTTTTCACCTAAGGATCTTTATTATTGTGTTTTCTTATTTTTATTCTTAGGATCATAACTTTCCTTTGAGAGGTTTCCAACAAATGAGTTTCCATCAAGTGCCTCAAAGGAGGTTTTCACTTGAGAGTCTTTTTCTTTTCCTTTTTCCTTTTTTTTTTTATAATATTTTTCTTCATTTCTATACTAATTAGACATTGAATGGATGTGAAACTCTAATGTTCTCAATCACATTCATATTTTTTCTTATTGAATTAGTGAATTCAACCTTTTAGAGGGGAGTCTTGTAGAACTTTAGTTAGTAACCATTCACTAGAAGTGAGGTCTCCTCTTCATCTATTGTTATGATCTGTACTAAACCATTATAATGACATTTCTCAACCAAATAATGTCCCAACGATATGGTCATGAGTTTCCCTTTAAAATCCTTGAACCTAGAGTCATACATGAGTTCTCAATCTCCATCCTAAAAGCCTCTAGTCTTGATATGTTTAACATGTATTTCTTTGTAGTTGAACCACTTTGGTGTGCAATAGAGATTGAATTTTGTACTCATCAAATGAATTTAATTGTTGCAACCTTTCTTCTTGTGCTTTGGTGAGATTCTTGTTGAGTTGTGATATCATTATCAATGTGTTATATTAAAACTCAATAGATAATAGGGAAATATTTCCATATATGATGCTGCCTCATGATCCCCTCTATTATTTTGGGAGTGAACTAAGAGCCTTGGTCTATCACCAATTCTCTTGGGAAACCAAATTTGTAAAATATGTTCTCCCTCAATAATTCAACTGCCTTTTTATATGTTGCTTCCTTCACTTCTTTAAGATTATCCCAATTAGTCAAAGAGTCTACACACACAATTATGTACCTCTTTTGTCAAGATGGACGATCAATAGAGCCTATAAGTTTTTGCACTCAAATGGCTTGAAAGTCATCCAAGGTTGTAAATAGATTTCATTCTTCTAAGTAGGTTTCCCCATCCTTTTGCATTTATCACATTGTGGTGTATACCTCTCAAAATTTGTATGAAGGTTAGGTCAGTAGTATCCTACCTTCAAGATCTTGTAGGTTGTCCTCATAGTAGCAAAATGCCCCCCATATGGTCCATCACGGAAAGCTGAGGATGTCATGAACCTCATTTTCTCTTGCACATATTCTCAGGATCTAATTAGGCCCCAAGCTGAAGAGGTTACCCCAAATCAAGTACAAGGGCACCTTTTCTGACAATATTTATTTTCTTCTTTAAAGATAAATGAGGAGGAAATTGGGTAGTAACTAAGAATTTAACTATGTAAGTAAACCATGGAGATAAGAGTGAGATAGAAAAATTTTGCTCATTAGGGCTTTGGTCATCCACCATCTCTTCATTCCTATAGAAAACATTACCCTTGAAAGAAAATATACAACAACATTCTCTTTTCCAATTTTGTCAACAATAGTTAAATAAAATTGTTGTAGTAGCAGTAACCTCTTGATTATGCGATCATTTACATCAGGTTTATTCATCAAATACTTAATTGTTTCGTGATCAATATGCACAAAAAACTGATACCTAGTGATGTAGTTTATAAATTTGTTAAAACAATGTACAACAACTAACAATTATTTTTCAATGTTTATGTAGTCAAGCTTAGCCTTAAACATATTCTTGCTAATGAAGAAAATCGCATAAGGAAATTTATCTTCAAGCTAACCCATTGATATCCCAACTAATTTATTTGATGCATCTATTCATATATGGAAGGGAAATGTCTCATTTGGACCTCTAAGAACTAGTGTAGTCGTTATTTTCTCTTTAACATATTCAAATTTCTTTTGACCTACATCTTTCCAACAAAATTTCAAAATTTTTAGTGAAGAAAACAAAAGTGAAGAAATCTTGCTAAAATCCTTAATGAATCTTCTATAATACACAACAATACCTAGAAAAATATAGCACCCTTCTATTTTTGAGGAATAAGAACCTTCTTAATGATGGTTGATTTATTAGGATCTACCTAAATTCCTTCCTTAGAGAGAAAGTACTTGAGTCATCATGTAATGTACTTGTCAATAGAATAAAGAAAATAATAATTATTATTATTATGTCTTATTAAAGCATGGGTTTCATGCTTGGGTCACCATGTTTTAGGTCAATGTATGAGGACTTCTAGGATTTATTCTAACTCTATATAATTATTGTACATTAAAATATACCCTTCTTGGGATTTTTCATCATGTAAAAAGGTTAAGTATTGAGTCAAATATGAATTATGTAACCTCCACAATATGTCGGCCTAAGGGAATGTCAAGTCCACCTAAGGACCCTATTCAACCCCACAAGAATACTATAAAAGGAAGCACATATACTTTATTTGGAGCATCATTCTCACATCAATTTTGAATTCTCTTGTAGCTGGAAGAAGTGCAGAAATCTCTTGTTGCTAGGAAAAATTTTGAGGTTCTCTTGTAGCTGGGAAAAGGTGTGAAGTTTTTTGTCAGGAAGCCGAAGTGAATGCAAGTTTAGGGAAGTCTAAGGAGACAAGGAAAATAAAAATTTTGGTGTCTCTCTTTCTGTTTCATGCCCTAGATTAGGAGGTCAAAGTCTTCCAAGTTTCACTGTTGCCGAAAGTTGTCAGTTACAGTAAGTTGATACATAGTCGAAGTTGCTGGAAAGAGGTCAAAATTATGGTAGGTTGACTTGGTGTGGAGGGAAGTTATGGTGTTGGTATAAGGTGAAGAGTCTCAAAGAATACTATTGAAAGGAAGAATTATCTTAACTTGGTTTTCCCCTCTAGGGGGGTTTACCCTGGCATGTGCCTACATCTGGTGTCTATTGTTTTATGTGTTGTTGCTTTTGGTAATTTCTTGATTAACTAAAGAAAGAAGATATAAAGAATCATAATAATAAGAAACATCACAAGTAATTATCAAGAACAATAAAATATTTAGTGCCCTTCTATTTTTACAACATGGTATTAGAGCTTTGGTGAAGAAGAAAGAAAAAGGCAGATTCATTCATAGGGACTATCTCAAGGAAGGAGTTTATTATATTCAAGGAAGATGTCTAACTCAATACAGGGTGAGAAAAAACTTGAAGGAGAATCTAAATTCAAATCCTGGAAGAAAAGGATTGACCTAATCCTCGAAAAGAACAAGGTGTTGGATCTGATAAAAAGAAATATAAAGAAGCCTTTAGGAGAAGCAAGTGATGCCAACAAAGCGAAGTTCAAGGATTTAGAATTGGTGTCTATGACTCTGATGGTAGAAGGAATAAAGGAAAACGTTGTCCCATTCATAGCTAACATAAATTATTCTCCGGAAATGTATGAAGCCTTGTAGAAGCAATAACAACCATAAGTTTGTAAAAGTTAAAAACAATAACAATGGTTGATGGGACACTTATTCCGAGTTGAATATTGGGAAAGACATCCTGGGGGGTGTTCATTTGATTGTTTATGGCTAAGGAAATTGTAAAAGGCAATGGCTAAGGCTTTGGAAAGGAAAAATGGCATTTTTGATACAATAATTGATGAAAAAAATGGAAAATATGAGAAAAATGAGGTGAAAGGTCATAGGTTTCATGTGAGGAGGAAAATGAAGGAAAATAATGGAAAATGAAGAAAATAGAGGCTTCATTCATAAAAAGGCTTATGAGGATCAGTTGGTAACCTTTTGTCCATTGATTTTTGGAGCTCTATCATTATTCTCTCTCTCTCTCTCTCACTCTTGGACACTTAGAGTTTTCTTGGAGCATTTTGGCATTGGAGCAAGAAAGGCAAAGAAGGTAAGAGGAAGCAAAGATAAAGTAGGGAAAGGCATGATCAAGCAACTACAATAGGCTTCATTGCAAGTACCAACTTGCATGTGTATTTTCCTTGCTATATTTGGCATGCACGGTATTGCATGTGGTTATTTTCCATCATGGCATGGGTTTTTCCATGTGTAACAGTGTTTTCAGCCTAGCCTTTCAATTTTCAAATAGCCATGGTGTGATGGAGTTCTCATGTTTTGGTTGATCTGGATTTCTGGATGGATTCAAAGCTGAGTGGGGTGGATCTCCGAATGATATAGCACATGTCCTAATGTTCCCTGAACCAGATTATGGATCACAGTAAAGCCACTAGCCTAGTGACCCCTGAGCTAGACTGCGGGTTGCCGTAAATCCAGGATTGTGTTTCCTCGGTGGGCCTAGGAATCCCTGCTGGTGAATGGAAGGATATACGGTAAAGAAAAGAGGTGGTTTTCTCTCCATTGGGTCTAGTAATCTCGAGTTTGGGATATGTGGTAAAGTCTGGAGAGTGGGTCTTAGTTTAGGGCCTAGTGATCTAGGTTTTGATTTTGGTAAAGCTTGAGAGACTAGGAGATAGGAAAATTCCTCATGGTGTAGGTGGAGAAATCTGTTGCAATCCATGTCTGTTTCTCTTAGTGATCGGGTAGAGATCACGGTAAAGTCTGTTATGATGTGTTCATTGTGTTGGCCTAGTGATCTGGGATGGATTACAATAAATCTCAGTTTCTTTTGATGAGGGTCAGGTGGTTTAGCCTTCGTATGCCCTAGTTGGTTCTTTGGTTTGAGTCCCACATTCATGCTTGGAATATGGCACGGGGGTGAATGACTGAAGAGAGATTTGGCTCAACCATTTTATGGTCAGGTGGAATGTGGTAGTCCCATATCCGGTTGGTTTATTACATTCATTATTGATAAATTCATTCCCTTGACATGGTAGTCCCATCTCCAGTTGGTTTATTGCATTCCTTAATGAGAAATTCATTCCCTCGATTTTCATGTGTAAATGCACTGATGTATATGTGGATTTTATGGCTAATATTCTTATGATATTTTTTTCCTTATTATTCTTGTTATATGTATGTTTTATGACAACATCTATGTATGTCTCTCAACATGTTTTTACATGTAAAGGAATGGATAATGTATCTATGGCCTAATAGATGATAATGCAGCAAATGACATGATAGAGCAATGGTTCATAGCGATTCTTAGATAAGTATGAGATCCATACACTTAATTATCTTGATTACGCCTATAGGTTACACATTGATGATATGTTTGACAAAATGTCTGTCATCACTAGTAGGGGTCTGGATAAGGTCTTGTTCAACTTATTGCTTCTACATCATTGTTTCCCTATACTTTTACTAATTTTAAGCTATCACTCAATTGTGAGCAGTGACCTAGGCTCTAGGCTTGAAAAAGTGGCTTAAATCCTAGGATCACTGGCACAAAACTAGCAATTTTAGTCTCTGGTAGCTCGTAGGCAAGCCTGTGAGAGAAACTTTGGGTTTCTGGACACTCTCTTGCCCATAGCATGGGATCAATTGAGGCCTAAGATGTCCAGAACATCAATGGGACCCAGGGATATGCCGTCTGAGTGGATTACATGTCTCCTAAGGGTTATGAAGCTGATGTTGGATGAATGTGTGTGATGTTTTCATTGATTCCACTTCCTTAATGTCACTTAGGAGGTCGAATCCAATCATAGTAGCATCTCATCTCATGTTTACCCTGGTTGGATAGTTACTTGTGTAGATGTGGGAGGAGGGTGTTACAGAGTGGTATCAAAGCATGGTTCATCCCTCAGCCTGGATGGGCGGTGTGTGTTAGTCATGCATGCATGTCAGTTGCATGTGTGTCTCTTACACTTGCATTCCATGTGCTTGTTACATTTGCTTGATGGTTGATTATAGTTGTAGTAATGTTGTCATGGAGAATTTGATGTTGATTTTGTGGAATGCATTTGCCATGGGTATGTGACTGGTTGCATGTGGCAATGTGTACAATGGAGTAATGGTTGTTGTCATGCATGACATCATAGCATGTAGGTTTTAACCCTTTACAGAACTTACCTACATACGAATTCTAAAAAAATAAAATATACAATGGTGAGAGCATAAAACATAAAACATATATACATCGAGATTTTCCCCTAGATCCCAAAATCGGGACTACCAAATTGATTTTTCATTATATTCCTTTCAATGTTACAATACATAATATACATGCTGAAGCATCCATAAACCCCAATCCATTAACCCTGTATTAGAACATAATCTTAATTCCCTTGATCGGATCTACAAAATACCATGGGTAGAAAACAATCATGCCCAAAACCATGTGTGAAATCCATGCACAAAACCATAGATAGGTCTGCCCACCTAATATAGGGTCCATGTGTGTGGGATAGTCATGAAAAGAATATAACACAACCCAACATTCTCCCACTTGTTGGTTTCCTTCTACAGGGGGCCACAGGAGAGAATAGCCATTGATCCAACCCTACAACACCCATTTTTTCTCTACACCAAGGGAACTTCTCAGTGCTCACAGACTTTGTCAATGCATATGCAGTGTTCTTCGAAGTGTCCACCTTTACCGTCAACACCTTGTTTTCCTCAACCATATACCTCACAAAGTGATACTGAACATCAATGTGATTTGTATTTGAATGATAAGCAAGGTTATTTTCCAAGAAAATTTCACTTTGGCTGTTACAGTCTATCCTTATAGCTCACTGTACTAATCCCATAATTGAACAAAATCTATGCAACCAAACTGCTTCCTTTCTTGCATGAGTAGCTACCATGTATTCTGCCTCTATAGTTGAAAGTGCCACTACAGACTGTCTCTTACTCATCTAATTGACTACACCTCCAAATAGGTTAAACACATACCCACTTGTAGATCTTCTCTAATCCAGATCTCCAGCCCAGTCTGCATCAACAAAGCCATGAATCTCCAAAGCTCTGTCCAATTTTAGTCTTCCTTGGTAGCACAAACCATAATCACTAGTGCCATGAAAATACCTGAAAACCCGCTTCACTGTTGTCCAATGCTCCTTCCCTTGTTTTGACATAAACCTTCTCAATACTCCCACTACATGTGCAATGGTTGGTCTATTACAAACCATTTCATACATCAGTCTATTGACTGCACTTACATATGGAACACGGGACATGTCCTCTTCCTCTTCTTATGTCTTAGGACATTGTTCATCATATATCTTTACAACTACATGAATAGGAACCTTCACCGATTTTCTATCCTGCATATTAAAATTTTGTAGTATTGTCTCAACATACATCCTCTGGTTTAACCAGAGCTTCTTCTTTTCCCGATCTCGTTTAATTTCCATGCCCAAAATATAGTTTACAACACCAAGATCTTTCATGTCAAATTTGGAGGACAATTGGGTCTTCAAATCCTAGATAATTTCTTTGTCATTTCCAACTAGCAACATATCATCCACATAGAAGACCAAATAAATAACACGGTCACCAATTAATTTAAAATACACACAGTGATCTACTTTTCTTCTCGTGAAGCCAAGTCCCCATATAAATGTATCAAATTTCTGATACCACATCCTTGGTGACTGTTTTAACCCATACATATACTTTTTTAACTTGCATACCAGTTCTTCCTTACCCTTCACCACAAAATCTTTAGGTTGCTTCATGTAGATCTCTTCTTCAAGATCCCCATGAAGAAACTTTGTCTTCACATCCATCTGTTCTACCTCAAAATCAAAATCACAAAAAATAGATAAAAGTAATCTAATAGAAGCTACCTTGGAAACAAGAGAAAAAATATCACAAAAATCAATTCCCGACATCTTGGAATAACCTTTTTCTACCAATCGAGCTTTGTATTTATCCACCTTTCCTTCTGCATTCATCTTCTTCTTAAAAACTCATTTTCTGCCAATGGTTTTCCTTATAGTTGACAAGTCCATCATATCCCAAACCTCATTTTTGTGGAAAGATGCCATTTCATCAACCATGGCCTCTTTCCAGAGTTTTCCATCCTTTGAATCTACTGCTTCCCTCACAGTTTTGGGATCATCATGAGTAATAGATAAAGAAAAATTTGAACAAAAAGCAAATGGACTATACCTTTCTAGTTGCCTTCTTTCTCAAACTGATCTTCTCACAGCCAGAGTTTGTGGCTCTTCATCTTCTAATTCCTCTTCTGTTGTAGAGTCTAATTCTTCCTCCTTTAGCTCAAAATCTATCTTCTCAGATTCCTTTGGTATGACTTCATGTTTAATAACATCTTTCACCTCTCTAAAAATCACATCTCGGATATACCCCATAAAGATGCACTTTTCAGATTTACTATCCAACTTTGTTCTTTTCTCGTTTGGAACATGTACATATGCATCACATCCAAATACCGTTAGATGTGAAAGAGAAGGTTTCTTACTAGTCCATACCTCTTGTGGAGTCTTATCTTCCAACAATGATGAAGGTGGTCGATTGACCAGGTCACATGTAGTCTCCACCTCCTCTGCCCAAAATTCCTATCCTAGCCCGACACCACTAAGCATGCTTCTTTCCCTTTCTAGCAATGTCTTTTTTCATTCTTTATACAACTTCATTTTTCTCAGGTGTGTATGGAGTAGTCTTCTACCATGGTATACCACACTTCTTACATAACTCTTCAAATTCCTTCTTGCAAAATTCTTCACTATTATTTGTCCTTAACACCTTTATCTTCTTCTCTGTTTGGTTTTCCACCAAAGCCTTAAACTTTAAACTTGTTAAAGACTTCAAATTTCTTCCTGAGGAAATATATCCATGTATTCCTTGAGAAGTCAACTATAAATGATACATAGTACATAGACTTACCCAGTGATGGAACTGACACAGGTCCAAACAAAGCACTGTACACAATCTCTAATATTTGTTTCTCCCTCTTAGCACCAGAGGGGAAACTCACATGATTATGCTTCCCATATACACATTTTTCATAGAAATAAATAATATAGAAATAAATTAGACATACCTTCTATCATACCATTACCATGAAGTATTCGAAGGTCCTTCTCTCTGATATGTCCAAGCCTTTGATGCCATAACACGGTCTTTTCTCCAAAGACCACTATATTTTCTGCTCCATTTTCAGGAACCACATAACTGTTGCACTCATCAATAATAGTGCTACCTTGAAGCTTGTACAGAGTTCCAATTTGAAATCCCCACATCAATACCAGTGCTCCCTGAACCATTTTGCAGGTATCTTTCTCTAGTACTATTTTTACACCTGCATCATCCATCTTGCTTATAGAAATAAGATTTTTGGCAAATGCAGGAATATGTAGAACACCTGGAAGTGTCTCAATCCTTCCACCTTGCAACTTCATCTTCACTTTTCCGCGATCAACAATTATAGCCTTCCTGTAATCCCCTAAGAAGACATCACCACCATCATATTTCTCATACCTGCAGAACCAATCTCTATGGGGAGTGAAGTGAAAGGATGCACCTGAGTCAATCAACCATGCCTCATGATATACATGTTACTTGAATAAGAAGCCAAGTACACATCCCCACCTTCATCTGAGATCATTTTTGTTATCACCCCAAGAAACTCTCCTAGGTTGTATCTCAGAGATGCTTGGGAACATTACAAACTCAACAAAAATGTTGGAAAATGGTGGATGAAAGGAAGGAATGATGCATATTCAAGCCAGATAACCACTTCTACTATGCTTAACCCCAGACATGGGTGAACACCCCCAAACTACAAGGCTTTAGACCACCAATTACTCACAGTTTGAGGAACAAGGTGAAAATGGAGAATACTAATCACACCAGCAGATGCACAGGACCCTGTGATGGCCAACTGCAACCAGTTTAAAGGTCTGTAAATCTATTTCCTAATGCAAATACATGATGAAAAGTCTCTGGCATTAAACAATAGAAACCTGCATACACATTTAATAATACTTACTAGATTCTAACACAGAGGTGGGATGACAGCCCCTCTAATGCTAAACATCAAGAGCAAATGAAAAATGCATAACAGGCACATCCTAGAACAAAGAAGAAGTGAAAATTGAGCAATTAATAGCAAAATAAGCTTGTATTAGCTGAAAATGAAGACCAGACACTGCAGGTATCACAGTAGTTACAGTCTCCAGAAGTTGAACCTTACATCAAAATAACATTCATCAACCATCAACCCCTATTACATTATGTCTTCTGGATATATATCGAGGTTGATTACAAAAGCACTCTGCTATGCCATGCATGGAGGGGTCATAATGGACCACCAACCACATTTACAATTAGATATGGGTCTCTGTTGCAAATTGTGTGTTTTAATGAACAAAATTGGCCTTTTTAGATATTCTGTTGTCCTTTTCTGAGCAGACGGAGTACCGACTGATAGAAGCTCCATAACTAATAACTGCGTTAACTGCTCGAGGCAGTCCTGTTTCCTTCTTTGGCCATAATGCTCTTGAATGCAGTAGTTGTAGAATAATTTGCACAGGTATAGGTAGTTGGCCTCCTTCCTCCCTTGGGTACACTGAACAGGCCAAGGACACGGGCAATACAGCGGAGGCTTGGTGGGGAGAGATCAATCGTTCATATGCGTGAATCAACGACAGAGAGTGGCTTACAGGGATTATTGGGAGTAATCGGGGGTGGAAGAACATAGGCCGTCGGATCACAGTCAGGCGGATCCGATGGCTATCAGGCGGGAGAAGTGCGTGATCGTTAACAAGTGAGAGGACGACGGTTTCGCGGGCGGGCGGTATTCCCCGCACCGCCTTCAGGGCCGCGGCGGTTTCCATATGAGGGCTTGCAATGTGAATCACCGGCCGACACATGGCCAATGGGACAGGAGGAAAATCGCCGCGCTCGCTAGTTATCGCGTGGGTAGGTTCGCGGGTATGGAATGAGTGAATGCCATCAGATTATTCAATGGACAGTCAAACAGCGGGGAAACTAATCGTGATTTACCGTGCAGGAAAAGACGAAGACTGTTAGATTGAGGCACGACAATCAACAGCTATAGTTAAGGCG
The DNA here is from genome assembly GCA_031772625.1 of Pinus tabuliformis. Taxonomy (NCBI): domain Eukaryota; kingdom Viridiplantae; phylum Streptophyta; class Pinopsida; order Pinales; family Pinaceae; genus Pinus; species Pinus tabuliformis. The sequence goes on from CM062811.1 coordinate 203,237,176, forward strand.
GAAGGCTATATGGGCATGGGTTTCATGGGTTAAGCGCCCGGTCTTTAGGAAATGTAGGTTTATGAGATAAAAATGAATTCGCGCTGAGTTTTGAAAGAAAATAGGGCTAGCGGGGAAAGAAGAAGTTTTAGGAGATGAAACAGAGAAAGCGGGGCTAAGAGAAAACGTGGGATTAGGCAAAGTTTTAAAGGAGAACAGGGAAAGTAGGGGCTACTGAGTTATAAGGATAACGAGGGAGAGAAGGAAACCAACTGCTGTGAGCTTTCTTAAGGCACGGAACAACACTGTCACACATGTTTTCAATCCATAGAATGTCACAAAATGTAGCAGAGCTAACACTGGCTCCTTCTAGGGATGAGATCCTCCCTGTGAGTTCTCAAGAACTGCAGACCAATGCCTTCATACAAAATCAGCATAAAAACATTTGCCTAGTATCCATTGGGCATGGAGTCAAATTACATCTACACTAAAACTTGTAAATAAAATGCTTACAATCATCAAGGCACGAGGACCTTAAACAACATAAATATTCAAAAACTAGCCAACTAATGGGCCACCAAAACTGTTTCTTCTCCTCTCGACTGGTTCATCATAGATCAACAAAACTGGATTAATTTGATCCTTTACCTCAAAAGGTTTAGGAAATTTGAGCTTAATAGGTAAATATGGATCAAATTTCATCTCCCTTCTATGTGCTCTCCTCCTTGGATGTTCATCATGGGAGCCTTTGTACACCTGCTAAATAACCATGTTTGTTGTGTACTTGTCTATGTCATCTGTGGCCTGCATAACCAATATGAATGATGAACCATTGTATTCTTGTGTAGGGGACACAGAGACATGATCTACTCCTTTATTTTTCTTAGAACAGTCCTCATCCAAGGATGAGTTCCAAGACTGTGCATTCTCTTCCTTTGTCATTTGATAAGCTACCTTTTCAATTTGTGTGGAGTCCACCTGAGCAGGCTTCGGAATATCAAGACTGAGATGATCAATTTCAACCTTGATCATTGAATTTTGTTCTGCCTCAGTTTTTAAGTGGCAACTTTGAGGGATTTTCGTTTGAGCAGGCAGAGGAACATAAGATGATGGGGAGCTTTCCTCTCCCTCTTTGATTACTGGGCCGGGGATGATAGTAGGCTGGCTAATTTGTAGATCTGCATAGCCATGTGAAGATGATCTGGCTTTGAGCACAGGTTCTTGGAGGATAGTAGGACCTTCTGCTGATTGCTGTTGCTGATAAGCTTGTTGTTCTGCAGGTACAAAAACTGACCAGCAGTGCCTCTGGATAATGCTTCTTCATAGGTACCTCTAGTTAGGAAAGGGGCACTACCCTTGTCTTCCAAACCATGGACCTCCTCCTCTTCTTAAAACAGTTCTTCTTCCATGACTAAATTTTGACAAAGGGTCTTCACCCTTTGATCTTCGTTTGCATCTTTGTTTCTCTGCAAAATCTGCAATTGATCCTGTGCTCCTCTATATGGATTTGGAGTTGGAAGAGAAAAGGAACAATGAGTTTCTACCTCCTCAGAATACTGCTCAACCTTTAGTTTGGAAATTTCAGATGCCAAAAACTATATCATCCTGGCTAATTCATCTATCTCAGAATCTGAGGATGATGAGGATTCACCTCCCTGACTTCTCCTTTCAGCATCACCTTCGAGTCTGTCTGCAGCAATGATGTTTGCTTCTACTTCAAAGGCTTCATTTTGCATATTAGCCAAAGAAGCACATCTTCTTTCTCTTAATAGCAGGCATAACTGAAGCAGGGGTGGGTCTTACTTTAGCTGGAATTCTGTTGTACATATGATTGAATCTAATGTTGAAGTTAGACAACAGCTCACCATCTTCTCTCTGCAAGTTCCCAAATTCAGTATGATAAAAGAGCAGATATTTATTATTCCCCCAGTGTTTTAGGAACACATCATCTAGGGCCTTAATGTCTGCAATAGACCTAGGGGGTAATTATCTAAACCATTTTCTAGCTTACCCATCTAGGCTTTGGAAAAAAACCCTCATCCACACATCCTTGTCGGCCGGATAAATCATTCTTGCGGACAAGACTGATCTCCCTAGTATCAACTGATATCTAGCGACAAGCAGAACAAGAAAATTCTATCTTTCTCTAAATATAGCGATTTATAAATAAAAACAAAGAGGTGTTTTAGACCCTACCTTAAGTCCAACGCTAGTTTGTGGCAGCCACGCTTCGACCGTCCAAATGAGTTTCCTTTTGAGAACCCGCAAACACAAACAAGAACACATCTAATAACACCTACATAGCCAATATAATAAATCATATTCATCATGGTGATCAAGGAATCCATGAAATAAACTATAAGAGATAGCTTATTGAGAAAAATGAACTTGATTATATTAACCTTAAACAAAGAAGAACTTTACAACCTTGGTGCCTTGATGTTGTACAAGCTCCTCCTAGGGTCCAAGCAAGAATCTCCTCTACATTGACAAGCTTCACACTCTTCCCAATGAGATCAAAAGGTATGTAATCTCTCCTCTCAAGTTCAATTAGGAAGTCTAAATTCCAACAACATTTATCCTCAAAACTATTCAACTTTCAACCTCCTTAGTAACCAGCCCATTGCCTCATTTTATAGTGCAGAAGAAGGAAGTTACTAGGTCCACCTATGAATGGATAAAGTCCTCCTTCAAAGGGATAAGCTCCTCACATCAAGGGGTTAGCTCCTTTAGTTATGGGATGCATGAACCACCTAGGAGCAAACTTGCCACCTCAAGATTCCTTCTAGAAGCATCTAGAATTAACCCAAAGTGAGTTTTTAAGAATAAACTTGCGCCTTTTTGACTTTTACAGGGGTCTGCACTCTTTCCTTTAGAGACATAGTGGGCACGTCCATAGGGGACATGACCAGGGGGTGCGGGACCGTAGGTAATGCTAAGAGAAAGTGCGGAACCAGAGTTTTAGAGATTTTCAAGGAATTTCTCTCATTTTTAAGGCTTGACATGAAGAGTTGAGGTTTAATACTTGCATAGGAGGACAGTATGAGTGGTGATAGACTCATACTGATGGCAGAATGTCATGGTGACAATATTTTGTGCAACATATTTCCCCCTAAAGTGCGAAGTCTGTAATAGATAGTATTTGTCATCTAAGAAGAGTGAAGTACTTTATCATTTCGAGGATCATCTTGTGGAGAGCCTGGTTAGAACCTGTAAAAACATTCAATACAAAATATATACATGTGATCATATCATCGCTGAGGTAGGCATTCCCATACTCAGATCAAAACTGACTAGAAAACTAACTAAACTGCTCTAATATAGGAATGATCTTGTAATACATCACAAGTATAGACATATGTAGACACAGTATGGGCGCAACCATCTGTTTATGAATAGTCCACTGTATAATGAATAACAAAATTCCTCGCAACCTGGATGGTGGAAACTAGATCCAGAGTCTTGTTTCTGCTTCCTGAACTAGTACTATTCTATCCATGTGAATGAATGTGTCGAAGTCGAACATGGTAGAAACCACTTGATTACCATTCAATGATGTAAACTATTAACAAGTGTGAGAGAAACCATCAGTAATGTCAATGGCTCTCAAAGTACTCAGTACAATCCATGAAATGTGAATAGATGAGTTGATGTTGAACATGTCACGGAATCCTTTGATCGAAGGTCAATGATGCAACCTGTCATCGAAGGCGAGAAACCTGCCATTGAGGCATGCAGATTTCAAGGTACTGACGATTTCTAGATCATCTTTCTAGGTAATGAGCTGAAGTCGATAGAAAGTGATCCATGGTAGGCAAGCCCACAACACGCAATCATAGATCAAGTTTGAAAAAAAATATATTTGCAAGGACTAACTCAGGGATGGTCAAGATGGATGATAGATATTTTGGAGATGAATGATTTATTTGCACTGACCTCTATAACACATAACGACACTGCAGATGGTTTGGTGACAATTGACCCAAAGCTAATACCCAGAAACTAGCTGAAGACTTTCAATATGGTTTGATTAACTGTTAGGCAAAGGATTTCCCAACCCAGGTGAAAAAAGTGTCGTGTTCAAGAGTGGTTAAATGTTCTTCTGAGACACAAAGTATAACAAACATGTTCATTTTCTCTCTTTTCCCCCACCATTTCTGGCAAGTACCTCTTTATTTTTAACAAGCTTGAGGAGGATAACATTTGCTTGATTATAAGCTCATCCTTTAGATGAGTCCAACTTAGTTTAAATTTGAACCCTAAGAAGGAGTGGTTTGTTCCTGTTTGTAATTGAATAGGTCCTTTACTGTTAAATTTTAACGAGTCCAGTATAGGAGAAACTCGACGTTTTTCAATTTTAGCGAGTTAGAAGAAAAATTTAAGAAAAATCCATGGTTGTCCTTTTTCGTAAATTTGTGTCTCCCAAGCCCGAAAAAGTATAAAATAATACTTGAGAGAATTGCTTGATCATTACGATCAAGGAGTACTTTTCATAATTAGTGTCTCTAATCCGAAAAAGTAAAAAAGCAATCAATGACACATCATTTTATAACCAATATCGAACTTGAAACGACAAAAGCCCGGCAATATTTTCATGTTTATATGGTCAGAAAATAGCTATAAGTGGATCATCATTTTAATTCCATTTTAACGAGTTTAAAAAGGAAAAAACTTGGCAATCTTTTCATATTTTGTGAGTCAGAAAAGAGCTTAAAGAGGACTCATCCTAGAGAAACGAGTGGTATAAACGGTAGCAACTGGTTCCGCCAATGGAGGAGCTGCTCAAAACATGTAATGGTTAATAGGCTGGCTAATAAAACCACTCATAGATGTGGTCCCTCAGGAAGGGCAAACAAACAAGTGAAAGCATATGATCAGCCAAAGAGATGGGGACGATGGAATGAAAACAACCAAGGCTCATTTAACAGAATTTAGCGGATAAAAACGACAATCACGAGATGTAAATCGGGTATAGGTTCATTTTTACACAAGCTTGAACCATAGAGAACTCTTCTTGGATTCAGTTTCATGTTTACGCAAGCTTGAAACAAAAAACTATGCTTGTTATAAGTTCACATGCCCCCAACATAATGACGCAAAATGAGGTACACGCCGCCGAAGCTTCATTGCATTCAACCAGATGGATGGAATGAAGGTTCACTTTCAGGATCTTGGAAAGACTCGAGGGATTTGTTTCATTTTTTAGTGAGGTTGACACAGGAAAAGAAGTATCCTCAAAACCCTTGTTTCATTTTTTTAAACGAGCTTGACATAAGATAAGGAACTATGCTCATGACTACTCTCTACAATCTACCTAACAAGGAACTATGCTCTAAAATCCTTGATTCGTTTTTTAACTAGGTTGACACAAGACAAGGAACTATGCTCTAAAATCCTTGATTCATTTTTTAATGAGCTTGACACAAGACAAGGAACTATGCTCAAGTCTACTCTCTACAATCTACCTATATAACCTATTGATTCATTTTTTTTAATGAGGTTGACACAGGAAAAGAACTGTCCTCATACCTGATTCATTTTTTAATGAGGTTGACTCAGTAACAGGAACTATCCTCTGACCAACTGGTTCATTTTTTAATGAGGTTGACACAGGAAAATAATTGTCCTCATACCTGATTCATTTTTAGTGAGTTTGACTCAGTAACAGGAACTATCCTCTGACCAACTAATTTATTTTTTAACGAGGTTGACACAGGAAAAGAATTGTCCTCATACCTGATTCTTTTTTTAACGAGGTTGACCCAGTAACACGAACTATCCTCTGACCAACTGATTCATTTTTTAACGAGGTTGACACAGGAAAAGAACTGTCCTCATACCTGATTCATTTTTTAACGAGGTTGACATAGGAAAGGAATTGTCCTCATAACACCCTGTTTCATTTTTTAATGAGGTTGACACAGGAAAATAACTATCCTCGTGACAGCCTGTTTCATTTTTTAACAAGGTTGATACAAGAAAAAACTATCCTCGCCAGCTGATTATGGCTTCCAACTGGAAGAAAGACATGTCAATGGACACACCTTGATCATGGCTTCCAAGAGGTCTTCATCAGAAGGAAGAATAGTTCTTTGGAAGGAACACATTTAAAGGGACTCAAAAGTGATAAGAACATCGCGTTCAAGTAATCCCATAGAGTTTTCCATGTCAATTACTAGATCTAAATCAAAGGAAGATGAGAAAACAGTGAGAGGCTCACTTACATTGGTAACTGAAAACATGGGACCAATTGCCACATAATTAACCGTGGTAGGGTAGATACCACTTTAGAATCAGGCACATTTAGGGGTGCCATATTATTGGTAGTTGAAACAAGACTAGGGAACGAAAGATGGTCTATAGTCACAATATTTCGATTGTGAGGGAAAGACATCACGTGAAAGTGTGTCGATACGATAACTTTCATTGCATAAACATAGTCGCACCCAAGGAGTAAATTGAAATCCAAGGGACCTCGAACTACCATAAGATCAATATAGATATTTTTACCTTCCAAGGTAATAGAAAACTTAGGAAGGATATGTTACACTAAAATATCGTCACCATGATTATTTGTAGTCAGTATGGGTCTATCATCACTTGTACTGTCCTCCTAAGCAAGTCTAAAACCTCAGCTCTTCAAATCAAGCTTTGGAAGTGGGAGAAAGACATTAAAAATCAATGTAACTCTGGTTCCGCACTTTCTCTCATGGTCACCTGCGGTCCCGCACCTTCTGTGTACAAAAGCTGCGTACCTACCCGCTCTGTCCCTAATGGTGTAGGTGTGGACCCCTGTGAAAGTCAAAAAGCGCAAGTTTTATCTTAAAAAACTCACTTTGGATTAATTCTAGAGTTTTCTAGAAGGAATTTTGACGTGGATTATTCGCTCTGAGGTGGTTCATGCATCCCAAAAGAGAAGGAGCTAATCCCTTGACTAAAGGAGCTATCCCTTTGAAGGAGGGCTTTATCCCTTTGATGGAGGACCTAGTAACTTCCCTCCATTGCACTATAAATATAGGCATTGGGGTGAGGACTAGGGAGGTTAGAAGCTGAACATTTTGAGGGTAAATGCTGGTGAAATTAAGACTCTTTGGTTGAGCTTGAGAGGAGAGATCACATACCTCTTGGTTCCATTGGAGAGTGAGTGAAGCTTGTCAAAGTAGAGGAGACATCTTGTTGGACCCTGGGAGGAGCTTGTACAGCGTCAAGGCAAAGGTTGTAAAGTTCTTCTTCTTTTGAATTAATACAATCAAACTCATTTTTCTCAACAAGTATCTTATGTTATTTGTTTCATGGACTCCTTGACTTTCATGTTAAATATGTTTTATGCAATTGGTTTTTCAGGTGCTATTTAATTTGTTTACCTTTTTTGTGTTTGCAGATTCGCGAAAAGGAGCTCATTTGGATCAAAAGAGAGAGGGCATCCACAAGCTTGCGTTGGACCAAAGGTAGGCCCTAAAAACACTTGTTTGCTATTGTTTATTGAAGAATATTTAGAGAAAGATAGTGTCTGGTTGGTTTGCTTGTCGTTAGGTCTTCTTTAGATTCTAGGAAGGTCTATCTTGTCCGCAAGATTGACTCATTCCATGCGACAAAATGGCGACTCCACTGGGGAACTTGATTGTTTTCCTTGTCTATACTTTGACCTGAGAAACTGTATTTTTTGTTTCTGTTTATGACTTGATGATTGTGGGATTGGGTGAATTTAGTTAATTTTGAGTTAGTTTTCATTTTTCATAGTTTTGGGAGAGGTACGCACCCTCTGAGTTAAGCACAGTGCGTACCTGTACGCACTTTTGCTTTGTGCACAGAGCGTGGATGCACCTGTGTAAATAGGTTGCCTGCGTACCCTGTCAAAATTTTGAAAATTTTAAATTTTTCTCTTTTTTATCAGTTTAGAATTTGTTTATAGGTTTTAGCCATTGCCCAGACCTGCTTGTTCCCTGTCAAAAACTTTCCTTGGTTTAATTTCATTAGCATTAGGGTTTTAGGTGGAATTCTTAGGAATTTTGCTTGTTGGGTTGTTTTTCGTTTTTGATTGTGTAGTGGCTCTGAGCTTAGAAGCCGTAGGGACCTCAAATTACCTTGGTGTCTACCAGTCTTCTTATGAGTCTGACCATTTATGAAATCTCCCCTTGTTGAGGAATCCGCTTTGAGTTTTCTCATTTCAAAATTTCGAAAAGCTTGTAGTTGAAAGTTTGGAATTTTCATTTTTTAAAAAGAAAACGAAAGATTGGTTGTTTTTTGACTAATTGTGATTCTGCATAAGTTAGTCCTTAGCTCACATTTAGCTAAGTAAAACATCCTCAAAAAGACTTTTAGTAGGCTTTGACTTCAAGTAGCTTTTTATAGTTTGTAGCTCTCAAAGTTAGTCATTTTCATTAGTTTTGAGTGTTTTATTTACAAAATATAAAAAACAAAATCTCTTTTGGAAAAGTTTGTTTTTTGTAGTGATTGAGCGCTTTGAAAAGAAAAGGGAAAATTGTGTGAAATAGCTAGTTGTCTCGTTTTGAGTGCTTTGGAAAGGAAAAGCTCTTCTTTTAATTTGTTTAATTGAGAAAGATTTGTGTTTACAAAGTATTTGCATTCTCAAACTCTTTCTTAGTTTAGAAGTTCATCGAAGAGAAAAGATTGTTTAAATCATCTTAGGTGCATCTTTTTAGTGATTTCGAGTCGAGTCTTTACACCACGAGTTTCATCTCTGCCACCTCTTGACTCAAACAACAACCACTAAAATTAACGCTTAAAGTAAAATTCACCTAGTAACATTTTATTTCTAGGGCTCTGATACACCAACTTAGCTTAGGCTAGTGTCTTGGAGTAGGAGAGTAATTAACTCTCCAAGACAGTAAAAACAAACAAGTAGCTGTATCTTGTGGTAGGAAGAAATCCAATTGTTGCATTTATGCTCTGAGAAAGCTCCTCTTAAAGGAGAAGCACGAGATCGTGTCTGAACCAGTGTGGGAATCAATCCTTCCTCATTGGGAACGATGCCAGATATTCACGTATTAAAAACGGTAAACCTCGAATTAACCATTGTCGAGGAGCCTGGGGTCACTTTTTGGTAAACCTTGGATTATGTCAAGGAGCCTTCAAGGGGATTGAGCTTGCTACTCTGCCCTTGCGTGCGTATCGGATCGTAGACTGTTCCCCCAGGTTTATTTGTCTCAGTTGGTAACCTTAGTGGCCATATTCTTTAGGATTCTTCCTAAGGTGACAGTGGTGGGAAGATCCCACTATACCTGGAGCAGACGTCGGCTAGACTCACTTGGATTTTCTGGGGGGTTCACTTCACTCGAGACGGTTAAGTGGAGGAACTTGGTCCAGTCTATTCATTAAGCAGGTTGCCGGGGTAACTGTTCCAACTACCATTTCTGTACTGAATTCTGCGACGTTGGATTTCATCACCAACTAGTGTTTTCGGTCCGGAAAGTTACTGTTTGTGTGTGTTTGATCTCTAGATTCTTTAGGCGTGTGATTCAAATTTGTTTGGTTCTTTAGAGGCTTTAGGTGTTTTTCATTGAGATTTTACTTTGTTTGCGTGTGAAGTAGTTAAAAGTTTTTAACTGTGGCTGAATTACCAAGACAGTCCCATAGACTTCGGGGCCAGTCTCCTGAGTTTGTAACCGTGGCTGATTTATTGAGGAAGTCTCGTAGACTTCGGGGCCAACCTCCTGAAGAAGTCCCGAGCCATCTTGAAGGCTTGAAAGTCCTCGTAACTCCTAGTGGCAGTAAAGTTGGGTCACCTGAAGAAGGAGAGTCTTCGTTGGTTGTACATCCTGATTACCAAACTCTAGTAACAGGTTATAATCCTGAATCTATTTCAGTTTCTGAACATGCTGGTAGCTTTTCATCTACTAGTGATATAGGTGAAGAACCTGAGATATCTGAACCTGTTACTCCAACATCGGGGTTTGTCTCTCCAACTTCTAGTGGTCCTAATTCACCTAGGGTAGAAAGAGTAATCACCGAAAATCTTCCTTCTGGTTTGATAGCTATTGAAGAACTTGCTCCGGAAGAAGAAGTAGGCATCCCTATCCCTGAAAATCAACCTGTTATTGATCTAAGGGAGCGTGAATCAATTTTTTACAGTCCACCTAGAAGTACTACTTGGTATCTTTCTTTGACTAATTATTTGGAAAACCCAGCATTAAGTTTTTCACCACTTCGTGCTCCTTATCACCCTAGAGGTTTTTATACTCCCGTAAATATGTCAGGTCATTCGTCCATGTTTACTCAATCGCCTGAATCTTTTTTGTACAGAGGTCCTTCTGTTCCCTCTGGGTATCAGTCACTTTTTGGTACTTTTTCGGGAGCATCTCCTCAACCTATTGAACAAGGGTTATTCACTGGAAGCAATGGTGCAAAGCCGTTGAGCGTAGAAGACATTCTTATGATGTCAGGTTCTATTCCCAATTCTCAACCTCAAGGTGGCCAGTTACCGCCTGGGGGGCAGCTTCAATTAACGCTTGGGGGGCAACCTCAAGGTACACAATTTGCATCTGGGGAGCAACCTCAAGGACAGTACATACCTACGGTACAATACGTTCCTCAAGGTCAACCCCAGACTCAATATGTACCCCAAGGTCAACCCCAGTATCAATTTATACCTCAAGGTCAACCCCAGTATCAGTACGTGCCTCAGGGGTATCTACCTTAAGGTCAGTACTCGAACCAAGGTTTCCAACCACCCCAAGGTCAATCTTGTGTTCAAGGAACGGGAAATGTACCTTTCAATTATCAATCCTACCCTCAACCCGGTTATGGTCCTCAATATTCTCAACCTGTTATGGGTCAGTACCCCGGAATGAACATAGTGTGGGATCCATCGCAAACTCAACAGGTGTTGCAGCCAAGTGTACAGTTGTCATCTCAAATTGGACAACCCTTAGTTTCTGGTTCACTCCAGCAACCAGTCCAGTCTAACATTCAAACTTCTGTACCTTCGGTAGTTTCTCAGTCTGGGCCTACTGCGCCTCGTACTCCATCTCAAACGACTGCTGCAACTGCCGCAACATCTGTTCAATCTACCCCACCTACTTCTGGAGTATCGACAGCTCCGGTTTCTACTGTTCTTGTATCTACTCCTCAGACATCTTTACCACCGTCTGGATCCACGATTCAAACTACGGTTCAGATGCCTGTAGGACAACCTGGTTTAAGTACGATTGTCACAAGTCAACCTCAATTCACCTATCAACTGTACCAGGGACAGTACCAATTCGGTCCTGCTGTCCAGCAGCCAGTTTATCAGTATCAACCGTATCCTGGGTACACTTATCAACAACCTCAACAACCTCAGTATGGTCCGGTTAATCCTGGTTTTCCGGGAGGATACAATATCCTGAACGCGATTCCTATTCCTAGTTATCCCAGATATCCTCCTCCTGGGGCTGGTATCATGACCCAGAGTTTTAGGGATCCTAATCGGCAACTACCATTTATCACAACTTTGGACTTACCTGATTTGTCGCGCCTAACGAACGATTCGATTAATTATCTTCCGTTTTGGCCGCCAATGCCGAATAAGTTGCCAGTGACATTCCCAAGTTCGAAGGTAAATCTGGAGAGGACCCGTCGAACCATGTGATGACTTACCACCTCTGGTGTGTGTCTAACTCCATCACAGATGATTCGATCCGTCTTAGACTTTTCCAGCGCACTCTAATTGGTCTCGCGTCCAAGTGGTACATTGAGTTACCGCGAGGCACTTTTTATAATTTTAGTCAGTTAGCTACCTCGTTTTTAACTCATTTTCAGTTGCCAGTCAGATATGACAATGGCACGGAATTGTTAACTTCGCTTAAACAATCGACATCCACGTACATTTCAGATCAAATCTTGGCTGAGTGGTTTGTAAAATCTTTGTTGCCCAGGATCACTGAAGATGTTGCTAAAGCCGGAGTTGTTACTGAGGAGCAAGTGATTGCTCAAGCACAGTACCTTGACTTGGTCTATACTCAGTCAGGTACGTTACACGAAAAGATCCCTGATCTTCTCAAGTCAAATCAAATCACTGCAGCTCCTTCGGGATCTCATGCCGCTGACGGTATGATTGGTACGGTTAACACTAAAAGTAAGAAGAAGTCTTCCAAGAATTCTTCTCCTATCATAACCTTGCCTAATTCCCCGACAGGAGATTCTTCTGCAGAGGTTTCCGCCGATATTCACGTTGTAGAGTCATCTACAGCTAAATCAAAATCCGGTGGGAAGAAGAAAGGAAAGAAGAAAAATAAAATGGACAAAAGTTCAAAAGAGAAATCTGAAAAGGCGGAATCCAATGATGAAAAGCGCAAACCTCGTTATCCATGTCTCATTTGTGACGATGAACATTTTACAAGAGACTGCCCTCATCGAGCAGAGGTTGCAAAGATCGTCAAAGGTTCCCAAACTCCTGCTGTTTTGAAGGATCCATTTCCAAATCAAGATAGCAAGATGATAGGTTCTTCCTCGAGTGCCAATGAAGAACCCATATTGATGTTGTCCCATGTAAGGATTGTGACTCGATCACAAGATTATGGCAGTAAAAGTCCTGTTGATGGTAAAGAAGCAGAATCTTCTCATTCTAATCCATCAACCTCAGCTTCCGGTTCCGATCCACTACAGATCGAGAAACCTAATCCAGACTTAGTAATCAAACCGCCCGCCAAGGGTATACTTTGAAAGTCAGCTTTCAATCCACATGCGAGAGCGGCTCAGAATTATAACATTGTTGAGGATTTAGCTGTTTCACCCTCAGCAATGTCGGCTTTGGAAGTGCTGCAATCATGCCCAGCACAACGTAAATTACTTTTGTCGGCTATAGGAGCTGTTGATGTTCAGGACCCGAACCTAATAATCTTTGATCTAGAAAATAGTACACCGCGTTTGCCTCATCAAATGGCTTTCCAGATCCCAGTGATAGTAAAAAACAGGCCTATTCATCGGACTGTAATTGATGAAGGAGCTTCAACGTGTATTATGTCGATACAGTGTTGGAGATCGCTTGGTTCTCCTTCACTAAATCAATCCCCGACAATTCTTAAGGCCTTTGATGGCCGTGGGTTTCATCCTTTTGGCATTCTACAGGATTTGCCTATAGGGGTTGAAGGAAAAACCGTTAGTCTAGATGTGGAGGTGGTTGATGCCCCTCTAGACTACAACCTTCTCTTGGGTCGAAGTTGGTCTTACGCTATGACAGCGGTCGTTTCATCGGTCTTTAGAGTAATAAAGTTTCCACATAATGGAAAGATCGTAACAATAGACCAGCTGGCTTACTTTTCATCCGACCCAGCCTCTTCGGAGAGTATTCAGCATGTCGGTAAATCGACTATCCCATATAAGGATGTTGGAGTAGGATTAGTTAAAGATGCCGGTTTACTGGGAACTTTTCCTTTTCCTCCAATCAACGCATCATCTTCATTTGCAACCATTCATATGATTACATCAGACACCATTTTTTATGACGATCCTTGGATCGTTCCTTCTGAATCTAAAATAGACTCATTTGGTAATTCCATGCCTTTGAGTCCATATGAAATTGCCTATGAAGCTGTGCAGTCTTTTGTCGACCCGTGTTCAACTGAAAATGACTTAATGAATGTGGTCCGTGAGGAATCACTTTTCACCTCAACCTCGGATTTAACTACGTTTTCTGAACTTGTTCACTCTGATGAGAAAATTTGTGAAATCCTATGTGTAGATGATTTACCATGGGAAGATCTCCATCACAGATCTTCGTTTTTACCTGAGGATGATCATTTTGAAAATGATTTCTCATCAATCTTTACGACTGAATATGTCAAGGAACCTCAGAATCCAATGAAACATCCCGATTCGGAGTTAAATTTGGGAAACATCTCTCGAACTATCCCCATTGACATTTCGGTTAAGCCCAGAATTGTTGAGAACATTCATATAGGTGCCTCATGTACAGATGACGAAATTCGATTATATAAGGCCCTATTTCAAGAATTCCGCGACGTGTTTGCCTGGTCCTATGAGGAAATGCCAGGAATTGATCCCGCAATTGTTGTTCATGAGATCAAGACTTACCCGAACGCTAAACCCGTCCAGCAACGTTTGCGTCAGATTCACCCACGAAAAGCTGCTGCAATTAAAGCAGAAGTTGAGAAACTGTTGAAAGCAGGTTTCATTTATCCGATCCTGTTAACGGATTGGGTATCGAATATTGTTCCGGTTAACAAAAAACAGGGGACAATAAGAATATGCATCGACTATAGGGATATTAATCGAGCCTATCCAAAGGACAACTACCCAACTCCCTATATCGATCAAATCATTGATGATTGTGCCGGCAGCGAAATATTTTCCTTTATGAACGGTTTTTCCAGATACAATCAAATCAATATTCTACCTGCCGATCAACCAAAAACGGCTTTCATTTGTCCATGGGGGACATTTGCTTATTGCAAATTACCTTTTGGGCTTAAGAATGCCGGAGCAACTTTTCAGAGGGCGATGTCTTATGCGTTTCATGACATCAAGCACATTGTGCAACCCTACCTCGATGACTTGCCGGCTCATTCATTACATCGAGCTGATCACCTCGTCCATTTACGAGCAATCTTTATGAGGTGTAGGCATTATCGTATTCGGTTGAACCCACACAAATGTGTCTTCTGTATAGAAACAGGTCGATTGCTGGGATTTGTAGTTTCGAAAGCCGGCATTCGCGTTGATCCCTCGAAGGTCGAAGCCATTATCAATTTGCCTCCTCCTTCGAGTCTTCGCCAACTCCAAAGTTTGTAGGGGAAAGCAAACTTTTTACGATGATTCATTCCTAACTACGCCGAGGTTACAAAGGGTTTTACACGGTTGTTGAAAAAAAATACTCAATTTTCTTGGGATGAGATAGCTCAGAAATCTTTTGATGCACTCAAACACGCGTTGACCCATGCACCGTTGTTGCATCCTCCCAACTACAACCAGGATTACTTCTTGTATTTCGCCGCCTCCCATTCCACCATTGGAATGGTCTTAGTTCAGGAAGATGAATTTGGAATGGAACATGTGCTATATTACCTTAGTCGAACGTTAAATCCAACTGAGCTAAAATACTCACATGTGGAGAAATTGGCATTGGCAGCCGTTCAAGCTGTCCAACATTTTCGTCACTACATTTTACTACGTAAAACTACGGTAATTTCGGATTGCAACCCTATGATCTACATTTTGACCAAACAATTGCTAGGGGGAAAGTACTCTAAATGGATTGTTATCCTGCAGGAGTTCGACTTGGAGTTTGAGAAATCTAAGTCTAAGAAATCTTTAGTTTTTGCAGAATTAATGTGTGACTTCCCGCGTGCTGACACGGAAACTGTGGCAGAGGAGCCCATTGCGGACAAATCTTTGTTTCTAATCAGCACTTTAGATCCGTGGTATGGGGATATCATCACCTATCTCCAGACCCAATCCTTTCGGCCAGAAATTTCAAGGTCGGAACGTCGGAAAATTCGATTCCAGTCCCAACAATTCAAAATTATTGGAGATACTCTTTATCGCCGTGGGGCGGACTCTATTTTTCGACGTTGCTTAACTCACGAAGAGGCTGAGAGGGTTCTAAATGACTGTCACTCTGGAGCGTGTGGCGGTCATATGTCTGGGTATGCCACAGCCCAAAAGATATTGCGCGCTGGCTATTTCTGGCTGTCCTTGTTTAAAGATTGTATTACAGCGGTCCGAAAATGCCACAACTGCCAGATTTTTGATCATAAGATGCGCGCTCCACTAGCTCCTCTCCACCCTATAATTTCCGTTGGTCCTTTTTCCAAATGGGGTATCGATTTTATTACATGTAACCCTCACTCGGTGGGGGGCATGCGTATATCATCCTTGCGGTAGATTATTTTACTAAGTGGGCCGAGGCGATGCCTACATTCGAGGCAGACAGCAAGACAGCTGCAATTTTCGTGTTCAATCATATAATTGCTAGGTTTGGTGTCCCACAAGCGATAATCACTGATCATGGGCGTCATTTTCGAAACGTTATGATGACCGAACTTACAGGCCAGCTTGGTTTACGTCACGATAGTTCAACTCCTTATTATCCACAAGCAAATGGTCTGGTTGAATCCATCAACAAAGTTTTAGTTATCATGATCCGACGAATCATTGGGATTCATCGGTCGAATTGGCACAACATGCTATTTTCCGCGCTTTGGGCGTACCGAACTTCAGTAAAAACATCAACAGGGTTCACTCCTTTCCAACTAGTCTATGGTTTGGAAGCTGTGTTACCCATTGAGTGCGAAATCCCTTCACTGCAAATGGCCATTGAGTTACTTCCAGCTACTTCCGAAGAGGAAAAGCATTTGTTATACTTAGCTCAATTAGATGAGAATCGACGTGATGTTGCATTGGCGATCGAGACTCACGCAAAACGTATGAAAGCTCAGTATGATCGGAATGTGACCCCTCGAAATTTTTCGGAAGGAGACCTAGTGTTATTGTATGATCAAGCTAATGATAAATTAGGCGCTGGGAAATTCGTTCCTATGTGGCATGGTCCCTATATTTTTAAGCGAAAGCTAGCAAAAGGGGCCTATGAATTGGTAGACTTTGATGGGGACTCTTTGGGTAAACCCAGAAATGGCCTTTACTTGAAGAGGTACTATGCTTAAAAGAATGGGGTATGGAGATTTTTAGTTAGGATAGTTTTTCTTTCTAGCTGGTGTGTTTTATTTTAAAAACAAAAGTGTGCTTAGCTTAGAGAGTGTTTTTCCGTCATTTTTCCTGCTTATCTTGGTTTTACTCTTGATATTGCAGATGTCGATGCCTCTCCAAACATACATTGGATTTGCTGATTGTGCTTGTCGTAATACACAGAACATCTCTTCCGCAGCTTGGGTTATCTATTCGCCCTCTGACGAGTTAGTTTCTATGCATGGGGTAAGCCTCGGTCAAACAACAAACAATATTGCAGAGTACAGTGCAGTGATTGAGTTATTGTCTGAATCTATTTCATTTGGGATTCAGAGTTTGATAGTGAGGTTAGATTTTGAACTCGTTTTGTTACAGCTTAATAGAGTGTATGCCATTAGAAATCCAGTGTTATTAAGATTATTTTTGAGAGTGCGTCTCTTGGAACGTGAGTTTGATTATATTGAATATCAGCATATTCCAAGGTCTTTAAATACATTAGCAGATGCAATTGCTTCTCGAATGTTAAATAGACATTTGCAATAATCATACATGTAAATTTAAAACCATTCCATAATATGATTTACAAGATAAGCCGGTAATAGTGATATATATATAGGAGTGTGTCAAAAAATACATCGTCTTCGATCATAGGTTGAAAAACACCTTATGATCGGCAAAAATGATAAGTACAAAAAACAAAAATATCACATGTGCCCACAAAAGGCGATCATCCTATCACTGGTGATGATCTCTATAAGAAACCACTGCCCAAGCCACCTTGCAAAGGAACCTCCTAAAAGGTCCCGGGACTCCAATCACATAGCGCTGAAGTCGACGAGGAATGTCGTCTATAGTGGTCTCAGGAATATCTCCTGTCAAGCGCTCAAGATGACTCTCCAACTCGGCCAAAACTTCTGCTGATTCGTCTTGTGGGGCTGGCGCGGGTGCAACTGGTTGCCTCCTCTCGAAAGGCCGGAGAGCGGCTGGTCGCTGTGGACCCACATCTGCATTTGAAATTTTTACTATCAGTTTCGAGACGATGGAAAAATAATTTTTTTTTTTAGGAAAAGTTGAAAAGGATTTTACCTGACTCGTCCCACTACTCTCCTGGTGGAAGAGCCATGTCTGGGTCTCCACGGAAATCCATCCCAGCGTAAGGGAAGTCCTGAATGGAAAAAACCTGACTTTCCAACCATTGGAAATACTCAGGTTTGAACCGAGCAACTTCTGTCCTCTCGTCCGGGTGATGGGCCATGACTGCGACCCATCGCATCAGTTTGAAATAAGAAGTCGTCCCTGGGTTGAATAGTTGGATTTCAGAGCATTTGAGTTTGGACTTCACTCTTCCTATATGATAAATGAAATCGTCATCTACTACAGACTTTGCACTTTAGGGGGCAATCTGTTACACTAAAATATCGTCACCATGATTATTTGCAGTCAGTATGGGTCTATCATCACTTGTACTGTCCTCCTAACCAATTCTAAAACCTCAGCTCTTCAAATCAAGCTTTGGAAGTGGGAGAAAGACATTAAAAATCAATGTAACTCTGGTTCTGTACTTTCTCTCATGGTCACCTGCGGTCCCGCACCTTTTGTGTACAAAAGCTGCGTACCTACCCGCTCTGTCCCTAACGGTGTAGGTGCGGACCCCTGTGAAAGTCAAAAAGCGCAAGTTTTATCTTAAAAAACTCACTTTGGATTAATTCTAGAGTTTTCTAGAAGGAATTTTGACGTGGATTGTTCGCTCCGAGGTGGTTCATGCATCCCAAAAGAGAAGGAGCTAATCCCTTGACTAAAGGAGCTATCCCTTTGAAGGAGGACCTAGTAACTTCCCTCCATTGCACTATAAATATAGGCATTGGGGTGAGGACTAGGGAGGTTAGAAGCTGAACATTTTGAGGGTAAATTCTGGTGAAATTAAGACTCTTTGGTTGAGCTTGAGAGGAGAGATCACATACCTCTTGGTTCCATTGGAGAGTGAGTGAAGCTTGTCAAAGTAGAGGAGACATCTTGTTGGACCCTGGGAGGATCTTGTACAACGTCAAGGCAAAGGTTGTAAAGTTCTTCTTCTTTTGAATTAATACAATCAAACTCATTTTTCTCAACAAGTATCTTATGTTATTTGTTTCATGGACTCCTTGACTTTCATGTTAAATATGTTTTATGCAATTGGTTTTTCAGGTGCTATTTAATTTGTTTGCCTTGTTTGTGTTTGTAGATTCGCGAAAAGGAGCTCATTTGGATCAAAAGAGCGAGGGCATCCACAAGCTTGCGTTGGACAAAAGGTAGGTCCTAAAAACACTTGTTTGCTATTGTTTATTGAAGCATATTTAGAGAAAGATAGTGTCTGGTTGGTTTGCTTGTCGTTAGGTCTTCTTTAGATTCTAGGAAGGTCTATCTTGTCCGCAAGATTGACTCATTCTGTGCGACAGGATCCCTAAAGGTTCACTAATGGTTTTGTTAAAAGCTTTCATATTCTGCGTAATAGGCCCAAGTTGAGGGGAACCCAAAGCTTTCCAAGAAGTTGAGGATAAAATACTAACAAAAGCACCTTCATCTACATGTGTGCGATGTATGTCCCTACCACTAGCCTTGACAATGATTTGGAAAGGGATGGAGGAAGGAAGACGAGGTTCTGTCAGTCTATTCCAATCAAAGGAAAAGACCTTAGTACTTGGAGGGGGTTCTGTAGAAACAGGTGAAATGCCCCCCAGCATAGAAGAATCTGATGTAACAAGAAGAACCTGAGAGGTATGAAGTTTAGTCTCTAAAGAGAGAGTGGGATCGACCGAATGTGAAATTGAATCGACCACTTGATCAACCAATGGATCATCAACCTGAGTGATATGAGTTTCACTCTCCAATGGAAGAGTGGGATCGACTGTACTTGAAATTAGATCAATCAATCCATCAGTTTACGATAACTAGTTGGAAATTCTTGTTGTGGAACAGTAAGGTTTTCCAACAATTTTGAGGCTTCATCCATGTGAGGGTTGTCGAGCGATAAAAAGGTGTCTTTTTAACTCCTAATTACCTTCACATTAATTATCAACCCAGGGAGGACTTCTTATTTCAAGAGTGTCCTTAGTCTGAGGTGACTATTTACTCAAGAGTAATGTTTTGCAATATAGTGCTTAAAATCCAAAAGTAAATGAATGCTTGAAAAATAAATCTAACAATAACATAAACCCAAATACTCTGAAATCCAACTATTCACTCAGCAAACATCAATTGAGGATACAGTAGCAATAACTCATTCCTCTAGAGATTGATGCAATTGAAATCAAAATAGAACAAGATAATCAATCTGGGAACGAGGAAGCAATAACCAATGTTCTCTAAAATTGACAGTCCTACTCTAAATCAATTAAAAGGAAATAGAAATTGAACTAAAGCTGCCATTGAAAGTAAACTAGGAAAATTCTTTAAAAGAAAACTATTGCAATTAATCAACATAAATGAACAACAAAGTAAATGGGCAACAAACTGTAATTAAAGGAATCTGAACAACAAACTCTAATTAATGGAAATGAACAACAACAAAGCCAAATTAATAGCAATCTTTACTTTAAGAATAAATCAGATAGCACACGGAAATAGAATAGCATTGATTAATGATGGAATATGAGACAACGCTGGAAAGTCAAATATAAATACATAATAAATTAACACACAACACACCTTAATGATAATCTGTTATGGCAATCCAATTGTCAGTTTTAGTTATAAATAATACGATTGTATTTTAGAATGGAATAGCAACGTTCCTAAATTCAACAATTGCAAGAAAATATAATCTCTAAGATGAATTCAGTAATACCAATTAAAGAGTGTTACAACACGGATACGCTGTAATTGAACAACAATACATTCTATAAGGACCAGCAATGTTATATCAATGATTAAAAGAACAGCAATGCATTACCAAGTCAAGGGGAATCAATATGACATTCCTGTCATAGAGAATGATATTACTCAATTGAACATAAATCATATATAATAGAACCATGATGTAAAATAATAGAACATACCAGATTAACAAATAAAGTTGATAATGAAAACCACGCATAAACCAAAGAGATAATATACAGCAGCAACACAATCCACCAGAGGCTGGGCCCTTAGCCGCTAGTAGATGTTGCTGGGTTACTTCACGATCAAAGATGGAATGGCAACCATATTTATATTAAAATATCAAAGCAGAGTTATATTGGATTACAAAAAGAAATCTCTCCATCTCTCAGCCATTATCCATTCTCTCTGCCATCCTCAATTCCGAATCTCTAATTCATCCTGAATTCCATCATTCGAATCCATCCCCCTCTCTGATCTCTATTTCCATTTAAATAGAGAGAGATCACAGAGAAGTTACAACAGAGATAATTACAACATGATTTCTATTACAAAATTAGATTGTTTCCAACCAATTGATCAACAAGAAGATATATTTCCATCCATCTTTCAACAAGAGCAAGGCGAATTTGGCTTTGCAGCTGAGATTTGGAAAACGGCCACATAGCGAATCTAAGAAAATCGTGCTCAAATAACCCTGCGTTTCTCTCAATACAAGCTGAATTTGGGCAAACCGTTCTTCGTTAAAGTTAATTTGGTCCATTCTGGACAAAACCCATGTTCTAGATTTTCCAGATTCATCTTCATTTGCTCAGAATCTCAACCGTAAAACTGTCACTTCTTATTCCAGCGCATTTCTGAGTTGGCACTTTTAATGATCAAATCTTCAATCTGGAAATTATCTTGGAGGCTAAAAATGGTGAATAATGTTATAACCAATTTATTAAACTTTCATTGATAAAATCATGCATAATCATCAATTTATTAGAAATAAAGGAGAATAAATAATATTTTTACATAAGAGCATAAATCATTGTAAAATAGAATTATATGATAAATTATGATAAATGACGTGATGAAGAATGGTAGAAATGGGTGGAATAAGCGTTCAAAAGTGACAATAATAATGGTATATTAACGACCCAACATACCCCCACACTCAATATGTTTCATTTCCTCATGCAACCCAAAGACAAAAGCCATGTGTTATCCAAGCAATAAAAAAATTTGTTCATCCCAGCTCATGAAATGGATAGATCAAATGAATTCTTTCTTAATTAATGAATATTCACTTTTAGCACTCTTGATGAAGGCATAACAATTTTTACATTGACGTTCAAGTTATGTGCATATGAAGTTGCAGCAAAATATGATATAAGTGACATCAACCTTCATTAACCATTTTCCAAAAAACTACGAACTAGAATTTGTTGAATTTTTGCAAGTAGATTTGTAATATATGAATGCCTCTATGATCCAAAAATCAGATCGTTTTGAGGCACGGATCATGAGATATAAACAAAATGGCTGTAGGTGATAGTGCATGATTTCCGAAATTTTATGAACCAATTTAATTTGAAATTATCTGGGGTTGTATATTTTAATAATATCTCTGTGTTTTCCAAAAATCACAAGAATTGAGTTCATAATTTGAAAAATGTTATGGAAATCAATTTCTGCACTGTGTAAAAATGAAATTATATGCCTTAAATGAGGAAGAAAGTAGAAAACATCCATCATGCGTAGCAATTCCTCCCCCTCTCTGAAGATTTAGCATGTCCTCATGCAATGCTAGAAGACAAATAGAGGTGGTTGCTACTAGCTGTTGAATTCGATGCGTGGTGTAAAACAACATGGAATAAGGGAGGTGTTGAGAATGAATAAGAATAGCAATGGATGATAAAGACTATGAATGGCATGGTTACAAGAAAGAAATGAACGAAAGCAACACTCCCCCAAAACTGAAAGATGATATGCCGCTGAATAATGTGGGAAGTGGTAAAGATGTGGAATGAATGATGATAAATAATGCTCAAAATGGATTTTCATTAAATTCTCCTAAATTCGTAATAAATTAGAAAATTATGCTATTTTACCTCAAGTTTTACCTCCAAAAAGAAAAATGTGAAATGACATATATGTACTGTCATTTGTTGAAGCTGAAGTAGGCAGAGTTGGTACTGAAAGTGATGCAAAAGGTGGAATCCAGGCAAACACATCATATCTGAAGAATTGTTCACGTTTCCGAGCCTCTTAGGTTAAGTGCAATAGTGTGGTCATGCTACGAATAGAATTCTGCCCATACTTTTTTTTTCTCGTTAACAAAGCACTATTTGGCATACAATGTTCTTGAATCCATAGTGTTAGTTTTGAATAGCAACAGATTAAGATGTATGCAAAAATTTCAATCAGAAAAACTTGTGTATACAGGCAATACTAATATGTTGTCAAATCAAGAAGTAATGGTAGAGTGCAGTAATCATATCGCATGCAATCCCATAATGCATACATTCCCCCCTCCAATTGGAAAAGTGATCCCATGACCATAAAGCATATGAAAGGTGTTGTGTTGATGACAAGGCAAGGGAATGAACAATATTGCTGTAAATAAAGCAAAGTACACATATCAATGATAATGAGAGTTATGGTTATAATGAGAGCAGAGTGTGTAAAGATAGTTATGAATAAAAGATAGGACACTTTGGATTGATGATAAGTTATGAAAAAGAGAAAAAGGACAAAAATATGCAAAAAGGATGCTTTACTGACGGTTTCTAGCTGAAAATGATGTGATTGATCATAAGACAATTTCTCATGCATAAAGGTTCAAAACAGGGAAAAAAATTAAGGAAATAACTTCTCTGATAAAAAGAAATAATAAGAAAAGGGTATTATAGTAATAATTGACGATAAGATATAAATTCAATACCATAAGCAAAGCCGCTGTTGCCAGCATGCGTCCATAGCCTCGGCAGGGTTGCTTTTTAACCCATATGAGCCAGGATCCTCAATTTATAAATGGAGAGTTACAGTTCTGTTCCACAGAAGAGATTAGTGTGTTAGCGTGGTAACCAGATAACCACACTTCCATTCACTGGGATGTAGCAAAAGTGATCAGGCCGGCTCGTGATGAGACCACCTGTTCCAAGGATAATTTGGCTATCCAATGGATCATCACCCTGGTGTGGTGGCCATAATGGGAATGTCACTTTGTTACAGCCTTATGAACATGGTAAGTTGGCTCGTAATGACACCCCCTATCCTCCATATGCGAACAAAATTTTGTTGTTATTACACATTTTTGTGATAAAAAAGAGGGAGGCTCAGTACTCCTTAAGAGCAGGGATGGTGGAAGAAGTTGAACATGTCAATAGAAAAAAATATACCCATAATCTCATTTATTATAGACAGTGAAGATTATAACCAAGAAGAATGGAACCAACATGGTATTAAAATGATCAATCAATATCTTGTACAACAGAAAATAATGCAGTAAAGTAATATATAAATAATTGTGTCCATTTTGAAAATAAGCTATTATCAAGGAGCTTTTCTGTTAAAGATCATAATGTAAATGATATTAACTCGATTCAATAGAATCCATAATTCTTGTCCTCATAAAAATGGTGTACTTCATGCCATGAAGGGGAATCAGTAAAATGTGGTTGAGATGAACTAGGAATAATCCTACAAGAAGAAGAAAGGGTTGCTCTCAAAAATACTCCCAAAGTGTTGCTCTTTTGAAGGAACATCAAAAACACTAAAAAAAGTGGTATTCCTTGTAGGGAACAACAAAGGAAATGCACACCAAAAAGAAAAGATACACATAAAAAAGTGTGAAAATGCAAATGCTGTTCCCTGGAAAAAGGAACAGCAAAAATGAAAAGTGTCGTTCTTTTGGAAAAGGAACAACAAAAATGCAAGTGCCATTTCTTTGGAAAAGGAACAGAAAAAATGAAAAGTGTCGTTCCTTTGGAAAAGGAACAGCGAAAATGAAAAGTGTCGTTCCTTTGGAAAAGGAACAGCAAAAACACAAGTGCCGTTCCTTTGGAAAATGAACAGCAAAATGAACCGCGAAAAAGGAACAACAAAATGAACCGTGGAAAAGGAACGACAAAATGAACCGTGGAAAAGGAACAACAAAATGGAAAATCATAAAATGAAAGCATGCAAAAAACAAATTAGCTATTCACGGCATTGATGCTAAGGATGACTTACACTTTGAATGAAGCAACACGTGAAACACAAAATATAAAAAAGAAACAACAAGAAACAGTATGTAAATAAATAAATTAAGTTACAACAACGATGATAGTATGTAAAAAAAATGATCTCTTTGAAAAATGTTTTGGCAGCAGTGACATGACATAAATCTTCAAATGGAAATAAATTCTTCATTTCTTCTATTATGGATCCATTGGGTAATGAGTTGGATGAAATTCCTTTGTTTCATTTAAAATTTCTTTCAAGAATCACTCGTCCATAAATTGACATTCTTTTTCTCCTAGGACCTGCAAAAAACGAGTGTCTACCTGCAATAAAACATTAAATCATGGAGAAAGAGAGGTGCACGGCTCCCCTAATCCAAGAATTATGCAAAAAACTAATAATTAGTTACTCTGTAGAACAAATGCACGGAGAAAATAACAAAGTAAAATTTATTTGTCACTTGCGGGAGAGCAGTGGCCAATCATGCTAACCTGCAGTGTTTTGATCACAACTTCTTTGTTTTTCGTCCAAATTGAGTGTTTCCAAAGCAAAATGAGAGCTAATTCAAAGTTTTATCTCCAGTAGCAACAGGTTTTAAAAATTCAATGATATGGTATTTCAATTTTAGGTAGAACAACCTACATAACAGAGTCATTTTCAATTACCCAGCTTAGACCAACAGTTGATACTTCAAGCATAAATTTTTCGTTTGATGTTATATTCGAATGATTCAAATTTGAAATGAAATTAGATTCATTTATTTATCTCCAATAGAAACATGTTTTTAACACAAGAAGAATTGATAGGTCAAATACTATAAGGAACAGCCAGAAAGACATAGTTTTAAGGGTGTTGATTTACAATAGACAGTCAGTATTTTGATCATAAATTCCCCATACGATATCGAAAATGAGTGATTCAAATTGAATTGTAAAATAAATTCATAGGTGAATCTACCATAGAATCACGTTTTAAAAATCATTCGTTTAGGCCTCCAAAAACTGACTATCCCAACTCTGTTCCTAAGCTGCCCGCTAGACACCCTGTCAATGTTTTGGTTCGAACTTTTTCGATTCAAATCCAAATTGAGTGATTCAAATTGGGTTTGAAATTAGAAATCAAGGGCTAATTAGGATAGAAACATGTTTTAAAAATATTGGATTTTGGTCCTTCAAAACATGACTGTCCCGACTGTTTTTTCAGAAATTTCATTAAGCCCGCAAGCCAAAAAAATGTGATATTCAAGCATTTTTTCAAATTGGTGATAAAAGTGAATATGAGTGTTTGTAGAACTATTATTTCCATTATAAGTCATCTACATACACAAATGAATTAAAAAAAAATGATCACCGATGTTGATTTCCATAGCATGTTGCAACAAAAAACAACTAGCTTTACAAAAAAAAAAAAAAAAAAAGATGTGTTTGTTTTATTTGTTTATTTATTTTATTTTATCCACTATCCTACTTTTCTTTGAGAAACGAATATGTTTATGTATAAGAGTATTTCCAGTGGAACCATTTTAGAAATAAGGCTTTACGTATGCACATACCCAAATTTGAAAAATGCATATTGATAAAAATTAAGGTATGAGAAGCCAACTTCCCTTGAAAAGATGGTATCAAAAATTGTTGAAGTATAAAGTGATGATGCAAACACGTGATGGAGTGAAACCAATATTCAATATATCCATTACTTTCTTGATTTCCCATCATACCATGAAGTTCTTGAGCTTTTAAAATGGTTTGTTGGTGCAACCTAAAAGAAACCTCATTTTCTTCCATAGCTTCTACTATTTTTGAATCTGAAACATTCTGAATCTCATTGTAAGTTTTCTCTAATGGCACATGTGAGATAGAATGTGTGGGAAGGTTGGGTAAATTTGGCAGTTCAACACTGTAAGCATGTTGTACTGGTTTATTATGGCGAGGGTGTGGAATTAGTTGAGCAGGAAAATGTGTAAGGAATGGAGCATTGTGATGATGTGGTTGTTTGGGTTGAGTGGATGAATTTGATATGCAAGTAGGATGTTGTTGAAGAGTTGGTGGAGAATATGGAGAATGTGCTTGTGCTACAAGATGAGGGAGAGTAGTCATGCAATCATAAGGTGAACCGTGCCAAACTTGTAGACAAGATTGGTGGTGGTTATATTGCGATTCGCATGGCTGCTCTAACATGTGAGTATTCCATAATGGATTATGCAAGTAAGAGAATGGAGAAGAAGTGTTTTGAACCATACCTGTTGACCTTGTTGTAGCTTCCTTATCTCTTTGATATGCTACTTCCATCCTAGATAAGGAAGAGTGAGTATCTATGGGATGCTCCTTTTGGTCATGAGTGAAAAACACTTCATCAAATTCTTGATTTTTATGAACTTGCAAAACATCCAATTTTGCATTTAGAGAGCTAACAAGATAAACTTTAAAATTTTCAAATAAAGCATTGATTTCAGCTCTTATGTCTCCTATTCTTGTAGTAGATTTGGAAAGGAAAGAACAAACATCTCTAAAGTTCTTACCAGCCTTGGAGATTCCTCTTGAATACTTATGCACAACTCACAAACATCATGATATGATAACTGAAAAACATCACCTTTTCCTATCAGATTTAAGAGTTCTAGAAATTTATCTTTGATTCCTTTAAGAAGGAGTGTTTTTAAGATCTCTCTTTCCAAATGCTTATATTTTGATTTTTGAAGGTTGTATTGAAATCGATCTACATAGTCCTCCAAACTTTCATATTCCCCTTGTATCATACCGAAAATATCTTCATTGGATTTGCAATAGTCTTGGTACTTCTTCAAGAATATGTTCTTCATGTCCTCCCATGATTGGATACAATTCCCACCTAGGCTCATGAACCATCGGAGAGCTGCTCCTTTTAGAGTAAGAGGAAACACTTTCAATCTTTGATCATTAGTACAATAATCATATCCTCTACAAAGTATTTCGAACTCAAATAAGAATGTATCTGGATCTTCATTTGCTAAACCATGAAAATTTGTAAAGATGGGGGAATTATGTGCATTTTTGTCACTCCTCCTAGATCTTTGATAGGAAACTCAAAAGTAAAAATGTGAGCCATTTCTTACCATAATAGAAGATGTTCTTCATGTGTTTCTTCGAGGCTCCTTCTTCAAATGTTCCTGTCAATTAGTTAGTGAAATGGGTGGTGCTTACATCACCACTTGAGTGAAATCATGTGATTCATTTTTCGAAATTTCTATTTTTTTCCTAGCCATTCACACAAAAATTCAAACATCTATTTCTACTCTAAGTTACTTAACAGTTCTGTTGAAAAGTGAGTGGGGGAGTAGGGCTTTTACATGCTCCATATGTAGGTTCTTACCTTCCATTTTTAATACCCAATTCTTTCCTAACAGACACTCATCGGATGCACGCTATTTTAAAAATGGCCACACTCTCCCCGGAAACGGCGCCAAAATGTCGAGCAATAAAAAAGTGTCTTTTTAACTCCTAATTACCTTCACATTAGTTATCAACCCAGGGACGACTTCTTATTTCAAGAGTGTACTCAGTCTGAGGTGGCTATTTACTCAAGAGTAATGTTTTGCAGTATAGTGCTTAAAATCCAAAAGTAAATGAATGCTTGAAAAATAAATCTAACAATAACATAAACTCAAATGCTCTGAAATCCAACTATTCACTCAACAAACATAAATTGAGGATACAGTAGCAATAACTCATTTCTCTAGAGATTGATGCAATTGAAATCAAAATAGAACAAGATAATCAATCTGGGAATGAGGAAGCAATAACAAATGTTCTCTATAGTTGACAGTCCTGCTTTAAAGCAATTAAAAGGAAATAGAAATTGAATTAAAGCTGCCATTGAAAGTAAACTAGGAAAACTCTTTAAAAGCATACTATTGCAATTAATCAACAGAAATGAACAACAAAGTAAATGGGCAGCAAACTGTAATTAAAGGAATCTGAACAACAAACTCTAATTAATGGAAATGAACAACAACAAAGCCAAATTAATAGCAATCTTTACTTTAATAATAAATCGGACAGCACACGGAAATAGAACAACATTGATTAATGATGGAATATAAGACAACGCTGGAAAGTCAAATATAAATACATAATAACTTAACACACAACACACCTTAATGATAATCTGATATGGTAATTCAATTGTCAGTCTTAGTTATAAATAATACGATTGTATTTTAGAATGGAACAACAACGTTCCTAAATTCAACAATCGCAAGAAAATACAATCTCTAAGATGAATTCAGTAATACCAATTAAAGAGTGTTACAACATGGATACGCTGTAATTGAACAACAATACATTCTGTAAGGACCAGCAATGTTATATCAATGATTAAAAGAACAACAATGCATTACCAAGTCAAGATGAATCAATACGACATTCCTGTCATAGAGAACGATATTACTCAATTGAACATAAATCAGATATAACAGAACCATGATGTAAAATAATAGAACATACCAGATTACCAAATAAAGTTGATAATGAAAACCACGCATAAACCAAAGAGATAATATATAGCAGTAGCACAATCCACCAGAGACTGGGCCCTTAGCCGCCAGCGGATGCTGCTGGGTTACTTCAGGATCAAAGATGGAATGGCAACCAGATTTATATTAAAATATCAAAGCATAGTTACAATGGATTACAAAAATAAATCTATCTATATCTCAGCCATTATCCATTTTCTCTGCCATCCTCAATTCTGAATCTCTAATTCATCCTGAATTCCATCATTCGAATCCATCCCCCTCTCTGATCTCTGTTTCCATTTAAATAGAGAGAGATCAGAGAGAAGTTACAACAGAGATAATTACAACATGATTTCTATTACAAAATTAGATTGTTTCCAACCAATTGATCAACAAGAAGATATATGTCCATCCATCTTTCAACAAGAGCAAGGCGAATTTGGCTTTGCAGCTGAGATTTGGAAAACGGCCACATAGCGAATCTGAGAAAATATTGCTCAAAGAACCCTGCGTTTCTCTCAAATACAAGCTAAATTTGGGCAAACCATTCTTTCATAAAGTTAATTTGGTTCGTTCTAGACAAAACCCATGTTTTAGATTTTCCAGATTCATCTTCATTTGCACAGAATCTCAACCGTAAAACTGTCCCTTATTATTCCAGCGCATTTCTGGGTTGGCACTTTTAATGATCAAATCTTCAATCTGGAAATTATCTTGGAGGCTAAAAATGGTGAATAATGTTATAACCAATTTATTAAACTTTAATTGATAAAATCATACATAATCATCAATTTATTAGAAATAAAGGAGAATAAATAATATTTTTACATAAGAGCATAAATCATTGTAAAATAGAATTATATGATAAATTATGATAAATGACGTGATGAAGAATGGTAGAAATGGGTGGAATAAGTGTTCAAAAGTGACAATAATAATGGTATATTAATGACCCAACAAGGGAAAATGTGAGTTTGATGACTCCCTTTGCATAACTTACAAGGAAACCTAACTTTACCCTTTTTCCCAGGAACCTGACTATCACTGGTTGATGGATCAATGGAAAGTTGATGAGATTTTTCTAACCATACTTCCAAGACCTTTGGAATACCAGGAAAATTGATAAGGAAGTGGTCACCCTTACAAAGCTTGCAAGGGCATTTGGGTTTACGATGCATGTTGGAGGTTTCCTCAACACAACTAACACTTACAACCATGGTTGGTTGGTTGACTTCTTTCTTATCTTGCTTCTTCTTCTTCTTCTTCTTCCATTTCTTCTTCTTATTAGCCACCTGGTTACTAGCGTCAAGGCTTTTACCAAGCGAAGAGGAAGAAATGGAGGAAGAAAAGTTAGGCGAAGAAGGTAAAGGGTCAATAGAAGGTTGGTGATGCTGAGATGGTGAACTCTGTTGAGGTGAAGCATTCGATTGAGGTGGAACAATTGGAGTATTTTGGGAAAACGAAGTTGAAAATAACCATATCGGTAAACCTATTGTAAATCCAGGTAATGAAAAAGTAGCCATATAAGGAGGACCAACATTTCCAAAGTAAGGAAAAGTACTAGGATTCTCGTTAAGAGGGGTTCCTTGGTTGGTAAATTCCGGAACAGTTGCCACTATATTCAACTTCAGTGAATTTTATTAACAATTTAAAACTAAAATTAACAATTCACAATTCACACCTAATAATTAAAATTCACAATTCACACCTATGGTCTCTAAAAGTAAAAACAAACAAATTAACACGCGTTATCAAATCTAGGAGTCAAACCACACACAAACAGTAACTTTCGTTACTAAAAACACTAGTTGGTGATGAAATCCAACATCGCAGAATTCAATACAGAAAGGCCGGTTGGAACAGTTACCCCGACAACTTTCTTAATGAAACAAACTGGCACAAGTTTCTTCACAAAACCATCTTGAGTGAAGAGAACCCCCAGAGAGTCCAAGTGAGTCTAGTTGACGTCTGCTCTAGGTATAGTGGGATCTTCCCTCCACCGTCACCTTAGGAAAGAATCCTATAGATTATGGCCACTAAGGTTACCAACAGAAACAAATATACCTGGGGGAACAGTCTATGATCCGATACACACCCAAGGGCAGAGTAACAAAGCTCAATCCCCTTGAAGGCTCCTTGACATAATCCAAGGTTTACAAACAAGTGACCCCAGGATCCTCGACAATGGTCAATCAAAGGTTTACCGTTTTTAATATGTGTATATCTGCTATTGTTCCCAATGAGGAAGGATTGATTACCTCACTAGTTCAGATATGATCTCGTGCTTGACTCTTTTAGGAGGAGCTTCCCAGAGCATACATGCAACAATCAGAATTTTTCCTACCGCAAGATCAACTACTTGTTTGTTTTATTGTCTTGGAGAGTTAACTAAAACCTATTCCAAGACACTAGCCTAAGCTAGATTGGTGGAAAGAGCCCTAAAAATGTAAAAATTACTAGATGAATTTTAATTAAGCGCTGTGTTATTTAGGCTGTTATTACTCAAAAGGGTAAATGGATATGAAACTAATGGTGTTATGACCTGACCCAAAAATGAATGCAATCGAATATGATAATGTAATATTTTCAATTCGACGAATCCTAACTAAAGTAAGGAGAGAGTTTCCATTCACTTCCAACAATGCAAAAAATTGATCACTAGAAGAAAATATATCAAATTCTCTAATGCATTAATTTCATCAAGAAAAATTAATGCGAATCAATTCCAAAACAGTTTATTTTTATTTTTATTTTTGTGTGTTTAAAACAAGCATAAAAATATGTAAATTCAAATCGAAGAAAACTGATCTAAATCTACGATTGATTTTTTAGAATGTAAACTATCCAATTGTAATCTATGCACAATTCACTTGAAAAGTATGCAAATGTAATCTATGCACATTTTTCATTCATATTCTGAAAATGAGAAATCTAATTATGCAAATGTGATCTATGCAAGAGAATTCTCAAACACAAGATGATTCTAATGTAATCTAAGGACCAATCAAGTGCAAGTCAAGAAAATTGGATGAGAGTTCCAAATATCAAAAAATAAAAACACTCAAAGGTGATTAACACTCATACACAATTTAGCAAAAAGATGCAAAATTGTGAAGACTGAGACAAACCTCCAAGTAATGACCAAAGTAAATCAAATTAATAATTTCTCAAAAAAGAGACTCAAAACACCCAATTAAATTAATGGAGATTGATGAGATGAAGAATTTGTTGAAAGAAACTCATAAACAAGGATTTTTGACTTAACACATGCAGATTTGGGTAGACACTAAAAGCCGAAAATAAAAACTAAACTTAACTGGACAAAAACAATTTAGGTTTTTCAAAAATTTGACAGGGTCCACAGGCCTCCGGTATAACCAGATGTGGTACCGCTCTATGTAGTAAAGCAACAGTGCGGGGATGCCCGCACTGTGTTACAAACAGAACGTGCGGTCCTCTTTCAAAAGCGTGAAAAATAAAAACAATTCAAAATCTAAAAAACTACCCAATCCCACACACATCAAGCAAAAACCAGAAATAGAGAAAAAGTTTCTCAAGTCAAAGTAAAAGTAAAGTCAAAAACCAAAATTCAAGTCCCCAGCGGAGTCGCCATTTTGTCGGCCGGATAAATCATTCTTGTGGACAAGGCTGATCTCCCTAGTATCAACTGATATCTAGCGACAAGCAGAACAAGAAAATTCTATCTTTCTATAAATATAGCGATTTATAAATAAAAACCAAGAGCTGTTTTAGACCCTACCTTAAGTCCAACGCTAGTTTGTGGCAGCCACACTTCGACCGTCCAAATGAGTTTCCTTTTGAGAACCTGCAAACACAAACAAGCACACATCAAATAACACCTACATCGCCAAAAGTTGGTCTTCCTCCAGTGGAGTCCCTAGATAGATGATTACAACTAGATTATGTGCCCAAACCTTGTCTATCATCAAAGCTTGGAACTGTGTTGTTCTCCCAGGGAAGCTGAACTTCAATTTTCTATCCCCTGCAACGGCGCCAATTATCGTTATCACCCCAAGAAACTCTCCTAGGTTGTATCACAGAGATGCTCGGGAACATTACAAACTCAACAAAAATGTTGTAAAATGGTGGATGAATGGAAGGAATGATGCATATTCAAGCCAGATAACCACTTCTACTATGCTTAACCCCAAACATGGGTGAACACCCCCAGACTACAAGGCTTTATACCACTAATTACTCACCACCAACCACATTTACAATTAGATATGGGTCTCTGCTGCAAATTGTGTGTTTTAATGAACAAAATTGGCCTTTTTAGATATTCTGTTGTCCTTCTCTAAGCAGAAGGATTACCGACTGATAGAAGCTCCATAACTAATAACTGCGTTAACTGCTCGATGTTGTCATGTTTCCTTCTTTGGCCATAATGCTCTTGAATGCAGTAGTTGTAGAATAATTTTCACAGGTACAGGTAGCTGGCCTCCTTCCTCCCTCGGGTACACTGAATAGGCCAAGGACACGGGCAATACAGGGGAGGCTTGGCGGGGAGAGATCAACCATTGATGTGCGTGAATCAACGGCGGAGAGCGGCTTACAGGGATTATCGAGAGTAATTGTGGGTGGACGAACATAGGCCGTCGGATCGCAGTCGGGCGGAACTGACGGCTATCAGGTGGCAGAAGTGCGCGATCGTTAACAAGCGAGAGGATGGCGGTTTCGCGGGCAGGCGGTACTCCCCGCACTGCCTTTGGGGTCATGGTGGTTTCTATATGAGGGCGTGCAATGCGAATCATCGGCCAACACATGGCCGATGGGATAGGCGGAAAACCGCCACGCTCGCGAGTTATCGTGCGGGCAGGTTTGTTGGTATGGAATGAGCGAATGCCGTCAGATTATTCGATGGATAGTCCAATGGCGGGAAAACTGATCATGATTTACTGTGTGGGAAAAGACGAAGACCGTTAGATTGAGGCACGATAATCAACAACTATAGTTAAGGCGGAAGGCTATATGGGCACGGGTTTCGTGGGTTAAGTGCCCAATCTTTAGGAAATGTAGGTTTATGAGATAAAAATGAATTCACGCTGAGTTTTGAAAGAAAACAGGGCTAGCGGGGAAAGAAGAAGTTTTAGGAGACAAAACAAAGAAAGCGGGGCTGAGAGAAAACACAGGATTAGGTAGAGTTTCAAAGGAGAACAGGGAAAGCAGGAGCTATCGAGTTATAAGGAGAACGAGGGAGAGAAGGAAACCAACTACTGTGAGCATTCTTAAGGCACGAAACAACACTATAATACCTGTTTTCAATCCATCGAATATCGCAAAATGTAGCGGAGCTAACAGTTTTCACCTCTACAAAAGGAGAATCATTAGATCCCTTTCATTTCTCGGGAGCTTTAGATTTATAATTCCGTTTGAAGTGCCCTTCCTTTCCATATTTCCAGCACACCTTTATAGGTTTTCCTAGAGATTTAGATCTCCCTTTGGATTTAAATCTCCCACTCTAGGATTTATTTTTTTTTCTATTTTGGGACCGTCCTCATACAGACAAGGCATCACCATTATAGCCCTCCATATTTTTCCATCTCATCTCCTCTGATAGCAAGGATGAGACTATTTCATCAAACTGCAAGGAAGTTGCATTTCTACCTATTGCAACAACCAGACTATCCCACAAATATGGTAGAGAACACAACAAACTAATGCACTTATCTTCATTTAAAATTTTAATATCAACAGATAATAAATGGCTTACCATAGTATTAAATGCATTCAGATGCTCTATCACCGAGTCTCCATCTTTCATCCTAAGGTTATACAACTTTTTTTAGGAACGGTTTATTCACCAGAGACTTTGATTGGTACAAAGTCCCTAACTTGTCCCAAAAAGCCTTTTCTGAAGCTTCCCCTGATACATTCAACAATGTTAAATCTGAAACACGTAGTCCTATTGTGCTCTTTTAATTCTGATCCAACTTCACCTAGTCTTCAGCTGACATTGTTGTTGGTTTAGTACCTAGATCTATCATGATCCACTGATATTTATCCACCAGAAGATCCTCCATCTTGAGTTTCCACAACTCAAAATTGTGAACATTAAATTTCTTAATCTCTATATTTCCACTACTCACCATCTTCTTTCACCACAAGAATCAATCCCATAGATCTCCCACTGAATAGGGTCTACTACAGGTCCGAGAAAAAACCACTCATCAGCAAAGGTGTCCCCTTGAAGCCAAAACAACTGTGATACCAAATGTAGGTTTTAACCCAATACAAAAATTACTTGCATACGAATTATAAAAAATGGAGAGCATAAAACATAAAACAAATATACATAGATATTTTCCCCTGAATCCCAAAACCGAGACTACCATATTGATTTTTCATTATATTCCTTTCAATTTTACAATACATATATATACATGTTGAAGCATCCATAAATCCCAATCCATTAACCCTAAATTGTAACATAACCATAGTTCCTTGACTGGATGTACAAAATACCATGTACAGAAAACCATCATGCCCAAAACCATGTGCGAAATACATGCACAAAACCATAGGTAGATCTTCCCACCTAATATAGGGTCCATGTGCATGGGCTAGTCGTGGAAAGAATATAACACAACCCAACATAGCATGCATTATTGATATGGCCTTGCATTGATGATTTGACCCTAACTAGAGTGATGTTTATATGTTGATACATTTATTTCTGAATGTATATATATGATTTTATGTTTATGTCATATATGTATCACGTTGATTTGGTGATATTGTAGACAAGGTATCCTCCCTGAGTTATACTAAGGTATGTTGATTTATTGTGATTTCGTTTATCTGACATATTGTCATTGCAAGAAAGAGATCGAATGGCTAGCAAGGTGGTAGACTAAATAGACTCTCCTTATGTATCAGATGAGCAGCGTGGTGCGGGGCATACTTCTGATTTGGCTAATACATTGGGAAGCTTGAAGGAAGAGATAAGGATTTGTAAGGAAAATAATGACCAGATCATATATGCACAAGAGAAGAAAGTAGAGATTAATGCTATACTTCTTCAAATTTTGTCAAACTTGCAGAGACAAGGGTTGCTTTGAATCAACCATGGACATGAGGATGGAACCAATGGGGCATATGGCAATAGGTCTCTTGGTAGACGCATGTCAGATATATCTGATTCAATGAGATATGGAAGGTTGTTGGACACTCCGGATAGAGGGGCGATGAGTACAAGTACTATTCTAGTTACGGTTTTGATAAACATCATGGTCATCATCACTATCATCCTTACAGGAGGAATGATAGGGGATACTAGATTGATGAATTCAAGAAAGAAAAACCACCTACTTTTGATGGAGATGTGAAGAAGTCGAAAGATGCAGAGCCTTGGATACTTGGGATGAACAAATTCTTTGAGTTGCATGATTAAAAAGATAACATGAAGGCCAGAGTAGCGATCTTCAGCTTGAAAGGTAAAGTGGACATCTGATGGGAAGATGTTAAGTGGGACAAAGAGATCATGACATATGATTTGAGTTGGTGGGATTTCAAGAGGATTTTCAGGAAGAAGTATATGTGAGAAAGGTACTACGACAATAAGGCTAAAGAATTCTATGAGTTAAAGATGGGATAAATGATAGATGAATAGTACATGACCAAGTTTCTGGAGCTATTGAGGTATGTACCATATCTTACTAATGAGAAGGTTAAATTTCAATGACTTGTCAATGGTTTTCCATTAGCATTTAGAGATCAAATTGAGTATGATGAGCCTCGTTCACTTGAGGAAGTTATTGGGAAATTGAAGCATTTCTATGAACAATCAAAGCATAAAAATGAATCTCATCAAGGATGGAAGGGAAAAAGGTAAAGGTAAATGAAATCCTAAGAGGGCAAGGCCTCGTAATGCATATGAGAAAGAGAATGTGGCATCACAAAAGAGATTTAATGTAGCTAGTTAGGGCATGAGTCGTAGCAACAACATAGAGGTGTTGGTACTGGTCAGATAGAGTGTTGGACATGTGGCAAGGAACACCTTAAGAGAGGTTTTCCACAAGATCAAGATGGTAGGCCTCAGATATACAATGCATAAGAGGCGCAGAATGGGATGTTGGGAAGAGAATTCCTCGTATCTATGGGAAGAGAATTGCTCGTATTGAGATGGATGGTAAGCTTTGTGATCAAGTTATTTCTATTTTGATTGACCCTAGATATAATTATAGATATAATAGTCCTGACTTGGTGGATAAGTGTGGTTTGAGTAAAGAGTTGCATGTAGAGTCTTGGTTAGTGTATTTGGATACAAGTACGAAGAAGCGAGTTCATTATTGAGTAAGAGCTTGTTCATTTGATTTGAATGGTATGCCTACCACAACACATCTAAATTTACAATCAATGGGATCATATAGTATGTTATTGGGCATGGATTGGTTGCATATTCATAGAACCAAGGTAGATTTTTATGACAAATATATTGAGTGTGTTGATGACAATGGAGAACCAAGAATCTTGCAGGGTAAGAAGAAAGCCACATCAGTTAGGATGGTGGCATCTATGCAAGAAAAGCATACCTTTAGGAAAGGAGGTATGCTATTTGCAGTACAAATTTCTAGTGAAAAGGGTAATGAGGTTCAGGATGCAGATGTGTTGAGAAGGTGCCCAGTTTTGCAATAGTTTCAGGGTGTATTTCTCAATGGCATTACAAAGTTTCCAGCTCACAGGGAGGTAGACTTTTCTATTGAGTTAGTGCCAGGGGAAGCTCTAGCATCAAAAGCATCTTACAGGATGAACACACTTGAGTTGGTTGATCTGAAGTTGCAATTGAAATAAATGTTGGACAAGGGATACACTAGGCCAAGTGTATCACCTTGGGGTGCACCAGTCTTGTTTGTGAAGAAGAAAGATGGAACCCTCAGATTATGCATTGGCTCCAAGAAATTGAACAAAGTGACTATCAAGAATAGGTACCCTTTTTCAAGGATTGAATACTTGTTTGATTAGCTGAAGGGAGCAACAACGTTCTCGAATATTGATTTGAGATCTGAATACCATCGAGTACTCTTCAAAGAGGAGGACATATACAAGACTGTGTTCCAAACCAAGTATGGGCATTATGAGTTCGTTGTTGTTCCATTTGGCTTGACTAATGCTCCAACTACATTTATGTGTTTGATGAATAGTGTGTTGTGTCCAATTTGGATAAGTTTTTGATTATGTTCATTGATGATATATTGGTATATTCTAAAAATAAGGAAGAGCATGTCGATCATTTAGCAACAATGTTGAGGTTGTTGAGAGAGCATCAGTTGTATGCTAAGATCAATAAGTGTAGTTTCTTTCAGATTGAGGTACATTACTTGGGGCCTGTTGTCTCCAAGGAGGGCATTGCAATAGATCCAGAGAAGATAAGGTCCATCATGGAGTGGGTAGCTCCTAAGAGTGTGGATGAGGTGAGATCATTCATGGGTTTGGCAGGCTATTATTGGAGGTTCAACATGAACTTCTTGCAGATTTCTTATCCTATCATATCATTACAAAGGAAAGGTAAGAAGTTTGAATAGATAGAGGAGTGTGAAGCTAGTTTTGATAAAATTTTGTTGTTTTTGACACATGCACAAGTGCTATAGATTTTAGATCTGGACAAAGAGTTTGTGGTATGCACAAATGCTTGCGAGAGAGGGCTTGGTGGAGTCCTTATGGAGGATGGACAGGCGGTATGTTATGAGTCCCAGAAAATAAATGGGCACGAGAAAAAACACCTGACACATGATCTTGATTTAGCAATGACCATACATGCATTGAAGATATGGAGGCACTATCTTCTTGGAAGGAGGTTTGTACTTATGAGTGATCAAATTGGGTTGAGGTATTTGTTTGACAAGCCAAATATGAATGCCATGCAGACTAGATGGTTGGCCACGATCAATGAGTTTGACTTAGAGATCAGGTACATAAAAGGTAAGGAGAACAGGGTGGCAGATGCTCTCAGCAAGCGGGTACAGGTAAATCACTTGGAAATTATGAGCTCCTATGGGACAGAATTATAGGGTAGGATTTTGTAGGAAGGTCGACAGGATGTTAGGTATATGGATATTGTGCACAGGTTGCAGTAAGGTGTTGGTACAAGTAAAGGTGGTAGTATAGGTACACGTACAAGTGGAGGTGCACAGGGTATGAATTATTGTCTTACAGTGGATGGCTTGGTCAGATTTAGAGACGGGATATATGTACTAGATAACAGTGAGCTCAAGAAGATGATCTTGAGGGAGTTTCATGCAAAACCATATTCGGGTCACCCAGGTTATCAGAAGACACTAACAGTAGTGAAGATATTTTACTATTTGCCAAACTTGAAGAGGGATGTAGCAGAGTTTGTGGCTAGATGCTTTGATTGTCAGCAAGTGAAAGAAGATTGTAAACATCCAAGTGGACTACTACAACTGATCACATTTCCAGAGTGGAAATGGGAGGTCATTTCCATGGATGTCATCACAAGGTTGTCGAAGATAGTGAGACAACATGATTCCATCATGGTTGTTATGGACATGTTAACAAAGGTTTCATATTTCATTCTAGTGAAGTCTACGTTTTCAGCTAGCGATGTAGCACATGTATTCATTTTATATGTGGTCAAATTGCACGGTGTTCCGAAGAAGATTTTTTCAGATAGGGATGCGAATTTCACTTCCAAGTTTTGGAAGGCGTTATTTGTAGGTTTGGGCACAAGGTTGGCCTTCAACACAACTTATCATCCGCAGCCAGATGGATAGACAGAAAGGGTTAACTGGATATTGGAGGACATGTTGAGGATGTATGTGATTCATCAACAACGAAAGTGGGAACACTATCTTCCTTTGGTAGATTTCACATACAGCAATGGTTATCATGAGTCATTGAGGATGAGTCCTTTTGAGGAATTGTATGGGAAAAATTGTAACACTTGTAGCAGTTGGAGTGATCTAAAGGCAACATAGGATAGGAAGAAGAGTTATGCAAATAGGAACATGTTATTCAAGGAGTTCCAGGTTGGGGAATAGGTTTACTTGCGCATCAAACCAAAGAAGATCTCCATGCAGATTGAATCATGAGCCAAGTTGGCACCATGGTTTTATGGACCCTTTGGTATCATTGAGAGGATTGGGCTAGTATCCTATCGACTTACACTACACCCGACAATGAAAGTCCATGATGTTTTCCATGTATCATTGTTTAAGAAGTATGTTAAAGATGTTGATCATGTGATCGACTGGTCTGTATCACAAGTGGAACCAGATGGAGAATTCCAACTGGAGCCTAAATGTAAATTGCAAAAAATGATGCTCATGCTTTGGAATAGAGCATTCGAGCAATTTAAAGTGTAGTGGAAGCACTTTGGGCCCAATGAAGCTACATGGGAGATGACAGACCAAATGAAGGCTATGTATCCTTCCTTATTTTTCATTTGAGGCAAAGAATTTTTGGCTTAGTGTTTTGGTGTGATTTTGGTATATGCTTTGGTATATGTTCCAGTATTTGTTTTGATTATTTTTCTATTGTGCATATGTATATGTATGTAAATACTACCATGATATATGTTATAAAGCTCCAATATGCAGTATGGGTGTCATGTCATTATGATGTCATGTTATTATGTTGTCATGATGGGTTGCTTTCAGCAAGGTGATCATTTTAAATACTGAATCAAGCTATGTTATAAATATCCATGGGCAGTATGTTGGCTTTTCAGTGGTTTTTCCAAGGTCTAACATTGAGGATGGTGTCCCCCAAGGGGAAGGGTTTTGTAATAGCCCTGGTGAAAATTCCATGTAATAAAAGTTAAAAACAATAACCATGATTGATGTTACACTTATTCTAAGATGAATGTTGGGCAAGACATCCTAGGGGGTGTTCATTTGATTTTTATGGCTAAGAAAATTAGAAAAGGAAATGGCTAAGGTTATGGAAAGGAAAAATGGCATTTTTGGTACAATTATTTATGAAAAAATGGAAATTAGGCGAAAAAGGAGGTGAAAGGTCACAGGTTGCATGTGAGGAGGAAAATGAAGGAAAATAATGGAAAATGAAGAAAATAGAGGCCTCGTTTATAAAAAGGCTTCTAAGGATTAGCTGGTAACCTTTTGTCAGTTGAGTCTTCGAGCTCTATCATTATTATCTCTCTCTCTCTCACTCTTAGAAAATTAGAGTTTTCTTGGAGCATTTTTGCATTGGAGCAAGAAAGGCAAAGAAGGCAAGAGGAAGCAAAGATCAAGCAGGGAAAGGCAAGATCAAGCAGCTACAATGGGATTCATTGAATGTATCAAATTGTATGTGCATTTTCCTTGCTAAATTTCGCATGCATGTTTTGCATTTGGTTCTTTTATATCATGGCATGGGTTTTTCCATGTGTAACAATGTTTTCAGCCTAGCCTTACCATTTCCAGATAGCCATTGTGTGATGGGGTTCTCATGTTTTGGTTGAGCTAGATTGCTGGATGGATTCAAAGCTGAGTGGGGTGGATCTCTTAATGATATAGCACATGGCCTAATGGTCACTGAACCAGACTATGGATCACGATAAATCCATTGGCTGAGTGACCCTTGAGCTAGACTGTGGGTTGCGGTAAAGTCAAGATTGTGTTGTCTCAGTGGGCGTAGGAATCCTGGCCACTGAATGACAGGATACACGGTAAAGCTAAGAGGTGGTTTGATCTATGTTGGGCCTAGTAATCCCAGGTTTGGGATATTCAATAAATCCTAGAGAGTGGGTCTTAGTTTAGGGCCTAGTGATCTGAGTTTGGATTGTGGTAAAGCTTGAGAGACTAGGAGACAATAAAATTCCTCATGGTATAGGTGGAGAAATCCGATAGAACCCATGCTTGCTTGGCCTAGTGATGAGGTGGAGATCATGGTAAAGCTCGTTGTGATGTGTTCATTGTGTTGGACTAATGATTTGGGATGAATTATAATAAACTCTGGTTTCTATTAATGAGGGTGAGGTGGTTTAGCCTCGGTATGCCTTGGTTGGTTCTTTGGTTTGAGTCCCACACTCATGATTAGAATATGGCATGAGGGTGAATGGTTGAGGAGAGATTTGGCTCATCCATTTTATGGTTGGGTAGAATGTGGTAGTCCCATCTCTAGTTGGTTTATTGCATTCATTAATGAGAAATTCATTCCCTTGATTTTCACATGTAAATGTATTGATGTATATGTGGATTTTATGGCTGATATGCTTATGATATTTCTGTCCCTATTATGTTGGTTATATGTATGTTTTATGGCAGCAACTATGTATGGCTCTCATAATTTTTTTACTTGTAAATGAAGGGATAATGTATCTATGGCCTAATAGATGATAATGAAGCAAATGATACGAGGGAAAAATGGTTCATAAGGATTCTAAGATAAGTATGAGATCCCTACACTTAATTTTGTTGTTTACACTTGAAGGTTACATGTTGATGATATGTTTGATGAAATTCCTGTCATGGCTATTAGGGGTTTCGATAAGGTCTTATTCAACTCATTTATTCTACATAATTGTTTCCTTGTACTTTTATTGATTTTAAGCTATAACTACATTCTGGGTAGTGACCTAGGATTTGGGCCTGAAAAAATGGCTTAAATCCCAGGGTTGCTGGCACAAAACTGGCAATTTTAGTCTCTAGTCACTAGTAGGCAAGCCCATAGCATGGGAGTGACTAAATCCTAAGATGTCCAGAACTTCAACGAGACCCAAGGACAAGCTGTCTGTGTGGCTAACATGTAACCTTAGGGTTATGAAGATGATGTTGGATGATTGTGTGTGATGTTTCTATTGATTCCACTTCCTTAAGGTCGCTTAGGAGGTTGAATCAAATCATAGTAGCCTCTCATCTCATGTTTACCCTGGTTGGCTAGTTACTTTTTTAAATGTGGGAGGAGGGTGTTACAAAGTGGTATTAGAGCATGGTTCACCCCTCAGCCTGGATGGGTGGTGTGCGTTGATCATGCATGAATTTCAGTTGCATGTGTGTCTCTTACACTTGCATTCCATGTGCTTGTTACATTTTCTTGATGGTTGATTATGGTTGTAATAATGTTTCCATGGAGAATTTGATGTTGATTTTATGGAATGCATTTGTCATGGGTATGTGACTGGTTGCATGTGGCAATGTGTACAGTGGAGTAATGGTTATTGTCATGCATGAGGTCATAGAATGTAGGTTTTAACCCTATACAGAACTTACATGCATACAGATTGATGGTCAAAAGTCTTAGGACCTGATGGAAGTCCTTGTTTTAGGATTTAATGGAAGTCCTTGTTGAGATTCTAGGATGATGATATTTGGAAAATCTAGGGTGTTGTAGCTAAACCTTAGTGAAGTTAAATTGTCTAGTATGTGTGATATAACAATCTTAAATCTATTAAGTGATTGTTGAAAATGAAAAATATAGGGTTTTGTAGTTAAATCCTAGTAGTAACATTGTCTAGTGTGAAATGTAACAATATGAGATCTTTGTATTTAATGATTGTTGAGAATGCAAAATTCTAAGGTTTTGGAGTTAAAATTTAGTCAAAGTAAAATCTTTGAAATATGATGATTTGAGATTTGGGTAAGATTTTTGAAGTTGTGAAATTGGAATTCTAGGGTTTTGGAGTTAAACCTTAGTCGAAGTAGAAAACTCTGATATATGATGGCTATATGATAATTTGAGATTTGTGAAAGATCATTGAAATATGGTTTTTAGTTGTCATTGATGACTGATCGAAAATATAGGGTTTCCAACTAACCC
The DNA here is from genome assembly GCA_031772625.1 of Pinus tabuliformis. Classification (NCBI taxonomy): domain Eukaryota; kingdom Viridiplantae; phylum Streptophyta; class Pinopsida; order Pinales; family Pinaceae; genus Pinus; species Pinus tabuliformis. The sequence continues at coordinate 203,281,094 of CM062811.1, forward strand.
TGGTAGTACTTGTTCATTTTAGTGACTGATTGATGATGGATTGAGAAATCGAGGAGTTTGGAACTAACCCTTATAGAAGTTAGTCAGGTTAATGACTAAGCTCTGATTGACTTTGATTGATTCTTTTGTATGAAATCTAGGATTTGTATGAATCCTTAGTGAGAAGTCTAAGATATGAATTTTGAAAGGTTTTTAGATGCTTTGTAGATCTAGATTTGTGTGAATTGTTTCTAAGATTTTCTATATGTTGAAGGAAGGTATGTCATACCTTTGGAAGAAAACATTGAAACCCTTGATGGAATGAGAAGTGTTCTGAAGTAGTCTAGGGTCTGTGACAAAAGTCGCTAACAATATGTTCAAGAATATATGTCTCTTGTTCGTAATTGAGTTTGGGTATCTGATATGTAAAAATATGAAATGTTTCTATGATTTTGACATGGCTAACATCATGCTTTTATAGATTTAGTTGTACTTTCTATCTAAGTTGTCCAGGTACACTTACTTCAATTTGGTGAAGATGCTCGTTGATAAGCATGATGAGGATGATAGTAACTCTGATGAAATGGTTGGAATCCATGAAAATATTGTTCGATGACGAAAATAAGAAATAGAACTCCCTAAGATAAGAGGATGGTTGAGAATATTCCTTGTATAAGAATGATTAGATCCTCTCTTTTTAAGAGTGAGTGACAAATATGATTCTCTTATTCATTTGTCAAGCACTAGACCAAGACTAACAATTGTAAGTTTTAGTGAAGGCCATGAGTAGGAGAAGGAAATTGGAGAATGAATTTTGAGGTGCTACTGAAAGAAGGAAAGAAGGATCTGATTGAAGAATATGTTGATGCATATGAAGTAGGAAGAAAAAATTATGATTGAAGAATATTCTGTCAAATGTTTGGTTGATAGTCCTACTATGAAAAGTTGAGAAGCAACATCAAGTTGTTTGGAAGACCCCAAAGGTTTGTATTTATTTATGTACATGTGAAAGTATATTGTTGATTGGGGTTGTCTTCATATAGGTGAATATATCAAAGGATTTGATAGCATGTTGGTGACCAATCAGTTTTATTGGAAGATATTGGTCATGCTTGATCTGTCGGATCAAGGGGTGTTGAGGCTTTGTGAGTGAAGCATTGCGTGGGAAGATATTTGGTTGACACTTTGTGTTGATGTCTAAGTCCTGAAGTTGGAAATGTGGTGTTGATCAAAGAGCTTTGTTTTGGATACACACCTGGATTTTGGGTTGATGGTTAGAAAGTAAGCCTGAGGGTACCTAAAGGGGCTAAAAACCTTAGTCTATCTTAGTCCCACTTAAATAGATTTCCTTGGTCAAGAATATAGTCCATGGTATTATGGTGCCTAAACTATTGAGTGACTGGTTAGATAGATTTCGCTAGTCAGGAATCTAGTCCATGGCATTGTGGTGCCTAAAGTTCTTCATGGTTCATATATCTTGAGATCTTCCATTATATTTTTACATTATGAATACCTCCCTAGTTAAGAGGTAGTTTTAGAAAAGGTAACTATGTTCGGTCTTCAATAATGGACTTGAGTCGTCATGTTATTTATTTGTTAAAATAATAAAGAAAAGAATTATTATTGTTGTGACTTATTAAAGCATGGGTTTCATGCTTGGGTCACCATGTTTTATTTCAAAGTCCCCATTGAGGACTTCTAGGATTTATTTTGAGTCTATCAAATTATTGTACATTAAAAGATACCCTTCTTGGGCTTTTGAATCACTTATAAAGGTAAAGTATTGATTAAAATATGAATTATGTAACCTCCACATCTTGTCGTCCTAAGGGAATGTCAAATCGGCCTAAGGACCCTATTTGACCCCACAAGAAGCCTATAAAAGGAATAACATCAAATTAATTTGGAGCATCATTCTCACATCAAGTTAAAATTCTCTTGTAGTTGGAAGAAGTGAGAAAATCTATTGTTGTTGGGTAGAAGTACGAAGTTCTCTTGTAGTTGGGAAAAGGTGTGAAGCCTATTGCTGGGAAACTGAAGTGAATGCGAGTTTGGGGAAGTCTAAGGAGACAAGAAAAATAAAAATTTGGTGTGTGTGTCTCTCTCTTTTTCATGTCCTAGATTAGGAGATCAAAGTATTTTAAGTTTCACTTCTTTTGGAAGCCGACAGTTGCCATAAGTTGCTGCATAGTTGAAGTTGCTAGAAAAAGGTTAAAATCCTGGGAGTATGACTTGGTGTGGAGGGAAGGCTTGGTCTGGGTCTAGCATGAAAGTCTCAAATGATACTATTAAAATGAGGAATTATCTTGACTTGGTTTTCCACCTGAGGGGGGTTTGGCCTTGGCGTGTGCTTACATCTTGTGTCTATTTTTTTATTTGTTGCTTATTTTAGTAATTTATTGATGAACTAAAGAAAGAAGATATAAAGAATTTTAATAATAAAAAATATCACAAGTAATTATCAAGAAAAATAAAATATTTCCTGCCTTTCTGATTTTCTAATAGAAATTTCCCTAAAACAATCCCTTAATTCATCAACAATTGGAACATTTTAGGGCTCAAGGAGAGATTAATCTCTATACACTTTACAAAACTTTTCATAGGTTGGAGAATTTTTTTTGGAAAGCATCTGTTATCACTAAACAAATCTCAAAGGAAAAGGGTAAGGTAAGAAAGATTTGGTCTTGGTTATTGTCATGCTCCTTTCATGCATAAGAAGCACTTGGCAAACTCAGGGTCAGCATACATAAAGGTTATTTGAAGGCTCAAGCAAGGCAAGCAAGTTTCAAGGCATGTAAGCTGTGTTTTTGAAATTACACAGCAGTTTCGTAGCGCGCTACGAAACTGCTGTAGGTGATGCCTCATGCACAGCAGTTTCGTAGCGCGCTACGAAACTGCTGTAGCTGCATATTATGACTTTGTGGGCAAATATTGAGAAGAAAAAGGATATATTTTTGAGGATGGGCAGCTGAAAGGGACTAATTACAAGGTATAAACATCAAGCAAGGGAAAAACAAGGACAGGAAGGACATCCATGAACTCTAAAGTCTATGTTATGAAAATGGTCATTATTTCATAGCTAGTATTGATTCATAATGTTCCGGGCACCATTAAAGAAGTTTTGTCTTAGCACAAGTATTTGAGCAGAGTCTATGGTTGATTGAATTCATTTCATGTGATTAAAGAGACAGCATGGTCAGCAGAAGGATTCGAAGATGAGCATAAGAATGAAACTCTAAAAAGGAGGAGTTTTGTTTCCCTGTTTTTACTAGTCAACTTCTAGAAGAGTTTTTGAGCAGTTGAAAACTCATCTCTGAAAATTGAAAGAGGTTTTTATTCCTAAGATACTAAAGTACAAAAACCTCTTCCACTTTCTTCAAATACATTATGATATGGGAGAAATGAAGGACCAAACTTGCGCTATGAAACTGCTGTAGGTGCAGTTTTCTACAAGTTTATTTCTCTGTTTTACACCTGTTTTTCAAAGACACATTCTCGGCGGTAGGAAATTTTTTTAAAAAAACCAAGAGAGGTTTTTGTTAAGCACAGATTGGTTCAAAAAAACCTCCTTCAGTTTTTCCAAATAAATTTTTTACGAGAAGTTATGACCTCTGACCCAAGACCTATTTTTCAGCCAGAACAGAGCAAGGGACAGTTTCCTGTTTGACACGCGTTTTTCAAGGACAGATTCTGAACAGCTGGAGGAATGTTTTAAAAAACCAGGAGAGGTTTGTTTTCTAGACAACATGGGATACAAAAACCTCCTTCAGTTTCGTAAAATGTGTCATTGATGAGGAGATAAAGGCTCTGTCCCACGTGCCAATTTTCAGGGATCCTAAACCTAAAAACAAGGAAACATGTTCCCTAATTCCTAGGGTTTGTCATCAGCAGTTGGGTGACCACGTGGGAGGCTTCATCAAATTCGACTTCATGGAGTTTTAGGTGTCAAAGAATGCTTTAAATGCTTAGATAAGGTTGTTTAATCATAATAAGGAGTTACACTCCTAGTTGTATTAGGTCACTAGCACTCCTAGTTAACAGCGAGTTCTAATTAATGGTTTGTTTTATGGTTAGAATAGGTGTCACTGATGGCAAATTCGAATTCTCTTGATGAGGGATGATGGAATACTAATTGTAAATGCTTTATATAGAGCAAGAGGTCGAATTAGCAAAGGGTTGAAGACTTTTTGGCTCAGCTGCTGCTTTATGTGCAGACTGTGTATATTTTTAACCTAATGCAGATTTCTACTTAGACAACTCAAGATTCATGAAGAGTTCTTGTATGTTCTTGTTATGATGGCATCTTCCAATACTTACATTGCAGTGGTGTTTACTTATGATACTCAGAACTCATCCCTGATGCTCTGACTTCCTTCATAGATAAACTTACTATGTTTCACTGTTTTGTTTTGTCATTTCTACACTCGAACTCTATAATGCCTTGACTTCCATGCTAGGTAGAATGCTTTGGCTTCACTGATCAGGATTCATGAAGGATTTCTTATATTCAGAATGTGTGTTGTCCTTTCCTTAGTTTTGTTTACAGTGGTATGGATGTATAATCACTCAGAATTCACTGAATGTGCTCTGATTTCCTGTATGCATCTATAAACTGTGTGGTTCCATATGAGTGTATGTTTTGAATATTCAGATGCTGAATGCCCTGACTTCATGTTAAGCTGATCTTGTTGTGGTACTGAAACATACTTTGACTCCATAGCCCAATGGTAGCCAACCTTCATCTTTCAACCTATAAACATATACAATTACAAACCATAGAGTTAGCCATCTATTCATATCTTTAATCTAAATCATTAACCCTTTGAGAGAGCCCTCTCAGGCTGAGGAGGCTAAGCCTTAGCTAAAAGATTGGTTTGAAATAGTTACTTGAAGTCTTCCTGGTCTGCAGCCTTCCAGGGCCTGATTTTGAGATAACAGCATCCTTGTAAGGTTTAAAGTAATCCATATATGCCTCTACTGAATCATGTGCAAGGTGAGAAAAAATGCTCAACACAACTCTTTAGAAGGTAACAAGGGCATTACATAGACCAAATGGAATAACGTTGTATGTTATGTATCTAGATCAAGAATAACACATAAATGTAGTAAAAGATAGATCAACAACTAGATAATAAGCTACTTCAAGGGGGGAACCTCCCTGTACATCGCATAAATGAAGAATTCTTGGATGATTCAAATGACAAGACCTCCTTGATATATATAAGAGTAAAGGGTCAAAATATAATTAGGGCCTACATAATAATAATGTAAGGGTTCAACAATAACAATAGTGGGCTTCTATGGGGCACAACAATAATAATATGGGGGATAGAGTAGTATTATAGGGGAATAACATGCCCCTCTCCTTCAAAAAAATGTTTTCCTAAATGCTTGAGTATTTCTTGATGCTTATATATGAAATACTCATCCTCCCATATGGAATGTTCAGTAGGTAAGTTTTTCCACTTAATGAGATACTCTAAAATTGATTGATTATGTAGTTGTCAAATTCTTGTTTTTGTGATTACTTCATACTCCAATATTATTTTTTCCTTCGTCATCAAGTTCTGACAATGTAGTTTGAACCTTCTTTAAGCATGCAACATGCAAAAATGGGCATACTTACAAAGATGCATGAAACTCCAAGTTGTAGATGCAAGAAACTCCAAGTTGTATGCCATAGTATCAATCTTTGGCAACACCTTGTAATGGCCATAGTACGTGGGTGACAATTTATTATCTTTCTTAGCTTTCTTGAGGGAGATTTGTTTGTATAATTGTAACTGTAAAAATACCCAATTTCCCACATCAAAACTTCTTTCAATGTACTACTTATATTCCTATTGTTTCATTCGATTCTGTGCTAGAGTCAATATATCCTTAAGAGATGGAGAACTTGTTATTGATGCTCAATGTGATCTTCCATTGCTTGAACCTTAGAATTTTGTCTTAAAGACAATGTGATGAATGGTGTATGATATCCATAAAGCACCATAAATGGGGTCATTTTTTCTATGGTATAGAAGGAAGTGTTATACACCATTTTTCCAGAGTTAACCACTGGACCTAGTATGTTTTTTTATAATATACAAAGAAATGAACATATCCTTCTAAACATTTCTTCACTATCTCAGTTTTCCCATAAGAATGAGGATGATAAGGTGAGCTATGAGCTAATTGAGTACCAAGACAAGAAAATAATTATGTCTAGAAAATTCCCGTGAAAATAAGATCTCTATTAGTTACAATAATATTTGGGTTTTGATGTAGCTTTTGAAATTTTTCCATAAATGAAATAACGATTGTTGAAAGGATGAGATAGTGTTGGGGGATATAATACAAGCAGTTTTTTAGACTGCCCATTTGTGTACAATTGATGGAGGCATCAACAGTGATCAACCAAGGTCTTCCTGAAATTGGAGAGTATCCTTTAAACTTGATCTTGGGTTGAATAACAAGGAAATATGTGGGCTATTCCCAGGAGTCAATGAAGACCATGAAATATTAAACAATGCCTTTAGGTGATATTGTGGATATATCAACAAATTTTAGCCCGGTGGTGGTCTTCCTAAGGGACCTTTGTAGATTGAACTTAAGCATAGTTTCCTTGGTCATGACATTTATTGCAACTCACAAGTCAATGAGATTGTTAGGAACTACAATACCATTTATGTGAACATCTACTACCAAGATTCCATGATAAATACTTTTGGATAATGACCTTCTCAAGCATAAGATCAACTAGATACCCTCTGACATTGATAGAAGGGGCATATATTTTCCTCCTTCTCAACCTTCTAATACATTCCTCTATGATGAATTTGTTTTATATAGAACCATCATTAATGGCCTGTAGGAGGGCTATCTTAACGCACATATTTTTCAACTCTCTCGCAAGTTCAACATCTTCTAGGGTGTGTGATTTATGATTGGTCAACATTTTAGGATATGGAGGTTGGTTGACTTGAGGTGAATGATATTCCTTCCCTTCTTCTAGATTTTCCACTCGAGAAGGTGGGTGAGCATTGGGAAGAAAGTTCCTAGACATAAGATTGATTTCTTGAATTTCTATAGCATAATTTGGATAAGATATTTATCTACTTAGATAGGTTGAGCATGATTACTATTCATATGTGGGTGCAGTTGGGTAGGCATATGAGGATATTCCAAAGGATTATTTTGGGGTAATTGTTGTTGAGGAGGAAGAGGAATCAAGGTAAGTCATTGGGTTGCCTTAGTCCTCCATATTGAAGATGGATTACCCCATTGAATATGTTTCTATTAATATGGATGAAAAGGAGGAATCACATTTTGAGGACGATAAGACCATGGAGTAGGCATAGACCATGGTGAAGTGCAAAGAGGATTACAAGGTTGATGTTAGGTCTCTGTAATACTAGTGTATTCCCTTATTATTATTGTCATTGTAGCCCCTTATTATTATTGGTGTTCCCATGTTGTCCCCATATTGTTATTATTGTGCCCCATAGAAGCCCACTTTTGTTATTGTTGTGCCCTTACATTATTATTGTTATGTCGGCTATGATTACATTGTGACCCCTTAGACTCCTATATATAGAAAGGAGGCCTTGTCATTTGTATCATGCAAGAATTGTTCATTTGTGTAATGTAAAGGAGTTTTCCCCCTCAAAGAGGCTAATTTTGAAGTCGTTTATCTATCTTTTCTTCTATTTTCTGAGTTGGTTGCATAACATTTGGTATTAGAGTTTTGGATTCTAGGGTTTCGCTGCTTCAAACAGGCCATGTGGGATTTTCACTATAATGTTTTTTCTACGAAGTTTTACAATTTGATATTAAAACCCATTTGCGGAGAAATATTGATGAACCTCGGGTATGAATTTCAGATCTTGTCTCACTATATTTGTGGAGATATGATCCAAGGAAGTTAGGGTTTTTGGAGGCTCCTGAATTATATCTCAAACAGGTGACCTGGGGAAAATCATCCTAAGTTTGTCTCTGAGCATCAGATTGAAATTTCGTAAAAAGGTACAGAAATTGGTCGGAATTTAGTTTTCTTTGTATAGTTTCTAGGTTTGAAGGTCGAAACAATGACACGTGGAACTTTGTACAATTTTTCTCTACAGAACGAGTCTATAATCAGGTCATCATGGGAGATTTGGAATAAATATTCCTTGGAGAATCCAATATTGATCTAACTTGCAAAGTTGGAATGAGGACTTATAGGGCTACCTCAGGACAAAATTTCAGACCTTCGAGATCCGGAATTACAGAGATACAACAGATTCAATATTGAGCTCCTACAAAGCGGAAAAAGGTGTGTAGTATTTTTAAATTTTTTGTGTAAGTTTGGTTTGAAAAATTAGTTTGAATGAATTCAAAGGGCACAGTGAAGCATAATTATCATTAATTGATGCCCTAAAGAAAGAAAATAGAAAAACCTAGTAAGAAACCTGAAAGCTCTAGCATGACTCATGAAGAAGAGGAAGAAATGCAACATGATATATCAAAATTATGAGACCAAGTGCAACAAATTTCATTCTCACAAAAAGTAACAGAAGATAAGATGGATAGTTTAAAGAAAGGTGTGGAAGCTAAGATGAATGGAGTGGAAGATGAGATGTATGGCGTGATGGATGGTTTAAAGAAAGGTGTGGAAGCTAAGATGAATGGTGTGGAAGCTAAGATGGATGACATAGAAGCTGATATGGATGGTCCCTTATTAACAAAAGTCCTAAGGATGGTCCCTTATTAAGATGCTAAGATAATAGTCAGCTTGTTGAGCTCCCTAAGGACGGTCCCTAAGGATGGTACCTTATTAAGAAACTAAGGTAAAATAATCTTCCCTTCCATATGTGTCCCCATGTGCTAAGGTTGTATATAAAATAGTTGGTGAATCACATAGATCTATAAGAATCCATTATTAGAGATAGCCATGGAAAACCCATGTCCTCTTTTAGTTCCTTTGACATTAAGATGTAATATAATATTCCTATGGGAGAAGTGTCTTTATATTAATATTGGCTAACAAAAATTAGGATATTCCCTAGAGAATTTCTCAACACTTGGTGGACCAACAAGGGCACTTCTAGAACATGGCCAAACAAAGAGTATTTGGTGAATATGTTAATCACCCTTTTTCGATTACTTAATACTATGTTGTGCCAATTTATGGTTATCCCAGTGCTGAGACATTCCCTGAATATTGGGTTCCACTCATGTATATCATGGTAGTCGAAGACATGATTTTTTATTAGGAAAGCATCTTGTCAGGATCTCTAAGGGAGAGTATTGAGCAAGATCAAAACCCTAAGCAAGGCTAACAAACATATTTTTTCATGGCTTCTTACCTCCGATACATAGTTTGTTCCAATATGCCATTCCCAACCATGAACAAGAGATGGACCATTCACAAGAATTTGGTCCATATTTACTCCAAGTTCCCCTATGAGGATTATTATATACTAGCTTATGCATAGTTTTTTCAATATTTTTTGGTTCCAATGAGACTACCCCATATATGTCAGAAATATCCAACTAGATAGATGATTAGTTTGTGAATCAGGGTGGCACTTACATAAGAGTCTTTTGAGTAATGAAACCTCCCCACCTACTACCCAGATTTGTAATTTGATAGGGTGGTATTCCAAGAAATATCTTATTAGGTTTATATAGGAGTAAGTGGAGCTCTCTCAAGGACCAAGAGGCATCCTTGGAACACATGCATTTCCACCTTGAAGCATATGAACTGAAGGGAATTGAGATGGAATATTTTGTGGCTTTGATGCTTTTCCATTTTTGGGACTTGATATTCTAAATGTATGATCCAAGATCCCCATTGAAGGATCATTATAGATCATGCCAATACAAGTATTAATATTAGTTAGAGAGTTGGGTAGTGGAAAAGAAACTGAATAATGCTTTAAATTTCACAAAATACATCTTAAGAATAGGGTATAGTAATGCCCAAGAAAAAGTAGAAAATTTCCATGAAAAGATAGAAGCTTAACCCATGAAAAAACATCTCTGATAGCATAGGAATATGTTAGAATAGATCAAGATATTAAACATAAAAGGTAGGAGGAAGAATAAATTAAGAGAGTAGTGAAGAATAAGAGTCGAGGGATATCGAAGAGTCAAAGAGGAAAGAAAAAGGTACAAGGAAGAACAAAAGAGGATTCAAGATGAAACAAAATCCAAAGCCAAAGAAGAAGCTCTCTAGGCTCAAAACAAGGAATTAGAATTGAAAGCTCAACTAAATTTAGCTACAATGGATATTGATCTAATATCACTATTAGTTCCATAAATCATAGGAAGCCACCCACAAATGACAAAAATGGGCATCACGCCAGCTAAGAGGGAAATATATGCCATGCCACATCTACTATCAGTAGAGATTACCATTGAGAGGTTCATAGTGCCTGAGACAATGAAATATTATCTTTCCATTTCCTTAGTAAGCATGAAATTATCTCAAGCTACTAAGAAAAATGTGTGTGAAATCCTAGCACTAATGAATCCATAAAATTCATATATAACTAAGGTAAAATTATTGAAAGTAGATAACTAGACAATAAAATAAGTAATCATTAATGTAGAGGATTATAGAGATTGTGCCTCAAAAGTACGCGAGTCCTAAAAAATTCTGGTCCTGCAAGTATATCCTTATCTACATATCATGTAGGAAATACCAACCATGTTATTATCACTTTGGAAAGTAGCTAAGGAGCAAGGAATCCAACTATAAGGAGTCCTAAATGTTGTTAATGAACTAGAGTAGTGACTGAAAGAATATCCTTAGGTCCCAAGAAAAATTCCTAGAATTAGCACTCAAGAACTGACATATGATTCTATTACTACCAATCAAGCTATAAAGATACAAGAGAAACTAGAAAATTATATAGCTTAGTTAGTGGTAGAATATCAATAACATTATTCCTTAGTTGAAAGAACAATCAAAATGAATAGAATTCTAGGAAGTGGGGCGTAGGGAGAGGTTATGACATGTGTTGAAGTAAGTAGACAGTTGGAGGAGTTTCTAGATGAAAAGGAACTATATTTTAGTGTCTTCATGAACAATCTCATTAAGTACAACCTAAAGCAACACCTTGTTAACCCTACTAAGAAATACATGATCATGTACTCCTTCCTATTTTCACTAAAGAAAGACATACCGATTCTCTCCTAGAACGTAAAAAGGTATCATGTAGTCATGGTGAATTTTTTGACCAATAGGTTGAATATGATTGCATCATACTATGAATTCTAGGTGTCTTATCTTCAAGGCATCATCAAGCTTCTAATTAAATATCCAATAAAATTGTAATAACTATCAACATCATCTCTAAGGCTTTTGGAGCATTTTATTTATTAGATCTGTAAACTATGAGATGTTGAAGGGTTGTAACTGACTACAAAGAATCTGAATAGTCACAATGCGTAGTTACTAAATCAATCTATAAATATTCTAAAACTCTCAGTATAAGGGGTTCCAAGGGTTTTGAATTTCTTGATTTTCAATTAGAGGAAATTTCAGCCTAAAAATTTCCATGAATTTTTCATGTAATTTCCATGTCATAATATGTAAACCAATCAAAATCGTTTAAATTTAAAAAGAGGTACATGTAAATATTTTTGAGGGAAAATAAGAAAAACTACTTTTTTTAATTGTATTTTTGCTTTATCTCCTTATAGGTAACAAATTTCAAGTGTAAACACTTGGATGTCGAATTAAATTCCACACCCATCAAGTACGCAGTATGCATACTTTTCAGAAGACCAACATTGATAAAATTCAAGATACATTAAAAAAGTGTGTTGAACACACTTTTTTAATGTATCGTCAGTTTTTATCAATGTCGGTCATCTCAAAGTATGCATAATGGGTACCCATTGGGTGTGGAATTTAATTTTGCATCCAACGAGTGTCTACACTTGAAATTTCAATAAACTTGTTGATATAGATGGATATTAGTGGTCACATACTTATTCCACTTGGAACCCCAACATTGTTTCTTCGAGTTTCCTTAATTGCAGCAAAATTTACTATTTTTGGCAGTTTTTTGGGTCCTAAACTTCTGGATCCATTTTGAGGCCCTAAACAACATTTTTTTGGAAAGAAAGCAAAACCATAGTTTGTGACAAGGGTTTGTAGTTGAAAGGTATAGTCATCATCATATATATTTATGGCGACGAATAATACATATCAAAGAAAGATCGTATGCCAAAGTTATGACCTAGGGAAGTTGATGTACCAACTAACCCCAACAGGGCCCACAAACTTCTAACATTTCATCTCCTAGGGTTAGGTTTTTTTTTATGTTTATGGTTTTCCCTTTTTTATCAATAATAAAAAATCCTTGGAGCCTCATTGTAACACAATTTAGAAATCAAGTAGCCATCACATCTCTTCTCAGAGATAAGCTACCATCACCTGAGCTAGTTTATTTACATTATGCATGTAAACAATTTTCAGTATTTGTTATTAATAAATTGAAGTTCAGTTTTCATTGTAGCTCTACATTTTTTTGAATCTGTATTTCATTTCGTTCCTGCATAAATCTAGATTAATGGTATTATAGTGGTTTGTTCTTTCTCTGTTTTTCTATGCATGTTCCCAATGATATCAGGGTATAAGGAGATAGGACTTGAATTGGTTTAACCCTTCTAAAACTAGCCTCATCGACCCCGACTTCCTCCCATGGAAGAAGAAAAGAAATACGAGGGAGCAGGAGATCCTTTCAAAATATTACTCGAAGAAACCCTCAAGCGACAAAGGAAAGAGATGATGGATAAATTTTCCTAGATCCTTCGAAGGGTGACAATGGGTGAAGCATCGTCATTCGACAACCACCTCAAAGGTGCCACCCCATTCAACATACAATTTAATTTTCAAATTCCTATATTTGAAGGCAGAATAGATGTAGATGTCATAGATAAATGGTTAAATATCCTAGAAGGATATTTTCTGGTCCATAATTTTTCCAATTCGGAAAAAAAATTACTTTTACACTCCTCAAGGCCACCCCCCACATCAAGGACTCATGGGAAACCTACTGTGAGTAAAGGCACGAGAGGGAACCCTCACTATTTTTAGTCACACCCACTTGGAATTTTTTCTGAGACATCATTAAGGAACAATGTTACCTTATTAGGAACTATGAAGATAAGTACATAAAATGGACCACACTACGACATGGAAGGGACCAAGACCTGCTGGAGTTCACAAATATTTTTCATACCCTTCACATGAAGTTGGGTATCAAGGATTTCTAGTAGCATCTCGTACTCAAGTATTGTGGCTATGTACACAAATACATCCAGGACAAGATGGAGTTCCTGGACATCTCGTCACTTGGCACCACATACTGATATGCTATAAAGATCAAGCAGAAATTTAAGCAGAATAAGCGAGACTTTGGATCTGCGAAACTGAAGCAAGGAAAAGGCACCCCCAAGCCACAGAACAAAGGACAAATCCAAGATTGGGTGACCCAGGAAAACCTATCAAAGCCACAAGAAAATAACAACACAATGACAAAAACTAAGGACACATGAAAGTGGTGTGATTTCCACAAGATCCCCACTCACAAAAAAAGTGAATGTCTCGCATGTGGCACCATAGGTGGATGAGTTGAAGACTTGAGAGTCATATAAATGTTCCTACTCTGAGTCAGAAATTGATTGGTGGAATGAAAAAGGAAATAATATTATCAATGCAGATCCCAACACCACCATTACACCACCAAGGTCTAGAAGATTGAGCCAGAAGATCTAGAGGAAAGGGAACATCTCCTCCACTCACAGATGTAGGTGAAGGGGTCTCCACTGTAGTTCATTATCACTAGAAGGAGCCAAAATAACCTCATTTAAGTGGAGTTCATTAAGAATTTGGGCCTACTAACTACACCACACCCACAACCATAAAACCTGGTGAAGATAGCATATTCCTGTGGTCTGGTGAAGAAAAAGAGACCCCTTCCACCCCTTCTGGAGATAGTACTCGCTTGGTAGCTGCAAAGAGAATTCTAGTGCCTCTTTCATAGGTGACAAACATAGGAACATGAACCTCCTCTGTTTTATTTTCAGGCTCCTTTTGTTTCCTGGAAGGTTCACCTTCCTCTTGAGGATCTGAAAATATTTGAGGCCCCTTGAAGCACTCATGGGAAATGAAAGTTTCCCATGGCACTCCCAACTAAGTGAGCTAATGCAAAACAACAATTTTGATGACAGAAAAATGATAAATGCTATTGAGCTGCTGTGGATATGGTTTTCTTTTTGAAATCACTGTCATCCTCTCTATGTTTTTGCATATGAAATAAGGGATGCTCATCATTTTTACCCTGGTGAAATGCATCAGCAATCTGATGTGGTAGGCATAAAGTCTGGAGAACCTACCTTCACATGTAAAGTATTTAATGATAAATTTCATAAGTGGAACATACTAGTTCTCCAAGAATTTAAAAGGAAACACCTTGCTGAGCTTGTCATGGTACTTGGCCTTGATATAAGGCTCATAATGCTGTTTACTAATATTTTTCCTTTTGTTCCACTTTTCCCCTACATCTGGAATTCTTGTGGCCTCTGTAATGATAGTTGGTGAAAGAGTGAAGTTGAACCCAACAAGATTTTTCCACCTTTTTGAGGCTTCCTGGACTACACATTTCTTTCCTTTGAGCTATCACTAGGTGTGTCTTCTTCAAAATCTGATTCACAACTTCTTTCCATGCTTTGTCTCTATGATATAATGTGATGATGATATGGTGAACAATGATAATGGGTGGGGACAAAGAAAATGAGTATGAAGAGATTTTACAAATGGAACAATAATAATGAAGTGGAGTAGGGGAACGAAGTGAAAGATTTGGGAAACTAAGGTTTTGATTTATGAGGGACTTAGGGTTTAATAAAGAGGATTAGTTTCTTAGGGGAATAGGGAAAGGGAAAATAGAATCAATGGGTAGTTTTAGTACAATGAAGTTTTGGAAAAGGGACAAAGGATGTTGGTTTTGCAATGAGGTGAAAAGTATGGAGGCAAGCTAGGGTTTTGATTTTAGGAAGCAAAACTCATGAACAAAACATGAAGAAGACTTATTTCAGCTCAAGATAGATGAACACTTACTTGTAGGAGGTGAATACAGCATTTGGGAGAATTTGAGATGAATTTGAGTGAGTTTGGAGCCTCCCTGGCCAATGCGCAGCACACTGGGCCCAATGTGCAGCGCCTGCCTGATGCGCAGCGCTTGTGTAATTTTACACAGAGAAAAGTTGTCTAAAGCACAGCGCTAGCCCTTTGATGCGCAGCACCAGGAAAATTTGCTGCAAAATCTGGGTTTTCTTCCTCTTTTGTTCAATTTCCCTTCAAAACACGATTTTGGCTCTCCACTTGACTTTGTGCACAATGGAATGACTTGCTAGCATGAATTTTCTTTATATATGATGCACTTTAATTTTTCTTCATTGCAAACCCACTTTTATAAAGTCTTAGTCACTTTTTCAAAAACTCTGTTTTTCAGTTTGAAGTTTGACTTTTTCTTGGCACTTTGATGGAATGATGTCTTGATGCTTTTATTTTTACAGTGGCAGGAGTTGGGAAGGTGACTAAGAATAGCTGCTAAACTTATTACATACAGAAATTTTTTAATTACATGAATTTTTTACAATAATGGAAAAACTTTGTTTCCGCCTCAATTCAGGTGGCTCCATCAAGGATGAGATATTTGTGTTAGCCAACAATGTCGCTTACCCTACAACATCAAGCCCTTCACAGATAAGGTATTGTGTGATGTTGCTCCTCTTGAAGTATGTGATGTGTTATTAGGCCAACCATACTTATGGAAGTGACATGTTGTGTATGACTCTAGGCCTCATACTATTATTATTACTTTAGGCAGAATGTTATACAGGATACTAGAGGTAGCCATGCTTACCACCATCTCTTCGATCTCTTTTAAGAAATGTAGTAAGATCATCTCTTAGACTGGGAAACTTGTTTTATTTCTAATCTGATCTCAAAGTAAGGAGAAGATCATGGCCACATCCATGGCCCTCGATAAGGGTTCCACCATGTAGCAAAAGCAAGCGGATAAGGTCGTGGAAGAATACATGGACATCTTCTCCTCACCCAAAGGGGTACCTTTGCACTGTCAGGTTAAGCATACAATTGATCTAACTCTTGGGGTGACCCTACCCAATGGGCCAATATACCACCACTCTATATTGGAGAATGAAGAAATCAAGCGACAGATCTAGGAGTTTCTACAGAAAGGGCACATCCGACCATGTTCCTCACCTTGTGGCATTAGACGAAATTTCAGCCTAAAAGTGCCCATGAAATTTTCACGTAATTTCCATGTCATAATATGTAAACCAATCATAAAAATTTAAATTAAAAAAGAGGTACATGTAAATATTTTGGTGGGAAAAGAAGAAAAAAGTACTTTTTCTAATTGTATTTTTGGCATAGCTTCCTATATGCTTATTGAAATTTCAAGTGTAGACACTCATTGGATGCAGAATTAAATTCCACGTCCAATGAGTACCCATTATGCATACTTTTGAGAAGACCCACATTGATAAAAAATGAAGATACATAAAAAAGTGTGTTCAACACCGTAACATCCTAGCCAAAGACCAATGCTCTAATATCACATGCTGGTTTGATAGCCTTACGTTTAGCATGTCTACCATGAGTAAGTCAAATTGATTTATTTCTTATTTCTTTGGTATACATGTATAAATATATTTATATGTTTTAAGTTTAATGTTAGCATGGACTTATTTTTATTTGTTATGTTAATGTTCTTTACTTATCATGGTATTGGTGTACCATCTTCATGAATGTGACCGCTGCATGGACACACATGCACATTGAATCAATCTACATGTCTAAAGATTATAGATTTTAAATATCGACTACTATGGAGAAATGTTCTTTTTCTTTGTTAGTTATATTTTTTAAGTTAAATTTTGGTCACATTATTTTAAAAGAATGGTGTAACTTTGACCATTGATTCTCATCTCAAAAATGTAATAGGTTTTGTTTTGTTTTTTTTTTAATTTTATTTTGTATTTTCATTAGATATAATATATATATTTTTATTTAATAGTTATATCTTAATTAAGTATTTAAACTTTTATATATATATATATATATATATATATATATATATATAGATATAGATATATATATATATATATATACATATACATATATGGTATATAATAATTAAAAAACCCCTCTAAATTTTATTCCGAAAATAACTATGTATTATCATGAATTACATATTTTTTTTTAATGGTATATGCATTAGTTATTATATAGTTCTATCTTGCCAAAGTAAAACACCTTATGGATTTTCCACTTACTTTATATGTCTCGTGCATCAAGTAGTATTATATTCTCTTTGCATTCTTCTTTCTAAAGATTTGGGCATGACACCCAACCTTGGTTGATCATGGGTTGAAGCCACTTGTGTATTACCTTGTTATACACCTTCAGGTTCATTGTTATTTCTTTATATATACATATACATCACAATCTAACTTCTCCATATTATTATGCAAACACTTATTATATGATAGTGATGGTGTTTGATTAAATGCATGGGAAAATTTTAGAGACTAATATTCATAGGTGGGCTAATTTTGCATCATTTTGCAAAATAAAAGATTCATAAATTTCCATTTTTTTTAAATGATTAGACCAAATTTTAAAGTGTAATAATGTTTTACTTGAAAATTCACCAAATCCTATGCCTAGGGAAAATTTTAGGGGCTAATATTAGCAGGTTGGCTAATTTTGCATGCTTTTGAAATATAAAAGATTCATGAATTTCTATTTTTTTCTAAAAATGATTCGCCCAAATTTTATAGTATACAAATGTTTTACTTGAAAAGTAACCAAAATTTTATAGAGGTTGTATAAATTATAATGAATTTGAATAATTTTAAAGAAATATCACCAAACATTTTACAAATGGAATATTAAGGACTGGTAATATTCACCAAGGTTTCAAAACTTCAATATGAGTTTCTATCGTTAAAATTCTTCCTACCTATGCCTCCAAGGTCCTATATATATATATATATATATATATATATATATATATATATATCTATATATATATATATATATATATATATATATATATATATATATATATATATATATATATATATATATATATATATATCTATCTATATATATATATATATATATATATATATATATATATATATTTATATTTATATTTATATTTATATATCCTTAGTGTCATATATTTCTATTGGATTTTTTTATACAGTTGTGCAATGAACGTTCTAGATGTGGGGCCTCCATGACACCATATTCATTTGTGGATTCCCCATGTAATTCAGCTCACGTGATGCCTCTATGTGGACAAGGGGGGGCCATTATGCCAGATTGAACCCTAATTGATTTTCTCTATTGATGATGGTGATTGACCTAGGGTTAATTGACGATGATCACTGGTTTGATTTCATTAGATTGACTATCTCCCTCTGCCCCCTACTACTTTAGTCTCATTTGGTGTTCGGTCTAGTTAAGAGTTAAGCTCTACAACCTCATGGTAGCTTTGGTGAAGAACGAGGGTTTTCCCTATATTTGAGAGAGTTATCATCATGATTTCGATCCTCCTGCTTCAAAATTGTATCTAGAATGAATGTTCATACTGATTAAGAAAAAACATGCATAACAGGTCCTATTTCACCTTATAAAGTTCCAATTATTTATTTCATGACTTCATATATTTTTTTGTTTCTTGATAGTGTGTTTCATGGATTCCATTCACTAATGGTTTGATTGATATACTTTTAGTTCAAACCCTAGCTCTTCTTCAAAGGTTTGGTCATGATGACCATCTTCTATAGGGATTCAACCATGATATGCCTCCTTCATGGCTTCCTCGACAATCATTTCTTAGTGGTAATTCTAATCTCGAAACCCTAACTCTATTATTTCAAGAGCGGTTTTCTTCAAATTATAATTTAGATAATGAGGCATTCTTTCTTCTATAGCAAGGTGTTGAGGTCAGGACTTTGTTCTTCCTTATCAAAGGTGAGAATTCAAGTTGTCATTTAGATTAGTTTACATGTCCTTCTGACAATTTCTAAAAAAATTGAAGGATGGACTAAATAATTCCTTCTTTTTTTTTCCACAAGTTAGTTCTCGACTGTGCTTAGGTTTTATTCTGAGCTTCTATGAGAGTTGGATAGTTACAATTTCACTTCTTTTCGCTACAACTACTATAGGTGCTC
The DNA here is from genome assembly GCA_031772625.1 of Pinus tabuliformis. Taxonomy (NCBI): domain Eukaryota; kingdom Viridiplantae; phylum Streptophyta; class Pinopsida; order Pinales; family Pinaceae; genus Pinus; species Pinus tabuliformis. The sequence continues at coordinate 203,300,330 of CM062811.1, forward strand.
ATTTTCCTCTATCCTTTATAGGTTTTTGATGCCATTATGAGGCTTCAACTTGTTTGTGGTTCGCATGAAAATTATTTTTGTTTAGGGTTTGTACTGAGAGGGAATTAATTGGCCAGAATTATAATTTCAGTTGTTAAATTTATGTCTAGAGGGTTTTAATATGAGGCAAGTTCTAGGTCATAGTGGACAAAATTATATAATAATTATGTTTTATTTTATTGAGGGTTTACCCCTTCTATTAACTTCAAATTTGTTACTTGTAATTTTGAGATATGGTTGATACCCATATGGCCCAGAATATAAACTTCCTTTCTTTATTTTCAAGAACATTAAATGCATTTTATTTTCTTGTGGTTACTGTGCATGTTTATATACCTATATATATATATATATATATATATATATATATATATACCTAGTCAAGGATTTCTTTAGCTTTGTTATATAATTTGCAGCCAAAGCCCATATAGTCGAAATTGAGATTTTCCTTCTCTATTTATGGGAAAAACAAACTATGTGTTTTCTTTCTTTAAACAATAGCATGCTAAATAACTACAAATAATGTTTTTACATCCTATTAGTTTTTGTTTTGTTTTCTATTCTACATGCACGTATACTATAAAATCTAAATCACTACTATACAAAGGGGCTTTTTAAGACATTTATTCTAGATGAAATTACCATTTCCTCTCAAAATGTTTATTTTTTAATAAAAATTTCATTTTGTATTAAATTATTATTTGTTTTTATGTGGCTTCTTAGTCCTTGTTTCCCCTCCATCCTTGATTATTACTCACTCTGATTTGTAGTAGCTCACTCCTCCCCTACCCCTAGAGGGGGCAGTCCTCCTCTTCTACCTGGATGAGGGAATCCACCTCCTCTTGCAACTAGACCTTAAGGTTCCAAACCCATATTTCTACCTATACCAAGGCATCCACCTCCTTTTCCTTATTTGAAATTGTATTCTTTGTTGTGGATAGACAAGCTCAAAGACTACGTGGGGATTGTGGTTAACACTGCGAGGAGATGGAGTTTTATTTCATTGACTACTTAGATAAGGAAATAGAGAATCTCATATGGGCAACATGAAATTTTTTTCTTGCTTCATCTTTCTCAGATCAATTGGGGTCATGCCCCATATGATATATTCATCTGCAACAATAAGAGTGGTATCGATGAAGACTAATGTCTAGAATAGTTGAATTCCAAGGTGACCACATATGTTCTCTTTGATTAATTTATATAAATTAAAAACTCTTGTGCCTTCTTAAGTAAAGCTTTATGCACAAGAAACCTTCTCAAAAAACATATTAAAACACTTCTTGTAGGCTTCACACACATATATTTACCATACCTTATGAAAAACCACACAACGACCACACCATTTTCAGACCTTGTGATGTACCAGGAGTCAAGCCCAAACGCTTCGCATTGAATCCCTTTATCTTTATCCAAATATCCAAAATTGGGCAAAATCAGTGACGAGATGTGGATATCAAAAGTATCAACCATTTCAATCCCCTCAAACATTCCCTCCCTCCTTGTCATGAAGAATGAAATCCAAGATTTGCCTCTGCTTAGGATTTTTGTTTCTTTGTAATTTTTGCAAAGTTAATTTTTTGTATTCGAGAGGGTTTTGTTGTTTTCCCCATTCTATAAATTTCAATATAATTATTCTTATTGGAAAACCCTAGAGAAGTTTCAGTGAAGACGTTACCAGTTGAGGGAAAATCTTGGTTGACTCCAGATGAATGCTAACTGTTAACAAGAGAAAATTTTATTCAGGCAATGACATGTTCTTCTTTTAGCTCATTCAATACAAGGGTTTTTAACCAATGAACAAGACTTATATAAAATTGACATGTATCTTTCCCTAAATCTAGAACATTTTTGTCCAAGTATTTAGGGTTTTCATTTCTATTCCTTAATACTCTCCTTTGATTCTCAATATTAGGGTTAGCTAATTTTCTATCATGATCGTTGCATCCTTTGTATTCCAATAATCTTGCTATGATTAAATGGGGGAAAATTAAAGGTGAATTTCCTCCTTGATCTTATCATATGAGTTGAATGTGTCCCAATTAGTAGAAATTATAGTTTTAACATTGTTGCACCATAGGCGCATTTTGGCTTGTTTGTGGAAATATCAAATATTTCTATCACTTGCCTTCAAATAGAGACTCGTGGAATTTAGATGCCATCTCTCTTATTCTTCTTTTAAGATAGCTTGTAGGTGGAGGAACATGTGCTTTTCTTCCATTAATAATTTTTTTGAAATGAGATCTTGCCCACACTAGTTCTAGATGTCCCCTAGATTAGCCTTGAGGGATATCTTGTTCTTCCTTTTGTTCAAATATAAATGAATAGAATAACTTGCCACAGATTGAGAGTGATACATTCACTTTGAACATGGGATACCAATTTGTATCCACCCACATAACCACTAGTCATTGTTCGCGGGGAAAGCCAAACTCAAGTGAACTTGCAGATAATATCATGATCTACAAGTTGGAGGGCCATAGCTCTTGATTTCTCCATATTGATAGATACCTTTAGAATATATTCAAGGCATGTGATGAAGCAAGAGGGTTGGGGTTTCACGAATCTGGAGATGGAGGAAGAAAGGCCATTAAATGTTAGAATATTTGGAGGAAGAGGCAGAGGATACATTTCTCCTCCACACTTGAAGCCATGTGGAACACATAGAAGAGAAAAAAGATAGGTTTACCTCAAGGCACAATTGACATGAAATTACTATAGTATTGTTCAATTGTTGACAAATATATAATTGTAGAGAGTAGGTGGAATTTTGTGTTTAATAATGTTAACTAGTATAAAATTTTTGGATTAATTTTGAACATATTGTTTTCTCTCCTTGTGAGTTTATTTAAGGAACCTTACTTGCTCATGTTTCTCTTGTTGAATATGGGAAAAATGGACCAATGGATAAATGTCCTTATTACTTTATAGAAACAAAATGCATCATAAGGATATGCCAATTGTATCTTTTGTTATTTTACCAGTGTTCTAGAGGGATGCATCCCCAATGCTTCGAGTGTTCAATGGAATTTGGGACTTGATTAGGAATGTCCCCTGTTGTCTCTTGTTTTCCCCTAGTGCTTTGGGATTTTTTTGGGTATGCATGCTCCCAAAACTTAGGGATACTTCCAAATGCACCTGGGTGGGTTTTGTAAGGTACATAAGTGTGTTAGATGATTTTAGATTTGGCATAGGATTTTGAATGATCCAGTAGCAAGGTTGGTGGAGGGGCACACACTATGTGAACCTATAGTTAGCTCTCAAAAAATGGCATTGTAATCATCCAATTTAGTCGAGCACTTTATTTTTGAAAAGTGTAGGAAAGAATGTATACAATGTTACAATTTCATCTTTAACTACTTGTATGCAAAATCAATGTATCTCGACTCTCATAATGTATAGCCTATGTTTTGTTCAAAACATTTTTGGAGGTTAGAAAATTCAACATGCACATGCACTAGTCCATTGTTAGAATATATGTGATCACTGTAAATATTGTGTTGCGACTTGCAACTATTGGTCCCTTATTTAGGTTTCATCAAGTGAAACATTTTTAGTTTGGTGCTACCAAATCACCCCACTTTGTTCCTTTTCTAAATGTTATGTATGCTTGTGTATGCTCATGTCATGTATTTTCTCCCTTTGCAAATTAAGTTGACATATTTTTATTTAAATTATATTAATCCTCCCATCTCTATATTTTCCGAAGTAGGATTTCAATAAGATTTTCCCTTTTGTAATAAAATCTATGACATGGAAAAATGAAATGTATAGCTATGCATAATGTAAAGACCATCACTCTGCAAAATTGCATTGACATAAGCATCAATCACAGAGACAATTCTAGTTTAATAGCCTATGCCTTACCACCTTGTAGCTTGTTTTTTGGCACCAATATCAAGAGGCTCTTGCTACTTCGATACCAACTTAACCACTTCTCATCCTAGTTCCAGGGATTCCACTTCCAAACTTACTACTACCTCTGTTTCATTATGTCTAGATGTGATTCCTTGGCTGCTCTGATATCGTATATTGATACTAGAGGGCTTATAATTATCTCACTTCTCATTTCAAACAGGAGTATAAAGTGGACAACCAATAATATGAAAATAATATTCTTGTGGCTTCTCACCATTGAAATATTCCTCTTATGTCTTGTTAATATTATTTTTAAAATTATTAATATAGAAAGACACATAAAGTGGTTAAAACTATATTAAAAAATTAAAAAATTATTTGAGTAGACAACAAATCCATTAAGATAGGTGCATGTCAATAATGACAACAAATGCAAGCATTCATGGACACTTAGAAATGGATATTTTAAAGCATGTGTATTTAGAACTAGTGTGTATATTTGTATACCCGGTAGAAGAAAATCAATAGATTTTGATTTGATTTTTTATTTATATATCAAGAAAAATATAATCAAGTGATTTGGGATGCAAACAATGAATCAATTAACATATCTACCGAGAAATTCAAAAAAACAATACTTTCAACCATACGATATCTAGTAAATAATAATTTCCAAATTTTGACTTGATTTATATGTATAAATGTATATGTTACAATCATGTATATGCCCATAAAATGGACATGGACGCAATGCATGATGAATCTGTTTCTTTGAACATGTAATTCTATGCATTGGTTTGATCATGTAAAAAAAAGTATTCATGAAACTATTCAACATTTTCACCCTGCAAGGGATAAGAACTCTAAAGAGGTCATCGATTTTGCGGTCAATGTGGCTGAGAGTGCTTTCAAACATTGTGGTGGTCATGTTGAAGAAATAGATGGAGTTTCAGATTTCATCTTGCATGTTTGAGGATGGCTTGGATGTCTTTTATCTATCCAGTACATTGTTCAGATTTCCAAGTGTAATATCTACCATGTTCAACTCATACAAGATAAACTTGAATGATGATGAGCTCTTTCCCTGCATCTCCAAAACTTCCTTTAACTTATGTTGCATCATGTTGGTTATGTTGTTGATGTCCATGAGAGGAGGATGACTACTAGGAATGGCCTTATTCTTTTTCTTAAGAAATCCTACGCTTAGTATAAATGACCAACATCATGCGTTGAAGGAAATAACAACCACAAGTGTAGCACAGGAAAGTACAGAGGTTCCTTTTTATGACCCCATTTGTTTTTGTATCTTATTTAGAAATTGGGAGATTTTTATATTATAAATGATGTTTTCATTTTCATTGTCACATTTATATATTTTTCCACTATATGAGGCTAAAATCCTAAACTATCATCTGAACTATACCAAATATATTATTTGCATTATTTGTTCTAAACAATTCACACTTTCTGTGTGATCCAAGACCTCTTTTGCCCATAGTACTAGTAGTTTCATTGTGTGTGCATTTTGATTTTGTGACATACAATGGCACATGTTAGGGATTTATAATGAAATAAATTTAGAAAACTCGCTGAAATTATGTGACGTTGGTTACGTTTTCAATATTGCTATTAGATTTCTAGCTGTCATTCTAATACCTTTATTGATTAAGGATTTAAGGCGTTTCGGACTTGGGTTGAACTGCCCAACATTTGAATTGCTACAAGGTAGTGTTAGCCTGTACCTCTTCCTCAACTTTCTTATATCGTTATTTCTATAGAATACTTTAAACCACATTATCAAATAATTTAGACTAGATTGTCATTTCAGAAAATTCCACATGAAATAAATTAACTAATTGTCTTCTTGCTCGGCCTACGTTGTACAGTGTTGGTCAGTTTCTTTCCTAACCTTTATTGGGGTGGTATTTGTCTAGAATACATCAAAATGAACTACTATTTTTAAAATAACTCAAAGGAAGTGGAATAAAATAGGTTAAAAATCAATTTGAATATACAATGTGAATTAGTCTCATCTCTTGATGCTAGTATTTGATTTAGAAGTCGAGGTTAAATTTTTTATGCTTATATTTTTTATACCTTGAAAATATGATATTTTTATTCTGTTATCTCCCTTTTCATGGGTTATTAGTCAAACAGGTTGCATTAAGCATCCCTTTTTATTTTTATCCCCAATGGATTCCAAAGAGGATTGGTTGAGTTCCTTGCCAGAGGATGTTATCTATCTCATATTTTGTATCTAGACATCATATTAGCAGTGAGATGCTCTGTATTGTCGAAGAGATGGACTAACATCCAAAAATATTCCTTTTCTCAGTTTATTGCCTTCTGTTGTTTTGGGTGATGGTGGTTATGAACTTGGTGAAAAGATTAGAGTTAAAAGTATCATTTCTAATTTTCTTATCGATCATGCTCGTGATCTCCCTATCTTTCACCTTTAGAATGAAATAAAATCCTCATTGAATTTTACTCCTATCAAGGTATACATTTGGGTGGAATCTACATCAATGCATAATGTAAATACCCTCACTCTAGAAAAATTCATTCCCATTGGTATCAATATCATAGAACATGTTATCTTAATAGCCTCTTCCTTACCACCTTGTAGCATGTTTTTATGCACCAGTCTCAAGACCCTTACTACTTTGCTACCAAATTAACCACTTTCCATCCCACTTCTAGGTATTCCACTACCTAACTTATTGTTACCTCTATTTCTTTGTGTCTAGCATGATTCCTTGGTCACTCTAATATGATATATTAATATTATAGGGCTTAGAATGATCTCTCTTCTCATTAGGAACATGATGTGGACAACCGATAATATGAAAATAATATGCTTGTGGCTTCTCACCACTGAACGCTTCCTATAATTTTTTGTTCTCAAGAATCCTTCATGGTCATCTGTTCAGATGTACATAATTTTATAACATGCTTTGGGTCATCGACACATAAATGAATTAAGGTCATGAATCATGGTATTTACTATATGGAAAAATGACCTATTATGTTTTCTTTTAAATCTACAACTACATTTTTTTGTGGGTTGTATGGTACTTTAAGCTCCTCTTGATTGCTATTTCAATTTATAAAGAATCAAATATTTGGAGATTTACTATCCTCCATTGTCTTATCTGATCCATTTGATTTGCTCTCTTTTCTAGTCTAAACACCCTCTAGTTGCATTCGCATGAAACAATATCCCATAAATCTTTTTAGAGATGTCGATTTGAGCTATTATGGAAAAGGAAATTGTGAGTCGGGTTATGCAAATAATCAAGGAAAGACTTTTTGGGAGAAGGACATTGCATCTTTGATGATGAAAAATATGAAGGAAAGGTTTCTTTAGCAAAGGAAAAGACAAATTTGAAAACAAAGAAGACAATAACAGTGAATAAAATTCACAAATTGGTTATTATTTATGCACTATTACAAAATGGCTAATTATTTACTAAAAACGACTAAAATTTTCAAATAAACAACTATTTTTTGGTCGGTGACCAATAGTAGCTAACTTACAGTATCTTATAATGCGACAAAATTTTAGTCGTTTTTATCTTAGTCATTGATTGGTTGTCTCAATTTTATTATCTAGTAGTAAATTTAGTCATAAATTTTGTCATAAATTTAGTCATTAATTGCCCCAATTAATGACCAACTATACAACAAAATTTATTACTAAATGATCGCTCGAGAAAACCAATTAATGACTAAAGAAATATGACCAAAATGTTGGTCGTGTTATAAGATACTATAAATGAGCTACTAATAGTCATATATATGCAAATTTTAGTCATCATTTCAAATCAATTAATGGCCAAAGAAATATGACTAAATTTTGGTCGTGTTATAAGATACTATAAATTAGCTACTAATAGTTGTATATATCAAAAATTTAGCCATCATTTGTAATCACAAATTTATCATTTATAGTAGTAATTTTTTTTGGTAGTTTCAGATTCATTATAATAATGACTACTTTAGTAGTTTATAGCCATTTCATTTACTTTCATTAACACCCATTACAAGAAACTAATTTAGTCGTATATTCATTTTATTTGTGATCATCATTAATCAACATAAACTACTAATTTAGTATTTTTAGATTGATTTTATGCGTTCATTATTAATCAACATAAATTAATTAGTATGAATTTGTAGCTAAATTAAAAAAAAAATTGTCATACAATGTACATGTTCATCTAATATGAAAATGCAAAGTTACAAATGTTAATTATAATACTAAATAATATCAAGTGCAACTATGAATAATTTCAACCACAACAATTATATTATATAAAATGTCAAGTATTACATGAGTTTCCAACTCAATATTGGTTGGAGTAAAATTTACACATGAAATATTGTTGCATCACTTCAAAACATTACCATTGTGTTGTCAAGGAATTGCAGGTAAATTCACCAACTATGAGGACTTGACCATCAGTCTCTGTGTGTGTCTTCTGTAGGATATTGGCTCTACAAGTACCACTAGACTAGTTCTCTTCTCTCTCTCTTTAATTTGCATTATGTCGATCCAGTGTTATTGTTCTCCTCTTTCTTCAATTCCGGCTTCTTACTGTCAATATTGAGTTCCTTTTCTGAAAAATAAAAAAATACAATGCAGAGTATAAAACATGAAAGATGATGAAAAATGGGATATAAAATAAAGTAGACTATAAAGGATTTATATGATATATACCTTACCATCAACAATATTGTCAATGCCATTTTCCCCCATAAAATCAAGAAACTCGAACAAGTTTTCATCACTTAGGCAAAAGTGACCATTATGTGCCCAGATGACCTGTATAAACAAAGCAAATAAATATCACCATAGAAAATAACAGCTTATTAAAATTAGTATTCAACCTTCAAGGAATGCTAGGCACAATCATGCCAACTAATTACATGCTAAAAAGTTCACGCTGTAGATTACATATACAATGTGGGAATGCAAACAAAACTCCTAGAAAAAACAAAAGCTATGTCTAGAATAAAATGAAATTAAATAAAAAGGATAAAATAATAGGATAGCCTTGTATTGATCTAAATGGGAAAACTAGTGTTTATTGTGCTAAATTCCAATTCATAATATAAACAAGTGTTTTAGGATTACGAGGTAAATTTCAAGTTAACCATGAATTTTTGCGTGTTTTTATTTAAATTTCATGAGAAAATTAACATAATTAAAACAATGAACAATAGCATATATTAGACACAAACATCACCATAAACAGTAACACAATAGCACATGATGAAGGAGTTCACCCCTCCTGGGTTACGTCTCCTTGGTCCAACTTCCAATGGCTCGGCCCTCTTCAATTATGCTCAAAAGTGTGAATACATATATTTACAATGCTCAAATGGCACTAAACCTTGTACCAATGGCTTTAAAAGACCCAAAAATGCTTGTCTAGCCTCTTCCTACTCCCAAATTGGATAAAAACTCAACAAGTTATGAGTTCCCCTAGCTTGGCTGCTAGTCACTCTACAATTTCCCAAAAATCTGGCAGCAATCCTACAATTTTACCCTAAATTCTACTAATGGAGCGCCAGTTTGGTGGACATCTGGTAGAATTCGGGGGGCATTAAAAATTCTGCCAAGGCTTAAGGTCTGAAAAAATGTGGTCATGTGGGGGGCCATGTGTCGGGGCTAGGGCTAACCGTCCTCCCCCATCGGTCAGGCCCCCACTTCCTCTGCCCACAGTTTTGTTGACACACCATATGTCCGGGTCTGGCCCCTCTCCACCTCCTTCGCACCTGTGGTTCCATGTCAAGGGTCATATAGTAATGTTTGTTGGGGGGTTGGGGCTAAGCCATGGTCCCTTACCCCAATACTTTTGCCACATAAACTTTAAGTAAAAATTTTGGGCCATGGTTTAATAAGAACCATGGAAGTGCAATGGTATTCGGTGGTGTTAGTTGGATGGAGTTCTAGTGTTCGATACCTGCTCGATCCACTCGACCCTTCACAAAATTTTGGTGGGCCTCGGGCTACCACATGGCAACCTCTAGTTCGGCCACGTGGGAACCTGTGGTTGGCCACCAACCAACCAACTAAATCATGCCACCTCAACTCTGTACCTTGTGACACAAGGCACACACCGATTTGATGTATAAAAACACAATCATCTGCCACATCACCTGCCATGTCAACTTGCCACATTAGCCTACTACGTTAGCAGTACGGACTGCTGACTAGGCTGTCACAATTTTGCCAAATTTTCCTATTTTAGAAAATGAATAGAACATGTTTATGGGAACACACAGAGTCCTTTTTGCATGAAAGAAGTTGCACCAGATTTAGGACAATGAACACTACGTGTTCATTCAGGTTCCACATTGATCTGAAAACTTTTAATTTTGAGCAAACGTTTGAGCACCTGATCACTCCTCCCCACTGGAAGCTTTTGGAGCCCAAAAGATCATCTTCAATTGTTCAGCAGATGAGGGTACAGTTCCCTCACCTTTCCAATCTTGCTCCATTTTGCCTTGGCAGGATTTGTTCCTTTGAGGCCCACTTGAAGGTAGTCCACACTCCCTCATTTTGAAGACCTTGTTCTTCTATCAAGAATGGTGTCTTGTTGTAGTTCATCAAGGTATTCAGGAGAGAAATCTTCATTGGAAGCAATTTGAACATTCTCTCATTGATCTTCAATCAAAGGAGGCTCATACAATCTTAAATTTTCCACATTAAAAACAACATAAATTTTCATATATGAAGGCAAATCCAACCTAAGGTCATTGTCACCAATCTTTTCCAAAATTGTGAATGGACCATATCGAATTAGTTTCAGCTTTCTACCTTATCCATGGAGCCTCTCTTTTCTAATGTGAAGCCAAACTTCATTATTGACTTGGAACTTTTGATCTACCTGATTCTTGTCGTGCCTTGACTTGTACTTGCCTTGGCTCTTTTCCAGATGTTCTTGGACTCTTTGATGTACCAATTGCATTTGTTAAATGAACCTTTTTTCTTTTTCTATGTCACTATGACCATCAATGGCAACATCCTTTCCAAAAATGTAAACCAAAGGAGACTTAGGCAAGTATCCCAAACATGCTTCAAATGGCGATGTTTGAGTTGAAGAGTGCTTGGTCCAGTTGTAAGCATGATGAATGTAGTGAAAATTTTCATCCCACAACTTAGGATGTTTCCTGCAATACCCACGAAGAAGATGTATCACAGTCCTATTCACCACCTTTATTTGACCATATGTTTGTGGATGAAATGTTGTATTCTTTTTCAATTTGGTGTCTATTAGCACTTGAGATTTCACCTCAGGCTGAAAAGGCAAACCTCAAAGCTACATCAAACCATTCAGCCTCGTAGCTAGCCCTACGGGGCAGGAGAAGGCTCTCTCCGGTCAATCTCGGTAAATTTTCAATAGGAAGAGATGACCAATCAAGGTAACACTGATATTAGGCTAGTAAACTGATTTGAAGGTTGATTTGGGGGTTTTTGGGGTTTTTGGTGGCAAATTGAGGAGCTGCAATTTAGGGTGCGGGGATTGGACACAGTTTCTGCAGGGGGGTCTTTGGGGCAAGGTAGGAACCTGTATTGATGTCTTTAGCTGAAAGGGATGATTAAGAAGAAAGATGAGAGGGCTAAAGAGAGCAAACAATGGATTTGAATTCTCTTTAGACAGCAGAAAACATAGAAATTAAACAAATTTAAAAGCAGAGCATGGCTAGCATGAATTCTAACTTTATCACTTCATTTGTTTAATATGCAGCAGTATAGAAAGGAAATGAATCACATAAAAAAGCTTACAATAACATGTAGAAACACACCATCAACACATGAGTCCACAAGAATCCCAATGATGACTGCAAAACCCTGGTCTTCCTTAGCCAAAAATTGCAGAGATACAAGTGAAATATACAATGATAGCTCCTCCCTCAAGAGTCCAACCATGAAAATGAGCAAAAGAGTGCATAATATAGATGATCTAACCTCTTTCCCCACCTCTAGGGGTCGAGCTCCCTTTCCTAGGAGCTGTTTCAACTACTTCTAAACTGAGCACTAGATAATAGGCAGTCATAACAACTTGCCTCTATAAGCTAGGAAACCTATCCATACATTAAATATTTACCATTTACATTCAAGAAACTTCTAGAAGTGTTAAAGAAGAGTAAAAGTGTCTTTGAGTCATGATAGTTACATAAAAATCCATCATCTAGAACCCCCAAAAGTCAAACTAGGTGAAAACAGTGATTTTCTGGCCGAACTGGTAAAATCTGGCACAAATTCCTCAACGGGTCGCGCACACTTTCTCAACGGGTCGTGCAATTTGGAGCTCTGTTTGGAGGTCTTCTTGGTGTCAGAATGATGTGCAGGATAGCTCGTTGGAAAGGTCTCTGAGTCTAATTTCCAACCCAACTAGAATTTTTGTATTTGGAGGTCATTTGCCTAGTCAAAAGTCAATTCTCCCAAGACTACTTCTGCAGCTCAAAAAAGGGGCAGAAAGTCAAAATTTGGCTGTATTTTGACCTTTTGGAGGCCCAAAACTCCATGAAAACTCAAGTCCATCCATAGGCATGTGTAACTTTGCATAAAAAATCCAAAAATGTTGAGTTTTTGCAAAACGGAGCTACGATGACAAAGGGTCTCACCGGGGGTGAGACCCGTTGAGAAGCCAAAACCTGTAAATTTCCCAAAAATACCAAAATTACCCAAAATTCTCCAAAATTTTTAGGATTTCTGCTGTAGATGATGCTAGTTAGTGCCATGATCCTTGAGGGATGCCTCAGCCAAGATACGGAGTGGATTTGGCCTTTTTCTCCGTTTTAGTGCCTCGGTCAACCTCCTTTGGAACATTTTCATTTTTGCCTTGCAAACATGCATCCTCGCCCAATAGTGATTCTTCATGTTCCTTAGTAGCTTTTTCTCTTGGTTGGCCTTAGCCAACAGCCTCTCCAAGTGAGCATTATCCTGAATGAGCAATGACTCCCGGTCAGCAGGCAATGGATCACCGGGCCTCCTACGGTTTAGGACTCGGTCACTACGAATCCTCCAAAGCTCATCAAGCGCCTTCTCCTCCTCCAGCTGTGTGTTCCACTGCTCTAGATAGGTGATGGTCCATTGGGCACCCTCAAGTCTCTGCTGCAAAACATCATTCTCGGCCCTGAGCTGCTGAATGATCTCCTTTGCCTCTTGGCTAGGAGAACTGACCTCGAGATCAATCATCGGATCCTCATGAACCATGGGCTCTTTGCCCCTCTGCAATACCTGTGCTGGTGAAGAAAGCGAGGCCCCTTCCACCTGGTGTGGAGATAACACTCGCTGATCTGAAGATGAAGGCGAGACCCCTTCCACCTGCTGTGGAGATAGTACTCGCCTAGCTACTGCAAATAAGGCCCTTGGGCCTTTCTGATAGGTGACCAAAGGAGTGGAGCTGACATGTCGGGTGACGGGAGCATCAGGCTCCTGAGATGGTCCTCCCTCCTCATGAATGACCTCCTGATGTGGCTGAGGTGGCACTGTGAAAAACTCAGGGGAGATGAACTCCTCCGATGAGATGCCCTGCTGAGTCAACTGATGAGAGACTATGAGCTGGATCAAACCATAGTGACAAAGGCTCCTGAACTGCTGGGCCGGGGTCTTCCTCTGCAACATGGGCACCATCCTCTGAATGTTATGAAATAGGAAGACCGGGAGGTTCATCATCCTCACCCGGGTGAAATGCATCAACAGGCGAATGTGATATGAATACACCTGTGAAAATCTGCCCTCACATGTAAAATAATGCATGATAAGTCTCATGAGGGGAGCATACTCGCTCCGGAGAAATCTGAATGGGAAAACACCCGTCAATAGTCTCACAAATGATGGCCGGACATAAGGCTCAAAGTGAACAAAATCAAGTAACCTGCGCTTAGGCCACACCTCACCCACATTCGGTATCCCTGTAGCCTCTGAAATCACCTCAGGTGTCAATATGAAGTTCACCCCTGCAAGAGTGACATGTCCATCATGGAGGTGTAAGACAAACAAGCGGGCCAACTCTCTATGATGCTAAATCTGAGAGATCCTCTCACAAAACTGATAGCAAGACATGTGCTGGAAGCAATTCACTGCCAAAGGACAGGCCTGTAATTCTGCCAAAGAAGTAGGCTCCTCCCGCTTATGATGACCTCCCTTACCCCCTCTACGAGGCCTCCTCTGTTCCTCAATCTCTGTAGATGATGAATGGTCATCACTTTGCTCATAAGTTTCGGTATCTGACATGGTTTTGGAGCAAAGTGGACAAACTGAAGGACAAATTGAACTGCTGCCTCTGCCTGCAAAAGTACTGAACTCTATGTTGTTTCAAGGGGAAAAAACATGAGGGGAATGTTAGGGGAGGGAACTTCTTAACAAGGAATGGGAATATATGAAAATAACAGGGAATTTCAAGGGAAACTTTACAAATTGTCATGCATATAGGAACACATTTTAACATTGGGAAATCATTTGCAAAGAACATCTCATATGGGACAAGAACATGTATGATAATGAACATGGAAGGGGCATACATGTATCAATAGGGACATAGGGAAACCATACACCAAATTTACTTATAGGAGTTCATGTGTGTCATAAGGCAGATTTTGTTTTTTAAAAGGAGTACATGTACATTGTTTTAACATAGAGGGAAGGTTTTCATGTACAAGGGGATGTCAAGGGTATGTAGGGGTTATGTACATGACTCTAGATATACAGCAACATTTATTTTCACATGACTCTTTTCTTTATTTGCAAATGCATCTTTTCTTTTTGTTCTATTTTTGCATGTGTATGGTAGAGGGAATTAGGGTTTTGTGTGCTTGTGAGAGGGGTAGGGTTTGTAGTTTAGGGATGGGGAAAAAGTCTACATTTTATGTACAAATAATATGGGACAGAGATGAAAGCATGACTGTGAATGAAAGGGGAAAAGAGGGAAGGGACCAAATGGGACAAAATCACTTGAAACAGTCACAAAACCCTAGCATTTTACAAACATTAACAAGCAGCCATATAAGTCTTTTCATTAGCTTGATGTGAGGTTAGAAACATAGCATACAAGCTTATTTTCACCACCAATATCAACAACCATGCATTAAGAGCCTACCTCGACCGATTGAGCAAAGTTGAAGGGAGTTTGAGGATTTTGTGTGAATTTTGATTGCAGACAGCTGAACGGGTCGCGCACAGCCCAACGGGTCGCGCACAGCCCAACGGGTCGCGCCCGTGTTAAATTTACACTGCAGGAAGGGTCTGGACGGGTCGCGCACCGCCCAACAGGTCGCGCACCTGTAAACTTCCCGAAATCACTGTAATTTCGCCTCTTTCGCCTATCACTCTCTCACAATCTCTCTTGCAAGCTTGAAATGCACAATGAGAGTGTTTAGAGGGAATATGACCTTTTATAATCTTCATTTGAAAAAATTTCATCCACAAACCCACTTTATAAATTCTATTTTGACACTTTTTTAAAACACTGATTTTTTGGTTTCCTTTATCCTGAAGTTGACTTTTTGAGTGCTTTGACCTGATTCTTTTTGCAGGTAGATCATCTGAAGGACTGTGGCAAGGGGACCAGGGTTGTTGCTGCCTTTTTGAAGACTTTTTGGAAATTTATTCTTTGTACAAAATTTATCATGACCTTGGCTTTAAAAACAGAGTTTTTAAATCCAAGGTTAGAAATGAACTGTATATGATAAAAAAAATCAAAGGAACATGTTTACCATCCTCCCTCTGGCTTGCTGGGGACTCAAGGATTTTCAGAGACATGACCTTGCAGAGACAAATGACCAAAACCCTAGACCTAGAATTTTGACATTAAGACACATCAAGACAAGCTTGAAAAACTCAATGACTGATATGACCTGATACAGCAAAGCCAAGAGGGGTATGAATTGACCAGCTCCTCCATCAGGGTTATGGCATGCCTAACGGGATGCAAACTTTGACACTGATGAGACACCTACTAATGCAAATGCAAAGAGTTTTGATCACTGATGGAGGGCTTTCAAGACCGACACTAACAGTGTCCATGAATCCCCACAAGCTTGACCAAAAATTCCCAACAAAGTGAGAATCTCAATGACTAACAATGGATGTGGGTAATTCAAAATGCACCCATACATTTTGAAAAAATAAATGAGTAGTTTGTTCAACAATAATTTTCTTTTTACATGGCATCAAAATACACATTTTTTTGAACCTATCCACAACTACATAAAGATAATTATGGTTCCTTTTTGACATAGGAATATCTCCAAAAAAATCCATAAAAACACTCCCCCATGGATGAGAAGGTACTGGAAGTGGTGTGTACAATCCTAAATTTCTATTGCTAGGCTTACTAACCGAACATAATGAACATCCTCTAATAAAATGTGACACACTTTCAAGCATACAAGGCCAATAACAATACCTCTGTAGATGTGCCACCGTCTTACTTACACTGCAATGACTAGCAATAAGAGAATTATGTGACTCTCTTATGATGTTGACTCTTTCTCCCTATGGAATACACAACTTACCAATATGGTACAACAAGTTATCATGCATATGATAATCCAATTCCTCTACTTGGTCCCCTTGACTCAAGTTTGCATAAACATCCTGAAAGTCATTTTCTAGTGCATACCACTCAATATAACTTTCATGCAAAACAGAATTATGCTTGAGTAAAGCAGCTTCACTAATAATAGGCCTAGAAAGAATATCAACAACCTTGTTATAGATACCTTTCTTATACCTTATTACCAAGTGAAATTGTTGAAGAAACCCATCCATTGGAAGTGCCCCTATTGCTACAACTTAGATTGAAATTGCAAGTATTGCAATGGCTGATGATCATTGTGAATGATTGTTTCCTTACCCATCAAGTAGTGTTTCCACTTTTTCAAAATTTGCACCAATACATACAATTCCTTGTCATAAGTAGAATAATTAATCACTGCACCATTGAAATTTTCCGAATGAAAACAAATGGGGTTACCATGTTGCATGAGGACTACAACCATGGTGTAGTCACTAGCATCAATCTGGCTCTCAAATGACTGTCTCAAGCGTGGAAGTGCAAGTACTGGGGTTAAATTGATCTTTTCCTTCAATGCGTCAAATGCCTTTTTTTGTTTGCCTCCCCACTAAAAAACGTTTTTCACACTAGTCAATGCATGCAAGGGAGTTGCTATAGAAGAAAATTTAGCAATGAATTGCCTCCAATATTGGGCTTCTCCCAAAAAACCTTTTACCTCAGTATCTATTTTGGGCTTTTGCTAATTCAAAATGACATCAACCTTAGAGGGATCTATTTTCAACTCACCTCCTCCAACAATATGACCCGAGTAAACTAAAGAAGTTTTTTCCAAACTCACACTTTGACATATTTAAATACAATTATTCTTTCTTTAAGACATCAAGTACTTTTCTCACATGCATGACATGTTCATCATGGGATTTACTAAAAATTAAGATGTCATCTAAGTAAACTATGACAAACTCATCAAGAAATGGCTTCAACACATCATTCATCACATGCATGAAGGTAGCAGGAGCATTACATAAACCAAAAGGCATAACTATCCAAATGTCTCATTTAGAAATTCTAATTTGATGGTAGCCACTCCTTAAGTCCAAATTAGTAAAATATTTTACATCTTTCAATTGATCAAGTAAATTTCCTATTCTAGACAGTTGGTAATGGTTCTTTACCGTAATCTTGTTCAATGCATGGAAGTCCACACACATGCGCCATGTTCCATCCTTATTTGACACCAAAACAATAGGTGACCTACATGGTGAAGAACTTGGCGTGATGATCCCTTTGTCCAACAACTCTTGAATTTTCTTTTTAATTTATGCAATTTCCATCACTGACATCCTGTACATGCCAATGTTAGGAAGATGACAATATTTCTCGGACTGTATTTCATGTTGGATTCCTCTCTTGGGAGGCAATCCTTTCAATTCCTGAAACATCTTATCATTTTGGTTAACAACATCAACCAACTCAGATTTCAATATTGAGTCACAACCTTGAAAAGCTTCATTATCAACATCATTCTTGGGTTTGATCATTAGAAGCGCAAAATTCTTGCTAGAATTCACTAGTATTTTCATCTACCCCACATTTACAAGTGAAAGATTTAGTTTCTTTCTATGGGATCTTACAATGTATTCTACTCCATATTTGAACAAATGGTATTTTTTTTCATGTCTATGGAAGATAGATTTTCTTTCATAGAGATATGGGCTGCCCAAAACTATACCACATATGTCTAATGGCACAACATCAAGTTCCACTTCATCTATGAAATTTGCAGTAATGGTGAATTTCAGTCTACACTTTCTAGTTACTTGCAATTTTGCATTGTCACACACCCATCCTAATGGATATGGCTTATGATGTCGAATGGTTTCCAAGTTTAAAATTTTGACAATGTTTTTAGAGATGAGATTGGCTTGAGAGCCACCATCAAAAAGAGTATCAATTTTTCTATGTTTTCAAATTACCCTTATGTGGAAAAGTTTGATGAGCCTCATCATTGGGTAACTACATGGACCTTAATACAACTCCAAGCTTATTAAAATCAACTCTTCTCATAATTCATTACATATTTTAATTATATTTTTCCTAATGAGATGAGTAAAAGTAAGATGTATGTCTAGTGGTCTAATGTGCATTGATTGCAGGTTTTTGAGAGCAAATCATGGCAATTTTCACTAATTAAGGGCAGAAACTTAAATGAGACAAGGAGGAGAGATTATAGGAGATAGGTCCTCCTCATTAAATCCTCACTCATTTGAATATTCCTCAATCAAATCACACTAACTCATAGTTGCAAGCAGTCGAGTCATGGAGATCATGGGCAGCCGAGCTAGTGACAGTTAAGAGCCAATTCATCTTGAGTTTGGGAGACAAGCCTCCCTAGATTTAACGAAGTTGTTGGATACTTCGGTTGTATAAATAAGGAGGCTTAGAGCCTCATTAGGATTTGGATTTTTTATGTAAGAGCACTAAGTATTTTCGAGTTCAAGATTTGTGGCAAAATATTGTTATGTAATTTTTCTGATGTGATAATGAGAATGAGCATTTCCTTGATCTAGCACTGAGTTGAATTTGTTGGGTTGTGTTATATTCTTTCCATTACTAGCCCTCCTAATTAACTGGGGCGTTAGAGGGGGGGCTGTTACACAACATTTTTTCATTGTCCCTATACTCCTTATTCCTTGATCTTGGAGGACCTCTACAATGAACCTCACATGCTTTGCCTTCATGAAGAAACTCCCATTATGTCCCTCCTCATGAGTAGATCAATTCCCTTTTGCACCATTTCCCTTGAAACTTCTGTTTTGCCCAATTTACAAGACTGACGGTAATGGCCTTTGTCTCCCCCGCGCTGATGTGCAAAGATTGGCACTGTCCCTAGCGCCGATTGGAGCAACTGAGCTGTGTTCTAGTCACATCGGTACTATTATGGAAAGTTTTTTAAATTAAGAGTTTTAGCTTCCAACTCTAGAAGCTTCATAACGAAAGTCCGGTGAATGGTTTGGCCGGATGGGGTCGAGGATGTTAGTTTGGGTTCCTTTCCCATATAATGATGGAACTACCTCAAGGGATAAGACCTTCTCCCATGAGGAGAGGATTCATCTTCCATCCATTCATCCTATATAAACCTCCCTTCTTCGCAAGCACAAGCTAGTGTTAAGGTTGGTGTGCTAGTGCTATTTTGGTTTAGAGTAAACAAAAAGTTATTCATAGTTGTAGCTATCTAGTTGTGTGAGGGAGAAATGTGATTTGGTTTGGAGTGAAGCTTAAAGTGAAGAGCCTTAAAAATATTTTTGATTGAGTCCATCATGGAATGCTAGCAGAAGTGTGTGGGAACCTGGTCTTGTCAGAGGAAAACGACAATATCAAGACAATGGTTGCAATCTCTTCTTGATATCAATATATATGCAATTGTCGATTGATTTCCTACATGATTTTTCATCTTAAATATTCATGGATTAATGTTTCTTGACTTGTTAAGTAGGTTGAATTACAGTTTTTCTATTATCACGGTTGTTGTTTGTTGTTGTTTACTTGTTTCAGGTGCTTGAAGAAGGAAGCGAGAGATAGCTAGAGTGAGCAAGCAAGGACATAATCAAACGAGATAAGCGTACTAAGAGGTAGGCCCTCTTAATTGGTTCTAACCTAAGGAAATCTTCCATAGAATGTATCTGTTGTGGCTAGACGCATTATTGGGCTACAGGAATTTGTTTGTGTCCGCACTTATAATTTTACTTTACCACAGGGGTGGAGCCCCCCCTTCGTTGCATCGATTATGCAGTCAGGGGGCAGAAGCACCCTTTTTCCATGGGGTTTGAGGGGGGTGGGTAGCCCCCCTCTATGGGGTTTGGGGCAGCACCTCGAGGAAAACGTTTTTTGTACCGTATATTAGGTTGGGCAGACCTACCTATGGATTTGTGCATGGTTTTCGTACATGGTTTTGGATGCGATGGTTTTTGGTCCATGGTATTGGATGCTTTGGCATGTATATATATGTATTGTAAAATTGAAAGGAACATAATGAAAAATCAATCTGGTAGTCCCAGTTTTGGGATCCAGGGGAAAATCTCTGTGTATATGTGTTTTATGTGTTATGATCTGCATTGTTTATTTTCCGAGTTTTAGAAGTTGTATGCAGGTAATTTCTGTACAGGGTTAAAACCTACAGACTCGGAGGGCTAAATCTCTTCGATTAGGGCCCAACCCTAGCAAAAAATGCTCCTATTCTTGTACTTGTATGTTTAGGTTATTTCGTAGACTAAGTGTTGAATTGATTTTAGCATTGTTTCATTGCAAGCAGTGGTGAATTTGATTAGTTTGCTTCCATTTGTGCATTGCTTTAGCGGTAGCTTTAGAGAGATAAAGGAATAAAAAAAAGGCTAATAGTATGTGTATTTTCCCTCACTCCTCCCTTCAGGGACCATGGTTTGAGGAAAGACTCCTATTCAGCCCCAAAAAGACAGAATTCTAATTTCTTACGGAATTTAGGGTTTTCTGCTACTTAGGATAGCATCTTTTTGGTTTTCCAGAATAGGTTTCAATTTCCATCTTTGATATCTTCATATTTGTATTAGATTTCATGGTGTTTCACAATATTTTTCAAGTATTTCCATGCGTGAATTAGGCAACTAAATAATGAAATTATTTTTTCTTAAGTTGATTAGAAATCTTCCTTGTCTGATATGATTCATGGATAAATGCCAGTAATGTATGTATTGCAGGAGTTTCAATAGTGCAAGAAGATCTCATGCCAGCAACCCCAGCCTAACCTCATCTATCCATGATCAAAAAAATCCACCAAGTCCCTCAACCAATTCATCATTCCATAAGAACAACTTTCCAGGTTTGTTGAGAAAATCCAACCATCTTACAAACTTTAGATTGAGCTATGAGGAAGTCCTAGCCACCCCCTTGCCCTATTTCTTCCATCATTCACCTTCCCTAAGCCCTATACCACCTTCCAAGTCACCCCTATTTCTCTCAGCTAGATCCTATAGGAATTCATGGGATCCTGTAGGAGCATATTAGGACATCCTGTAGGATGACCTGTAGTGGCCTCTTTTGAGGCCAATTTGTGGTAAAAGCAACTAGGAAGATAGGAGAAGATGCCTACTTGCCTTCCAAGCCATTTGATCTTCCATCACCATCTCTAACCCACCTGCCACATCACCAAGAAGATTTAGCATTCACATTTTCACAAAAAAAAGGATAAAAATGAAAAAAGTTATTGTGTTCATTCATATGCATGGCAGTAGAATGTTTGGTTATTTTAGATTGCATGCCTAGGATAGTTAGGATTACACACATGTTATCTTAGGATTCTTCTGAAACAATAACTATTAGCAATTAGTTCGATGAGTGGTCTGTTTAAAGAAATGATTTCAGTCTTTCCTTACTGCAATAGACAATATTTCAATTCTCCCAATTAGTGAAAAATTCCCTTTTCTTCATTAGTAATCAAACTCCTTCTGAATCAATAGAAGGCTGGTTTGAGAAACCATAGTGGTCTATCACCAACTTAGCAGTGACAAAGGGTGTACCCATCACATATACTTGTGTATACAGCTCTGCCACCTCCAAGTTTGTACGAACCCCGAGTTGATAAAGTAAAGTTGGTACCCCCAGGAGTTGCAACATTCTTGCTGCAATACTAGTGTTGATCACTTTTTGGCATTTTTTTTGGGGAGGTGTATGAGTAAGATGTGATTTCTGATTTCTTTCTTCCATTTCTTATCTCTTTCATTCTTCTATTAGCTTCATTTCTGCAAGAGTAATTGTAAGTTGGTTTGCTTTCTTTTCCATTCTGCAAGTGAGATTTCATGAAATGGTTAGCATCCATTCAGTTTGTTATTTCAATTCCACAATTAGTCTCAAAGCTTGAAAAAGACACAAAACAAAACAAAAACACTTCTTTCATGCCTCGCAGGAATAGGGATAACTTAGGAAAATTTCTGCCAAATACCCCCACCACTTCAAATAGCCAACCTTCCCTCTTCTGTGGTGGTTGTGAATTGGAAGACCCCTTAGGTGAACAACCAAAGATTTTTAAAGAGCCTACAAGGGGAGAAGAAGAAGGAGAACATATTTCAACTAACCTAATGACTAAAAATAGGAATGACAGGGGAGATAGATAAATAATTGAGGGTTTTTTTCCCATCAAATAAACCAATGGGGATGCTAAGATGAAAAACATCAACCCCTCTGCTCTTCCTCACTTTCATGGCCTGGCCTCAGAAGATCTAGATAATTTCTTATTTGAGTTCATTATCATATGCAGAACTTATGATTACACCACTGATGATCAGAAGTTGAAACTATACCCATCCACTCTCAAGGATGCAACTTTGCGCTGGTTCATGGGTTTACCTGGGGATATCATCACCACCTGGGCTCAGATGTAGCAAACCTTCAACAATAAGTATCGAGACTACTACAGGTCCAAAGATACTAAAGAGGAAATTTTTAGAATGACCTTGGGACATGATGAATCCTTAGAGGATTATGAGGAAAGATTCCAGCTTAGTTACAAAAGGGCTAAGTTCACACTTGATCCTGAGGCATTGAAGCTAATCCTACTTAGGGGGGTTAGGGAAGACCTTTTGGATACCTTAAACATGCTAGCAGGAGGGGACATCTACCAGCTACCCTATGATGATATCAAGACTGTCTTTAAGAACCATTCTAGGGAAGCTAGGAAAAAGGGTAGGGGTAGTCAACCAATGGCCAGCTCATCCTCTTCCAACACATCCATAAAAGGTGAAATTGGAAATATGCTAGAAGATTTCAAGAGTGAAATGTTACAAACTCTTTCCCTACAGATGGACACTATGAACATCAAGATAAAGAAGGAGAAATTAAAGAGAGAATTAGCCATCTTCTTCCCTAGATGCACAAGGAGAAACCCTAGGAACGAATGTCCATTAAACCTTATAGAAATATGCTCAATCTGTGAACAAAACGACTCCACAGACAAGTGCACTTCTCTACATGGATTAAAAGTTGTGTATCAGGGAATTGAAGGGGTGACTGAAAAGCTCTGCTACATAAACCAAAGGAAATCTCACGGGCCTTGACCATATCAACAGGGCATGCAAGGGTCATCCTATGCATATTACGACCCTAACCAAAGCACATCCATTCCCTCTTGGGCCCCCTACTCATCCATCCTATTCTACACCTTCTACTTGGTCTTTCGCATCTCAGTACCATTCCCAGCCAACCAACCAGTCATTTCAGCCATATACTCCTCCACATCTTCATTGGAATGCACCACCCTAGGGGTGGAGGCCCCCATACAACAATTCTCCAGATTTATTTCCTTCACTCCTACTCAACCACATATTTCACACCCTTCTCCACCTAAACAACCTCAGATGCCTACCCAACCAAATCTGAACCCGAACAATAGATATGCACACCAGGTATATAGTGGAGAGACATCCTACCCTACTTATGCTGTGGAAATTCAGGAAATCAACCTAAGGTCTGGGAGAGTACTCCCGGACAACCAACCTCCATCTCCACCTAGGGAGAGTGAGGAGGAAAGAGAGGAAAGTATGCCTAGAGTGAATCCACCACCCTTTCCTGAAATATTAACTCATTCAGTCCAACCTACCCTAGAAGAGAATGAACTTCTGGGTGAATTGAAAAATCTATGTGTCAAAATTCCACTTCTCCAAGCCATTAAGGATGTACCTATTTACAAAAAATTGATTAAAGAGAATTGTTTCAAACATCCAGGGAGGCGAAAAAGAGACACCCCTACCATTAATGTCATTAGACAGAGGTCTGACTTAATGCTGGGGCAGGTAATTTGCCCAAAGTATTTAGACCTCGGAAGCATTGTAGTAGATGTGCACATCAATGGCACCGTTGTCCATTAATGTGATGACTAAGGACGCCATGATCAAGCTAAATCTCCAGGGTTCTTTAAGAAATACCACAACAGTCTTGCAGCTTGCATACCATTCCACATTAGCCTTTAAGGGGATTTTTGAGGATGTGATGGCCTCCATTGACTCCTCGGAGTACCCTGTAGACTTCCTAGTCCTCCAGCCTAAGGCCAAGCTTAATGGTTATCCTGTCATACTTGGGAGACCTTGGTTAGCCACTGTCGATGCCCACATCAGTTGCAGGGCTGGAAATATGACTGTAAAAAATGGGCATCTGTCCAAGCAGTTGGTCTTGTACCCTCCTGCTCAGCCATCGTTAGAACATGATTTACCTTTATGGCTAGAAGAGGAGGAAGAATATGAAGTCTACTCAGCCAAACTCTATACCCTAGAAGTTGCCATGGGAGGGGGACAATTGAATGAAGATGATTTGATTGAACACATTCTCCAATATCCAACTCCCATCACCTTGTCCTTAGAGGAGGTAGTAAAGGAAACCAAGAGAAACCATCATATTGATCTATGCTTATCTAATTCAATCCCTAATCGTGTACACCAAGAAGAAGAGTTGTGCAACATGCTAAGAGAACATCTGGATGCCTTCGCTAGGAGTTATAAAGAAATGAAGGGAGTGCACCTGTTGGTGTGACCCCATGACATTTATAACAAAGAAGGTTGTAAACCATTCTGACAATCCCAAAGGAGAATGAATCCAGCTCTCAAGGATATAGTCAAAGAAGAACTACAAAAGATGTTGGATGCAAAATTCATTTACCCTATCTCGGACAGTGAGCGGGTTTCTCCTTTGGTGTTGGTTCCAAAGAAAAATGGGAAGTGGAGGATTTGTGTCAATTACAAAGAGTTAAACAAAGCAAAAAAGAAGGACCATTTCCCTCTACCCTTCATTGACCAAGTGTTAAATGGCCTGACAAAGAATTTTTTTTCTCTCTCTTAGATGGGTTCAGTGGGTACAATCAAATCCAGATTAGCCCAGAGGACCAATATAAAACCACCTTCACCTATCCTTGGGGTATTTTCGCTTATAAGGTCCTTCCTTTTGGATTATGCAATGCCCCTGCCACTTTCAAGAGGGAAGTCCTGAGTATCTTTGCCAACCTAGTCCATGATGCTGTGGAAATTTATATGGATGATTTTACGCCCTATGGGTGTGATTTCCA
Organism: Pinus tabuliformis; assembly: GCA_031772625.1. Lineage (NCBI taxonomy): Eukaryota > Viridiplantae > Streptophyta > Pinopsida > Pinales > Pinaceae > Pinus > Pinus tabuliformis. The sequence continues at coordinate 203,325,842 of CM062811.1, forward strand.
AGAGGCTCTCTCCAACTTGGGTAAGGTGCTGAACAAATTCAATGAAATGAATTTTCCCCTTAGCCCTAAAAAATGTGAGTTCTTGATGACTGTAGGGATTGTTCTAGGTCATTCAATATCCTAGAAAGAATTCCAGGTGGACCCGAATAAGATAGCCATCATCCAAAAGGTCCCACCTCTATAAAAACAGAGGGATGTCAGAAGTTTTCTAGGATTAGCTGGATACTATAGGATACTTATAAAAGACTTTAGAAAGTTAGTTTCTCCTTTATTTCGGTTATTGGCCAAAGACTCCGAATTTTTATGGTCAGAAAGTTGTCAAGAGGCCTCGAACACTCTAAAGGACAAGATGACCACTGCACCTATTCTTCGAGGCCCAAATTGGGCTCTTCCTTTCCACATACATGCTGATGCCTCTCACAAAGACATAGGAGCAGCTCTAGGCTAGATAGATGACAAGCTACCTTATGTCATTTACTTCATCAATAATAATCTGTCAAAAGTCGAACTGAACTACACAATGACTGAAACGGAGCTCCGAGCTATTGTGCATTCATTGAACAAATTTAGGCATTACATTATAGGTTACCAAACATTTGTACATACTAACCATGTTGAAATTGAAAACTTGATGAATAAACCTAATGTAAATTCCTGGATTATTAGATGGTTACTTTTATTGCAACATTTTGATTTAACTATTATTGATAAGCCTGACAAGGAGAATGTTGTTGCAAATTTTTTTATCCATATTGACTTTTCCTGTAGGGGAGGAAGGAATGGTTGATGATCAGTTACCAGATGAACACTAATTCACCATTTCAGTTCTCTCTCCATGGTTTGCTAATATAGAAAACTACTTGGTGTCTGCACAGTTTCCACCAAATTTGTCCTCCAAGGAAAAGAGCAAGCTTGTGAGGAAGAGTGCCCCATTCATTTGGATTGGAGGAAACCTCTTCAAACTAGGCCCAGATCAAATTCTAAGAAGATGTGTCAGGGAGGAGGAAGTCTTTGACATCCTTCTAACCTGTCATGATGGGCCTTGTGGAGGTCACTTTGCAGCCAAAAGGAAAGCATTCAAAGTGCTACAAGCTAGTTATTACTGGCACAATCTTCACCAGGATGTGAGGAGGTATACTAGTTAGTGTGATTGGTGCCAAAGGATGGGGAAACCTACCCCAAGGGATGAAATGCCTTTGCAACCTCAAGTGTCTTTCGATCCATTTAACAAGTAGGGCATGGATTTCATTGGACCCATTGACCCTCCATCCAGGTAAAAGCAGTACATCATAATGTGCACTGATTATTTAACCAAGTGGGATGAAGCAAAGGCCATCAAAGCAGAAACAAAAGAGAAAGTGGCTGAGTTCTTAAGGGAAAATGTATTTTATAAGTTTGGGTACCCTAGAGAACTGGTCATTGATCAGGGCAATCAATTTACATCTCACATGATTGAAAATTTGTTGAGCCAACACAAGATCAAGCATAGAGCATACACTCCTTACCACCCACAAGCTAATGGGCAAGTGGAGGTAACCAACAGAGTGTTCGAAGGTATTTTGACCAAAGTGATTAAAAACAACAAAAAGGATTGGGTAGATAGATTAGTTGAGGCCACTTGGGTCTAGAATACCACATGGAATACCACCACTGGATTCACTCCTTATGAGTTGGTCTATGGGAAGAAGGCCCTACTTTCCATTGAATTTGAATACAACACCTTAAGAATGGCAGCACAGCTAGATCTAGATCTCACCAGGGCACAATAAGAAAGATTTCTCCAACTGAATGGGTTAGATGAATTTAGGATGCATGCCCTCCTGCACACAGAGGTGACTCAAGTTCAAAGGAATATTTGGCATGACAAGAACATAAAGGACAAACAATTTCAAGAAGGTGATTCGGCTTTGTTGTATGATTCTAGATACAAGGATTTTAAAGGCAAATTAAGGACTAGATGGTTAGGGCCTTACATCATAGAAAAATTTCATGATAATGATTCAGTACAGATAAGAACCATTGATGCAAAGGTTATCCATTTACTTGTCAATGGGTACAGATTGAAGGTCTAGAAGAATCCCTTGTTAAAGTAAGAATTCATCAATGGCATTAGCAAGATAGTGATGGTGGTGGAGCAAGTCTCAGCTTCTTCCCCATCAAGTCCCTAAAGAAAAAATAAAAGAAAGAGAAAAGAAAAAGAAAAAGAGAAAAAAGAATAAAAAAAATAAAAGAAAAAATAAAGAGACTCAGGTGTAAACCTCCATGAGGCACCTAAGTCCCACTGTTAGATTGAAAACCTCTTGAGGTGGCTCAATGGTGTTGGAAAAAGAAAAAAGAAGAAAATATCTCTATGTGAAAACCTCTTTTGAGGCACCCAGGGAAAGTAGCTAGGATGAAAACCTCTTGGAGGCAGACTAGTTGTTTTCAAAAATGAAAATTAAAAAAAATAAAAAGGAGAGGAAAGAAAAAGTTTGAAAATGTTGTTTGCAGGTCAGCAGGAGGAGGATCAATGGAACTTGAGAGGAACAGAAGGATATACACAATCCATATTTCCATTCCTCCATCCAATATTCTTCATTCCCATCAATCGCTCCATTTATGAACTCCTCTAGCTCAATTTACACAGGCTTTGTGTTTTTGATAGGATTCCCTGAAAACCTACAGGAGTTTCCTGTAAGAATTACAGTGGCTCAGCAATCCTAAGAAAAGTGACCCTAGAGTAAGGGGATGACCAGCCTGTGTCAAAAAATAAAATAATCACTCCACCACATCATCACTATGCCTTTCATCACCTTGTTACCCCTGCATCCATCCAATAATTCAATATATATATATATATATATATATCTATATATATATATATATATATATATATATATATATATATATATATATATATATATATATATATATATATATATATATATATATATATATATAAAGTTTGCAAATAAGGAAAAAAAAATAGAAGAGGGTGAGAAAAGAGGACAGCGGGACAATACTTGAGGGCTATACCTCTCACCTACCATTCACAGGAACCCTTCTCTACTTTGGTCAATAATTCTCATGCTCCAAAATTGAAAAAAGGTATGAAAGTTTATGGGAGAGGAAACTACAGGATATCCTGTAGGTTTCCTGTAGGAAATCATGTAGCAGCCTATCCCATAAAGGGAATTGCACAGGGTTGCATCCATATTCATCATAAATATTCCAAGGTTAAGGAAGCTCCTCCAGATCTCAGCATCAAAACAAATATCATTAGCGTCACCCTCCAGTACCTGCACATCCAAGGAAACAAGCATCAAAAGAGGCCAATAAAAAAATATGCAACAAATACACAACATAGTGACATCATTCTCCAACGAGCATCATCATCAAGGCATATTACCCACAGGTATGTCATCTTACGCATGCTCTCTCGTTAGCAAGATATGATAAAAAAATGTAGGATTATGTAAGAGTTGGTTTTATAAGAAAAGGTGGACAGTTAACTTTGCCACCTTCAACCAGTAGATGAGGAGAAAACACTTAGACCACCCCACACGTGGCAGCAGTAAAATCAGAATAAAAAGGGAGATAATGCCAAAAATGGTTAAGTTACGGAGGAACAAAGTGGGATATTATTACAAGGTGAGTAAAATGATGGAATGATAGTGGGACCAATGGTCCAAAAGGAGGTGCTCGTACTTAGACAACTAGCACACCATCCCACACGATCATCCATATAAGGAAATAAAACATTGATTCCCACACTAAAAGAGCATTAGAAATCTCGAGAATTCATTGAAAAAAGGATTGCCTCGGCCTTCTTGAAGCAACACCTATAGGAGACAATGATCATTTTGCAGCGCAAAGGCACCTACAGGATCCTACAGGAAAACCTACAGGAAGACCTATAGGATACAGAGTAGTCATCTACAAGATTATCAGTGGGCATTAAGGGAGGAGAGATCAAAGTTTGTCCTCATCAGACAGTAACCAGTGAGGTAGGAGCTATATCTTCGCATATTTTCTAGTTAAAAAAAAAAAGAAGAAAAATCCTCCATTTAGTTAAGGAAGTTGCAATCTATGAGAATTATATTGTAGAGTTATCATTTAAATCTCTGACCCACTAAAATTCCCTAATTATATCCATACAAGACTCCATAATTACCAGGGAAAGATGACAGGGGGTTTTAACAAGAGGGAACCCACAAACATAGTAAGAATTCATCAGCACCCTCATGTAGTAGAAATTTTCACAAGACACAATTGGATGGGTTTCTTTGAAAGAATGAGAGGATACGATGATGAGGTGGCTAGAGACTTTTCGCTCTCACTCATACCCCTCACTAGGACCCATGCCACTGTTGTGGTGAAAGGCCTAAATATATAAATCACCCCTGAAGTTATAAGCATAATCACCACACTCCCTTTAGGGTTACCTTGGAGAAAAGAAGATAAGGGAAACAACACCCTTGAAAAGAAGAAATTATTTTTGGAAGGGGAGGAGGCAATGAAGGACAAAAATGGGGTCAGAAGAGAAAGCCTTCCATACCCTTGGAATGAAGTTGGCTACCACCTCATTAAATATATATAATGTGAAGGGAGATACAGTGTGGTGTATGGATACCTTTTCAAACTCCTCCAAGAATTGATATTTGAAGCAGACACACCTCTTCAAAGCAGGTTAAGTATACCCTACTTTCTTCTTCAATCGCTGATAGATATGAGCATGAGAGTGCAAGAGGCAAAACAACAACAACTATCCCATCATGGGTTGATCAAACTAATCCTAGAAGATGATCTACAAAACCTAAGACTCCATATTACATGGACAACTTTTAGAGACATGCAAGCAGAGGGAGAAATTCAAGCTCTTGAATATGAAAAAAGCCCCACTACTAGTGAGAAGGATGAAGAAACAAAGGGAGAAAATGAAGAGGAAAAATATGAAGAAAAGGAAGATGAAAATGAATAAGAAGAAGAAACAAAAGAGGAGACAAATGAGCAGAGCGAGGAACCACAGGAAGAAGAGAAAAAGAGAGACAAGGATGAGAAGGAGAATGGAAAAGAGTAGACAAAACAAAAGGAATAACAGAGGTCTTTAGTTCATGGCAAAGAAGGGGAAGAATCACCAAGGGTGTCTCCATAACCCACAGAGAAGGAGGCAAAAACTACTCTTACTTTCCTAAGTACACCTATCAATTCAAAAGGAAAAAGACATACAAACCCCACTTTAATTTAGGACAAGAAAGATCACAAGGATTAGGCAAGGAAGACGTCAAACACCCATCAAAACTCCTATTGTTATTTAAGACTCACCAAAGAAAAAGGAAAAGATAGGTCCTCTTGAGAAAAATCAAGGAGAAGGATCATCAGGACAAGCCTGTCCCAAATCTCCCATTACATATGTTAGGAGGCCTACCACAAGGTCTTCCTCATCAAAGGGAAAAGGTCTCCTATAGGAGACACATAAAGACCTACAAGAAGTAGAGGCCATCTGACAGGAAACTTTGTTAAACCTATAGGAAACTCAGAAAATGGACCAAGAAGGTATCACTCAGCAAGAAACAAAGAAGGAAGATCCAGATCTCAGAAAGCCTAGTCCACAACCCAACCTCAGCTCTTACTACAGGTTCATTAAAGGGGGTAGGTTCATCCCACAGAATTTTTCCATCCCCTTATTGTTTGAACTTGAGAAATAAAGGGCAAGGACAAATAGGTGAATGCAAGTTGCCAAATCAAAAGGAGTGGAGGATTTAGGCCACATGGAGGAAAAATTGAAGGAGATGGGCAGAGCACTAAGCAACATAAGGGATAGAGAGTAAATGATGAAAGCTCAGTTAGAAGCAAAGAATGCATGGCTAAGGGGACAACTACAATAAAGGGAAAGCCAGTTGGTAGCTATGGCCAATTTATCCTTAGAGGTAATCTAGTGCAAGATGCCAGCCAATTCTTATTCCTTGTATTTCAAAGAACAATGGCTACAATTCCAAATTAAGACTTTAGCACAGAGAGGCACTATGCCCTTCCAAGACTATAGACAATTCATTGATCTCTGTGATCAAAGCACCTTGGAAGATAGAGAAAAGATGTTTGAGTTTTACCTACACAACTTGGCCTTGACAGATTTGAATGTGTGGGACCCAAATTCAAAGCTAGGAGACTTGCAATTGATGGCCTTAGCATCATGGATGAATCATGAGGAGGTGAGAGCTACAAAGATGAAAAAGGTAATGGCAAGAGAAGAGACAAAACCACTTATGACCAAAGCTAAACAATCCAATTCAATCGCTGTCATCAGCACCCACAACCTAATTGCAAAGGATCCTAAGCTTTCACCTAGGTACCTTACTGCACAAGAGAAATAAGTCACATACTTTGAAGACATGTTCAAGTTGCTAGGAGATGAGGTAGGAGCTATACCTTCCCATATTTTCCAGTTAAAAAAAGAAGAAGAAAAATCCTCCATTTAGTTAAGGAAGTTGCAGTCTAGGAGAATTATATTACAGAGTTATCATTTAAATCTCTCACCCACTAGAATTCTTGAATTATATCCATACAAGCCTCCACAATTAGTAGGGAAAGATGAAAAAGGGTTTTAACAAGAGGGAACCCACAAACACAGTAATAATTCAGCAACACCCTCCTGTAGTAGAAATTTTCACAAGACACAATTGGATGGGTTTATTTGAAAGAATGAGAGGATACGATGATGAGGTGGCCAGATACTTTTCTCTCTCACTCATACCCCTCACTAGGACCCATGCCATTGTTGTGGTGAAATGCCTATCAATAGAAATCACCCCTAGAGTTATAAGTAGAATCACCACACTCCCTTTAGGGTTAGCTTGGAGAAAAGAAGATAAGGGAAACAATACCCTTGAAAAGAGGAAATTATTTTTGGAAGGGGAGGAGGCAATGGAGGACAAAAATGGGGTCAGAAGAGAAAGCCTTCCATATGCTTGGAATGAAGTTAGCTACCACCTCATTAAATATATATCATGTGAAGGGAGATACATTGTGGTGTATGGATACCATTTTAGACTCCTCCAAGAACTGATATTTGAAGTAGACACACCTCCTCAAAGCAGGTTAAGTATACCCTAATTTCTTCTTCAATCATTGATAGATATAAGCATGAAATTGCAGGAGGGAAAACATCAACAACTAGCTCATCATGGGTTGATCATGCTAATCCTAGAAGATGTTCTACAAAACCTGAGAATCCCTATGACATGGACAACTTTCAGAGACATGCAAGCAGAGGGAGCAATTCAAGCTCTTGAATATGAAAAAATCCCCACTGCTAGTGAGAAGGATGAATAAATAGAGCGATAAAATGAAGAGGAAAGTGAAGAGGAAAAATATGAAGAAAAGGAAGAGGAAAATGAAGAAGAACAAAAGATGAGATAGATGAGCAGAGTGAGGAACTAGAGGAAGAAGAGAAAGAGAGAGACAAGGATGAGAAGGAGAATGGAAAAGAGGAGATAGAACAAAAGGAAGAATAGAGGTCTACAGTTCAGGGCAAAGAGGTGGAAGAATCACCAAGGGTATCTCCAGAACCCACAGAGAAGAAGGAAACAATTGCTCTTACTGCCCTAAGTACACCTATCATGTCAAAAGGAAAAAGACAAAAACAAACTCCGCTGTACTTTAAGACAATAAGGATCACAAGGATTAGGCAAGGAAGACCTCAAACACCCACCAAAAATCCTATTGTTATTGAAGACTCACCAAAGCAGAAAGAAAAGATAGCTCCTCTTGAGAAAAATCAAGGAGTAGGATCATCAGTACAAGCCTCTCCCAAATCTCCCATTACATATGTTAGGAGGCCTGTCAAAAGGTCTTCCTCATCAAAGGGAAAAGGTCTCCTACAGGAGACACATAAAGAGCTATAGGAAGCAGAGGTTATCTTACAGGAAACTTTGTTAAACCTACAGGAAACTCAAAAAATGGACCAAGAAGGTATCACTCAGCAAGAAACAAAGAAGGAAGATCCAGATCTCAGAGAGCCTAGTCCACAACCCAACCTTAGCTCTTACTACAGGCTCATTGAGGTGGGTAGGGTCATCCCACAAAAGTTTTCCATCCCCTTATTCTTTGAACTTGAGAAAGAAAGGGAAAGGACACATAGGTGGATGCAAGTTTCCAAATCAAAAGGAGTGGAGGATGTAGGCCACATGGAGGAAAAATTGAAGGAGATGGGCAGAGAACTGAGTAGCATATGGGACAAAGAGGAAATGATGAAAGCTCAGTTAGAATCAAAGAATGCATGGCTAAGGGGACAGTTGCAAGAAAGGGAAATTCAGTTGGAAACTGTGGCAAGTTTATCCTTAGAGGTAATCCAATGAAGGATGCGAGCCAAGTCTTATGCCTTGTATCTCTAGGAACAATGGATACAATTCTAAATTAAGACTTTATGACATAGAGGCATTATGCCCTTCCAAGACTATAGACAATTCATTAATCTCTGTGATCAAAGAACCTTGGAAGATAGAGAAAAAATGTTTGAGTTTTACCTACAAAACTTGGCCTTGATAGATTTGAATGTGTTGGACCCAAATTCAAAGCTAAGAGACTTGCAATTTATCGCCTTAGCATCATGGATGAATCATGAGGAGGCGAGAGCTACAGAGATGAAAAAGGTAATGGCAAGAGAAGAGATAGAACCACTTATGATCAGAGCTAAAAAATCTAATCCAATGGTTGTCATGAGTACCCACAACCTGGTTGTAAATGATCCTAATATTGCACCTAGGTACCTTGCTACACAATAACAAGCAATCAGACACTTTGAAGACATGTTCAAGTTGCTAGGAGATTGCATCATGCAAGCATTCCAAAGAGATAGAACACCTTGCCTTACGGCCTGAAAATCAGAGAATACCATTCTCCTCAGAAAATGAGAGAGGCACTAAACATAACACCCATGTACAAACAAGCTCTACAAAGACTCCAAGTCAATTGGATTGGCTTGAGACTCAGTCTACCACTGCTTTTAGGAATTTCGGAAGGAAGGAAAGAAGAAGAAGAAAGAAAGCAGTGGGAAGAGATAGAGAGCAAGGCAGGATTTTAATCACAAGAAGAAGAAACTGTAGCAAAAGCATGGGATGTCAAGGAGGCCACCAAAGCAATGAAGGACATGGATATAGATTAGGTTGTTCAGAGGATGAGAAACACTTCCAGTAGGGGGGTGATGATAAGTCTCAGCATTGGGTAACTATATCGACCTTAATACACCTCCAAGATTATTAAAATCAACTCTTCTCATAATTCCTTACATGTTTTAAATTTTTTTTTCTTAATGAAATGAGTAAAAGTAAGATGTATATCTAGTGGTCCAATGTGCATTGATTGTAGGTTTTTGAAAGCAAATCATGGCAATTTTGTCTAATTAAGGGAAAAAACTCAAATGAGACAAGGAGGAGAGATTATAGGAGATAGATCCTCCTCATTAAATCCTCACTCATTCGAATATTCCTCAATCAAATCACACTAGCTCAGAGTTGCAAGCAATCGAGTCATGGAGATCATGGGCAGCCAAGCCATTGATATTTAAGAGCCAATTCATCTTGAGTTTAGGAGCCAAGCCCCCCATATTTAAGGAATTTGTTGGAGACTTCAGTCGTATAAATAAGGAGGCCTAGAGCCTCATTAGGATTCATATTTTTTATGTAATAACACTAAGCATTTTCGAGTTCAAGCTCTGTGGAAAAACATTGTTATGTAATTTTTCTGATATGATAATGAGAATGAGAATTTCCTTAATCCAACAATGAGTTGACTCAGAGGGATGAAGCTCTTGCGTTAGGAGCCAACCCTAGTAGAAAAGTCTCCTCTTCTTGTACTTATATGTTTAGGTTATTTCATAGATTAAGCGTTGAATTGATTTTAGCATTGCTTCATTGCAAGTAGTGGTGAATTTGATTAGTTTTATTCCATTTGTGCATTGATTTAGGAGTAGCTTTAGAGAGATAAAGTAATACCAAAAAGGCTGATAGTAGGTGGATTTGGCCTCACTCCTCCCTTTAGGGACCATGGTTTGAGGAAAGACTCCTATTCAGCCCCAAAAGGATAGAATTCTGATTTCTTATGGAATTTAGGGTTTTTTGCTAATAGGCCATCATCTTTTTGGTTTTTAAGAATAGGTTTCAATTTCCATTTCTGATATCTTCAGCTCTGTATTAGATCTCATGGTGTTTCAAAACATTCTACAAATATTTCCATGCGTGAATTAGGCAACTAAATAATGAAATTATGTTTTCTTAAGTTTATTAGAAATCTTCCTTCTTTGATATGATTCATGGATAAATTCCAGTAATCTATGTATTGAAGGAGTTTCAATACTGCAGGAAGATCTCATGTCAGCAACCCCAGCCTAAGCTCATCCATCCATGATCACCAAAAGCCACCAAGTCCCTCAACCAATTCATCATTTCATAAGAACAACTTTCCAGGTTTTTTGAGCAAATCCAACCATCTTACAAACTTTGGTTTGAGCTCTGAGGAAGTCCTAGCCACCCCCTTGCCTTGTTTCTTCCATCATTCACCTTCCCTAAGCCCTATACCACCTTCCAAGTCACCCCTATTTCTCTCGACTGGATCTTGTAGGAATTCAAGGGATCCTATAGGAGCATTAGGACATCCTATAGGAAGCATTAGGACAACCTTTAGGATGACCTAATGTGGTCTAGTTTGAGGCCAATTTGTGGAAAAAGTAACCAGGAAGATAGGAGAAGACGCCTACTTGCCTCCCAAGCCATTTGACCTTCCATCACCATCTCTATCCCACTTGCCACATCACCAAGAAGATTTAGCATTCAAATTTTCATAAAAAAAAGGATAAAAAGGAAAAAAGTTATTGTGTTCATTCCTATGCACAACAGTAGAATGTTTGGTTATTTTAAATTTCATGCCTAGGACAATTAGGATTACACACATGTTGTTATAGACATTTTTGTGCCTTATAGCATGAAGCATGAAATTTCCATAATCTAAGGGATCCAAAGTCCCTAAAACATGTTGTTCCTACCCCTAGAGGAACAAGGTCAGCAAACCACAGCACTGAATAGCAGTTCTCCACCTGAAAACACTCAAAAACAAGCTAATTCTGGATCATGTCAACTGCTCCACTGAGCATCTGCGCTGAATGTCAATTGCTCCACTGTGTACCTGCGCTGAATGTCAACTGCAAAGAAGGCTACCTGCGCTGGGCGAGTTTGGACAAGTGGCACAGTCATTCCTCAAGGTGTCAATGCCCAGGAAGCTTCCAAAATGACACTTGGATCAGAGAATTCGACTGGTGATGAGTAAGAGGGTCTAGATCTCCAAGTGGAAGCAAGAACCTCCAAGTGGACTCAAGAACTGAAGAATAACTGAAGTGAGAGAGGACACTAGTCAGCTTCATGCCAGCCTCAAGCTGACTCATCCTTTCTCCAAAACTCCTATATATAGAGCTCTCTCATGAGGTCTAAGGGGGGCTGGAATCTTGTGAATGTAAGGAAGTGCTGTTGGTTTGAGTATAGAACTATTGGGTGATTTGCTTTGAAGGAGGTGAAGAGGAGATTTCTTTCTGCTGGAAGGTGATGCTGGATTGGGCCTCTTATGGTTGTATCACTTCCTGAACTTTACTTTTTCCATTAATAAAGCATTTGAGGTTCTTCTATATGCATGTGTCTCAATGGTGTGTTGTTATACTTGTGTATTTGATTTATTCTAATCCTTGAATCAATTATGAATGTATGCTTCTTGTAGTTTCCCTCTCTTGTTATTTTGCAGGATCTTGGTGTAGCTGGGCCAGTGAAAGAGCAAGGAGCTGGGAGCAAGCAGCAAAGAGAGAAGATTGGATCAATCATTAGCGAAAGACATCGGTTAGTGGATCTCTTCCTCCTCTCTCTTACATCTCATAAAGAAGTAATCTCGAATAGCTTTGCTTTGATTGTTGCTGAGGTACTATCACCCTTAGAGTGGGATAGGGTCATTCCGTATTGGATACTTTTCCCAACAACAAATTGGCGACTCCGCTGGGGAAAGTATCTTGTTGGTTGTTTGTGTTTTTGCTATTCATTTCATAAACACAGGGAGTACCGAATCGAACTGCATTTGAAGCTTTCAAATGCAAAGTAGAGGGCAGCTACTCTAGCTCAGTTTCTGGGCATGTTTATGATTTGAAGAGGTGATCCACAAGGACTCTGAACAGCTCTTAGTGATAGCTTTTCATCCTCCTTTTCATCCCTTAGTGTGTACTTGATTGATAGCTTCTGATTTGGCCAAAAACTGTGAATTTCTGAGCAATCTGTAACGCGGAAACTGAGAAAAACGAAAGTTTATCTCTTCATTGCAGGCACTGTGAAGGCAGTCTACATTTCAGCGCAGATCCCGAAGGGGCTACCTGCGCTGAACCAGTTTTGCCTTGTGCTACTGGGGTTCCCTGCTGGTTATTGCCCTGTTTTCATCCTTGTTTTTGCAGCCTGTTATCAGTCAATGTGCCTATCTGAAACCAACTTTCCTTGCCACTATTCCGCCTCGGTTGTATAAAGAAACTGTATTTGTTCTTTGTGTATTTCTTACATCATTTGCAGTTTCCCATAACGAAAGTGAACTAGTCCTGCTGTGGCCTCTTAGATCTAGACCTGTGATAAAGTGTCGTTCTGATCTTAAGAGTTAGTTTGTTTGTTGTTCATAGCTGATTGAGCTTTTGCTTTCGTCATATGGTTTAAATTTATATATTTCTAGTGTCAAAACAAGTAAATCTTAAGGTGTCTTTTGATTTTGGACAAGCTTGTTTGTTTTCACTTGAAATTGAATTCAAAGTTATACAATAGCTTTCTTTTTGTATTACATCAACATTAAGAAAGAGAAAAGAAATACCTGCATTGTGCATGTGCATTTTGACAGTTTGCATGTTGATTTAGGGAAAAAGTGCATTAGTGTGTGCTCTATGATCTGTGTGAAAAGATGATGTCTTTCTTTTCCCTCAGTAGTTAAGATTTTCAAAGTTGAAAGATTGAAAAGCTTGCTTATCATCTTAGACCGCATTTAGGAGTTGTACCATACATCTCGTGGTGATCCATAAAGGCAAACTGCTAAACAAGATCAACCTTAAAATAAATTGAATTTACATAACAACGCTTTGAAACATAACGCAAACACATAGAGGTCTAAGCTAGAGACGTGTTCCGGCGTCATTAAACGTGATATCTTAGCGTTGAGTGGTTGGGTGATTCCTCCACAGTGAAGCGATAAGTATCAATACGGACTTGTGCTCCCACGTACCGTCGCGTATATATTGGGAGACCCCTATAGGAATAAAGCCTTTATCCATAGGAAGCCGTGTTGGCCGCCCTACTGATCGCAAGGCAGTGAACACAACATTCACGAAGATCGACCACTCGTACCGTAAAACGTATTCTGTGGTTTTGCGAAAAGTTTGGCACACCCTCTGCCTAGAACTCCAGAGTAGTTTCTTTTGGCCTTTTTCAAACTCTATAACTGAAAAAGTCCATCCGAGCATTTGTCACTTCGGGCTCGTTAAAACATCGAAGGAGACTAGAGTCATCTTTAGCTTTTTCTCGAATCTTTAAAACTGAAAAAGCAAGTTGTGTCTAAAGTGTCGTTAACAATTTATTTTAAACGGAACAATCACCCTTTATTCCTGCGTTGATCTTCGAAGTTAGTCTACCTTCATCACAAAGTTCTTGTAGAATCGCTAGGAAATCTTTTGGATAGACTAAATATGTCTGAACAACCGTCGACATCCAGGACTGTGTCATCCGACACAGCAGCGGCAGAGCCTCCTGCTGCTACTCCAACGATGTTCGCTGGTATACCATCTGTCCCGGCAAATTGTCAACAACAAGCTGGAGTCCAATCAAAGACTGTTTCGACGACATGGTTAGTTCCTATTTCTTCATCCGGATTATCATCTGGTATTTCTTATGTTGAAACTCAACAACTTGATCCAATGTGTCTTCAAAGGCCAATCTACCCTTTAAGCACTGGATTGCCACCATATGGAGGGCAGTATGCCTTTTCATTGTTTCCCCCCGGAGAACAACCATATGGGAGTTTACAACAAAGTTCAGGTCAAACTGGAATTACATCCAGCGGATGGGTACCAATACTGCCTCAGCAACCAAGGGTTGCATATTCAATGCAACCAGTCCACCCTGTGTCGAACGTTGCCACTATACCTGGTATGTTGATTGCGTCGCAAGTATAAGCGCTACCTGTTGTACGTCAACCCCAAGTTTCTCAGGTTGCCGTACAACAGCCTCTTGTCTCGACAACTCAATCACAACCTCCAGTTAGTGCCTCCTTATCTGGAGCGACTCAGGCTCAAACAAGTACTATGACTCCTCATCTTGGTCAATCATCCAGTATTGTACAACAGCAAATGGTCCAACAACCGCAGCTGGTTCAAACTCAACAACTGCAATTCCAGCAATCATATCAAGGACCCGAGCAACAAGTCTTTGTAAGTAATGGGCAACCGTATAATAACCGTTATGCCCATCAAACTTGTCAAAGTTTCCAGCATCAAATACATTATGCTGGTATGCAAAGACCCACTGCTCAGGCGATTCCATCTTATCCTGGGTATGCTCCGCCTAACCTGAATCAACAGTTGCCCTTTGTAGCAACTCTAGAATTACCAGATCTAAACCGGCTGACGAATGATCCAATTGCTTATGCCCCTTGGTGGCCAGCGATTCCGCATAAACTTCCATCGGACATTCCTAAATTCAATGGAAATCCAGGTGAAGACCCATCGAATCATGTCATGACTTTTCATCTGTGGTGTTCGTCGAACACCCTGAACGATGATTCGATAAGGCTTCGCCTTTTTCAGAGGACATTGACGGGTCCAGCGGCTAAATGGTATGTTGAATTACCTAGAGCCTCTTTCGACAATTTCAGTTCCCTAGCCACGACTTTCTTAACCCAATTTCAATTACGGATAAGGTATGAAACTGGAACGGAAATCTTAACCAACTTCAAGCAGACGACAGCCACACATATATCCGATCATATACATGAGTGGCGTCGTCGTCGCAAGATGGTAAAGACTTACGTTCCAGATCAGCTGTTAGTTGAATGGTTTATAAAGTTGTTACTTCCTGCCATAACAGAAGATGTGGCCAAGGGGGGAGTCGTAACGGAGGAGCAAGTTATTGCTCGTGCACAATATCTAGACTTAGTATATACTCAGTCCGGCACGCTCTATGATAAAATACCTGACGTCCCTAGACCGGAATTTTCAATTCCTCCTCCTCCTAAATCAAATAGTGACTCTCATGCCGGTGATGGCGTGATTGGCGCAACAGACATGAAATCAACAAAGGCTATATCTAAAAAGGCTCGTATGATTTCCGGTCAAAATGCAAATGAGGAACTTCTTGCCTCGGAAGTAAGTGCCGTGTCGGACGACAAGGGCAAACGACTGAAGCAACCAGGGGGCAAGAAGAAAAAGAAAGGGAGAAAAAGGAAACCCCCTACGGGGTGTCATATATGCGATGAGGATCATTGGACAGCAGATTGTCCATACAAAGCTGAGCTTAAAAGATTCTTTAAGAGTTCGAAAACCTCAGCTGTGTTGACTGATCCGTTTCCAAGCCCGAGGACCGAACTGGTTGCTAATCAAAATGCTTCCCGATCCCAAGTGCTTATGCTGTCTGTATCAAAGCAGAAAAATGATGCTTTGACGAGGAATAAGGATTACAGGAATCCAAAGCTATCGAACAACAAGGCTAATGAACAACCTAGCAGTTCGACAACAACTTTGACCGAAGTTGTGCCACCCATCGTCCCTGAGCCAATGATAAAGTCGCAAAAGGGAACAGTACACAAATCGACATTTAATCCTTGTGTGAAAATAGCACAGATAGAGGACCTGGCCCAATCGCCGTCCGTTATGTCGACACTTGAGGTACCGCAAAATTGCTTCTCCCAAGAGCAAGCTTTATTATCAGCAATAGGTGGAATTGACCCAATGGATTCCAATCTTGTGGCCTTTGATCATAAAGGATATGACCCTCAGTTACCAGCTCAACTAGCTTTCCTTATTCAAGTGAAAGCCCTCAACAAAACTGTTCATCGAACAATTATTGATGAGGGGGCATCTACGTGTATTATGTCGATGAGTTGCTGGAAGAATTTAGGCTCACCACCCTTGTCGAGATCGTCAACGACGTTAAAAGCATTTGATGGACGATCATACACTCCATACGGGATTTTAAGTAACTTGCAAGTTGAACTAGGGGGCAGAACAGTAGGAATTGATGTTGAAGTAATCAATGGAAACCTCGATTACAACATCCTACTGGGAAGGCCCTGGATATATGCCATGGCTGCAGTTGTGTCGACCTACTTCAGGAAGATTTCATTTCCCTTTCAAGGAGGAATTACAGTCGTCGACCAACAAACTTTCCTCCCCGACAGTTCAAAAGTTACGGGAAGCATTCCAATGATCCATGGAAGCAATCATTCGCTTCAAAATATTGGAGTAGGTCTCCTAAAAGACCCTGCCTTAATGGGTACATTTGCCCTACCGCCTGCAAGTAATCTGACGGAAGTGGCCACAGTGGAAACCTACAATATGAAATCTTCTATATCTAATGGATTCGGAAGATTCCTAAACATTTTGTTAGCGTGGATCATCGCCCTAATAGAAATATTGTAAATACAGTGGGCTCCGAGGACGGTTCTTATCTCTTGTCAACCTCGTTAAAAAATGAAACGAGGAGTCATGAGGATAGTTCTTTTACTGTGTCAACCTCATTAAAAAATGAAACAAATCTCCTTTCCGAATCTCAAAGGTAAACCTTCATTCCAACCACCAAGTTGAATGCAATGAAGCTTGGGGGGCATGCACCTCGATTTGCGTTATTATGCTGGGGGCATGCAAACAATCGAGCAGTTTTAGCATAAAGTTCATGTTCGTTAAAAAATAAACGCAAGATCCGAGCAGTTTTAGCACATAGTTCATGCTCGTTAAAAAATAAACATAAGATCGAGCAGTTTTACCACGGAATTTAAGCTCGTTAAAAAATAGAAAAGCGAGATCTGAGCAGTTTTAGCACATAGTTCATGCTCGTTAAAAAATAAACATAAGATTGAGCAGTGTTTTGGCGCATTCAAGCTCATTAAAAAATGAACCCGTCCCGGTAAATAACCATTAAGAATGTAACCTGATCAACCATAAAAAGCCTTGGTTGTGTTTGTGCACCGTCACCTCCACCGTTCATTTGGCCGATCGTTTACCTCCATATGATTGTTTACCCATTTTGAGGAACAGCTGTGAAGAGTGATTTCACCTAGCCATCCTTGTGACACTACCGTGATTGGAAAATTCCAACCTGTACCTGGAATCAACTGCTATCCCTGTTCATCACTCGTTCCTCAAAAGACGAGTCTTCTTTAAGCTCTTTTCAACTGACTCGTAAAATATGAAAAGATTGCCGAGTTTTGGCCTTCCAGCTCGTTAAACGACCAGAAGAGCTATCCCTCCTCTAGATTTTAATCTTTTTGGACCTGAGGGATTATTGCACAAAAAGGTAGAGCGCTTGTTTTATTCGGCTCGTTAAAGTTATCGAAAACTCATCCCTTCTGTATTGTTTTATACTTTTTCGGACTTAAGGGATTAGATGACGAAAAAGGAATTTTGGAGTTAACTTTCTGTACCTTTTCAGACTCTCTAAAAATGAAAAGGGCCGAGTTTTCTTTGCCGTTAGACTCGTTAAAATGATTAAATAGTGACAAACTTGTCTTTAGACGAGAACAAGTTTCCCTATCGCTAAGCTTGTTAAAACATAGCGATGGGCTTGCCCGAAGGGCAGGTTATAGAACAAGCATATGTTATCCTCCTCAAGCTTGACAAAAATAAAGAGGTACTGGTCAGAAATGACTAGGGAAAAAATGGGAGAACCTCAAAGCTTTAATGGTAGCAAGTCGCTCTTGAACATGACACTTTTCCTCCGTATCACATCGGGTTGGGTTGTTTCATTCACCGGTCTCATCACCATGGTCTCGCCAAACCATCCACATTTGGGGTAATGATACCGATCCATCGCATCAGTGTCGTTATATGTTCAAGAGATGTTGTTCAGAAAGAGTCAACCGTGTCCCATCCACTGCCATACATTATCCTTCATCCATGATCGCCACCCTGAATCATATGTCATAGATTGTTTTCACCTCCATTAAAGTCGTTAGCTCCGTTCCGTGTCACTGATGTGGGATTCATTAAGGCCCTCCTTTGACGGATCGCTTCTTGTCGACTTCAGCTCATTATCCAAGAAGTTGATCTAGGAACACCCCCTCAGTACTTTGAAGCTTGCATGCCTCAATGGCAAGTTTCTCACTTCCGGCGATAGGTATACATCAATGACCTTCGACCAGAAGATTTTGCGTGGTGTTCGACGCCAAGTCCTATATTCACACCACGTGAATTGTACTGCAGTACCTTGAGGGTCATTATCATTATCGGTGATTCCTCTCGCACTTGTTAACGGTTTACATCATTGACCGGTAATCAAGCGATGTCTTTCCATGTTCGACTTCAGCGCAATTCTCACATGGATCGACTTGTACTTAGAGTGAAGATGGAACGAGTTTGAAGACCCCGGATCTAGTTTCATCCATCCGGGCTGCGATATATATTTAGGAAATATAAAGACATTTGACATGTACATCATTGCAGCAGATGATCATCCTACTCAAAGGATGATAATTTCAGCAGAGAATTATCAGTCTACCATCAGACGATCGTCTGTTCTATGTACCAAAATGAATTTATAAAGCTGAGCATGGGAATGCCCGCCTCAGCTAGATCATGAAAGCAGAATGAAAAATAATGTATTGTATTGTATATTATTACAGGTCACCCCTCAGCGATTGAATGAACTTCGGATCCTCCTGATAAAGCATTTCACCCGATAAACGACCTCATACTTTAGGGGGCAACTGTTATAGACATTTTTGTGCCTTATAGCATGAAGCATGAAATGTCCATAATCTAAGGGATCCAAAGTCCCTAAAACATGTTGTTCCTACCCCTAGAGGAACAAGGTCAGCAAACCACAGCACTGAATAGCAGTTCTCCACCTGAAAACACTCAAAAACAAGCTAATTCTGGATCATGTCAACTGCTCCACTGAGCATCTGTGCTGAATGTCAACTGCTCCACTGTGTACCTGCGCTGAATGTCAACTGCAAAGAAGGCTACCTGCGCTGGGCGAGTTTGGACAAGTGGCACAATCATTCCTCAAGGTGTCAATGCCCAGGAAGCTTCCAAAATGACACTTGGATCAGAGAATTCGACTGGTGATGAGTAAGAGGGTCTAGATCTCCAAGTGGAAGCAAGAACCTCCAAGTGGACTCAAGAACTGAAGAATAACTGAAGTGAGAGAGGACACTAGTCAGCTTCATGCCAGCCTCAAGCTGACTCATCCTTTCTCCAAAACTCCTATATATAGAGCTCTCTCATGAGGTCTAAGGGGGGCTGGAATCTTGTGAATGTAAGGAAGTGCTGTTGGTTTGAGTATAGAACTATTGGGTGATTTGCTTTGAAGGAGGTGAAGAGGAGATTTCTTTCTGCTGGGAGGTGATGCTGGATTGGGCCTCTTATGGTTGTATCACTTCCTGAACTTTACTTCTTCCATTAATAAAGCATTTGAGGTTCTTCTATATGCATGTGTCTCAATGGTGTGTTGTTATACTTGTGTATTTGATTTATTCTAATCCTTGAATCAATTATGAATGTATGCTTCTTGTAGTTTCCCTCTCTTGTTATTTTGCAGGATCTTGGTGTAGCTAGGCCAGTGAAAGAGCAAGGAGCTGGGAGCAAGCAGCAAAGAGAGAAGATTGGATCAATCATTAGCGGAAGACATCGGTTAGTGGATCTCTTCCTCCTCTCTCTTACATCTCATAAAGAAGTAATCTCGAATAGCTTTGCTTTGATTGTTGCTGAGGTACTATCACCCTTAGAGTGGGATAGGGTCATTCCGTATTGGATACTTTTCCCAACAACACATGTTAGCTTATAATTCTTCTAAAGCAACATCTCTTAGCAATTAGTTCAATGAGTGGTGTGTTTAAAGCATTGATTTCAATCTTTCCTTACTACAGTAGATAATATTTCAATTCTCCCAATTAGTGTAAAATTCCCTTTTCGTCATTAGTAGCAAACCCCTTCTGAATCAATAAAAGGCTACTTTGAGAAACCATAGTGGTCTATCGCCAACTTAGTAGTGACAAAGAGTGGACTCATCACATCTACTTGTGTATACAACATTGTGTTATAGATCTAACCCAAAAATATATGATAATAGAAATAACCAATAAATAACAAGATCTGAATATAGATAAATGATTCACTTTATTAATCAAACCCTTAAGGTAGGGCAACACCATACATTCACTCCTTAAGGAAGGAGAACACTCCACAAGACATATGCCTATTCATACAATAATCCTTGACCTCTCAATGTAGAGTCTATAGCCTCTATAGAGGCCTCATACATACAATACCATGGGTCAGTACCATGGTTCCCTCATACCATCGAACTAATACCATGGCCCCATTACATTATTACTAACTACTTGTGGTCCCTTACATGATACAAGTTAAACACCTTATTTATTACTATGGCCCATCCCATTATTACATTATTCCCTTGGGTACCTCCCTTTGTACCCCATATTATCCCCCCTAGGTATATAACATTCCACCCCCCTTAGCATGTTTCGTCCCCGAAACATGGGAAGAACACAAATAATAAGATCTACTCAAAAGAGTAGTCCACTGGTACCATGCACGTGCATATAGCCATCCAAGAGAAAGGTAAACCCTCGATCTCGCTGGTGCCTCGCTCGATTGAGATGGAAGTTGACCGTGGCAGCTCTTCTGTTGATGTGTAATAGGTGGATCTTTGCTCCTCTCTATCTGTCCTGCGGGGGTTGTTGTCCTTGTGGCTAATTGGTTTCCATCATGTTGGTTGTTTTCTTGTGGGGTGAAGTGGGTGATGATATGTTGAATTTTTAACCCACGGTGTCTTTTTCTTTAATTCACTCCTTACTGGAGCCTGACTGTTATCTGGTGCATGTTGTGGTGCCTGCTGTGGTGTCTTATCTTCCAATATTACTTCAACCACTGAACCCTCATATGATGTATCAGCACCTGTAACCTTTTCTGCTTCAGCCTCCTGTTTGGTCAATTTAGAGTGTCCTAAATTGCTATATTAATTGTCAATCCCGGAGTCGTAAACTGCTGAAGTGAGGTGCACTATATATGCAAGATAACTGATTTCTTACTTTTTGTCATTTTTTATTTTTGGTTTGTTTTTGGGTTTATCTTTGTTGATTCCCTAATGTGAGATGGCAATTCTAAGAGTCAAGTATGGACATAAGTGTTCAAGGCAATGGTGACCTTTAAAATGATTTCCAAACTTCAAAATTTAAAAAAAAAAAAGGTTTTAAAACTTAAAATGGTGAAATCAATTCCTAAGAGAAAATAAAAATGTACCAATATTCTAATTAAGCCAAACAGTGAGCTAGTGACTATGAAATCTAGTATCCTTGCTGTTGTATAAAAAGAAACTGAACTCAAAGAAATTCAAAAACTGCAAGAAAAGTAAACTAAAATCATATTACATCAACTCATATTCTGACCCCTCACCATTTGACTCGCTCTGGCTTTAGGAGGTAATCATAAACAAATTGAGCAATCTGATATCTAATTTGCATAAAATGAAACTAATATTAAACTACACACTCATACTCCAATCCCTCACCATTTGACTCGCTCTGGCTATAGGAGGTAACTGAAAATGACATGAGCAATTCAATAACTAACTTGTAGAAAAATAAACTAATATCAAACTACGCATTCATACTTCAATCCCTCACCATTTGACTCGCTCTGGCTATAGGAGGTAACTGAAAATGACATGAGTAATCTAATATCTATCTTGTAGAAAAGTAAATGAACAAAACTAAAAGAATAGACAGTGCTGGAATTAAAACTAAGAAAATAAATCAGCAGAAGGACAAGATAATTCCATGTCAGTAGTCATTATAAAGCTATGTGCAAATGCCCGGGCTGCCTATTAGAACCTGAAATAAAGACACTGATCAGTTAACAGCATTAGAAAGCATAAAAACTATGGACAACAATCAACATGAATACCATAAGCAGTGTAATATATACAAGTAAACAATTATGGCATCAGGAACGTAAAGGAATAAAGCATGAAACTATATAGCAATTACAAAACCTTGGTGTGTACAGGGGCCCTCTGCACAACCTCGGCCAATCAGCAATCAACCACGAATTGAACTTATAAACAATGTCTTCTCATGTATTAAAATGCATTCATAACATAAGGATAAAGTGACGGCACAGTGGGTTCGTAAATATTCAAAATTACATTCAAAAAGCTAGCTAATATGCGTATGAGAACGCTTTATTTATAACAGAGGATGACACAACTACTTTCCTAAAATCTCCGCTGACAAAAAGACACGTGAATAACCATGTCCAGAAATCTAGCATTATGGTAGCCGTGGAGATTAAATCCAAGGAGGGTGGCTGTTAGATTCGGTTCATGGAGTAGTCCCCAGGTGTTAACACATCTCCTGAGATTTAGGAATGGCTACGCAAGTCTTCACATGGTGAAAAATAGAGTTCTCCCATCGTAAAACTCTTAGGTTGACCACCGCTTGACTGTCTTTGACCACGGCCTTTTGTGAGGGATTCAGCTGAACCAATAGGACACAGTCCATGTCCACATCATTTGCAACTTGCTCATGTGGCCAGATTCGCCTGTAGACACCTATAACATAGACTTCAACAAGAAGGCTGCGGAAATTTGAGCTGGCTGCGGAAAGTGACAAGATTCCGCAGCTGAATGAGCAAAAATCTAGATCAAACAACGGTCACAAGACATAGTTAGGAAACCATTTTATATGCTCTTTTTAAACTAATATGCAATGATTTGACAACTTAGGAGGTCCAGGTAAATGGAAAAAGGCTAAAAAGGTGTATAGGGAAGATGCAAGTTTGGGACTCAACACCTCCTTGGACTCTATCTATTTATTAATGGAAATATCCTATAATGTAATTTTCTTCTTTTTATACCAGAGCTTCAGGAATTTCTTCTGCACATTAATATTGATAGTACCCACTGATTCCATCCAAGGGTATCCCAAAACAACATCCACGTTATTCATATCTGAAGTATAAAAATCACCATGCAACACATACTTATCCATAGAAAGCTTCAAATCTTTATAAACTTGAACATTCTCATCATCAACCTGTGTGTTTTCAATGTGTTTGGCTGGAACTTGCAATTTTTTTGCCAAATTAACATTGATAAAATTATGCTTGCAACTAGGATTTATAGACACAACGATCTTCTCCTTCTGAATCAATCCATGAACCTGCAATAAGGAGACACCCATAGAAAATAACCCCTTACGTGTCTCATTCTCCTTTTTTCTAGCCCGAGACCATTTGTCTAAAAGGACTCTTTCAAATTCTACATCTGAAAGTTTGGTCAACTGCTTGTTGTGAATTGAGAACCACCATTTGGTAGCCTCATCGTGGAAACCAAACCATACTAAATTCTTCCAATCTTTCCCATATATGATCTTTCTTTGTCTTATGACTTCTTCGATAGTAGGACCATTATCTTTCCCTGTAAAATATAGCATCTCCATGAAGAGGGTTTGAGAAAAATTCACTTACTTGGCGAAAATTTGAAATGGCCACAATTTTGTTAGTATTGCTCAGAATCTCTATTATGACATGTTTTCGGAAATGGAACAACCATTTGGTATCTTCCCATGTGGTAGAAATCCCGATCTAGGCACTGGAATTTTAGATCCGCGCTGCAACTCTCCCGCTGTCACCAAAAACTCTAAAAAAAAGCGCTGATTTTATATCAGGGATATCTCCATCCTCCGGACTCTGATTTGACTGATTTTTTCTTTTAAATCAAGTATTTTTTTTACAAAGAATCCATATCTATAATTAGATTTTGTAGATGTTGCACTAGAACGTCCAGATCTACGCCGCAAACTCACTGCCCTGAAAAAATGTCTGCAACCCCACTGATTTTTAAATCAGCAATATCTTCCTCGTTTGGACTCCGATTTGGCCGATTTTTTTTTTGAAATCGGGTATTTTTTCACAAAAAGATAAGATCTACAATTAGATTTTGAAAATTTTGCACAAAAAAATATAGATCTGATCTACAAACTCGTCGCCTCAAAAAATTCCTGCAAAAAAATAAAAAATAAAAAAATAAAATAAAATTCTCCGCTTTGCCCAAGAAAGTGCTCTGATACGAATTTTTATAGCTCCTATACCAATTGTTATGGATCTGATCCAAAAATATAAGATAATATAAATAAACCCAAGAAATAACAAGATAGAAATAGATAGAAATGCTTCACTTCATTGATATCAAAACCCTTAAGGTAGGGCAACACCATACATTCACTCCTTAAGGAAGGAGAACACTCCACAAGCCATATGCCTGTTCATAAAATATTCCTTGACACCTCTCAACGTGGAGTCTCTAGCCTCTATATAGGCCTCATACATACAATACCATGGTTCATTACCTAATTCCCTCAATACCATCTATCTAATGCCATGGGCCCAGTACATTATTACTAACTGCTTGTGGTCCCTTACCATCTTATTTATTACTATGGCCCATCCCATTATTACATTATTCGCTTAGGTACCTCCCTTTGTACCCCATATTATCCCCCCTAGGTATATAACACACTGTCACCTCCAAGTTTGTACGAACCCTAGGTTGATAAAGTAAAGTTGGTAGCCCCAGGAGTTTCAACATTCTTGTTGCAATACTGGTGATCATCAAAGTTCTATCCTCTTCTTTTAATTTGGATTTTCATTGTGTAAATTTAAAGTACTAGTGCTAGAAATAGAGTCCTTACCTTTTATCCCCATGTCTGTGATTTTAGTTTCGTCACCCAAATCGGATCCCAAATCTTGTTAAGTGGTTGCAGTTATCTTTTGCTTTCCCTTGTTGTTGAATTTCTTTGGTTTTATCTCAAGATGAAGCTTCCAACCATGAGCTTAATCGTGAACCTCCTTGGAAAATGCTTACATGTTAGTTTCTCTCCTTCCTTCTTAATGGCTGCATTTTTCTTTCCTTTCCCTTTAAAACTTTTTCCTTTGTCTCCACTTTTGAAAGGCTTCTTTCTGCCCTCTTTTGGAATGTTTTTCCCTCTTCATTCAAGATGTGTGCCCTACACACAAACCTCATCTAAACTAGTACGATTAAACATAAGGATAGTATGCCTCAAATAGTTGTGTAAACCCCCAATATACTTCAACAAATTGTCTTGTGACTGCAAATCTACACCTAATATCAAAGACCTTCTTCTAAACCCTTATTTGTAAATTTGCACACTTTAAAACTTTAGCTGTCTAAAATTATGCTAGTCCATTATGGATTTTTTCATATATGCTAGAGGGTAAAATTGTTTTTTAATTGCAGCAATAAAATCAGGAAGCTAACTGAATCTTTGTTTTATCATCTTGAAGGTTTTGAATCCTATAGTAGACCTAAAGTTGACAAACCCAATTGTTAATATTTTCTGCATTCACTTCACCATTATACATTGGCGATTTGAATTTTACATCTAGTTTCAATAACGGAGTTTTACCATGTCCCTTTGAGGTATGTGCATGAGTTTGAGTAAGGGTTTTAATAGTGGAAGAGGATTAAGATGAAGGTGAATATGGTGATGAGGATGATGGTGGAGAAGATGGTGGTTTATCAACATTTCCATTACCTCTTCCTCCTGAAGAACCTTCTCCTTTTGGAGTCTTGGAGATTTCACCCTACAGTCTTGTATTACTCTCTTCATAGAGGACTTTCACCATCTCTGTCATGTCAAAGAAGGACTTCCTAAAACCTTCTCATCCTTTGATATATTTGCAGGCTCTCCTTCATGTGACATGCTTGCTAAAGCTTCAACTGCAATTTGAGGTATAATTGGTGGTGGAGATTCTGGCAATATTTCTCTCCTTATCCTTCTCCAAAATTGAGGACCTACAACCACAAGCTTTCCTTCTCCTCTCTTGAGCTTCAACCTTGTAAGCATCACATTCACTTGCAAACATTTAAATCCTCTTTGCACAAATAAAACCAAGAGATCTGATACCAAACTTGATCTGAATGGGAAAGTTAGTGTTTGCTGTGCTAAATTCCAATTCAGAATATAAACAAGTGCTTGAGGATTATGAGGTAAATTGCAAGTTAACCATGAGTTTTTATGTGTTTTTATGTAAATTTCATGAGAAAATTAACATAAGTAAAACACTGAACAACAACATATATCAGACATAAACATCACCATAAATAGTAACACAACAACACATGATGAAGGAGTTCACCCCTCCTAGGCTATGTCTCCTTGGTCCAACTTCCAATGGCTTGGCCCTCTTCAATTATGCTCAAAAGTGTGAATACATACATTTATAGTGCTTAAATGGCTCTGAAACATGTTCCAATGGCTTCATAAGACCCAAAAATTCATATCTAGCCTCTTCCTTCTCCCAAATTGGACAAAAAATCAACAAGTTATGGTTCCCCTAGCTTGGCTGCTAGTCGCTCTATAATTTCCCCAAAATCCAACACCGATCCTATAATTTCACCCTAAATTCCACTAATGGAGCACCAATTTGGCAAACGTCTAGTAGAATTCGTGGGGTGGTTAAAAATTGTACTAAGGCTTAAGGTTCAAAAAATGTAGTCAAGTGGGGGGCCACGCGCCCAGGGCCAAGGCTAACCATCTACCCCCATTGGCTAGGCCCCCACTTCCTTCACCCACGTTTTGTTGACACGCCATATGGTTGGGGCTGGCCCCTTGTGGCTGGACCCTCTTCGCCTCCTCCATGCCCACAGTTCCGTGCCAAGGGTCGTATGGTAATGTTTGTGGGGAGGGTTGAGGTTAAGTCCTGGATCCTTACCCCAATACTTCCACCACATAGACTTTAAGTAAAACTTTTGGGCCATGGTTTAATAAGAACCATGACGGTGCAATGGTATTCGACAGTGTTAGCTAGAAGGAGGTTTGGTGTTCAACCCCCACCCATTCCACTCGAACCTTAACAAAATTTTGTGGCCCTCGAGATTCCACGTGGAAGCGTCTAGTTGGGCAACGTGACATCTTGTGGTTGGCCACTAACCAACCAACCAAATCATGCCACCTCAGCTCTATACCTTGTGACATGAGGTAGACCCCGATTCGATGTAGAAAAACACCATCATCTACCACATCACCTACCATGTCAGCCCACCACAATAGCCTACCACGCCATCAGTACGGACTACTAACTGGGTTGTCACAATTTTGCCAAATTTGCTTGTTCTGGAAAATGAACAGAACATGTTTCTAGGAGCATACGAAGTCTGTTTCACGCGGAATGAGTTGCACTAGATTTAGGACGATGGGCACTACACGGTCATTCAGGTTGCACACTGATCCAAAAAAATTGAATTTTGAGAAAATTTTTGAGCACCTAATCATGTATACATGTATATAACTAGATAATGTAGAAGGCTAAGTGAATAAGTCTAAGGTTGGAGGTCGATGATGTCAAGAATGCCCAAGTATGATGAGCATTTCTTCAACTAAGAACTACTATTTGGGTCCATTATCACATATGAATAAGCCAACTAATCTATGTCAAATTATTAATGCTTTGCTTATATTTATTGATCACTACAATATAAGTGGATAAATTGAAAAGACAATTCCCTTCCCATTGTGTTCCTGACCTGTGGTACAATATATCAGTTATGATTTGGAGAAAATTTCCAACATCAAAAATATGTAGCAATCACCACTAGTAATTCCCTGAAAAGGATTATTTTGGAACATAACTTTCAGATTCCAATTGTTATATGATTCTTGAATGGAAAATCAACGCTGAATTCAAATGCCAAACTTTCAATTTGAGGGAACACCTATGGCCATCCTCGATCATTCAGACTCAAAACATCAGTGATCATTATAATAAAAAAGATAAAATAAGAGTAGTTTTGATTTGTTTTGCAGATTTACATGCAAAGCACCAATAGTTTTCCCATATTTACCATATTGTAATTTCCAAGATATAACACATCGATTGATCTTTTACAGAAAATACTTGATTCATACAAACAAGAATTTAACATATTACCACAATACCACCAATGTTTGATCCTCAATTAGTTCAAACTAGTTAGTACAAAAGCTTCAAAAAAGAGCAACAAGTAGAAATAACAAATCCATTAGTTAAATATAATCAATCAAAAAATGATAATTTTTTTGTTAAAGCTTGATAAACAATTATAAATTGTATTGACAATCCACTACAACTAGTGGTCTTATTCAAAGAGAAATACTACATGGAGAACTCATCTTCCAAATTCTTTTCTCTATCCATGAAGCTTTCTACTATCCTCAAAATAGAATTCACATTCAATATTTTAGGTTTCTAAAGCTTCCTAAAGGTCTTACCAAATGAAGCTGTGAATTTCATTGATTTTCATAAATGCTTCTTGTACTAAAGAAATATAGTTTGACCATGTGATAGATAATTCAAGCAAGTAAAAAAGTTGTGTAAAATATTTCTTAGAAGACTTCATGTTAAAAGGAAAATTGGCATATTTTAGATAGAAAAAGAATCTTAGTAGAGATGGTCAATATTACAAAACAATAGAGTGGATATAAAATTTTAGGTGGAACTAACAAAATCCTTATTGTAATACAATTGATTGATTATTCCAAGTGAAGCCAACTAGATACATACAAGTTTTCATTTTCAGCTTTCTTTCTCATATCTTTATTAGACATGGAAGCCAACTTGCATGCATATCGTAAGGTTGTTTTAGCAAGAGTATATGTTTCATTCTCATATTCCACTCTTTATTTTCCATGAATAATCATAGCAGGTATTGGAGGAATTAGTGGCTACATCAGCTGAGTTTTCAACTTTCATTTTCTCGATTTATGTTTTCCTGGATGTGCATTATTTGGGTTTTCCTTAGTGGAGTTTTAGATAAGAAAATAATAGGCCTGAAAAGAAAACATTCATCATGCAAAACAATGACTAATTATATGATGCCAACCCATATTTCTTTATTGTTGGAAGAAAACCAGTCAACTACACTCAATTGTCATCATTAAAGCTATCCAAAACCAACCTCGTGGACATTTGAAGTTCTGCTACATGGACGTGTTCCTTTGTGTGGATAAATTTCTTTATGCATGGAAAGGGCTATTAACTTTTCTGAGAGTGATGACTTATACTTACCATCATATTTTTCCGTTTCCAACTGACTTTGTAGCATCTTGACAGATATTATTTTTTGTTGCATCTCAATTGTGAATGTTCTCATTGCCCCTAACATATATGACCTACGCATGAGGCTACTAGTACAAATAATATAACACATTCTTAACAATATGAAGGGAAATAATTATTATAGATGTCTATGGATCAATTTTATAGCTTTTAGGAGTAGTTGGTTGTTGCCTAGAGATCTTTGGGAAGTCCCTAAGAGAATGAAGCTAGGACTGGTCAATGGTCCAAAATTGGACCCACTAATTTATTTATTTTTATTTACAAGTAGCCATGATGAGTGTTCCTAACCCTTATTTTTATTATGTAACAAGGTGTGAATTTGGACTAGTAATTCTCCTTATTGGAGATACTTATTGGTGATATTTCCCAGCATTCAACACATTCCCTCTATTCTTTATATTTCCATTTTTCTTCTTGTATTCCATTGTGTATGCTCCCATCCACAACTATAATACATAACTAAAAGATTTCCATGAATTCATTCTCCTATAAATTCGTATGCTTTAGGCCCAAGGTGATTAAGATGATATTGTTTGCAAGAAATATGAACAATATATTGCAATAAATAGGCACAAATGTGGTCATAATCTAGCAAGCCAACCAAAACAGGAAATAAGAAAAATGTAAAACATGGTTGAGAGAGATGGAGATGAATATATAAACAATTGGTATTTATTTATATCATAATTCAAATCACCTTGCATAGATCTATCTTAACCCTAGATCTTACAAGCACCAAGACAGACAAAATTCTTTCAAGTGCAAAGCTTTCCTTAAGTTTTTGCACTCTAAAAAATGTTTGTACCTTGAATCTCAACACATGATAGAAACACGGTTAATACGAATCTACACTGCTTTATATTTTATTGATAATACATCAACTTTATATATTTATGGTTTTGGAATACTAGAGATGTAGATTATAGAATGAACCTCTCGATCCAATGGAAAATGTCAATATATTTAGTTGAAAAACAACAAAGAGAGGATATTCTCTAATGGTTTCATTACAAGGCTAATATCATAGAAAATAGAGAAATAAAGAGTAGAAAATAAACTAAAGACTTACAAATCAATTAAGAAAGTTTTTAGTAGGAGAAGTTGTTGATATCTTAAGCCATGTTCACTCTAGCCCAACCATAATACAAACAAGTAACTCAAAGGGATTTTAGAGACAATAATCCTAAAATAGTTTAGGAAAGATTCAAGAAAACTAAAGGTGAGCAAGCAAAAGAGTTAAACTTATGTCAAAACACAACAGAAAGAATATAAATTGGCCTTAATAAGACAATCACATGTTCATCCCCTATTCTTCATAGACTATAGCCAATGTAATATCCCATCCATGAATTCACATTACCAAAAACTTTCATGCATTTGAGTAGGCACCTTCACACCTCTGGTCTATAATGTCTTTCCTACCATTACATGCACCAAATTTATCTGATAGGGTCATTCATAAACCTTCTCTTCTTGGAAATGAAGTATTAGTTCATTGTTCAGGTCAACATGCAATTAATTTGTCCACTAGGATTCCATTTTAAATGTGCTTTGCCCCACCCAAATGGCACAAATTTGAAAGGATGGAACTGGGTAAAAGCCCTAGGTGCAATGTCTTCGTGGAATCACCCAAAATAGCTTCTGATGTTTCCCCATCGATCCAGTAAAATTCAGTCAATTTTTGTAAAATAGTACATCACTGGCAGCAAAATTTAGTCTTAGGGGGTATTTTTCCATGTTGATTAGTGGTAGACAATATTGTTTTGTCTCCAAGTAGAAAATGCAATAACCAGTTACAACACATAAACATCATAATTCAAATGTGACATATCTCCTACCATATACAAACTTTTACATGAAATAGGGCACTCACCTATTTGATTGTAGACAACGAATATGCACCTAGCACTACAACATTTGATGAGCATACATGTAGGGATATACACCATGAGATGTTCAAAACCACCACATCTAATTGTGTTATCCCAATGTATACCCTCTTAAATGATGTAGTGTTGTGTTTGTTAATTGCTATTAATTGTATCAACATTTCTGTCATGACTGTCCAATGTTAATAACTACTATATTAAGCTAAAAATCAGAATGCAACCTTCACTAATATGCACATCAACAGGACAATTTACAATGTATCATACAATATAAATTACAAGGAGACAATGTCATTAATACATGTCAAAATCCTCGTGGAAATATACGTCATTTAAATTTTTATTTTAAGTTAGCTTGCAATTAAAACGATATCACAAAGACAATAGGGAAGCACAACACACAAGTACCTATTGTTGAAAAGTGTGCAACAAGAAATGCTTGTTGAGAGTGCAACAAAATGATGGAGCTTAGTGAAAAGAGTCGCCTTCACTAAGTGGGCCCGCAGGCTATTTTTGGCGCAAGTCTATTTTTAGACTATGTCTATTTTTAGACATATGGATCATGTCTATGGATTGCAGGTTGTTGTTTATGGATGATTGGTCAAGTTGGGAAAAATAGATGGACTTCTATTTTTTATCAAAGTGTGAGTGATCACAGTGTGAGTGATCAAAGTCTATTTTTAGACTGGCTGTCAAAAATAGAAAAGTCAAATATTATTGTCTCATAATAATATTTGGACTATAAACTTGATCTTATTCTCTTGGAGCACTTCAAGATGAGCTACGGATGTGGTACATGCAAATCTCAGAGGGAAATACGTGGTTACCTATGGGATGACTAATATTTGCATGCAGGACTTCAGTTAGAACTCAAGTGAGTTGAGTTTAGTGGACTGGAGGTGCAGTTGATGGAGTTGTGTTCAATTTAGCTTTGTTAAACTGGTTGTATTTAGTCTAACTGATCAATAGACTAGAGATGAGTTGGGTGAATTAGTTATTAATTAATTCACAAGTTATTAACTCATAATAAAACTATAGAATACATCAGTTAACTCAGTTGCATGTCAGTGCATGTTCAGTTCAGCAGGGACAGGTGTTAGAGAATCAGATTGCTATCAGTTGTGACTATAGTTGTGCACCAGATCTTGCACAATCAAGGGATTGAGTGTGCCAATGAGTTTGCTCACGTATTTGCCCAGTATTGTAGCCTTTGCTCACGTCCAACAAAGTGTGAGTGATTATTTTGAGGTGAAATACGAGTTTGGGAAGTCATTCTCATCAGTTCTTGAGCAGGTATTGAGCTGTGGAGGCAGGCAAGTAGTGGAATAGATTTGGAGATCAGATCTGAGCTGTATTGTGTGTAACAGGTGGAGATACTTGTGAGAAGTATTATGATGTGTATTGTTACATGATTCAATCAATATAATATACAGATAGTGTGGTTTTTTTAGTGAGATGCTTTCCCCGGGATACATACTGTGTTAATGAGTTTGATTGATGCTTCTATGTGTGCCTGTGAATGTTTCTGCTTCTGTAAATTGATGATCAACGTAGAGGAGATTATGTATTATACATGTTCCGCTTATAATTGTATGATTAGGATAATATCTGTGAATATGTGTTAAGTTATTCAAAATTTCTACATGGTATCGGAGCTCTTTGATTTGTAGAAAAAGGTCTACAGGATATCAAAGCGGGATTGATCATCAGATCTACTATTCAGGAAGTGTTTACATTCTATTTCTTCAGGCAGAGTCTGTAATCGGGCCAGGTAGCCTCTGGATTCATCCTTCCTTTGGAAGGTGAGATATCCGGTGAATGCCCATACAGTCGATCTCTGTACGAGAAATATTTTGTTCTCACAAATTTTAGATCGGAAGCAGTTGAGTTTGAGCTGGTGGAATTTGAATTTAATTCCAAAGCAAGAGCAAAACTCAGAAACATTCAGTGTGAGAATGGAGATAGTATGCCCCAGTATCTCACGAAGTTCACCCAATGCCAGGATGAACTGGGAAGTGTGGGGGTAACTGTCGGATGAGGATGGTGAGTCTAGCACTCCTTGACCTTCCTAAGAGTTGGCATAGCTACCAGGACTCGGTGAATGGAAGGGAGAAACTGCCAAATTGGGAACGACTATGGTCGGATTTGATGCAGGAGGAGATTAGACAACGCACCAGAGACAGTTCTTCATCTATGCATGATGAGGAGAACTGTGCCTTAGTGAGTAAGGCGAGGAAGGGGAAGGAGAAGGTTTCTCTTTTCGAATCCAGTTCTTCCAGTGATGGGAAGAAGGTTGACAAGTCGAAGGTGAGATGCTTTCGTTGTCATGAGATTGGTTCACAGGTCAGGAACCTGTATGCTCTTGAGGTTCAAGATGCATGCAAAGCCTTGAGTAGCGAGGCAACTGATGGAGACTTGGTGGTTGAGAGGGAGCGTATATTACCTCTCAACATGCAGAGCCAGAAGAAGTCTCAGACGATTGTGGAAGAGCCACGATTGGTGCAGCAACTTCAGGAGGTTGTGGAGGAGCCACAACAAGGGAAGCTGAGAGGAGATCGAGTAGAGACATATACTCATCTAGAGACCTCCAATAGCGGGAAACTTCAAGCCAGGTGGGCTGAGGGATCGCATGCAGCCATACCTCCAGGTAGGAGGTGGGGTGATGTGGATTGATTGTCCCAAGGAGGAGGGGCAGGATCCTTGAGGTACCCAACCTCTTGGATGAGACCTTGCTACGGGAGCCCCAATGTGTAGTAGCAGGAACTGATTGATTGGGTAGAGATAGATGCGGATGGAGTGGCAGAGAGAGCGACAGTGCAGGGAATCCCAGGACAGCGCATAGCTAGAAGGCTGTAGCAATGCGAGAGGCACAAGTGTTTTGCACAGTGCTAGGTGGCACAGAGAGGTGTGCAATGGTGCGAGATGCATGGAGATGTTGCAGTAGCGCAAATGTCAGAGAGGGAGCACTTGTCAGCAGCAGGTAGAGCTTCAGCATCAGAGGGTGTTTCTAGCCCAACAGGGAGGTCAGTTGGGAGGTGCAATGCGGATGCAATGCTGGGAGATAGAACCAGCAGCAGCACAGATGCAGTCAGAGATCAAAGTGACAGAGGCTAGAGCAGTCAGATACTGAAGAGCACAGAGATGCAGAGTTTCAGTCGACAGAGGCAATAGCAGTCAGAGACTTTGATGACAGAGCAAGTGGACCGACCAGATGTGTTGCATGGAGAACATTCCAGAGTTACAGGATCGGGTTTGAGAGGAAGCCTTTCTTGTTGAGAGGGAGTGTTGAAAAGTGTGCAACAAGAAATGCTTGTTGAGAGTGCAACAAGATGATGGAGCTTAGTGAAAAGAGTCGCCTTCACTAAGTGGGCCCGCAGGCTATTTTTGGCGCAAGTATATTTTTAGACTATGTCTATTTTTAGAGATATGGATCATTTCTATGGATTGCAGGTTGCTGTTTATGGATGATTGGTCAAGTTGGGAAAAATAGATGGACTTCTATTTTTGATCAAAGTGTGAGTGATCACAGTGTGAGTGATCAAAGTTTATTTTTAGACTGGCTGTCAAAAATAGAAAAGTCAAATATTATTGTCTCATAATAATATTTGGACTATAAACTTGATCTTATTCTCTTGGAGCACTTCAGGATGAGCTACGGATGTGGTACATGCAGATCTCAGAGGGAAATACGTGGTTACCTATGGGATGACTAATATTTGCATGCAGGACTTCAGTTAGAACTCAAGTGAGTTGAGTTTAGTGGACTGGAGGTGCAGTTGATGGAGTTGTGTTCAGTTTAGCTTTGTTAAACTGGTTGTATTTAGTCTAACTGATCAATAGACTAGAGATGAGTTGGGTGAATTAGTTATTAATTAATTCACAAGTTATTAACTCATAATACAACTATAGAATACATCAGTTAACTCAGTTGCATGTCAATGCATGTTCAGTTCAGCAGGGAGAGGTGTTAGAGAATCAGATTGCTATCAGTTGTGACTATAGTTGTGCACCAAATCTTGCACAATCAAGGGATTGAGTGTGCCAATAAGTTTGCTCACGTATTTGCCCAGTATTGTAGCCTTTTCTCACGTCCAACAAAGTGTGAGTGATTATTTTGAGGTGAAATACGAGTTTGGGAAGTCATTCTCATTAGTTCTTGAGCAGGTATTGAGCTGTGGAGGCAGGCAAGCAGTGGAATAGATTTGGAGATCAGATCTGAGCTGTATTGTGTGTAACAGGTGGAGATACTTGTGAGAAGTATTATGCTGTGTAATGTTACATGATTCAATCAATATAATATACAGATAGTGTGGTTTTTTTAGCGAGATGCTTTCCCCGGGATACATACTGTGTTAATGAGTTTGATTGATGCTTCTATGTGTGCCTCTGAATGTTTCTGCTTCTGTAAATTGATGATAAACGTAGAGGAGATTATGTATTATACATGTTCCGCTTATAATTGTATGATCAGGATAATCTCTGTGAATATGTGTTAAATTATTCAAAATTTCTACACCTATAAGCAATGTTAGTGCCTGAATGAGGAATAATCTGTTATAATTATAGAAAAAACTAAAAGATTTTCCTTAAGTTGATGATAATACCAAGGCATATCTCTCATGTAGTTGATTGTAGGGGAAGATATGTCATGAAGGTCCTCATATGCTAAACATTATTGTGCTATGCTAAATATTAGAACACCATCTTCATTAATGTCCATTTTTAAAAGAACAATTTGCAATGTATTATTCAATATGCATTACAAGGAGATAGTGGCACTCATGTTAAAAGAAATCCTCAAAAAGGAATATGCCATATTAATTTAAAATTAAAAAACTTGTTGCGAAGAAAACATCACAAAGTCAACAAAACCCTCAAAATAGAATATCTTACTTTACTTTTAATTATTTTTCTTACTGACATCACAAATACAAGAAGGAAACACAAAGTGGACAAGCACCCCTAAGCAATTATAGTGCCTAAACAAAGAAATACACATTGCAATTTGAGTAGTAAAGATTAAAATACATGATATGTCATGAAGGTCCTTCTATGCTAAATACTATTGTGCTACACTAAATATTAGAACACCATCTTCACTAATGTGTATTTTTTACAAAACAATTTGCAATGTATTATTAAATATGCATTAAAAGGAGATAGTGGCACTCGTGTTAAAAAAAATCCTATAAAAGGAATATGCCATATTAATCTTAATTTAAAAAACTTGTTGTGAAGAAGACATCACAAAGTCAACAAAACTCTCAAAACAGAATATCTTACTTTACTTTTAATTAATGTTCTTACCAACATAACCCATACAAGAAGGAAACACAAAGTGCACAAGCACCCCTAAGCAATTATAGTGCCTAAACAAATAAATACACATTGCAATTTGAGTAGTAAATATTAAAATACATACTTGACAAAGCTGATGTGAACACTAAGACTATGATGATATGCAGAACAATCCAGGCAAATGAAAATCCCATAAGTGACCAATGCCCATGTGGGATTCCTTGTGTTACATTCAAAGCACATCTGCCATGAATACAAATAACATCAAATAAAATGATATCTATAGGAAATCATAACTACTTATATAGATATGGTCTTAAATTACACAAATCACATTATATTTTATAAAAAGAAAAGCACCCACAACGAGGCAAAAATATTTTGTTCCCACTAAAGAAATAAATTAGCCATAAATCATTTGAAGAGAAAAAGCATTAGGAAATATGAATAGAACCTTGTTTTAGGGTTTGAACTTGCAAATAAGACATCACAAAGTCAACAAAACCCTCAAAATAGAATATCTTAATTTACTTTTAATTAATTTTCTTACCGACATCACAAATACAAGAAGGAAACACAAAGTGGACAAGCACCCCTAAGCAATTTTAGTGCCTAAATAAAGAAATACACATTGCAATTTGAGCAGTAAAGATCAAAATACATTCATGACAAAGCTAATGTGAACACCAAGACTACAATGATATCCAGAACAATCTAGACAAATGAAAATCCCATAAGTGACCAATGCCCATGTGGGATTCCTTATATTACAGTCAAAGCACATCTGCCATGAATACATATAACATCAAATCAAATGATATCTATAGGTAATCATAAATACCTATATAGATCTGGTCTCAAATTACCCAAACCACATTGTATTTTGTTGTGAACCAAAAAAAGCAATGCACCCACAATGAAGCATTTTTTCTCTGGCAAAAATGTTGTGTTCCCACTAAAGAAGAAAATTAGCCATAAATCATTTGAAGAGAAAAGTATTAGGAAATATGAATAGAACCTTGTTTTTGGGTTTAATCCAGAGCTTTCTGAATACAACATTCTTGTCCATAGAACCCTTGGTAGCCATTAGTGAATGATGAAGGTAATGATAAAGCAATTCCAAAATGCTCAAAGCACAAATATCGGAGTACTATCATTCTTGTCCATAAAACCCTTGGTAGCCATTAGCGAATGATGAAGGTAATGATAAAGCAATTCTCGGAGGCTCAAAGCACAAATATCAGAGTATTATGTCTTTGAGTAGAGCAATGCCTTCTTCATGCGAGTCCTTCTCCTTCTTCATGCGAGCCCTTCTCAAGTATTGATAGACTCTTCTATAAATATTTGTATATTTTTGGTAGCTGAAAATGTAAAGTGGTTTTTCAACTTTATGAATAATATACCCTTCCTATGGTTATTGCAGAATACTTTGTAAATACACATTATAGTTATGAATTAACATAGGGTTTTATAATTTCTTGTAAAAATATAATTCAAACGAAAAAAAATTGCAATATCTAGGCCAATTTTGGGTCCCCCCCGTGCCCCCATTATGGAGCTCCCATTAGAAATTTGGGACTAATTACTAAAGAAGTTAGAGATTAAATTTGATGGTAATTTGTTAATGTATTATTTTTTTAATAATGAAAATGCCCAATATAGAGTAGATGTGTAGGTGTAATGTAAGTATACATTTAAATGTTGGGTTAGTTAATTATTAAATTTACAATAATAAAAATAATAAAAATTAGTTTGTTATATTTTGATTTTTTTATTAAGTTGTGAATAGACTTTGTTACAATACCATGGGCCAATACCATGGCTTATCAATACCACATGCCCAAAAACCATAACTTATTTCACAACCAAAATATTTTATAATAATATCACAATATTCTTAACCATGGATATTCACCCCCACATTACCTTCAATATCATTAACCTATAAAAACTAGTCTCCATTTCAATACCATGGGCCAATACCATGGCTTATCAATACCACATACCAAAAAAGCATAACTTATTTCACAATCAAAATATTTAAAACAATATGAAAATATTATTAACCATGGATATTTACCCGCACTTTACCATGGATATTATTAACTTGTAAATAGGCTTTGTTACAATACCATGCACCAATTCCATCACTTATTTCAAAATCAAAATATGTTTTAACAATATGACAACATTCTTAATCATTGATATCCTCCCCCAAT
The DNA here is from genome assembly GCA_031772625.1 of Pinus tabuliformis. Lineage (NCBI taxonomy): Eukaryota > Viridiplantae > Streptophyta > Pinopsida > Pinales > Pinaceae > Pinus > Pinus tabuliformis. Next base: position 203,364,631 of record CM062811.1, read on the forward strand.
TTACCATGGCTATTATTAACTTGTAAATAGGTTTTGTTACAATACCATGGGCCAATACCATGGCTTAGCAATACTACATGCCCAAAAACCATAACATATTTCACAATAAAAATGATTTATTTTAATTTAATTTTAAAAGGAAAAAGGTTATAATTACATTTGAGATATATCTAAACTCTTTATCCTCACCACTACTAAAAATATTCCCATGGAAATTAAATTAAGGTTTTAATAAAAATAAAAATGAGGATATTTTTATATTTAAATATGTGAAATTTATATAATATAAATAGTGTTAGTAAGAACCAACATAGATCCATCTTAACTAAGCATCCAAGGGATGACAAAAGGAAAATTCAGGGGGAGAGGAGGGGGGGGGGGGGGGGGGGGGGGAGGGCGGAGGAAGGGAGGTAGTGACAAATCTGGAGGGTAGAGAGAGAGAGAGAAGGGAGAGATGGAGAGAGGTCGAGGGAGAGAGGAGAGGAGGGAAGAGAGAGATAGGGAGAGAAGGGGAAGAGAGAAAGAGGGAGACACATAGATGGAGGGGAGAGAGAGAAGGGAAGAGAAAGGTAGAGAGAGAGAGAGAGAGAGAGAGAGAGAGAGAGAGAGAGAGAGATGGGGGGACAGATAGAGGGAGGTGAGAGATAAATGGGGAGAGATGGATCAAGCGAGAGAAGCAGAGAGAGATGGAATTGGAGGGGGAGAGAGAGGGAAGTAAGAATAAATAAATAAGGGGGGATAAAGGTGGATAGAGAGGAGAGTGGGAGGGAAGAGAGAGAGAGAGGGAGAGGTAGAGAGGAAGAGGGAGTGGGAGAGAGAGAGATAGATATGGACAAAGTGTGAGCATGTTTGGGGGTGAAATAGAGAGAGTGAATAAGAAAGAGAAACACAAATACAAAAATAGATATTATACAGTACTATATAGCCAATGTAGATACATCTTAACCTTGGATCTATCAAGCACTTAGAGGGATCAAAAGTCTCGAGGTGCACACCTTTCCTCATGTTTTTAACTAAAAAAAGAGGTTTTCACCTCAAGAGATTGGATCCCTCTCAGTGCTTAATAGATATGAGGTTAAGATGGATCTAGGATAGTTATATGTATTTGAAGTTTTTATGAGGAAAATCATACTTGGATATTATGTATAATTTTAGCATAATTACATGTATTTTATGTATGATTTTGTATAAATTATAAAAATATATTTTTCATGAAAATTATTTTTTCACATCAATACCAAAGCATGGAGTATTTAACATAGCAATATGGTTTAAGGGGTGGCACAATGTTCTTGTAGGATTCAAGGTAATGTCTTGAAACCTCAACAACCTTTCATAAAACACATACAACATGTGCCTACCAAGTTTCAAACCCCATATTCACATTGAACAAGTTGTGTGCACACCTAGGGGTTCACATGCCTATTATGAGGAATACCAAACATCACAAAGCCATCATGGAAGCCCAACATTGACATATGGTACCAACAAAACAAATAATGATCATCATTGTTATGAAATCAAACCGTTTTTAGCAACTAAGCAAAATATTCTTGTATTTGCATGTATTCCTACGTAAATTATGTCTAATAACTTGGGTGTTGGGAAATGCCATAATTTTTTTTTCCAATAAGAAAAAGACATAATTTTTGTATTAATATTAATGCAAAGATGTAATTTACATCATTTGACATATACTAAATTTTCTTTACCTGAATGACATGATATTGTAATATTTTCAACATCTAATGTTTGGGCAATATCAAAATCCCCATAGGATTCATAATAATTTCATAAGAGTCTAGTACTGCTATGCTCATAATGTAAGTTCAAACTAATAAACAACATGGTATCCAAGTTAAAAACTAGTGTCCTAATTTCAATGGATATGACCATGATAATAAAAAATGTAGATATGCATGAAAAGTTAAGTCTTCAACTAAAGGAAATGTGCCGTTACTAATTTCTCAACACTTCTCCTTGTAGGTATTATTCATAATGCATTTGACCCAGCTATAATTCCACTCCCATTTTGGATAATCTATCAATATTTTAATGTAATTCCCTGTGAATGTGATCAAAGGGTATAACCCTGAAGGTTCTAATCAGCTCCATAACTCTAATAGTCCATTGATGCAGTAAGGAAGTGTTTAAGGAAGTATAACCTTTCAGCCAATCTATAACAACTTTTGAATCCCCTATCACTTATAAGTTTAGATTGCTGAAGTGACATAATTAAAATGACTAACATAAATCACTGATTTATACTATTGTATTACTTGTTAAGTAATCATATTTATGTTACTAGACTAAATTAGTCATTCACGTTAGTCATTTTTAGTTGTATTACTTATTAGCTAGTCGTATATTTTAACCTGAGACTAAATTAGTCATTTATGCTAGTAATTTTTAGTTAATCACTTAAGATTGCTCATTTTTGGTAGTATTTCACTTGGAAAAGCTACGGTGACTAACTTTTTTAGTCACCTAGTCACTAATTTCATCATTTTCTACTAGTGATGGGAAATGAGATCACCATGGATGGAAAATGATTTTATGAAAGGTAGCTAAAGAAAAATTGAAAGGTACCAAGTGGTGTTTTGGTGCCAAAACTATGGTGTTCCCAAATGTCCTCTTTCTAGGGATAGTGGGATCAATTGATCTTAGGCATAGTTCGAGCTTTAAATGGTTCTCATAGGCCCTATGAGAAATGATATGTCACTTAGGACTGATATGTGATGAGTGGTATGGTGTTCCTGTTTAACAGTGATAAAGATAGTACCAAATCATTGACACATGCATCATAGACTCAAGCATAAATATGAGTACTTTTACCTATATAAAACGTCAATATATTTTAATGCATGAGATGTCTTTTTGCTTGTACCATTTCTTTGTAACTATCTGAAGTTTATTCTCTTGTAGTTTTTTTTTAAAGTCCTTGCATCTCATGCACATTTTGTACCTTCTAAATGTGATCTTTATTAAACTTGTGAAAATATGTAGTGTTATCAGTGTCTTCCTTGGAAATCATGATGCATAATTTAATTGTAGATATTCTCCTCTCAATGTAGTAAGTATATTGTCAATCAATGGTTCTTCTAGCATTCAAGAATCATAAAAGTTTGGTAGTGTGGATTGGGTTAAGAGACGGGTGTGGATTTTGTAGTTTATAGTATATATGACCAAACTGATATCATAGAAGTGACCTAATGGGATACCCTTGGGTACATGCATGATAAAAACATTGAATATTGGAAATGATATGTACAAGGATGAAATATGGGAGCATGTAATTCTAAGTCGGAAAATTATATGGCGTTATATGTTTTTCTATGACAAAGAGTGTATTAGAGATTTATAAGATTTGTTTATATGATGCAGACAATCTCTAGTTGTAATTTTGTTTTATCTTTAGGGATAATTACTAATTTATATGAGTTTATAAGTTTGTATTTCCATATATGTACAAAATTATTGGTTACAAGTGATTTAATTGTGAAAGACACTTGGTCAAGAATTCTTGCTTCGTGTTTCTTATCTGGAAATCTAAAGTTAGGCAATCATTTTTTTTTCCAATAGTATTTCCGTATAGGAAAAGTATGCAAATATAATTATGTTTTAGGATTTGTATTTTCAATTTACTTATCTTCTATCCTTCAATGGGTAAATTGGCACATTCACTCTTCATGCACATAAAATTATTGTTTAAATAATTTGATGAGAGATTAAAAATAGAAAATGATAAGTGAGGAAGGGACCTAGTAGATAGAATATATCTATATATAGGAAGGATCCAAATAATTCCATATGAAATTAATTTGGTTTTTTGCAATGTTCTTTATTTTATGTAAGACAATGGTCATGTTGTTGATTGCATGGATTAGAAATTGTGGATACTGTTGTAATAATTTTTCCATGGCCTTTCTTTTCTAGGTTATAAATGATTTTCTAGGTCCAACATCACGGAATTTGAGGGTTAGAGAAGATGTCTACGTATGGGGCTTGATATTTTGGAATTGCATTAGCTTTACCACATAGTTTATGAAACTGCATCATTTTTTGGTCCATTGAATATAATTTTGATTGTTTTCAAAGCATGCTTTTGTGTAACAAGCTGTCAATACCATGATTTTACAAAATATAATTTTAATTTATTTTCATTGAGAGGCTTTAATTTCCCTTTTTAGCCACTACATAGTTCCATAGCTGGGACTAAAAATTAAATTTAAGTACTCTTCACACAAAGTTTTGGGTGAATACAAAGAGGCTAAAGATGTCAGTATTGTTCATTTTACCACAAAAAACATTTTCATTTGGGGTGGACTTACTTGTGGTCATTCTCAGCTTCTCAATATGAAAAGCACAAACTCCTTACTATTTGACTGAGAAAGATCCTTACATTTTCCACATTTCATTGGCATGAAAGTTTTGGATGGTGAACTTTGTGAGATTGTAGCCATTTTTTGGATGTACAATTAATGCTTGTTTTTTGGAGTGCAGATTGGTATTGAGAATGTACTTGTCATCATAATTCTTGTGTCATACTTTTTGTTATTAAAGCCTACAAAGGCTACTCCTAAAACATTTGATCTTATTTCTCTGCTTGATTTGATTCTACCAGTCTATAAGTAATTTTTCATGTAAAACCATTAAAGGGTCACATATTCTTACGCTTGATATTGTACATAATGGAAAAATGTGACGAAAACTATTTTCTTTGTGTTGTGGTTAATTTAGGGAGGTCTTAGGTGAGTTGAAGAAGGTTGGGGCAACATGGATACAATTTGATGAACCCTCACTTGTAATGGGCATCAAGGCTCATCACTTGAATGCTTTCTCCAAAGCTTATTATTTCTTAAATGTACATGTTGGGACCAAATTACTTGTTGAAGCATACTTTGTTGATATTATTGTTGAGACATATAGGTAAAGTGGCATCCTTTTCACCTGCTTATGTTGATGATACATTCCACTTTATTGAGAAAATAAAAATGATATTGCATTTCTCTTGAAAGCAGGTAGATAGTACTTGAACTCCAAAACTCATATGGTGTAGCTTTAGGGATCTAAAAATTTTAATATATATGATTATCTTTTAAAAATCTATATATTTTAAAACTCAAAATTATTATAAAATAATTAAAAAAAAAATTTAAAAAAAAATACACCTTATAAATATAGTTAAAAATGATACAAAATCATTTGCCTTGTTTATTATGTGTGTTTTGTAACACCCATTAGTGCTCCAACATTTATTTTTACAAATTTTTACTTATTACTGTCAATTTTACTTTCGTATTAACTTAGAATGTAAAACTATTAGGTTGCAAAGTCAAAACATGTGTTGTTAATGATTAATTTAAAGAATCTGATCAATTTTTAAAAGGACCGGAGAATCAATTAGAATAACTCCTTAAAACAGTTATAAGAAATTTTCCAATATTTTCCTTCAAAAGGAAAAGGGACAAAACCCTGAGGGGGTTGGAAAAAAATCTATTAGGGAAAGAATACTACTATGAATGGTTTCATCCTAGAGCTGGACAAAATAGCCAGTGGGAATAAGACCTTGGGAAACAGCCGAGAGGTACGAGACTTGAGGTTGGACATAGTCCGGACGCCCAAGGTACCAAGTTGTTTAGCCACTGTTAGGAGCTGGAAGAGCTCAAAGGGGGAATTCTAGACGTAATTTCCAGGTCCATGGTTGGGTGGTGAGACTTTCAAGAAAAGATAAACACACACACGGCTGATAAGTAAAGCAGGAAATAGATAAGTAGAAATCCTATATTTATTAAGTATTAGTAGGTGAGCGATTCTCTACTCTACTTTATGAATTGAACATATTAATATGTTAAGGAATGAATAGTATGAATATGTCAATAATAGATTCTAGGCATATTGTCATCATTTATAATCTCAATACAGTTAATTAGTTATTAATATCAGTGCTTCAAAGGAAAAATAAAGTGACAAAATTAGTTCATCTATTGGAACAAAATACTCTAATCATTCCAAGATTTAAGTAAAAGATTCATTTTCATGAAAAATCAGTTAATTTGTATTATTATCTAATATCATTTAAGGCACTGTAAATTCTATTATACCGTGGATACATTTCAACTAAAAAACTATATCGAATAAAACCTGAATCTTGACAGGCATTTATACAAACCCTTTTAATAAAATAATACACACGAGAAGGATAATTGTAGAGTTCATCTACGACAAATAAATTTAACGAGATCTACTTCTTTGCTACTACAGTATCTAACTGAAATAATCAATCTCAGTAAAAGTCATAACCTTAATCTATATCCATAAAACAGAGAAAAGGACCAATTATTTTAAGTATCATGCATTTGTACAGTTATAAGTTGAATAATTACTTAAGTAGCCAACCCCATTCCGGGAAAACACCTGATGGTGAACCATTCAGAAAAGAACAGAGAAAACATTTGAATGTACAAATACAGTTCGATATTCAAGTCTTGGAGGCAAACTGCATGCATAAGTTTTGAGAACAAATTATCAATATAACTATTGGACTAAAGCCTGGGCACAACCATTCCCCATACCCCTATTCTATAATAACTTTGAAGCCCTTACATTTTCTGCACAACTACGAGACTTTGGTTGTGAAATTCACTTAATAAGTTAAGAAATGTAAACCTAACTCCCCTCCAGCTAAGACCGAAGTTTTCCACCAAGGATTCGCCAGAAAATCAAAAGGAAACCAACCTGAAATCGAAGGGTTAGACCGGGTTAGAATGTAATGCCACATCAAGAAGCAGCCACTGGAAGGTATGTAAAACCCTGCAATGGAAAATACCTGCAACAATCTGAGCGTTAGAATAATCCTGAGAAGAAACATAAGGAGTATCGCAGAGAAAGACAAATTCTGAGAGGCGGGCTTACCTGAAGGCAGAGTGGTCGAGCAACCACGACAAGATGCACCTACAAATCACATTTTAACATATCAATTCATCAAATAATCAAATAACCTTGTATGAATTCAAGCACGGGCCTGTCTACCTTACCTCAGGATGAAGGGTGGAGGCCTCAACGCATTAATCCTTAACTATGAAATGTCCATTAACAGTCCCACCTATGCAGGAGCCAAACTGAAGGTTTCTTCAGAGCATATCTGGAAAAACATATACAGAATAAATTGCAGCTCAAAGAATTAAGTTTGAGAACAAGTTTACATTTACCTGAGGGCCTGTGGGAGCATTTTCTACCATCCTCTTACCTGCTGTTGTAGAGCCACTGCTCTCTCGTCTCAGTGTAAGCCAAATGAACTCTATCCCATAGGATTTTCAATAACTTACCTCTTTCAAAACCCAAATGTTGTGACCATGGATCTTCTCGGATCCAACAGTGGAGGGTTTTCCAGGTGATGGGGTTCGAGGTCATTCTAGATAGTTTCTTAAATGCAATACCGTAAAATCAATAGGATGCCAAATGGAGATGATAGACAGAGGCCTCGGGGCTCTCTGGCCTTAATGGAGGGGTGCCACCCAATGCATGCCAGCATGGGAGAAATAAAATAAAGGTACATGAATGTACAGTGTGGTTGTTCTGTACTGTAGCCTTAATCAATGGTCCAATTAAATGAAATTCAATTAAAACAATGAATATACCATAACAATCATAAGGTTTCATTTCACAGTGGAGATTGGATTAATGCATATAGTCCTTGGGTCAGCAATTCCAAGTATGGTTATTTTAAATTAAATAAAAAAATAGATACATACATACATACATACATACATACATACATACATACATACATACATACATATATATATATATATATATATATATATATATATATAATTAATTAACATTCATGGGGTTAGGTCGTTACAAATGGTATCAAAGCGACAGGGTCGCACACTGAGGCCTATGGGCTCAATATATACACCTTTAGAAATGAACAACAAAAGAAATATATGTATATGTAGATAAAAATGCTTGTGTATAATTAGTAGTACTAACCAAGTAAATGTAAATATGTACATAGAGACAAAAGACAACATCAAGAATAGAAATGCAGGGAGACCCCTGTGGAGCGATAAAAAAGTGCCTTTCGAACTCCTAATTACCTTCACATTAATTATCAACCCAGGGACGACTTTTTATTTCAAGAGTGTACTCTGTCTGAGGCGGCTATTTACTTAAGAGTAATGTTTAGTAGTATAGCGTTCAGAGAACACAAGAGTAGACGGGTGCTAAACTATGACTAAATTACTTCAAAAGGATAAAATCACACAAGACAACTTATCAGTCAAGGGTGCGGAAGTGATAACCCATCCCTCTAGAAACTGATGGAAAGGAAATTAGAGCATGGACCATAGGTCTGGGAGCTAAGCAGCGACTTGCTGAGGCTCACTACAGCCTTAGACCTTCTCTCACACCAAAGCAGTAAATGCAAGGAAATGGAATGGCAGCAAGTAAAATGAAATAGCAAAAGGAAATAGAACAGCAGTAAATGAAACAACAATCAAAAGAACTAAATCTCGCGAGTCAAAACCAACTTACTCACACTCTGCAATAAAATAACAATCTTCAAAAGCAATTTCAATGAACTTTACTTTATGAGACGATATTCACAAATGAATTATGGAACAACATTTATCATATATACACAACACACTAATATAGCAATCTGAGAATATTGGATGATATAACTATGTTTCTAAACAGAATGACGCTACTCTCAAATCCCACAAATATTGTTTCACATAAATCCAATGACAGTAACATTCATACCAGCACTTTGTTACAGAAATGGCTGAATAAAGATACAATTCGACCCCGTGTGAATTCAATTATATAGTGCAGAGTTCTTACATGGAGAAATCATTCATTCATTGATCATAACAGAGCATAGCGTATCATATAAAGAATGTATCAGATTTCTACGTAATAAAGATAAACAATCCACACAAATCACCGTATAATGATACAAAAGCAAGTGTCCTTCGGAGCCGGGCCCTTAGTTGCCGAGGGTACACCGCCTTAGATTACTCCAGACGCAGAGACGGAATGAACACCAAGTCTTTTATATTAATCGCATCCACAAAAGTATAACAAAATCAGGTCTCAGTGAGACTCAATGATTAAAGTTTGTTCTGGAACCGTAAAATTACAAAAAACAGTCGTCCCCCCTCTTTGATCTTTAGTTTCATTTAAATAGAGAAAGATCAGAGCATAGATAATTACAACATGATTTCTTTTACACATTTGGGTTGATTCTAACCAGATGATCAACAAGAAAATATATTTCCTTTCATCTCCCAACAAAAGCAAGACGAATTTGGGTTTGCAGCTGAGATTTGGAGGACGGCCGCAACTGCAAATCTGAGAAAATCGTGCTCAAAGAACCCTGCGTTTCTCCCTGTACAAGCCGAATTTGGGAAAACCGTTCCTTATCAAAGTTAATTGGGCCCGTTCTGGACAAAACCCATGTTCCGGATTTCTCAAATTCGTCTTCATTTGCTCATAATCTCAACCGCAAAACTGTCACTCCTTAAACCAGCGAATTTCTGAGTTGGCAGATTTAAAAATCAAATCTTCAATCTGGAAGTTACCTTGGAGGCTAAAAATGGTGAATAATGTTATAACCAACTTATTAAAACTATCATTGATAAAATAATGCATAATCATCAATTTATTAGAAATATAGGAGAATAAATAATATTCATCCATGAGAGCATAAATTATTTATAAAATGGATTTAAATGATAAATTATAATAGATGATATAATAGAGAAGAGTAAAAATGGATGAAATAAGTGTTACAAAGTGGTCGTATTCATGGCCCAACATACCCCCACACTCAATATGTTGCATGTCCTCATGCAACGAAAACTGAATATATTGCATGTCTTCATGCAACCCAAAGACAAAAACCCATGTGTTAACCAAGCGATAAAAAATATGTTCATCTCAGCTCATGAAATGGATAGAACAAATGAATTCTTCCTCAATTAATGAATATTCAATTTTAGGAATCTTGATGAAGGAATAACAATTTTTACATTGACATTCAATTATATGTATATATGAAGTTGCAACAAAATATGACATAGATAACAACAAACTTCATTAACCATTTTCCCAAAAACTACAAACCAGCTTTTGTCGAAATTTGGCAAGTAAATTTATAATATATAAATGCCTTTATGATCCAAAAATCAGACTGTTTTGATGCACAGATCATAAGATATAAACAAAATGGCTGTAGGTGAGAGTGCATGATTTCCAAAATTTTTATGGACCAATTTATCTTGAAATTATCTAGGTATGTGTATTTTAATAGTATGTTTGTGTTTCCTAGAGATCACAAGAATTGAGTTCATAGTTTTTAAAAATATTATGGAAATCAATTTCTACACTGAAATTGTATGCCTTAAATGAGAAAGAAAATAGAAAACATCCATCATGCGTAGCAATTCCTCCCCCTCTTTGAAAAATTAGCATGCCCTCATGCGATGCTAGAAAACAAATAGAGGTGGTAGCTATTATCTGTTGAATTCTATGCTTGGTGTAAAACAACATGGCATAAGGGAGGTGTTGAGAATGAATAAGAATAGCAATGGATGATAAAGAATATGAATGGCGTGGTCATAAGAAAGAAATGAATGAAAAGAACACTCCCCCACACTCGAAAATGACATGCTGCTAAAAAAGGGAAGTGGTAAAGATGTGGAATGAAGGATGACAAATAATGCTCAAAATGGATTTTCATTAGATTCTCCTAAATTTATAATAAATTAGAAAACTATGCAATTTTACCTCAAGTTTTACCTCCAAAAATGTGGAATGACATATAAATACTGGCAGTTGTTGAAGCTGATGTAGGCAGAGTTGGTGCTAAAAGTGATGCAAAAGGTGGAATCTAGGGAAGCACATCATGTCTGAAGAATTGTTCACGTTCACGAGCCTCTACTGTGAAGTGCAATAGTGTGGTCATGCTACGAATAGAATTCTGCCCATACTTGTTGTTCTCCTGTAAACAAAGCACTATTTTGCATACAATGTTCTTGAATCCATAGTGTTAGCTTTGAATAGCAACAGATAAAATGCATGCAAAATTTCAATTGGAAAAACTTATGTATACATGCAATATTAATATGTTGTCAAATCAACAAGGTATGGCAAAGTGTAGTAATCATATCGCATGCAACCCCATAATGCATACATACCCCCCTTCCAATTGGAAAATGGGTTCCATAACCATAAAGCATATGAGAGGGGTGGTGCGGACGGCAAGGCAATGGAATGAACAATATATCAGTAAGTGAAGCAGAGTACACTTATCAATGATAGGACGGTGAAAATTATGGTTATATTGAGAGCAAAGTGTGTAAAGATAGTTATGAATAAGAGATAGGACGCTTTGAATTGATGATAGTTTATACAAAACGAAAAAGGACAACAATGTGCTAAAAAGATGCTTTGCTGATAGTATTCTAGCTGAAAATGATGCGATTGATCATAAAACAATTTCTCATGCATAAAGGTTCAAAACATAGAAAAAGTTAAGGAAATAACTTCTCTAATAAAAAGAAAAATAAGAAAAGGGTATTATAATAATAATTGACGATAAGATATAACTTCAATACCATAAGCAGAGCCGATGCTGCCAGCAGGCGTCCATAGCCTCGACAGGGTTGCTTTTTAACCCATATGAGCCAGAATCCTCAATTTATAACTAGAGAGTTTCAGTGTTGTTGTACAGAAGAGATCAATGTGCTGGCATGGTAACCAGATAACCACACTGCCATTCACTAGGATGTAGCAAAAGTGATCAGGCCGGCTCGTGATGAGACCTCCTGTTCCATGGATAATTTGGCTACCCAATGGATCATAACCCTGGTGTGGTGGCCATAATGAGAATGTCACTTTCTTACAACCTTATGAACATGGTAGGCTGGCTCGTAATGAGACCCCCTATCCTCCATCTGCGAACAAAATTTTGTTGTTATTACATATTTTTATGATAAAATGAGGGAGGCTCAATACTCAAGAGCAGGGATGGCGGAAGAAGTTGAACATGTCAATAGAAAAAAAAAAAATATACCCATAATCTCATTTATTACAGACAGAGAAGATTATAACCAAGAAGGGTGGAACCAGCATGGTATTAAGATGATCAATCAATATCATGTTCAATAGAAAACAATGCAGTAAAGTAGTATGTAAGTAATTGTGTCCCTTTTGAAAAAAATCTATCATCAAGGAGCTGTCCTGTTAAAGATCATAACGTGAATGATATTAACTCGCTTCAAAAGAACCCATAATTCTTGTCCTGATAAAAGTAGTGTACTTCATGCCATAAAAAGGAATCGGTAAAATGTGGTTGAGATGAATTAGGAATAATATCACAAGAGGAAGAAAAAGGGTTGCTCTCAAAAATACTCCCACAGTGTTACTTTTTTGAATGAACAGCAAAAACACTCAAAAAAATGTTATTCCTTGTAGGGAACAACAAAGGAAATGCATACCAAAAAGCAAAAATACACACAAAAAAATGTGAGAATGCGAATGCCGTTCCTTTGGAAAAAGGAACAGCAAAAATCAAAAGTACCGTTCATTTGAAAAAAGAACATCAAAAATGAAAAGTGTCGAAGTGCTGTCCCTTTCGAAAAGGAACAGCAAAACGTGAAAGTGCAAAAGTGTTGTTCCATTTCGAAAAGGAACAGCCGCTGTTCCATTTCGAAAAGGAACAGCAAAATGTAAAAGTGCAAAAGTGTTGTTCCATTCCGAAAAGGAACAGCAAAACGTGAAAGTGCAAAAGTGTTGTTCCATTTCGAAAAGGAACAACAGTTGTTCCATTTCGAAAAGGAACAACAAAACGTGAAAGTGCAAAAGTGTTGTTCCATTTCGAAAAGGAACAACAAAACGTGAAAGTGCAAAAGTGTTGTTCCATTTCAAAAAGGAACAGCAAAACGTGAAAGTGCAAAAGTGTTGTTCCATTTCGAAAAGGAATAGCAAAACGTGAAAGTGCAAAAGTGTTGTTCCATTTCGAAAAGGAACAGCAAAATGTGAAAGTGCAAAAGTGCTGTTCCATTTCGAAAAGGAACAGTAGCTGTTCCATTTCGAAAAGGAACAGCAGCTGTTCCATCTCGAAAAGGAACAGCAAAATGAATGGCTGAACCAAAAAGTGCTATTCCTTTAGAAAATAAATAGCAAAACGAAAATGATGTCCCTTTGAAAAAGGAACAGCAGGAACGACAAAAATGCACACAAATGCTGTCCCTTCAGAAAAGGAACAGCAAAATACACAACCATAAAATGCAAACACGGAAAGAATGAATTAGCTGTTCACTGCATTGATGCTGAGGATGAGTTGCACTTTGAATGAAGCAACACCTGAAACACAAAATATAAGAGAAATTAGAAAAGAAACAACAAAAAGAAGTATGTAAATAAATAAATTGAGTTGCAACAACTATGATGTTATGTCAAAAAAATGATCTATTCGAAAAATGTTTTGGCAGCAAAGACATGACATGAATCTTCAAATGGAAATCAATTCTTCATTTGTTCTATTATGAATCTATTGGGTAATGATTTGGATAAAATTCCTTTGTTTTATAAAAATTTCTTTGAAAAATCACTCGTCCATAAATTGACCTTCTTTATTTTCCCAGGACCTGCAAAAAACGAGTGTCTACCTGCAATAAAACATTCAATCATGGAGAAAGAGAGGTGATCGGGCTCCCCTAATCCAAGAATTATGCAAAAAACAACAAGTAGTTACTCTGTATAACAAATCCATTGAGAAAATAACAAAGTAAAATTTATCTGTCACTTGCGGGAGAGTAGTGGCCAATCATGCTAGCCCGCAGTGTTTTAATCACAACTTCTTTGTTTTTCGTCGAAATTGAGTGATTCCAAAGCCAAATGAGAGCTAATTCGAAGGTTTATCTCCATTAGAAACAGGTTTTAAAGATTCAATGATATGATATGTCAACTTTAGTTAGAACAACATGCATAATAGAGTCATTGTCGATTACCCGGCTTAGACCAACAGTTGATATTTCAAACGTAACCTTTTCGTTTGATGTCAGATTCGAATGATTCAAATTGGAAATGAAAATAGATTCATTTATTTATCTCCAATAGAAACAGGTTTTGAAGACAAGAAGAATTGATAGGTCAAATATTGTAAGGAACAACCGGAAAGACATAGTTTTAAGAGTGCTGATTTACGATAGACAGTCATTATTTTGATCATAACTTCCCCATACGATATCGAAAATGAGTGATTCCAATTGCATTGTAAACTAGATTCATAGGGGAATCTACCATAGAAACAGGTTTTAAAAATATGGTTATTTAGGCCTCCAAAAACTGACTGTCCCAACTCTGTTCCTGAACTGCCCGCTAGACAACCCGTCAATGTTTTGTTTCTAACTTGTTCGTTTCAAATCCAAATTGAGTGATTCAAATTGTGTTAGAAAGTAGACATCAAGGGCTACTTGGGGTAGAAACATGTTTTAAAAATATGGTCATTTAGGCCTCCAAAAACTGACTGTCCCAACTCTGTTCTTGAGCTGCCCGCTAGATATCCGGTTAATGTTTTGGTTCTAACTTTTTCGTTTCAAATCCAAATTGAATGATTCAAATTGGGTTAGAAAGTAGACATCAAGGGCTACCTAGGATAGAAACAGGTTTTAAAAATATTCACTTTTAGTCCCTCAAAACATGACTGTCCCGACTGTTTTTCCAGAAAGTTCACCAAGCCCGCAAGCCAAAAAAAATGAAATTCAAACATTTTTTCAATTGGTGATAAAAATGAAAATGAGTGTTTGTAGAACTTATTATTTCCATTATGATTCATCTACATACACAAATTATTAAAAAAAATTATCACCGATGTTGATTTCGATAGCATGTTGCAACAAAAACAACTAGTTTTACAAAAGAACAAAATGCACTTATTTATGTCCTTATTTTATTTTATTTATTTATTTATTTTTATTTATTTATTTTTTTTCACTAACCTACTTTGATTGAAGGATGAATATGACTACGTATATGAGTACTTCCAGTGGAGCCATTTTCGAAATACGGCTTCATGTATACACATACCCAAATTTGAAAAATGCATATTAATGAAAATTAGGGTATGAGAAGCCAACTTCCCTTCAAAAAATGGTATCAAAAATTGTTGAAGCATGGAGTGATGTTGCAAACAAATGATGGAGTGAAACCAATCTTCAATGTATCCTTTATTTTCTTGATTTCGCATAGCCATCATATCATGAAGTTCTTGAGCTTTTAAAATAGCTTGTTGATGCATAGTAAAAGAAACCTCATTTTCTTCCATAGCTTCTACAATTTTTGCATTTGAAACATTCTGAATCTCATTGTAGGTTTTCTCTAATAACACATGTGAGATAGAATGGGTGGGAAGGGTGGGTAAATTTGCCAGTTCAACATTGTAAGCATGTTGTATTGGTTTATTATGGTGAGGGTGTGGAATTAGTTGAGCAGGAAAATGTGTATTTTGATGATGTGGTTGATTGGGTTGTGTGAATGGTTTTGATGGGCAAGCAAGGTGTTGTGAAAGAGCTGGTGGAGAATATGGAGAATGTGCTTGTGCTACAAGATGAGGGAGAGTAGTCATGCCATCATAAGATGAACCATGCCCAACTTGTAAACAAGATTGGTGGTTATATTGAAATTGACATGGCTGCCCTAACACATTAGCATTCCATAATGGATTATGCAAGTAAGAAAATGGAGAAGAAGTGTTTTGAAACATACCTGTAGGCCATGATTTCCATGGTTTTGACCTTGTTGCAGCTTCCTTACCTCTTTGATATGCTACTTCCATCCTAGATAAGGAAGAGTGAGTATCTATGAGATGCTCCTTTCGGTCCTGAGGGTAAAATACTTCATCCAATTCTTGATTTTTATGAACCTGCAAAACATCCAATTTTTCATTTAGAGAGCTAATAAAATCAACTTTAAAATTTTCAAATAAAACATTGATTTCAGCTCTTATGTCTCATATTCTTGTAGCAGATTTGAAAAACAAAGGAAAAACATCTCTAGAATTCTTACCAGCCTTGGAGATTCCTCTTGAATACCTTATGCACAATTCACAAACATCATCATATGACAACTGAAAAACATCACCTTTTCCTATCAGATTTAAAAGTTCTAAAAATTTATCTTTAATTCCTCTAAGAATGAGTGTTTTTAAGATCTTTTTTTCCAAATGCTTATGCTTTGATTTTTGAAGGTTATAATGAAATCGATCTACATAATCCTCCAAACTTTCATCTTCCCCTTGTACCATACTAAAAATATCTTCATTGGATTTGCAATAGTCTTGGTACTTCTTCAAGAATATGTTCTTCATGTCCTCCCATGATTGGATGCAATTCCCACCTAGGCTCATGAACCATCGGAGAGCTGCTCCTTTTAGAGTAAGAGGAAACACTTTCAATCTTTGATCATTAGTACAATAATCATATCCTCTACAAAGTATTTCGAACTCAAATAAAAATGTATCTGGATCTTCATTTGCTAAACCATGAAAATTTGGTAAAGATGGGGGAATTATGTGCACTTGTGTCACTCCTAGATCTTTGATAGGAAATTCAAAAGTAGAAACGTGAGCCATTTCTTACCATAATAGAAGATGTTCTTCATGTGTTTCTTCAAGGCTCCTTCTTCAAATGTTCCTATCAATTAGTTAGTGAAATGGGTGGTGCTTACATCACCACTTGCGTGAGATCATGTGATTCATTTTTTAAAAATTTCTATCTTTTTCCTAATCGTTCACACAAAAATTCAAACATCTATTTCTACTCTAGGTTCTTTAACAGTCCTGCTGGAAAGCGGATGGGGGAGCAGGGCTTTTACATGCTCCGTACGCAGGTTCTTACCTTCCGTTTTTAAGATCCAACTCTTCCCTAGCAGGCACTCATCAGATTCACACTACTCTTTAGAAATGGCTACACTCTCCCCGGCAATGGCGCCAAAATGTGGAGCGATAAAAAGGTGCCTTTCGAACTCCTAATTACCTTCACATTAATTATCAACCCAGGGACGACTTTTTATTTCAAGAGTGTACTCTGTCTGAGGCGGCTATTTACTTAAGAGTAATGTTTAGTAGTATAGCGTTCAGAGAACACAAGAGTAGACGGGTGCTAAACTATGACTAAATTACTTCAAAAGGATAAAATCACACAAGACAGCTTATCAGTCAAGGGTGCGGAAGTGATAACCCATCCCTCTAGAAACTGATGGAAAGGAAATTAGAGCATGGACCATAGGTCTGGGAGCTAAGCAGCGACTTGCTGAGGCTCACTACAGCCTTAGACCTTCTCTCACACCAAAGCAGTAAATGCAAGGAAATGGAATGGCAGCAAGTAAAATGAAATAGCAAAAGGAAATAGAACATCAGTAAATGAAACAGCAATCAAAAGAACTAAATCTCGCGAGTCAAAACCAACTTACTCACACTCTGCAATAAAATAACAATCTTCAAAAGCAATTTCAATGAACTTTACTTTATGAGACGATATTCACAAATGAATTATGGAACATCATTTATCATATATACACAACACACTAATATAGCAATCTGAGAATATTGGATGATATAACTATGTTTCTAAACAGAATGACGCTACTCTCAAATCTCACAAATATTGTTTCACATAAATCCAATGACAGTAACATTCATACCAGCACTTTGTTACAGAAATGGCTGAATAAAGATACAATTCGACCCCGTGTGAATTCAATTATATAGTGCAGAGTTCTTACATGGAGAAATCATTCATTCATTGATCATAACAGAGCATAGCGTATCATATAAAGAATGTATCAGATTGCTACGTAATAAAGATAAACAATCCACACACAAATCACCGTATAATGATACAAAAGCAAGTGTCCTTCGGAGCCGGGCCCTTAGCTGTCGAGGGTACACCGCCTTAGATTACTCCAGACGCAGAGACGGAATGAACACCAAGTCTTTTATATTAATCGCATCCACAAAAGTATAACAAAATCAGGTCTCAGTGAGACTCAATGATTAAAGTTTGTTCTGGAACCGTAAAATTACAAAAAACAGTCGTCCCCCCTCTCTGATCTTTGGTTTCATTTAAATAGAGAAAGATCAGAGCATAGATAATTACAACATGATTTCTTTTACACATTTGGGTTGATTCTAACCAGATGATCAACAAGAAAATATATTTCCTTTCATCTCTCAACAAAAGCAAGACGAATTTGGGTTTGTAGCTGAGATTTGGAGGACGGCCGCAACTGCAAATCTGAGAAAATTGTGCTCAAAGAACCCTACGTTTCTCCCTATACAAGCCGAATTTGGGCAAACTGTTCTTTGTTAAAATTAATTGGGCCCGTTCTGGACAAAACCCATGTTCCGGATTTCTCAAATTCGTCTTCATTTGCTCAGAATCTCAACCGCAAAACTGTCACTCCTTAAACCAGCGAATTTCTGAGTTGGCAGATTTAAAAATAAAATCTTCAATCTGGAAGTTACCTTGGAGGCTAAAAATGGTGAATAATGTTATAACCAACTTATTAAAACTATCATTGATAAAATAATGCATAATCATCAATTTATTAGAAATATAGGAGAATAAATAATATTCATCCATGAGAGCATAAATTATTTATAAAATGGATTTAAATGATAAATTATAATAGATGATATAATAGAGAAGAGTAAAAATGGATGAAATAAGTGTTACAAAGTGGTCGTATTCATGGCCCAACAACCCCAGAATACCACACTAGTCAGAAGTGCCTTATGTGGATGCCAACCTGGACATATGGATATAGATGGGAGAAGAATCCTGGCAAGTCAATGCTACTCTGCTTGAAACAGTGCAACAACTGCGTGTAGAAATGATGAATTTAAGGACATACAACGAACAACTAAGACAAGAATAGGAAAAGATCCTTAAAATCCTGTCTAGCTGACAGAATCAATGAGGACCATATGCTAGTACAGAGAATAGGGAGAAGACTCTAACATCCCATCACGGTGATGATAATACCAAGTCAGCAGAAGGACATAAAGAGGATGGGGAAGGGCATTCAGATAATGTTTCTGACCAGAGAAGGTCCAAAATATAGAAAATTGAACTATAAGGTGAGTTTAAAAAAATAAAACTGTCACTGTTCAAAGGAGAATCCGAAGAAGCAGCAGAGGCATGGTTGATCGACATGGGTAAATATTTTTAGATTTATGAATATACTGACAAACTTAAAGCACGGCTGGAAGTTTACCAATTACAGGGAAAGGCCACCCTCTGGTGGGAAGAAATTAAAATTGTGAGGAAGATTGACGAGGAACAAGTAACGTGGCAAGAATTCCATAAACATTTTAAAGATAAATATCTAACTGAATGTTACTATGATGAAAAGGCAAAGGAGTTCCATGAGTTAAGGCTGGGAGCCTTGACCATGGATGAGTATGTAAAATGGTTTACATCCCTGTTGTGATATGTTCCATATATGTAGGAGGAAAAAGCTAAAATTCAACGGTTTATTAGTAGTTTACCCAACTTCATGAAGGAAAAAATAGAATTTGATTATCCTAGAATGATGGATGATGTAGTACGAAAGGCCCATATTTGTTATCAGTAGATGAAACAGAAAAATGAGGGACCCAAAGGAGCCATTGGCAAGAAAATGAGGAACTTACCACCAAACAGGAAACCGAAAGTCATAAATGGAAGAAATAATCAGCAAATAACTTTCGGAAAATTTGCAAGAAATCCACCCAGAGCTCATACATACATCGAGAATAGACAGCCAGAGGGGGTTAGCAAAACTGCTACTGACCAGCCGCCAAAGCCGCCACTACAATGTTGGGGATGTGGGGAAGCGCATTATTACAAGAACTGCCCACACAAAGCTCGAACTGAACAACTTTTGAACATGCAAGAAGCCTCCACAGTGGGAGATATCGCAAGGAGCATGCCCAAAATTAATGCTGCCTTGGACGATCATCAAGTGGAATATCAACCCACCATGATCGAATGTGAAGGTAAGATTGTTGATCAATCTGTTTCTGTTTTATTTGATCCAGGTGCTAGCCTAAGCTACATTAGTCCTAAAGTGGTAGAGAAATGTCAGTTGCAAAGCAGTAAATTTAAGAAGTCTTGGCTAGTTCAACTAGCCACCGGAACAAAAAGGAAGGTGTCTGCAAAAACAAAAAACTACCCTATAACAGTTTCAGGACAGCCCATCCATGTCAATTTGAACATCCTTCCCCTGGGTTTGTATGATGTATTAATAAGGATGGACTAGTTGGAAGGTCACTAGTCCCAAATGGATTGCAAAGAAAAATATGTAAGTTATCTTACCAAGTCAGGGCAAAGAAAAGAAATTCAAGGAATCAAGAAAAACATCAAATTATGTCCTATTACAGCCAACCAGCTTGGAAGATGCATAAGGAAGGGCTGCCAGATTTATGTTGTCCAAGTAGGGTACAACAATGATAGAAATAAGATGACCTCTTTAGAGAATATTCCTATAATTCAAGATTTCATATATGCATTTCCTAAATCCATCCCTGGATTGTTGCCAAGGAGTGATATCGATTTTACCATTGAACTAGTGCCTAGAGCAGCCCCTGTTTCGAAAGCTCCCTACCACATGAGCATTCCTGAGTTAACAAAACTCAAAATGCAGCTTCAAGAACTGTTAGATAAAGGATACATTCGCCCTAGTGTGTCTCCTTGGGGAGCCCCTATGCTGTTTGTATGAAAGAAGGACAAAACCTTAAGATTATGCATTGATTATCGTCAGCTAAATAAGCTGACCATCAAGAATAAGTACCCTTTACCTCGTATCGATGATTTATTTGATCAAGTGCAGGGAGCTAGCGTGTTCTCAAAAATCGACTTAAGGTCTGATTACCACCAGATCAAAATAAAGGATGAAGACATCTGCAAAACCGCATTTCGAACTTATTATGGACATTATGAGTTCATGGTACTACCTTTCGGCCTTACCAATGCTTCGGCCACTTTCATGAGTCTGATGCACAACATTTTCCATCCATTTCTAGATAAATTTGTACTTATTTTTATTGACGATATACTAATCTATTAAAAAAATCAAGAAGAACATGAGCAACACTTGAAAGTAGTATTGCAGATTTTGTGAGATAACCAATTATACACAAATTTTAGCAAGTGCGATTTTTATGAATGTCAAATCCAATACTTAGGCCATTTTATATCAGCAGAAGGAATAGCAGTGGACCTGGAAAAGATCAAAACTATTATGGAATGGACCACACCGAAAAACGTTGCGACATAAGATCCTTCTTGGGCCTCGTAGGGAATTACCGTCAATTTATTAAAATATTTTCAAAAATATCTTTTTCAATGACCTCACTAGAGAAAAAGGGGCATGCCTTCCTTTGGACAATAGGATGCTAGCAAAGTTTTGAGCAGCTGAAACAACTACTCACAACTTTGCTAGAGGTAGTGGATCCGGAAAAGTCATTTGTGGTATGTACAGACACGAGTAAGGAAGGCGTCGGTGGTGTTTTAACACAAGAAGGAAAGGTCATGGCCTATGAATAGCACAAACTAAAGGATTATGAATAGTGATACTTGGCATATAATCTAGAATTGATCGCAATAGTACACGTGCTCAAGATGTGGTAGCATTATCTCCTAGCGAAGAAATTTATGTGATTGACGGATCAAAGTAGTCTTACCAACTTCTTTAACTAGTCTAATTTAAATGCTCAGCGGACCAGATGGACTGTGTTCTTTAGTAAATGCGACTTTAACATGAATCACCTCAAGGGGAAGGAGAACCGGGTTGTAGATGCGTTAAGCAGAAAAATACATTGCATATATGAAGTGCAATACAACCAAGTGAAATCTAACTTGCCGGAGGTCATCCAAGAAGCATCCCTCAAGGACCTAGAATATGCATTCCTTTGGAAGCAAGCCTCGGAAGCTCAGGCAAAAGGAAACAATCTGATTATGGTATTAATCTCAATAAAATGCTAACATTTAGAAACATAATATATATTCCCCACTAGAATTCTGTCAAGCAATTACTATTGGATGAATTCCATAAAAAGCCTTATGACGCTCACCCAGGATACCAGAAATTATTTTCTGCCATCAGGAAAAGTTATTTCTGGCCAGGTTTAAGGAAAGACGTGGTTGAATATTTATCCAAATGCTTAGAGTGCCAATTGGTGAAAGCAGAACATCAACATCCTGTTGGTTTGCTACAACCATTGCCCATTCCGGAGTGGAAATGGGAGATGATCACCCTAGACTTTATTACCAGGTTACCTTGTACGAAGAAACAACATGACTCAATTATGGTTGTGGTGGATAAGTTGAGCAAGACTGCTCATTTCATACTCGTAAAGTCCACCTACAAGACAATGGAGATTGCAAACATATTTATGAGGGAAATCTTCCGACTACATGGGATACCCCGAGTAGTAATTTCTGACAGGGATGTCAAATTCACATCCACATTTTGGAAGACCCTCTTTACTGGGTTAGGCACTCAGATTCAATTCAGTACTGCCTACCATCCCTAGACATATGGCCAGACAGAGTGAGTGAATCAAGTTCTGGAAGACATGTTGAGGATGTTTGTAATGCAGCAACCACACAAGTGGGAGGACTACCTCCACTTGGTAGAGTTCGCCTACAATAATGAACATCACGAATAATTGGCGATGAGCCCCTTTGAGGTGTTATATGGAAGAAAATTCTGAGTACCCACTGATTGGGGTAGTCTAGTTAATAAGTTAACATTGGGACCCGATATGTTAGCTGAAATGGAGGCTACCGTTAAAAAAATTTGCCAGAATTTGAAAGCCGCTCAGGATAGGCAAAAGGTGTATGAAGATAAGAAAAGAACTCATAAAGAATTCCAGTTGGGGGAACATGTATATTTGAAAGTTAAACCTTGGAAAAGTACTTTACACTGGAAAGGTTGTGCTAAATTGGCACCTAGGTACTGTGGACCCTTTCAAATATTGGAACGGAATGGGCTCATGGCATACAAGCTAGCACTCCTAGGCCATATCCAAGTCCATAAAATTTTTCATGTGTCCTTGTTAAAGAAATATGTGTACGACCCCCGACATATTATTAACTGGGAAAATATACAGGTATTAAAAGAATAAGTCAATGATTTATAGATTGTTGTTTTTAGAAAGATATCTAACAATAGATTACCTTTGTAGAGGTCGAACCCAAGGGATAGTTTCTCGAAGAGTCTCTTCATATCCTTGATCGGAGAGAAACTATCTTTCAAAAATGAGCCATCACCCAGGTTAAAGTGCAATGGAATTAATTTGGCCCGGATGAGGCTACTTGGGAAGAGGAGGAAGCTATGCATGAAGCATACCTGACACTATTTTCTTGAAAAGAGCACCAGGGACAGTTTTCCTCTCAAGGGGAGAGAGCTGTAACACCCATTGATGCTCCAACATTTATTTTTACAAAGTTTTACTTATTACTGTCAATTTTACTTTTGTATTAATCTAGAATGTAAAACTATTAGGCTACAAAGCCAGAACATGTGTTGTTAATGATTAATTTAAAGAATCTGATCAATTTTTTAAAGAACTGAAGAATTAGTTAGAATAACTCCTGAAAATAGTTATAAGAAGTTTTCTCATCTTTTCCTTGAAAAGGAAAAAAGATAGAACCCTAAGGTGGTTGGAAAAAATCTATTAGGGAAAGAATACTGTTGTGAATGGTTTCATCCTAGAGCTGGACAAAATAGCCAGTGGGAATAAGACCTTGGGCAACAGTTGAGAGGTACAAGACTTGAGGCTGGACATAGTCCGGATGCCCAAGGTACCAAGTTGTTTAACCATTGTCAGGAGTTGGAAGAGCTTGGAGGGGGAACTTTGGACGTAATTTCTAGGTCCATGGTTGGGTGGTGAGACTTTCCAAGCAAAGATAAACACACTCACGGCTGATAAGTAAAGTAGGAAACCAATAAGTAGAAATCCTATATTTATTAAGTATTAGTAGGTGATCGATTCTCTACATATTGTCATCATTTATAATTTCAATAGAGTCAATTAGTTACCAATATCAGTGCTTCAAAGGAAAAATAAAGTGATGGAATTAGTTCATCTACTGAAACAAAATACTCTAATCATTCCAAGCTTTAAGTAAAAGATTCATTTTCGTGGAAATAAATTCTATTAGACCGTGGATACATTTCAACTGAAAACTGTATCGAATAAAACCTGAATCTTGACAGGCGTTTATACGAACCCTTTTAATAAAAGAATACGAATGAGAAGGATAACTGTAGAGTTCATATACGATAGTGTTGAAGCCCCGAAAATCGGGTCGACAACAAGGGGGATACCCACCCGGTCCGGACCTTGGTTGGCAGCTCCTTATCCATTTGGTATAGCGGGTCCGACTGGGGATAATGGGACCAGTTTCCCAATCTAAGGGTGTATGTGTGTGTGTGCAGAGTTGGATGTTGCTGATCTAAGAGTACTTAAAG
Organism: Pinus tabuliformis; assembly: GCA_031772625.1. NCBI lineage: Eukaryota > Viridiplantae > Streptophyta > Pinopsida > Pinales > Pinaceae > Pinus > Pinus tabuliformis. The sequence goes on from CM062811.1 coordinate 203,389,168, forward strand.
CTAATTTAATTCAAACTTTTAAACTAACTCTATGCTATTGTAATCTAATGAGAAACAACACATCTAATCTATGCTAACCCGGGGTGTATTTCTTCTATTATGCGATCTAAAGAGATTTCAAACAATAACTGGTAATAAAGATCATTCAGATATCATAAGAATAGAAATCAATTAAGATAAACCACTTTGCATAAAAAGTTAGACAAAACAGTTGTGAACAGCATATCGCATAATAAGTTATTCATATATCAAACATAAATACATGACTCCACCGTACAGAAGTGCCAAATGGTAACTCATACATTCATGCAGTAACATATAAACAACTAAAAACTGTATATCACTTTAAGAATATAAACAGAAATGGTCAAGAGATAAAAGTACCATTTATGACTGGTTCCACTCATAAGCTTCAAGCAAAAACGATTTATCTCTACTTGTTCTAACATCTACTAAGAGTACAAAAGTGCAACATCAGTAGCAGATATCAAATGAAAACATTAATAAACCTTGATCCATCCATTCATCAAAACCTCCTCTGAGGGTGCAGAAGTGCATGTTCCGAGGACAAGTTTTTGACAAATTTATGGACCCTTCTCTAAATGCATGAGAAGGGTTAAAATACTACTTCCTAATTCTAATAATAGTGTTTTTACAAAATTTAGGATGCGGTTTTCAAATGACCGTCCTTTTTCTAATCTAATTTTAAAGAAAAAACAACATTCTAAAATAAGGCTACTTCTAAACTTGGTCTTTAAAGCTGCAAGTGTTCATCATGGGCTTGAGGAGAGTCGGCTGGCTGACTTCTGCGCTGAGCTGGGCTGCGAAAACAACATCTATGAGAGCTGGCACTACTTTTTTGGCCGCGTTTATGATGCATTTCACAGTCATCCATTGACTATGCGACTTGACCACGTATGCCCAGTAACACTCCCAATTTAACCTGTTTAATGCTTGGATCACTTTTCCCTTTTCCTGTGCCTTCTGCTTCCATTCTACTTCCAGTTGTAGCTTATTTGGTAGGTACCCCGGGGTAGTCTCTGCGATTAAATTGGCCCTGTGTAAATTCTCATTTACACAGTCTCTTTCCCTGTATAACATGAATCTTTGGAGGTCATCTGGAGACAACTTCGACTAAGCTTCCCGCAAAATTTCCTGGAGTGAGCTTCTACTCTGAAATAAACCATCAAACAAATCTTTCTTTCCAATGAATACTTTTATTTTGACGTTCGTTGTGAAATCTTGGGCAACTTCATTTGGGTCAAATGGCCTTGCTGGGAATTTAAATAATTGTAGACACGTCACATTCTCCACTTCGGTGAAAGCGTGTCCTACATCGAACAATGAAAAGGCCCCACAAGCGTTTTTGTCTTTTTTGAGCGGCTCCTCTTTTCTGGACCAATCTTTGGTGGCCTCTGCTAGGTTTGGGTTCTCTGCCACAAATTTCTTAACGAATTGTGCATTGTAAGTCGCCTGCGGTTCAGGAAGATGATACATAAGCTTTAAATCTTGCACAGCGAATGATCCGATGAGCCCATGTCCTTGAACCTTGAATTGTCTGTTGTTCATCTCTGCATTGTCGAGTATCCACTTGATCATATCCGTATATGGTAGAATTTTGGGCCTTGCTACCATCCGGTGAAGAAATGAACATGCTAGCTCCTCTAAGGACGCCTCGGAAGAGCGTTGTGAGCCTGCGACAGCAGCAACCTTCATTATTCTGGGATTCTCTTCTTCAAGCAGTCTGTACATGCTTTCCCATGTCGATATCCCTGCGTCTCTGTTACAGGTTGTGTCTGTATACAAAGGCGCCATCTCCTTCGTCTTTTCCTTTGCCTCAGAGCCTTGAGCTTTATTTTTCTTTCCCATTTCTTCCTGCATTTGGCTTTGAATCTTCTTTAGTTCTTCGTTCCTGCAGATTACGAGTGAAATGGAAATGACTGATCAAGAAAGGTAATGGGAGAGTTTTAAATGCAACAGATATATCAAATATGCCACCTTACGTGAAGTAATTCTTTATAAAAGCACGTGTCTTAATTTCATTTAATAGCTGACAACTAATTCCTTTACTATCATTAAAAGCGCATGATCTTGAGTCAGATTATGGTAAGTGGCTTTTCTTTGAATGGCGTGCCCGAAGGATTCGCGATGAAGTGATTTATGATTTGCTTACGTAACATCGCAGATCGCGCCATCGCAAATCGCACCATCGCAGATCGCGCGAATATAATATCGCAGCGATCGCAACATCGCAGGTCACAGAAGTTTAATGTTTGCCGAATCTTGCCAGCTCATTTCTGCGATATGCGATCTTGCGATCGGTGTTATCGCAGATCGGTAAATCTTGAAGTTTTTTCCTTATGAGTATTACTTTATTGCGATGCGATATTATGCTTAACACGAGAGTCCTGCGCATACCGATATTATAGAGAAACGGAGGCATTTCCTATCTTTTTTGCAACGCGGCTTTGAAGATATTTCCCTTATCGTAGACTTAGGTTAAAAATATTCAAAAAGACCTTTCTAAGCTTAGGATGGTAACCTTATTTTGAAGAAAGGAAACTCTTGCTTTTTTCCTAAAATTTAACTAAGGGTCCCCATTCATTTAGTATTTTGGACAACACTTAAATGAACAAGGGGGGGGGTGTTGCTGGCCACAACAATTGGCGATTCACTTGGGAGAACCAGTTATCTCTGATCTTCTATTGACGTTTTTCAAACTTCCGAAACAAAAATTTTCTCAGAGAACTTAAACTTTATTATAAAAATATAAAGCATATTATACTTCAAACTACCAATGATATTTTGTTTCAACCTCTTTCTATTTTAGTTACTTGTATCCTCAGCTTGTCCTTGCATTTACATCAGCCATTACTTGGTCTTGTAAAAAAAAAATTAAAATAAAGTCTCCCCTGTGTAGCAGCCTTTTAAATATGCTCCTTTGTCGCAGGTAGAGCCTTTGCTGCCAGCAGGCGTCCATAGCCTCGACAGGGTTACCTATTACCCAGTAATGATCCTTTATCCTGCTTAAGGCTATTTACAACTTTTCAGAGAAAAACCCATTTTGACACTTTTTTCCTTTTTTATTCTCTAAAGAACAATGTCTTGGTTTGGTGGCCAAATTATGACACAGCCATTCACTTGATTTACACTTTTGCTGAACAAGCTGGCTCGTGATGAGACCCCTTGTCTTTTGATTGCAACAATCTTGAGTCGTTGCCCTATTTTGGTGGACAGTATTGGCAAAGTCAGCAAGTTATAATATCTGTGATCATGATAAGCTGGCTCGTGATGAGACCTCTTATTCTTTGAGATATAGTGTTTTCTGGGATTGTTCCTCTGAATGCTGCGATTTCCTTTAGCAGGGAGGAAGTCAATTTTTTCCTTAAGAAAGTTCTGGACGACAATAATAGAGCTTTTTGGAAATGGTTGTTTCTACAGGGAATCCTTATTTTGTTATTGATGCCTTTCATTGTATTGACATAAAACAATTTCTTCACTAAGATTGCTTTCTTCAAATTTCTTGCAGTTGAAACTAGTATCATATCTGGGTTAAAGTTCTATTGATAATAAAGATCAAGTTTCTAAAAGATTTGCTATTTATAGAAGCAGAAGTTCAAAATCTTGATAGAGAAAAGGTGTCTTTAGTAAATGTCAAATGCTGTTAACCATAGCAAATTTTATTATGGAGAAAATTATTTAACGAAATGAGAGGTAGACATTCCCTAGGATTATGTACAGAATAGGGATAATCTCTTCTCTTATTTTACCTACCAACTATTAAAAGTAAACCTAATAACCTAGCTAAATTACTCCTACTCCTATTCTAACTATATACAGAAAATTAACTAGGTGAAATGATATTTCCAGTGGAACCATCTTTTCATTTTTATTCCTACACGTATGTAACTTTCAAACATCAGTGTTAAGAACAAAACTTTTCTTGGACTGTTAATGTTGGATGTGGAATAAGAATGTGTAACTTCAGTTGGAATTCTGTCTGAAATCTCTTTCTCATGAAAACTTCTTTCCAACTGGATACCTATTGGATCATAAAAATCAGGATGAATTTCTGTTATGGATTGATGATCTCGTAATAGGAAAGATGACAAGCCAGGTTGCGAATATGATTTTTTAGTTTCAATGGCTTGTAACCTACTGTGCGTTAAAGTCAAGCTTTTAGCAATTTCTTGTAAAAGGAAAGTTTCCATATATAAATCACTAAACAAATCAATGAAGAATAGATGGGAATTTCTGGAAAGAGATTTATCAATTGGCGCGAATTGCCGACAAGTTTCGAAAGGTACTTTCCTTCGTTGATGATGTTTTGGATGCCAAATAAGTTTTCTAAGGAAGTCTGATATTGATTGATCTTGGAATTGAAAAAGTTCTATACTTCCTTGACACAGTTTAGCTTTCCAAAATGGTAGCACATATTTCGAATGTTCTTTGATAAGGTGCTCAACATACCACAGTAATCTATCAAAAGTCTGAAAATTTAAAACACAATCCGATTTTGTACAAAATGAGTGCAAGTGAGAAAGAAAGAAATGATTATCTGTACAAATAATGTTACAGCACAACTGGGATTGACTTGGAATATCTTGTTTTTCACAAGAACTAGCCAGAATTATGGGATCCGAGCAATTTCGAATTCCGTCTTGTGAATCAGAAGACAAGTTATGATTGTGAACAGGCATGGGGGTTTCCTCATGATATGAATCATAGATCGGGGTATTGTCTTGGATAGTAAAATCATGCAAATGATCTTTTACTTTGAAATGAGGATTGACTGATATGATTCCTGAATTAGAATATCTCTCATTATCTGAGCTTTGTTGAGTTACTTGGGATAAATCAACAACATCATCGTTGTCAAAGTAGCTATCATAAATGATTTTACAGGTTTCCCTAGATTTCTCTTTTTCGTCATTTATTTTCAGACAAGGAAGGTCAAGTGGTTCTTGTTTGAAATTGATCAAAGGATGTTCTATAACTGTCTTTTTATCTTTAAAACCTAATGATGACTCATTTGAATAATCCTCTATACTTTTTGAGATATCTTTAATATTGAGAGGGGAAAATTATCATCACTAAAAACATCAGGATAAAGAGAAAAATGTGATTCTGGAACAATGCATTTGAAAATATCATCATGGAAAAATCTTTGTTCATCAGATTCATCATAGACATCGGGCTTTAGATCATACCTTTGTGTACTGATACTTTTTGAAAGAGAAATAGTTTGTTGTTCTAACCTTGGCATCTGCATTTGTTGATTTGCAACGATATTATCTGACCTTGTATCAAAGTCATCTCCTGGTTCCAAGGCAGGCTTTCCTCCAGCATTCTCGCTTTTTTCTTCTTGCATTAGAGCATGCATGTCTCCTAGGCTTTGGGGACTTTCTTCATCATGGCTGATTTGTATATTCAAATTGGAATTCTCATTCACATTAGAAGAAAATGAGACAAAGCTTGGACTAATTTCTGCTTGATCAGACATAGGAGGCAGGGAATGCTCAGCATACTCCGAAGATTCTTCATCCATGAGTTCACTTTCAAGATCATACTTTAGACAATTAAGATGAAATCGCATATTAAAATCCCTAACAGACTCATCTTGTTTCCGTAGATAATCAATTTCATCATATACCTGGTCATAGTCATAACAATCAAATTCAAAAATGAAAGTCTTGACAAATTGGTCCCAGCTGTGAATTGAGGCAACTGGGAGGGTTCCGCACCATCTTCTAGCTTCCGCTGTGAATGTAAGAGTAAAAATTCTGCATAAAACGCCGTCATCAATTCTTTGAACATCCGAACTTGAAACTCTTTGAATAAATTGAAGAGCATGATTAAAAGAAGAAGAATTATTCTTACCATTGAATTTTACCTGAGACAAGAGTCTTACCACTTCAGGTGGAGTGTTGGAAGAGGTAGGAACATGGATGCAACTCCAAATGGGAAGTTTGTGAGCATCCATCCTGATTCAAATGTTACAATTGAAAATCATTCCAACAAACACTATGTTCAGGCCCTCCTTCTAGCGCCAAATATGTTGAAGCCCCGAAAATCGGGTCGACAACAAGGGGGATACCCACCCAGTCCGGACCTTGGTTGGCAGCTCCTTATCCGTTTGGTATAGCGGGTCCGACTGGGGATAATGGGACCAGTTTCCCAATCTAAGGGTGTATGTGTGTGTGTGCAGAGTTGGATGTTGCTGATCTACGAGTACTTAAAGCTAATTTAATTCAAACTTTTAAACTAACTCTATGCTATTGTAATCTAATGAGAAACAACACATCTAATCTATGCTAACCTGGGTTGTATTTCTTCTATTATGCGATCTAAAGAGATTTCAAACAATAACTGGTAATAAAGATCATTCAACTATCATAAGAATAGAAATCAATTAAGATAAACCACTTTGCATAAAAAGTTAGACAAAACAGTTGTGAAGAGCATATCGCATAATAAGTTATTCATATATCAAACATAAATACATGACTCCACCGTACAGAAGTGCCAAATGGTAACTCATACATTCATGCAGTAACATGTAAACAACTAAAAATTGTATATCACTTTAAGAATATAAACAGAAACGGTCAAGAGATAAAAGTACCATTTATGACTGGTTCCACTCATAAGCTTCAAGCAAAAACGATTTATCTCTACTTGTTCTAACATCTACTAAGAGTACAAAAGTGCAACATCAGTAGCAAATATCAAATGCAAACATTAATAAACCTTGATCCATCCATTCATCAAAACCTCCTCTGAGGGTGCAGAAGTGCATGTTCCGAGGACAAGTTTTTGACAAATTTCTGGACCCTTCTCTAAATGCATGAGAAGGGTTAAAATACTACTTCCTAATTCTAATAATAGTGTTTTTACAAAATTTAGGATGCGGTTTTCAAATGACCATCCTTTTTCTAATATAATTTTAAAGAAAAAACAACATTCTAAAATAAGGCTACTTCTGAACTTGGTATTTAAAGCTGCAAGTGTTCATCATGGGCTTGAGGAGAGTTGACTGGTTGAATTCTGCGCTGAGATGGGCTGCGAAAACAGCATCTATGAGAGCTGGCACTACTTTTTCGGCCACGTTTATGATGCATTTCAAGTCATCCATTGACTATGCGGCTTGACCACGTATGCCCAGTAACACTCCCAATTTAACCTGTTTAATGCTTGGATCGCTTTTCCCTTTTCCTGTGCCTTCTGCTTCCATTCTACTTCCAGTTGTAGCTTATTTGGTAGGTACCCGGGGTAGTCTCTGCGATTAAATTGGCCCTGTGTAAATTCTCATTTACACAGTCTCTTTCCCTGTATAACATGAATCTTTGGAGGTCATCTGGAGACAACTTCGACTGAGCTTCCCGCAAAATTTCCTGGAGTGAGCTTCTACTCTGAAATAAACCATCAAACAAATCTTTCTTTCCAACGAATACTTTTATTTTGACGTTCGTTGTGAAATCTTGGGCAACTTCATTTGGGTCAAATGGCCTTGCTGGGAATTTAAATAATTGTAGACACGTCACATTCTCCACTTCGATGAAAGCATGTCCTACATCGAACAATGAAAAGGCCCCACAAGCGTTTTTGTCTTTTTTGAGCGACTCCTCTTTTCTGGACCAATCTTTGGTGGTCTCTGCTAGGTTTGGGTTCTCTGCCACAAATTTCTTAACAAATTGTGCAATGTAAGTCGCTTGCGGTTCAGGAAGATGATACATAAGCTTTAAATCTTGCGCAGCGAATGATCCGATGAGCCCATGTCCTTGAACCTTGAATTGTCTGTTGTTCATCTCTGCATTGTCGAGTATCCACTTGATCATATCCGTATATGGTAGAATTTGGGCCTTGCTGCTATCCGGTGAAGAAATGAACATGCTAGCTCCTCTAAGGACGCCTCGGAAGAGCGTTGTGAGCCCGCGACAGCAGCAACCTTCATTATTCTGGGATTCTCTTCTTCAAGCAGTCGGTACATGCTTTCCCATGTCGATATCCCTGTGTCTTTGTTACAGGCTGTGTTTGTATACAAAGGCGCCATCTCCTTCGTCTTTTCCTTCGCCTCAGAGCCTTGAGCTTTATTTTTCTTTCCCATTTCTTCCTGCGTTTGGCTTTGAATCGTCTTTAGTTCTTCGTTCCTGCAGATTACGAGTGAAATGGAAATGACTGATCAAGAAAGGTGATGGGAGAGTTTTAAATGCAACAGATATATCAAATATGCCACCTTACGTGAAGTAATTCTTTACAAAAGCACGCGTCTTCATTTCATTTAATAGCTGACAACTAATTCCTTTACTATCATTAAAAGCACATGATCTTGAGTTAGATTATGATAAGTGGCTTTTCTTTGAATGGCGTGCCCGAAGGATTCGCGATGAAGTGATTTATGATTTGCTTACGTAACATCGCAGATCGCGCCATCGCAAATCGCACTATCGCAGATCGCGCGAATATAATATCGCAGCGATCGCAACATTGCAGGTCGCAGAAGTTTAATGTTTGCCGAATCTTGCCAGCTCATTTCTGCGATATGCGATCTTGCGATCGGCGTTATCGCAGATCGGTAAATCTTGAAGTTTTTTCCTTATGAGTATTACTTTACTGCGATGCGATATTATGCTTAACACGAGAGTCCTGCGCATACCGATATTATAGAGAAATGGAGGCATTTCCTATCTTTTTTGCAACGTGGCTTTGAAGATATTTCCCTTATCGTAGACTTAGGTTAAAAGTATTCAAAAAGACCTTTCTAAGCTTAGGATGGTAACCTTATTTTGAAGAAAGGAAACTCTTGCTTTTTTCCTAAAATTTAACTAAGGGTCCCCATTCATTTAGTATTTTGGACAACACTTAAATGAACAAGGGGGGGGGGGGGGGTGTTGCTGGCCACAACAGATAGATAAATTTAACGAGATCTAATTCTTTGCTACTACAGTATCTAAACGAAATAATCCATCTCAATAAAAGTCATAACCTTAATCTATATCCATAAAACAGAGAAAAAGGACCTATTATTTTAAGTATCATGCATCTGTATAGTTATAAGTTGAATAATTACTTAAGTATCCAACCCCATTCTGGGAAAACACCTAATGGTGAACCATTCAGTAAAGAACAAACAAAACATTTAAATGTACAGATACAGTTTGATATTCATGTCTTGGAGGAAAACTACACGCGTAAGTGATAACAACAAATTATCAACATAACTGTTGGACTAAAGCCTGGGCACAACCATTCCCCATACCCCTGTTCTATAATAACTTTAAAGCCCTTACATCTTTTGCACAGCCGTGAGGCTTCAACTGTGCAAGTCACCTAATAAGTTAAGAAATGTAAGCCTAACTTTCCTCCAGCTAAGACCAGAGTTTCCACCAAGGATTCACTAGAGAATCAAAAAGGAACCAACTTGAAATCGAAGGATTGAACCAGGTTAGAACATAGTGCCACACTGAGAAGCGTCCGCTGGAAGGTATACAAAACCCTGCAATGGAACATAGCTGCAACAGCCAGAGTGTTAGAATAAGCCTGAGAAGAAACATGAGGAGTATCACAGAGAAAGACGAATTCTGAGAGGCAGGATTACCTGAAGGCAGAGTGGTTGAGTAGCCATAGCAAGCTGCACCTGAAAATCACATTTTAACATATCAATTCATTGAATAATCAAAGAACCTTGTATGAATTCAAGTGTGGGCCTATCTACCTTACCTCAGAATGAAGGGTGGAGGCCTCGACACATTAATCTTGAATTGTGAAATGAGAATTATCAGTCCCACCTATGTGGGAGTCGAACTAATGGTTTCTTCAGAGCATATCCGGAAGAACATATATAGAAGAAATCATAGATCAAAGTATTAAGGTCGAGAACATGTTTATGTTTACCTGAGGGCCTATGGAAGCCTTTTCCGTCATCCTGTCACTTGCTATTGCAGAGCCATTTCTCTCTCATCTAGGTGCAAACCAAATGAACTCTATCTCACAGGATTTGCAATAACCTACCACTTTCAAAACCCAATTGTCGTGACTGTGGATCTTCTCGGATCCAATGGTGGAGGGTTTTCCAGGTGCTGGGGTTTTGAGGTAAGTCTAGATAGTTTCGTAAATGTAGGACCATAAATTCAGTAGGATATCGAATGGAGATGACAGACAGAGGCCTCAGGTCTCTCCCACCTTAATGGAGGGGTGCCACCCAATGCATGGCAGCATGGGAGAAATCAAATAAAGTTATACAAATTTACACCATGGTTGTTGTGTACCGTAGCCTTAATCAATGGTCCAATTAAATGAAATTCAATTAAAATAATGAATATACCATAATAATCATAAGGTTGCATTTCGCAGTGGAGATTGGATTAAAGCATATAGTCCTTGGGTCAGCAATTCCAAGTATGGTTATTTTAAATTAAATAAAGAAAATTGATACATATATATATAATTAACATTCATGGGGTTAGGTTGTTACAATTTTGTTATATAGTACCAATTGCACATCTCTGGGTGATTAATTTGGAAAAATAGATACTCCATACATTAAGATTTTAAATGTTTAAATATTGTAAATTGCTACGCTAATTATAACGGTTCGTGGCGCAATGCTTTATATATTTAAACATAGTTACATAAACCTCATTACCCCAACATACTAATAAAACAAAATAATTATTCTTTAACATGATTATATGCTCCACCTGGGTCATCAAATAATTTTTCTAGTCTTGTTAAGTGTGGTTAGATTATTTAGTCATTAGTTCTTTTATTCGCTAGACTTATGGATTTTGAGTTAAATGAAATGAAATGGTATGATATGATCTTTTAAAGTCCATGAGACTAAAAATAGTCTATGAGACTATTAGTTCTCTATTTTTCGTATTTTGCAATTCAATCTTTTTATTGTTCAAATTGATGATGAGCTAGCCCAACTTTCCAACAATCCCCACTAAAAATACAATGCCAAGAAACCGATGCTAGCACATTCCCATAGCTTTCTCTGATGTCTTTGAATGCATCACATTCCAAAATGAAATGTTTTTCCAATTCCACTGCTCTAGACGTGAAAAATGTACACACTTGTTCTTCCCAAGCTTCTCTAGGTCTTTTCCGCTGTCCTGTTTCACACCGAAGTTGATGCGAGTTGGTTCTAAATTGAGCAATAAGAACCTTTTCCCTCCACGGAATGCTAGCTCCAATGAACTCTTTTTATTGTAGATCACACATAGGGTTGAATTCCTCAATGTAGTACTTCTTCTTTCTACCCAACTCTTTTCCCCATACCCGTTTATGAAACTTCTCCATAACAAAATTCTTTAGCTTCTTGCTATTTGTGGGACAAGCATTGAGGTAGATATTCCATTTTTTCATCCATATGTAGTATTTTTTAATCCATGTTTTCTTTCTTTCATTCATGTCTTCATTGAAGATAACATTAGGCCATCTATCTACTCCCATTTGCTCAATTCTTTTTAGATATCTTATGAGCCACACCATAGCAATTGATTCGATGCGAGTTGCCCCTCTTTCACTCAACATTATCTCATAAGATACTGAATTTTTTATTTTGAAATTTCTCATGATCTTTCATTTTTGGATTTTCTCAATTTGTTTCCATTTTGAGATGGGGGTGCTGCTAGCCCACAATTCACACCCATATAGAATCACTGGACAAACTAGGAGTCCAAAAAGCATTTTAGTCATTTTCCAATCCCATAACTTTGCTTCTCTACATCTGTTTTGAAGAGCATATAATGCTTTCCACCCTCCTAAAGTCTCTTCTTTCTGCAGTTCTCCAAATTAAGTTTGTTGTTGAAATCAATCCTGAGGTACTTGTACTCATTTACTTTTTCAAGAATGTTTCCTTCAAAGAAGAATGTATGTTGGCTCTACTTCCTTTTATTAGAGAAAATCATTATTTTGGTCTTGCTAGTATTGAATTTCATCCCCACTTTTCTACAAAAATGATCAAGGGAATATAGGTGCATTTGCAATCCATGGGCCAATTTAGAAATCAATACAAGATCATCCGCATATAAAAGAAGCTTTATCACAACTCCCCCAACAAAGCGCCATCTCCACCTTGCGGATTTATCTACTCTTCTGGTTTATTAATATATAAGCCAAAAAAAGTAGGAGATAGAGGGAAACCGTTCTTGACCCCAATGTCACTTCTCAAGCTTTCTGAAATACCTATTGAGGTTCTAATTTTGACTTTCACTTCTTCATAAAGTATATGGACAGTGGCTCTATAATGCAAAAAAATTTCAAGTTATTCCATTCTATGCCACAACTTATCTCTAGGGACTGTGTCAAATGCCTTTTTGAAGTCAACAAAGCGGCAGAATGATTCTTCTTTGTCCTCCCAAATATTTTCAACAATGTGTCTCAACATGATACCATGATCCATTGTAGAATGCTTCAGCCTAAAACCCGCTTGTTCTCTTGCCCTCTTTTCTTTTACTTCTACCCACTTACTGAATCTATTTTCTACCATGCTTCCTAAAAGCTTTACAAACAAAGGATTGATCATAATGGTTCTAAAATTGGAAGTATTATTAATGTCTCCACTTTTAAAAAGGGATATTACTAGGCTAGTTTTCCAGTCCCTTGGGAGTCCTTGTTGAATGATGTTATTAAATATTTCCATGATTTGTGGTGCAAGAGTGTTCATTCCCCATTTTAGATACTCTGCTTGAAGCTCAACCAAGTCCTTTTCCTTTCCTATTTTTAGCTTCTTAATTCCAATCTCCACCTCCTGTAACATGAATAGCTTTGTAGTTGTGTTAATGCTGGAGGGAGGCCCTTCCTCTGATTATTTCTCATAGAGTTTCTTTGCATATTCAAACCATTGTTGGGCTGTAATATTATTTTCGATTTGTGTCTTCCTTGGTCGAAGTTCCTACCAAGAAATATTTGGGTTATTCTTTCATAGATATATTAACTCTTCTCGCCTTGTGTCCATGAACTCATATTTTTTCCTTTTGAGTATCTACTTATATAAATTTACATTCATCTTCTCCTTGCCTGCCTTTTTCAAGGTTCTCCTTGCCATTTTTCATTCCTCATTAAACCAAACATTTACAGGAAAACAATTTGATTATGATTTCCTATTTTTTATTCTTTTACACTTCTCAAGTGCACTTTGGATTATATTTGTCAACTCATGACTGTTGAAACCTTTGAAACCAGTTTTCTCCTTCTGAATTAATCTCTCTAACATTGTATTGAAGCTAGTACAATTTTCTTGTGTTAGAATATTTTTTCTCCTTGATAGTGAGTGCCGAGAGCATTAGGTTTTTCTCCCATTTTTTCTTTCTTCTAACCATGATAAATTTATATAAATTGGGTTATGGTTTGATTTTAAGTCCCAAATATGCTCTCCAATCTTAACTTCATCTCTCTTTTTATCAAGCTTTGTGAACACATCACATAGTCAACAACAATTTCCCCATTGTATGTGTTGCAAGTGAAGTTTCCAGACCTTTTCCATCTGCCTAAACCATTGCAAATAATTAAGTTGAAAGCCCCACACATCGTAAGAAAATCCTCTCCAAAATGATTGTTAACTTTGTCATATTCTGAACACCACACCCATTGGAGATTCTCCTCTTCATTGAGCCAAATAGGATTGTGATCCTCTTTACAACAAATAATACTAGCTTGACGATTTGATGTTCTAGCCCCAAATGGTAAACTCCACCGAATATACCCCCAAATGGTAAACTGGGTATAGCCGCGAGTCAAAGGAGACGAGATTTTTTTGGAAGCCTTAGGGTTGGATGCCATTTGGAGGCTCGTCCCTTTCTAGGGATTGCTGGTATGATCTACAGTTAAGGGAGGGAGGGTGTTTTGATTGAATGGTCGGTGGAGAGACTAGTAGTTCTAGAGTAACTACCCCTCCCCCCTGTGAGAACTAGCCACTCATTTCTCCTTCGACTTCGGCTTGTACGCTCTCTGAAATTTTTGGAAACCCTCCCTGATACCACCAACCATTTCTTGTGGCCTTACGCCCTTCTCAGGTATCACAATGTGGTTGCAGAGTCATTTATTGTTGGTTTACTCTTGATTCGATGCATTATTCAAGGTTTTATTTTTACCCTATACTGATTTAGGAGCCTTTTTCCACAGTGAGTCTTCCACAAATTATCCTGTAGAAGTTTGGTATCTTCATCTATCTGTAGCCATAGTATATGACCAGGTGATGAAGTCCTCTGAGGTTTCTCTTTTTCCTATTTTTTTAATGCTTTATGTTCATCATAATAACTCAAAGAATTCTTCTTACTGTTATGTTGACAACTTCTATAAGGTCAAGGACTCGACCCTTATTTAATTACTCACACTCTTGTCTTCTTCCTTTTAAGGGTTTTTCCTACTCTGAGAGCTTTAGTGTATAACCCCTAACATTCTTTTGTTTGAACATGCAAGTACTGATTTGATATGTTATACTCAAGTTTATTCTTTTGGCTAGACTGATAATCCCAGGTTCCTCTCTAACATTATCCTTTGCGTGCTTGTTTTTCCATTTTCTCTGTTGCAGGTCTAAGGGGTGTTTCTACCCTGTAGGGTTTCATGGCCACTAACAACATCTTGTCTTAAACAAATTCTTTCGGTAGAAATCACATGAGAGAATTTTTTGGCCAACGCATTTTGAACCAACAAGTGTGGTTCACCATCAGGACCAAATGAAGATGATGAACCACACTTGTTGGTTCTTCATCTGGTCCTGATGACGAACCACACTTATTGGTTTGAAACACGTCGGCCAAAAAATTCTCTCATGTGATTTCTACCAAAAGACTTTGTTTAATTCATTATGGATCACAAAAGCTTGAATACAGAAACATCTTGTCTATTACAGTTTAAGATATGGCTTGCTACTTTCTTTGCTCAATCCCTCCTTGGAATAACTTATGACATTAGAAACATAAGGTTCTGGGTACAACTTTGACCCTTCTTTAAGGAACAAATGTGTAATACCCATAATTTATATTTTTGTTTAACTGTAGCATGAAATCCATCAGTGTTGTTCAATGGCGCAATATGTTACAAATATCTTTATACTGGTGTTTCAGTCATGAATATAATTATTCGTTTCAAGTGATCCTTAATTTACGAAACAGTTATATATATATATATATATATATATATATATATATATATATATATATATATATATATATATATATATATATATATATATATATATATATATATATATATATATATATATCTATATCTATATATATCTATATATATATATATATATATATATATATATATATATATATATATATATATATATATATATATATATATATATATATATATATATATATATAGTTTACTACTTGAATATCATGTATTTGTTCTTTAACCGATCATGAAGGTTCAAACATGATACTAAGTTTTGTTTCTAATAGGGGGCTTCTACTTTTGGTTATGATAGTATGATTTTCTGGTATGGCAAATTGCATAATTTTAGTTCTTTTGTATAGCGCATTGATAAATAATAAATCAATTTGGAAACTGGTTATTGTGCATAACTTGTTTACTTCGTGGAGTAAGAATGGTGGTAATAAATTCCTGGAGATTAATGGGTTTCCTTTCCATGTTATGTTAATGAGATAGGGATTGTTCTTGGGCGATCAATCCTGTGACTCAGCCCAAGAACTAATGATATTCTCTTATAGGGCTATTCCAATATTTTCACAGTTATTGGATTTTTTTGGTTTCTTTTAGTTATAGAAAGCATCATTTGAATTCAGTAAAATACTCAGCTGAACCTTTCCTAACCAGTATAACAAATTTCCTGCCTGAAGCACGATTTCAACTTTATGCAACCTTGTACAATTTCTAGGTTCTAGGTACATTCAAATTCAATATGTTGCCTATGGTTTTTCTATATTGCCTAGCCAACAAGGTAACCTTTCTGTTCAAGTTAATTCAACCAATCCTCTAATTTTATTAGAAACACTCGTCCCTAGAGTCAAGTTAATTGGAGTAGTCAATTACCAAAACAATTCACAATATTATATTCAGAAACTAGCCATAGAAATAATTCATAAAATACATAATCAATATTATGTTCAGAAACTAGCCTTAGAAATAATTCAAAAAGACATAATTTGTAGAAACTTTTCACCACATTACATAGAATACTTCTTTGTTCTAGATTGGTTGGTTGTCACAGGTAGTCATCTGGGATGGGAGAATGCTCCTCCCAACTAATGAGAATGGTAACACCACCATAGCTTCCCCCGAGCGAATTTCAACTCTAGGGTAGTCTTCCTTGGACAATTACCACCTAGGTCCAACCGAGCTTATCTTCTGATCTCCTTAGGTCTTGCCTAGAAATTTTGTTTTCACAAACTTAAAGGTCTAAACAGAAATTCCACTGGTCATATCCAGCTCAAGAAGTTCTTTGTGGAAGAAACCTGCCTTACCTCCACAAAATCATGTTGGTGGTGTAAAGTTCTCCTTCCTTCTTACTTTATTACCTCCAGATTCCTCTCTACCTTCCCCCTTCTCCTTCCCAACTGAGATATTTATCTCTAGGGAGGGGGAGTAATTGTCCTTTAACTACCTGATAGGGGAAATCCTCATTAGCATTTTCTAGCTTCTGGTAACTTCCTTGGCTGACCATAACTAACTTTGTTAATTTAATTAGGATAAAATAGACATTTATATCTAACATAATCATTACTCAAAACTAAGAAAAAATACAAAGTAGATAGCACATAAAATTGGAGGTTCACGTGCTTTCCAGAGTGGAGAAAAAATACAAAGTAGAGAGCACATAAAATTGAAGGTTCAAGTGCTTTCCAGAGTTGAGAAAAATGAGAGTAGCTCTCTTCTAAATTCACCAAAAAATGAGACTAGGTAGAAATAAATTGTTTTTTCTTATGAGGCAGGACCATGGACTGGTTGCAGCAAGAAATCATTGAAATAATGAATATGATTGACGTTGTGTCCAATCTTCTTCCATGGCGAGATATTCACCAAAATAAGGAACAACAGGTAGATCAACCATGGCATCATCAAAACCAAAAACACTAGGTGGATCAACCATCATGGCATCAAGTGGATCATGGTGGGGTGAAGCATTAGAATCATGAATAACCATGGACGTGGAATGGGCGGCTACAACATGATTAGAATCATGTACAACGGTGGGTGTGGAATGGGCGGTTGCAGCATAATTAGAATCATTTCCATTTGCAATGACATCCCTCTATGCATTCCCCTAAGTAATGGAATATTGTTTGGCTCTGCCACTCCCACCATTAAAATCTTCAATTGAATTGTTATTTCCAAATAGATTGTTGTTCATAATCATGCTGCCATTAAAACATTCAACTGAATTTTTGTTTCCAAATAGATTGTTGTTCATAATCATGGAATGACTGGTAACATTAAAATCGATGGAAGATGTTTGGCTTTTTTGTACCATGAGATGGTGATCCACAAATTCCAATCTTTATTCATGCGTTGCTAACTCTTAAATATTATTGTGGATGGAATCCGATACTTCCTCCTCCACTGAAACGCAGTATCTTTTACCTGCTAATTTCTTTGATCTCATTTTCATGCCCTGCAATTTCTGTTTCTATTTTTGTGCCACCTTATGTCTGTTGCAGTTGATAGCATCACTCTCATCTGGATGAGTCGAAATTGTGACATCTTTAATAATGGCAGAACTGCATCCAAAGATGTCGGGCTTTCCATTTCCATTTCCATTTTCATTTCCATTTCCACTTATGATATTTAACATATTGTCATGACATCCAAAGGTGTTTCACTTTCCTTTCCCGAGGATGATTATAACACCAACCTGTGCTTCACACAAAATAGATAATTCACATTCTTTTTTAATGAGTCTCGAGCTTCTTTTATAAAAACATCCATGTCTTCGACCACTAATCCAAAATATTTTGCTTATAGATGTGTTAAAGAATTACATACATAAATTGTAGCTTAACATAGAAATTTAATGTGCACATGAGAGAAGAGGAGAAACACATAAAGCAGGAAAGAAGACAACAAGACGGAAAGAAGACAACAAGACTTGATAATGGAGTTCGTCTGACTTGGACTACGTCTCTGGGCCCTACTCGATCAATGGGGAGGCCTTCATTCATTAAGTGGCATGAGAAAGAAAAGTACAAGCATTAGTTACAAAAAAGGAGTTTTATACCTCCATACTGAAAAATGGCTGAAAAATGCAGAACTCTGTGTTGAAAATAACAACAAGAAATGATAAAAATAGAAGTGCTAAAAATAGCGATGATATAAATAGCAGTTCGGGTACCAGTGTTGGACATAGCAACAAGGAATGAAAAATGGAAGTGCTAAAAATAGAATTGCTATAAATAGCATTGCTATAAATAGCATTTCGGGATAGATTCCAATTTTAGTTAGTCCCTGAACTAAACTTGAGAAGTAAAATTCGAATTTTATCTTAGCAGTTGTTTGTAAAATAATTAATTAATTCATCTTGAGTTAATTTGTTGCAAGAAATCAAACACGAAGTCTATGTGAAGACATGCAACAGTTTCTCCATTGATTGAGGAAGTTATCCCTTGATTAAAGGAGATCAGGATGAGTTGTACTTTGAGTTGTAATTAGTTAGCTTAGTTAACTGAGTTAAGTCCAGTTAGATTAGTTCAAATAGTTTGTTGAACTAATTGTGAGTTTAGTTAGTTAATGCATGCATGCATGTAACTGTTGCACTTCAGATAACTGAATATTCTCTCATAAATAACTCATGCATGTCAGTTCAGTCAAAGAACCAGTTGCGATTAGAGGAAGGGACAGTGTACTATCAGTTGGATGATTTTGCCTATATAGGAAACTCATCCATGCAGAAGGAATTATCTCCTTCAGTACTGCGCAATTACTTTTGTGTTTAATGTGTTGTATGAGAGGTAAATTCACACAGGTGGCAGCATTGGACCCCAAGAGAAACTGCAAAATAAAATAGGAGGCTTGGAGGGAAGAGGAGAAGGTTTGTGAGAAACGTTTGACTGTCTATGAGTAGCAGTTGGATTGTACTGAGAGTAGGATAGCTTGTGAGCTGATGCTTTGTGTAATATGAACATATTTCCACTTGTATGATAAGACAGAGATTGGGATTTTAGGCTGAGGCTTTCCCCATGTTATTCTCATGTGTTCATGTGTGATTGATTTCTCATTCTCAGTTATATGTGTTCTAGTTTATCTTGCTCATATTCGATTAAGCTTTCACAAAGTTTATTGTAGAAGTAGATATTGTATTTTGCTTTAGTATATTACATAATCTATTGATCTACAGTGGGAATTTCTACATGGTATTAGAGAAAAGGTGATCAAAGCGAAGAATAATATAAAAATAAGGGAGAAGTTTGAAGTTCCTGATTATAGAAACCGAATTTTTATCACATCTCAAATTTCACCAATGGTGTTCAACGGTTTGAGACTCGAGTATGCCCTGGATGGTAGCATGAATTATATAGCCTGGAAGGATCGCATGGAAGCAGTATTAGAGGACAACGGGTTGAAGGACTTCATTGATCAAGACGTCCCCAAGCCAGTAGTTGCTAATGCCTAAGAATTGGCGGAATGGAAGAAATGTGTGGCTAGAGCAAGGAGAATTCTCCTGGAGGGAGTTCGAGACCACATAGTCTTGAGTCTCCATAGGAAGGATCTATATCAGAATAGTAGGGATCAGAGGAAGTTGGCGCTGAAAGACAAGCTTCGGAAAATCAAGTGTGAAAAGGGCGACACGATCTCTACATATCTGACAAGCTCACCACCTGCAAGGGTGAGCTTGGAAGTGTAGGGATCACGACTGCTGATGATGACATGGTGAGTCTTACTCTCCTCAGTCTTCCTAAGAGCTGGCATAGCTACCAAGACTCGGTAAATGGAAGAGAGAAACTGCCAGATTGGGAACGACTTTGGTTGGATCTGATGCAAGAGGAGATAAGGAGAAGCACCAGAGATGTTCTTCATCCAAGGAGGATGAAGAAAATTGTGCCTTAGCGAGTAAGGAAAAGAAAGGGAAGGAGAAGGATTCCCATCCCAAATCAAGTTCTTCCTATGGTGGGAAGAAGTTTGACAAATCGAAAGTGCGATGCTTTCATTGTCATCAAGTGGGCCATTTTGCTACAAATTGTCCACTTAAGAAATCCAAGATGGGATCCAAGGAAGGATCTGAAGGTGAGGCATTGGCCTCACAGTTCGAGTTGGATATCACCCTCTTCACATGGATGGTCTCATCCATGGTGGGATGTGGTTGGTTTCTTGACAGTGGAGCTTCTTTCCACATGACCAGTGACAAGAGTTTGTTCAGTACCATGGAGGAGAAAGATCTCCAGATACTCATAGTGATGGGTAATGATGAAAATTATAGTGTCTCAGGTGTAGGCATGGTTGTTTTTTAGAGGGAGCATGGAGCTCGCATTACCTTGACCGATGTCAAGTATGTACCAGGACTGAGGAAAAATTTGGTGTCGATCGAAATGTTGGAAGACAAAGGCTATGATGTAGTCTTCAGTAAGGGAAAGGTTTTCCTTCAACACATCACCACTAGACAAGTGAAGCAGATTGGTTCACGAGTCTTCAAGATGCATGCAAAGCCTTGAGGAGCAAGGCAACTGATGGAGACTTGGTGGTTGAGAGGGAGAGTAAATCACCTCTCAACATGCAGCACCAGAATAAGTCTCAGACAATTGTCGAGGAGCCACAATTGCTGAAGCAGCTTCAAGAGTTTGTGGAGCAGCCACAACTAGAGAAGTCGAGAGGAGACCGAGTGGAGGTATCCACTTATACAGAGACCTCCAGTAGGGAGAAATTTTGAGCCAAGTAGGCATAGGGATCACATGCATCCATACATATAGGTCGAAGGTGGGGTGATGTGGAGTGACAGTCCTAATAAGGCTAGAATAGGGCCAGGATCATTGAGGTACACAACCTCTTTGATTAGACCTTGGTACAGGATCCTCGATGAGGAGTAGCAGGACTAGCTGAGTGGGTAGAGGTAGATGCAAATGTAGTGGCAGAGAGAGCTACAATGCAGGAATCCCAAGACAGTGCAGAGCTAGCAAGCTACAACAATGCGAGAGGCACAGGAGTGTTGCACCAGTGCAAGATGGCACAGAGAGGTGTGCAATGGTGCAAGATGCATGGAGTGTTGCAGCAGCTCAGAGGTCACAGAGGGAGCACTTGCCAGTGGCAAAGGAAGCTTTAGCATCAGAGGATGTTTCTAGCCCAACAGGGAGGTCAGTTAGGAGAATTTTTGTTTCTAGAGTTGTTGGAGCAACAACATTTGGGAGAAGTGTTGCATGTAGAACATTCCAAAGGTTCAGGATCGGGTTCGAGTTGAATTCCTTTCTCGTTGAGACGGAGTGTTGAAAATAGCAACAAGAAATGATAAAAATAGAAGTGATAAAAATAGCACTGCTATAAATAGTAGTTTGGGTACCAATGTTGGACATAGCAACAAGGAATGGAAAATGGAAATGCTAAAAATAACATTGCTATAAATAGAATTTTGGGATAGATTCCAATTTTAGTTAGTCCCTGAACTAAAATTGAGAAGTAAAATTCAAATTTGATCTTAGCAGTTGTTTGTAAAATAATTAATTAATTCATCTTTAGTTAATTAGTTGTATGAAATCAAACATGAAGTCTATGTGAATACATGCAATAGTTTATCCATTGATTGAGGAAGTTATCCCTTGATTAAAGGAGATCAGGATGAGTTTTACTTTGAGTTGTAATTAGTTAGCTCAGTTAACTGAGTTAAGTCCAGTTAGATTAGTTCAAATAGTTTGTTGAACTAATTGTGAGTTCAGATAGTTAATGCATGCATGCATGTAACTGCTGCACTTCAGATAACTGAATATTCTATCATAAATAACTCATGCATGTCAATTCAGTCAGAGACCCAGTTGCTATTAGAGGCAGGGACAATGTACTATCAGTTAGAGGATTTTTCCTATATAGGACACTCATCCATGTAGAAGGAATTATCTCCTTCGGGACCGCGCAGTTACTTTTGTGTTTAATGTGTTGTGTGAGAGGTAAATTCACACAAGTGGTAGCATTGGACCCCAAGAGAAATTGCGCAAGGAAATAGGAGGCTTGGAGGGCAGAGGAGAAGGTTTGTGAGAAGCCTTTGACTGTCTATGAGCAACAATTGGATTGTACTGAGAGTAGGATAGCTTGTGAGATGATGCTTTGTGTAATCTGAACATATTTCTAGTTGTATGATAATACGGATATTGGGGTTTTAGGCTGAGGATTTCCCCGGGTTATTCTTCTATGTTCATGTGTGATTAATTTCTCATTCTCAATTATATGTGTTCTAATTGATCTTGCTCATATTCGATTAAGCTTCCACAAAGTTTTTTGTAGAAGTAGATCTTGTATTTTGCTTTAGTATATTGCATAATATGTTGATATACAGTGGGAATTTATACACTCGTATGGAGAAATGGACAGTGCCATTGCATTTGTGGCATCAAGAAGTGTTGAAACCATTAAAAAATTTGTCAAAATATGACAAAGCTTTGGCCCTCCTGCAAAATTCTGCCTCGAACTACATGCACTGCTTCCTCTGCCTGAGCGCACTGACAAACTATGTTTTAAATAAAATATTGGTGGTGGATTTTCCCAAGTTGGTGGTTGGCTAAGTTGGTTAGGGGTCCAATTAATATGGAGAAGATCAGGCAATCAAACCCCGCCTCCTCCTTTTTTTACACATTACAAACAAATCCTTTTTTTTTAAATTACTTTATTGGTTGGGTCGGGCTCGCCTTGGGCGGACCGCCTACTGTACCTACCTCCTTTTCAACGGCTCGCATCCCTCTTTTAATGGCTATGGTATGTGTTTGGGTGTGATTGGGTCCGTGCCCCAAGGGCCGGCCCACCACCCATTATATTTGAACATGTCGTGGCGTGGGGTGGTGGGGTCAGGTCCGCCCACCCCATTTTGTTTACTGTGTTCCATGGGATAGTTGAGGGACCTGTGGGAGGGCCAGGGGTCATGGCTCGCCCCTCCACCAATTATGTTATTGGTATATGGCATGAGTTGGGGTGGCGGGGTTGGTGGCCCTCCACCCCTTTTTTTTATATTTTTGTTGTTATATTAAAACAAAGTGTGCGCTTTTGGAAATTCGGTTTTGGACCGAAGGAGTCAGTTTAATGAGGCAACAATTTTTCTCGAAATCTAGCCGGAGTTGGCTGGATTCCATTCACTGGAGAAAGTCCAAGTTGTGCCTTCATTAATCCTGCCCAGTCAGCAAAAAGTCAACCCAAAGTTGACTGCTTCTATCTCCTTCATCCGGACTCAGATTAGAGTGTCATTCACACCATTGGAATCAAGGCGAAGAGCACTTCGATCTGATGTCAAGTTAATTTCCTTTCCGCCACTTTGAATTTTGAGCCTTTTCCATGCCACTGGTGTCTGGAGATCCTCCTGGATCAATCCTCCCCATTTAGGAGATTTTGGACCGCCAAAAACTTTATCAGTTAATTGGAAAGTGAGTGAATTATTCCCTCACTCTTTCTTTTTCCAACCATTTTTCCTTTCCTTAAGTATTTCCAATCCATTAAGGATTTTTGCTTGTAATCCAATGGATAGAATTGTTCCTTTAATGTAGAAATGAAACTAGGCGATGAGGAAAGAAGATTACCCACACTCTTACTGCTTCGCAATTTGTTGTCCCACCAAATGAGAGCGGTGCTACTCAGCTGAAGAGAGGCCAGTTGAATCTTTGCCTTGTCCTCTTCAATATGCTAAATCCTGCAATAGATTTCAATCTACCTAATCCAGTTATTAAGCTTTTTTGCATTACTTTCACTGTTAAACATGGGAAGATCAAATTTGACATCTAATTTAAAGAAAGGTTTCTTAGATGCATCCCTTGAATTTATATGATGATGGTGATGAGAGGAAGAAGAACTTTCACTCGTGGAAGGAGAAGGAGGGGGTTCTTCTCCACCATTTCCATGCACTGAACCTTGTTCTTCTAGATTTCTCTCTTCTTCTTTCTCCAACCTTGAAAGCAACTAACCGAAATTCTCTGCCATTGTATAGAAGGTTTTGCGGAAATTGCACTCCTCTTCATGACGAGCCTCTTCATATGCCATGTTTCTCCTTCGATGTGCATCCCTCGCTTCAGGATCAAAAGGCTTTAGTTTCCCTTCACCTCTTTGGAGCTTGTTTCGTGTTAGCATACAAACATGCAATTGACATCTAAAAAGACCTACTCTGATACCACTTTATCCAAAATCTTTTGCTGATAGATGTGTTAAAGAATTACATACATAAATTGTAGCTTAGCATAGAAATTTAATGTGCACATGAGAGAAGAGGAGAAACACATAAAGCATGAAAGAAGACAACAAGACTTGATAATGGAGTTCATCCAACTTGGACTACGTCTCCGGGCCCTGCTCTATCAATGGGGAGGTCTTCATTCATTAAGTGGCATGAGAAAGAAGAGTACAAGCATCAATTATAAAAAAGGAGTTTGATACCTCCATACTGAAAAATGGCCAAAAAAATGTAGAACTTTGATGGAGAAATGGAGAGCGCCATTGTGTTCGTGGTGTCAAGAAGTGTTGAAACCATATAAAATTTGTCAAAATCTGACGAAGTGAAAATTTGGCCCTCTTGCAAAATTCTGCCTCAAACTACATGTGCCTCCTTTGCCTAGGCACACTGACAAACTATGTTTTAAATAAAATATTGGTGGTAGAGTTTCCCAAGTTGGTGGTTGGCTGAGTAGGTTAGGTTTCTAGTTAATATGGTGGGGGTCGGACAACCAAACCCTGCGTCCTTTTTTTACACATTACAAACAAATCTTTTTTTTAAATTACTTTATTAGTTGGGTTGAGCCCCCCTTGGGCGGCCCGCCCACCATACCTACCTCCTTTTCAATGGCCCACATTCCTCCATTAATGGATGTGGTATGTGTTTGATCGTGGTTGGGTCCGTGCTCCAAGGGTCGACCCACCACCCACTATATTTGAATATGTCGTGGTGTGGGGTGGCGAGGTCATGGCCGCCCACCCCATTTTGTTTACTGCGTTCTGTGGGATGGTTGAGGGACCTGTGGGAGGGTCTGGGGGTATTGGCCCGGCCCTCTGCCAATTATTTTATTGTTATATGGCATGAGTTGGGGTGACGGGTTGGTGGCCCGCCACCCCCTTTTTTTTGTTATATTAAAACAAAGTGTGCGTTTTTGGAAATTCAGTTTTGGACCGAAGGAGTCATTTAAATGAGGCAACCATTTTTCTTGGAATCTGGTCGGATTTGGCTGGATTTTGTCCATCGGAGAAAGTCCAAATTGTGCCTTCATTAATCCTGCCAGTGAGCAAAAAGTCAACCCAACTTTGACTACTTCTATCTCCTTCATCCAGACTCATATTGGAGTGTCGTTCACACCATTGGAATCCAGGCAACGAGCACTTTGATCTGATGTCAGGTTAATCGCCCTTCCGCCACTTTGAGTTTTGAGCCTTTTCCATGCCACTGGTGTCTGGAGATCCTCCTGGATCAACCACCCTCCTCTATTTTCTTTATTTCCAACTTTTTCCGACCCATTTTTATTTTTAAAATATAGATCAATAATCTGTCAAAGAAACAACAAATTCAATAAATATTTGCTACCATATTTAAAAAAGCTCAACAAATGCATTGTTACACTCCTCTGAGAAAAGAAAAGAAAAGGGAAGGCTTAACATGATAATAAAACATAATTAACATTAGTGGGAGAAGAGTGATTCACCATACCTGGTATGAAGCCAAAAATAATCATTATAAATCCAATCCAATCCACTGCCAGGGAGCGAGCAATATAAGATTATTGACTGGCCTCAAGTCTGTAACAACAGGGTCAGGGTCATGTGAGTAACTGCATCTACGAGATAAGAAAGCCCCATACGAAAATGAAAACGAGGGATTTTATTAACATAAAGGAATATATGTACAACTCTTAAAGCTTACTAATGTTGTTTTTCTCAATCTAGATACATTAACCCGAAAGTAGCTTAAGATTGTTGTTTTACTCAATCTGATTGTTACACTCACACCCAAAACTATTGAGGTAATTACCATGGAGTGGAGTTTGTCTTCATGGTTCCATGTTTAATTTAATGCATTTATTTGAAGAGTATTCTAAATCTTTTTAATTTTTAAAGCTATTTTTTCAAAATAATTTACATTAAAATTTGAAAAGTTCACCCAAAAAGTTAATACAATTATGATTAGCTGTGAAACTTTTTCCGTATAGAACATTTAATCAAACCAACTTTGTTTACTGTATGCACAATATTATAATAAGGAATACAAACATTTAATGAAAAAACATTGTTTACTATTGGCTCAATATTATTATATGAAACATTGAGATGTAAAATACAGGACCATTGTGAGATTTAGTCACAAGAAGTTTTAGTATTTGAACAATATTCTGGTGCTTAAAAGATTAGACAATTAGTATATCTAATATATATGTAGATATATAAATTTTAATATGGAAAAATATGAAAATTAAATCTGAAAATATGTTGTTAATGTGGTTTATTGATGATTAGGGAGGCTAGAAATTAAAGTTTTTCTTGCATCAACCTTGTTCACAATATATTTTCCTAGTAAAATGTCTCCCTTAAACTTCCAAAATCATCACTATTACCTATAACTTAGGCTTCAAATAATGTTGTATGTAAAGCCCAAGTGGAGCAAAATAAAGATTCGACATCAATGAAACCAAACAATGAAACATTTTTTTTCAGCAGAAACACCTTAGGTGGGCCCACTCCAAGGGGCCTGGGCTTGTAGACTCTATTGATGGAGTTTGACCTATATAAACCCTAGGAAAATGGAACTCACACCTCATCACAAAGGGCCAATAGAACCAGATTACCGATCCCAACAACGATGAAACTTGACATGAGACTAGTTACATATTGCATCTTCCATGGAGTCAGTAATATAAGGTAGTGATAAAATACACGAAACATGTGAATCCTACTTACTTCTACATTTTTAATGTGGTAATGAACCTACTTACTCTTATGTGAGTAATATTTTATAACACCTTAGGTGGGCCCACTCTAAGGGGCTTCGGCCTGTAGACTCTATTGATGTAGATAAACCCGAGGAAAATGGAACTCACACCTCATCACAAAGGGCTAATAGAACCATATTACCTATCCCAACAACAATGAAGCTTGACATGAGACTAGTTACATATTACATCTTCCATGGAGTCAATAGTATAAGGTAGTGATAAAATAGACCAAACATGTGAATCCTACTTACTGCTGCATTTTTTATGTGGTATTGAACCTACTTACTCTTATGTGAGTAATATTTTATAACACCTTAGGTGGGCCCACTCCAAGGGGCATGGGCCTATAGACTCTATTGATGGAGTTTGACCTAGATAAACCCCAAGAAAAAGGAACTCACACCTCATCACAAAGGGCCAATAGAAATATTAAAATTAACCCACAGAAGCCAATAGAACGTTGGAAGTAACAGTGTAAAACTACAAGAGTAAGTAATAGTACTAGATACATGCACATTACATCTAAAAAGTAGCATGCATCGTAAATTTACATGTAAAAACAACACTCGAAATGAAAATCAACGATGGAAAATGAATCGTTATAGGTGAAAACAACACAATGTGAAGATAAAAATTAATTGGCAAAAATCGTAAGAAAATAAATAAATCATTCTAGACACTCCTTGGTAGAATGCTATGCGTGTATGAAGTGCAAAATTAGAAGTATATTTAAAAGTAAAAACAACAATGGCAAATGAATCTTTACAATTGAAAACAACACTACTTCGACTGCACCTTGAAGATGAAGATGAAGATTAATTGAAAAAAATGGCAAAAAAACAAAAAATCATTGTATACAATCCATGGTAGACCGTTATGCATGTATGAACTACAAAATTAGAAGTAAGTTAAAAAGCACTCAAACATTATTTAGCTAGAATTATTATCCAACTAAATTTAATAATGCATCCATTATTAAAATTTACTAAATGGCTATGCTAATTTATTTTTATTTTATTTTATATTTAAAATTTTAACAATGTATAGTAATTAATATTGTCTTCTAATCTCTCAAGATGAAAACCTTGTTTTGAATACAAAACTTCAGGAAATACTGGCAAGTTGAAATGTCTACAGTTGCAAGCAAAACCACCAGTGGAATGAATTTCCTCCTCTGCACCCCACCTGTGGAATGAATTTCCTCCTATGCACCTAAGAGGGTTAAAGAGGGTTAGTATGGTAATATTAGTTTTTGTTATTGCTAAATAATTTAAATTCTACATCAAATGAATTTTTTTACAGTGCACCTAAAAATGTTATTAGTTTTCTTTATTGTCAAATAAATTTAAATTCTATAGGTGAAATTTCAAATCAGTTTAGAAGGATCCCTTCAACCATAATGATTTAAATGTAATTTCTAACCCCTCCAAAAAAAATGAGAGGAGGCTTGACATAATACAAATTAAATGAAAAAGGGTGTGATTAACCATATCTGAAGCCAACAATAAAGGCGAAATCTATGTGGTTATTAGTCCACTAAACAATAATGGTGAAATATATCTAGTTATTAATCCACTAAGCTAGATATAAGATTGTTTTCTGGTTATAAATCGAGAGATAATAAGGTTGTTGAGTGGTCTGAAGTCCATAACGCCATCGTGTGACTAAGTGCATTACATATATTATTTTAATTTCAGATGGATTGAAAGAAAGAAGTGGTTGCAAAAGAAATATTAGAGGAAGAAAGGTTTTAGGAAGGATGTTTTTTTTTAATTGGAAGAATTTTTTAGCAAGAATGTTAATTAAGATGAAAAAAATCCTTGTCTCATCCAAAACCTTCCAATGTGTTCTCACCTCAAAGAACTTTGATTTTCCAGGTATTTTGACCTCAAAAGCAAGCACGTTTTTCAAGTTTTTTCATTTTCAAGTAGACTTACATCACAATCTTTGTAGCAACAAAACCTCCCCACCTACTACCCATATTTGTAATTGAAATGGGTAGTGTTCCAAGAAATAGCTTATTAGTTTTCTAAAGGATTAGATGGAGCTCTCTCAAGGACCAATAAGCAGTCATGGCCACATATTCCTTTCCACCTGAGAGCATATGAATTGGATAGCATCAAGAGAGATAAGGGAGATTTTGTGGCTCTAACACTTTTTTGTTTTGGGGACTTGATGTTCCATACGTATGATCCAAGATCCCTAATGAAGGATCATTATAGATCATGCAATACAAGTGGTAATATTAGTTAGACACCTAGGTAGAGAAAAATAAATAGAATAAGGAATTTGATTTCATAAAATTGATCTCAAGAATAGGCTACGATCCTGCCTAAGAAAAAGTGGAAAATTTCAGGAAAAAATAGAAGCATAAACCCATGAAAATACATCTCAGATAACACAGGAAGCTTCCAGAGTAGCTCAGAAGATTGAACAAAAAAGGTAGGAGGAAGAAGAAATTAGGAGAGAAATGGAGAAAAGAAGAAGAGCTAAGGAAAACAAAAGAGCCAAAGAGGAAACAAAAAGGTAAGCAGAAGAATAGAAATGGTTTCCAGATTAAGTAGAAGCCAAAGCCAAAGAAGAAGCTCTCTAGACTCAAAAGGAATTACAACTCGAAGCTCGACTAAATTTAGCTAAAATGCATATTGGTCTAGTATCACCAACAATTTTAAAAATCATATGAGGTGACCTATCCATGATAAAATTGGGAATCGAACTAGCTAAGAGTCCTACAAATATCTAGTGTACAAATATATCCTTTTTACATATCATGTGTGAAATATCAAGTAGGTTATTATCACTTTGGAAAATAGCTAAGAAGTAAGGCATCCAACTGCAAGGAGTCATGAATTTTTTCAATCAACTAGAGCACTAGACTTGTTGTAGTCATAATTTTCATTTTTACTATTCTATCAAAAAAAATCGAAAGAGAAACAAAAAGAAAGAAATGAAGATTTTGTATGGGATAAAAAAAGGACACAAAAACAATAATCCCTTTTACAAAGTTTTGATTTATTATATGCCAAGGCCTAAATTATTTGGTAGGGAGAAAAATGAAAGCAGTGTAAAATTTGGAGAAAATGGTTTCCACACCCACTAAAAATTAAAATATAAAGCCAACATGAATTCCCAACAGACCCACCGTCTGATCATAAGGTTGTGAAGATGAGATGAATTGCAACAACCCCACCCTATCTGGCATTAAACAATGGGGTATGCATCGCAAAATGGTTTTCATAAATCAGTTGATTGGCAAATCAATGGCTCATATTAATTGCGACACCCCTCCACCTCTTTTCATAAACAACTTCAATGGGTGTCACAAAGTGGTAATTGGTTTTTTGAAACCACTCCTGCCCAACTTTTATTTATGGTTAATTATTTTCCAAGCAAGTGTGTTTCCACATAATCACTCCACCTCACATGTTGTACGCCATGTCATCCTCTTGGCATCATTTAATTCATTATTTCCCACCTTCTCCACTAACATTTAAAAGAAATTTATAATCAGTCTTTTTCATTATTATGTGTTTTATCCTTGGATATAAGTTACTAAGTCCATTAAATTTTCGCAATTCTTAGTCCTTGTCACTATCCAATGACCCAGCCTTCCATTTCCAGGTAATTCCAGGTCTCTCCTAGTTTTGAAAATCTTACATCATGAAGAAACCCACATAAAAACTTGTTTTTTCTCCTTTTCCAAGTAATACTCCCCTAATCGATCGAAAAACTAATATCCATGATAATCACGGCCTATTTGACTTCAAAGAGTTTAGGCATGAGGCCTTTGATAGATTTAATGAGTCAACTGACCTACTTTATCTTGTCCATTCTGGCTTCTATAATGCAATTGTCTCAATTTGTTATGATATTCTAGAATTTTTAGCTGGTTAGGGTTTTCGTTGGTACCTTGAAGGAAATTATTTATATTTACTACTGAAGAAAATATTGTCAAAATTACCCTGGAATTGATCCATATAGCATTTAAATTTCCAGCGGCAGAAAAATATGATACCTTCAATGATGACACCCTCACCTTCACCTATGAAGCCCTCTAACAACCTAATAAAGAAAAGATTTTCAAGTTAATCTTGCCATCAGGAGCTCCAATTCTAATAACCTGGTTCTTTGAATCTGCTCAACAAGTTTTGGCTACCATTTTTTTTTTTTTGGGGGGGGGGGGGATGATGCGGGGATGGTGCATGAACATACCCGTGGATTTATTAGTCTAATACTCCAACCTAATACAATTTTAAACATTCCTACTTATCTATCCTGCGTGATAAATTCTTAATTTTAGAGTTTCCCTAACACCATATATTTCAATTATCCCTCATAAATCCTTCATTAATTCTTATATGTACATTCAGAAAAATTCAAAGAAATTAGTTTTCATACAAGAGATTCTGAAAATCAAATGATGCCAATGGTGGATTGGAATCATATCATCAAAAGGAAATAAAGTAACTATGATTTTTCCCATTATCTGTCTTATTTCATGTCTGTGGAGTTTCTTGTTCTAAATAATAAAACAACAACAACAATGCTACCTCAACCAAAATAACTCCTACAACTCAGTGTTGACACCCTAGTAGGAGGTTGTTTTTTATTTGAAGACCACACATAAATAAGGTTGTATGGGGCAGAAGTAGAGCTAATTAATTTACCACTTTTTTTACCTATGAGGATTTTCCCCCTATAATTGATAAGGCATAGCCTAAATGTAAAACAAATCCATTATGTTCTTAGGTGCAAAGGATATAATTTCAAGTTGGAAAACATTGTTAGGCCTTTCGTTATAAATACAATACTAGCCCTTTTCCAGGTGGGAGAGATGATGATGGGATTTGGTTTTGAAAAAGGGGATAAGTGGCAGTATGTCCCTCATCATGTGATTTCAAATAGAAGGGTTAATGCTAGTTTTGCACCCTATGATCATGAAAGTAATCCAAAGCTTGAGAGATTTGGAAAACAAGAAATATGGCCTGATAATCAATTTGCTCAAACATCTCAAAGGATGAGCATTGAGACTTCTACAGTCAAGGAAAAAAATATCGAGAGAACAACTTTAGAACAAGGAGATGTCGACACGAAAGATGTGCAACAAAATAAAAGGGTTTGGATTGGAGGAGAAAAAGGGGAATAAGTGGTGCAAATTAATATAACAGAAGCACCCTCAAAATAGCCTTCCTATGAAATGTAGCTTGAAAATCCAGAATGGTCAATTCCCTCTTCCATCTCTATAAATCTGACATCACATCAATTTGGGGAAGCTCCTTCTCAAATAAATATTTTGCAACAAAATTAGTAACATATTGAGGAAAGGAATAGTAAAATGAGAACTAAGAGAGTAGCCTAATTGTTAGCATAATCAACCTTGGTTTATCAAACCAAGTTTATTTCTGCAATGGACCTAGAAAGAAATCAATTGAAGTTATCTCTATTGTGTCCCACCCCTCAAACAATTCCAACAAGACCTAATTTTAAAGTTATGAACTTGTCAATAAAGATTAGTGATGTTCCTTTTCTAACAAAATCAATTTAGACAGGAAGGCAAGTGAAATGATTTATATTGACTTAAGTAAGAATATCCTAACGATGAATAAAGTTGAGAAGCTACTTGAAAGTACTACAGAATAATTGAGACACAAGAAGGAAAATTCAAGACCCAAGAAACTATAGATTATTGAATTCAAGAAACTAATTGTAAAGTTTGGGTTGATCCTAAAAAAAGAAGCAATTAAAGTGCTAAAAAACACTAAGTCTGAAATGCAGTCCTTAAGGAAAAAATTGAAAATGCCTTGGTGAAGGCATGGCCAAATAGTTGAGATTGTTTAGGTTGAAATGAAGAAAGAGAAACTAATGACAAAATTGATTGATAGAAACAAAGAAAAGTCCATTTTAAAGGAAAAAATATAGGGTTTAGAGCATTCAATTAAAATTCATGTTTGCACCATTGTTGTCCCAGGTGAATATATGACCCTTTAGGAAAACTGACAAAGGGTAATGGTAAAGATTAAGACCTCAAAGGTTTAATTGAAGAAAACATAGGTTATATTGAATTAGATAAATGAGAAACTAAATATAAAATAGAATTAGTTAAACTTGGCAAATGAAAATAATAATCAATTAACCAATAAGAACCAAGTTTCACAGGATGAGATCAAAGATTTGAAGGCCAAACTAAAGGGTAATATTCTTTATTTGAGGCTAAAAAAATTATTTAGATGATATTATCCAACAAGTTCATTCTATATGGGAGTGTATTCATATATTTGTAGGGAAAAAAACATGAAAAGGAAACCTACAATTAGCATTGAAATATGCAAGCAACATGTACATAAAGAAGAACTCAAGGAAAATAAAATGATCAAGTATTTAAATGAGAAGTCTTTAATTGAACTCTGAGAACAAAAGATTATAGACAAAGCTTTGGTGATAATGGAAATTAAAAAAATGAATGAGAAAAGTATACTTTGTATTCGATCTACAAACATATTGAAGGAATTCCAAAAGTTAGTCTCTTTATTTGATGATAAATTTGTTCAGTGGAAAAGAGCTAGTTTATCTAATTGTTGGGACCAACAAGGAAATATACTTTCTTGGGAATCATATGAGAAGGAATTAGTGTATACTAAGAGCACGAAAGATCAAGCTCATCAAAGGACTGCAATTTTAAAAGGGAGAAATGTGGTATATTATATAGAGAGAGACTTTAAACGTATTTGGTTAATGAAGACATTGTTTGTCGCAAAGCCAAATTACACAAAAATCTCAAGTTTGAATATTCCATTCCAGAAGATGAGCCAATGTAAACCTCCAGAGCCAACACTTTAGAAGAAGTGTGAAAGGATGATTGCACCAATTGAAGTCCAATTTGTGGAACCATGCACCAATCCTCAAGGTCAATGATCCACTAGTCATGTGAGTTCTCAAAAATGAAAGTGTTTTATTTTTGTAATGTTTAAAAGAACTTATTTTAAAGACAATCAGGTAGTTATGGAAGTTTTGAAAGTTACTCTATAACTGACATTTGTGTAATATTTAAGGGCATTAGAACCACTAAGAGGGGGTTTGGAATATTAGAAATTTTGAGCACTTGCATAATGATTTTTGCTTCCTTGGAGAGAATAATAAAGTCACCAAGTTGATTCCAATACATTCGTATATCGCATTATGTGTTATTCCTCTTACGTTTTTTCCTATTTGTTTTCTTCCAATGAAGAACATGTATGATTGTAGAAAGTTTATTTGAGAAAATAACAAATTTATTTATATATCTTTAACAACTACAAAAGATACATGTGAGTTCTATTCAACAACACCTAAATAGGCTCAACACTATTTTTCACTGACATTATTAGTCTAAATCACCCACATTTATCTTAGGGTTTTGAATTTTGATTCTTTTAAAGCCTAATTGAAGATCCAAACAAATTGTAACAACTGTCAACTTCATCTAAAAGTTTAAATCATTTTATTTATTAGATTTGCAAATGATGAGATGTTGAATAGTTTTAAGTGACTTCAAAGAAGCTCAACAATCACAATGTACATCTACTAACTCAATCTATAAATATTGTGTTAAAACTCTTAGTATGAGCGGTTCCAAATTTTTTGAATTTCTTGATTTTCCTGTTGAACAAAGCTAGGAGGTTGGTATTTTTGAATTAAATGCTATAATATTAATAATCCTTGAAGGCCATTGTCGTAGCATTATTTCCACATGCATGATGTATTTCTTTTTGGAATCTTATTAAACAAGTTCATTTGTGTGTGTATTTTGTGAGATGTTTTCTTGCAAGTTCACAAACTAATCTATGGGATAGATAGTCTCTTCTCACATGTTTAATATTTATTTTTTCGCAATTTGATTAATGTGCACTTATTATATCAAAAGAATTACTATTTTGGATTTATTCTTGTAAGTTAAGAATTCATTGTTGTTCTAAAGATCAACAAATTGTTTCCTTGATTATGCATCTATATGCTTATAAAAGCATCACTACTTAATTGTTATGTTCATTCGATTGTTAGTAATCTTATTTTAGCTAAATTTTTTCATTTAGTTAGTTTTAGATTAGAAATTGCATCCCCCTTCTATCAGATTCATCCATATCCCATAGCATTATTAAAACAAAAAATGACTATCCTGTAAGAATCTATATGGGTCTCTTATCCAAATGGTGTGAGGTCTAATTGGGACATCATACTAGAGATAACCCCTAGTAATAGTTGTTGGTGACTTATCCTTAGCAAAAAGGAAATAAAATTTCTTAAAATATGGAATATGTAACACTTCTTATATCCTATACTTTGCTATTACTTACAATTAATGGAGATTCCCTTCACCATTTATCTCAAGAGTGTGATCTCGGCTAAACATAATTGATCAACATATAGATTGCACCCTTAGGTTTCCAAACCATTCTTTTTTATTAGTCATATCCAAAATTGTTTCAGAATCAAAGTATCACGTCAAATAAAACATTTTGAGTCACCTACATACAACTTCAAAAATTACATCAGATCAAATGATTATACATCATATCTAAATATCCAAGTTAGTTATTCCCTTTTAATTAATTTATCTAGAATTAACTAATTAAAAAAAATGTCATATCAACATGTTTCATAGTGGGCATGTGGTATTGATAGTGCATGGTATTGCAATCAAAGCTATTCATAAGATAAGTATTTTCAGGGTATAATGGATGTTATGCTCTTAACCTGCAAAATGATACCCAAATACAGAATATGCGAAGAAGAGATACCCAGGACACAGAATAGCAATGATTTTAATATTCAGAGAGTAATGTTCACTTGCCTCTTCGAGGGGGCAACCTCCAATAGAGCAGAGCTCGACTACAAAATAAGACACGATGCTCCTCGCAGGGAGTCTCTATCCTTTATATATGACTCATACGTGCAATACCACGGGCCAATACCGTGGGTTTTATTAATACCATCTATCTAATACTACGACCCATTTGCAACTAGCTGTGGTTCCATCATTAATTGCGGATTAACCACTTACAATTATTAGTATGGGCTTTATTGACTCTTGACTATGACGTGATCCCATTACATAAATAAGGGGGTTAGGGTGGGACCCTAACATGCCCTCCCCCTTAAGACTAGCCTTGTCCTCAAGGCTGAAGCTGCGGAAACTGTTGAAGAATAGTGGCTGGTTCCCAAGTTGCATCTTTCGGAGAGGTGTCTTTCCATTTGACGAGGACTTCCTTAAACATGTGGCCAAGTAGTTGCTTGTCTCGTGTGTCTAGGACCTGTTCGGGTTGAAGCCAGATGGACCCTTCTTCGTCCAATTCAGGTAGACTGGTCTGAATTCTGCAATTGTTCCCAATCACTTTCTTGAGGCATGAGACATGGAAAACTGGATGGATTTTTGCAGTAGGTGGCAAGGCCAACTTGTAGGCCACTTCTCCAATGCGCTGAAGTACTTGATATGGTCCGTAGAATTTGGGAGAGAGTTTTTGACACCCCTTGTCTTTGAGTGAAGTTTGCTTATATGGTTGTAGCCGTAAAAAGACCTGATCCCCTTTTTGAAATTGGCGCTCTGAGCGATGCTGGTCTACCTGTTGCTTCATGCAGTTCTGAGCTTGATGAAGATTCTCTCGAAGATGGGCGAGCATGGTTGCGCGGTGTTGTAGGAGTTGATCCACTGCTTGTACTTTTGAGCATCCCTTGAGATACGAAGTAGGTGAAGGCGGGAGTTGACCATATACTGCTTCATAGGGAGTCATTTTGGTGGTGGCATGATAGTTGGTGTTATACCACCATTCAGCCAGAGGTAACCACTGTACCCAAAGGTGTTTCTTTTCTGAAGTGAAACACCTAAGGTAGGTTTCTAGACATTTGTTTATGGCTTCGGTTTGACCATCTGTTTGCGGATGATAGGAAGTACTGAGTTTTAGTTGAGTGCCTTGTATTCTGAAGAGTTCCTGCCAAAAATTACTGGTGAAGATCGGGTCGTGGTCGGACACAATAGAAGTGGGCATGCCATGCAATTTGAAGATCTGATCCATGAAAGATTGAGAAACCAAAGTTGGTGTAAACGGGTGGGGTAGGGCGCAGAAATGAGCATACTTCGACAGTCTGTCCACAACCACCATGATGATTGACTTGTTCCCTGACTTTGGAAGACCTATAATGAAATCCATAGAAACCTCTGTCCAAATTGATGTCAGAATGGGCAATGGTTGTAATGTGCCTGGTGTGTTGACGGTTTCCCCTTTGTGGCATTGACAGACATCGCATTCTGCTACGAAAGTAAGGATGTCCTTTTTCATGCCTGTCCAAAAAAATGATCTTCTGGTGCGAGCATACGTCTTCTGAAAACCCGAATGTCCTGCAATGGGAGATGAGTGCAATTCTGCCAAAATGCAACTTTTGAGGGTGGATGTTGGTGATATTACGACTCTGTCCTTGTAGCGAAGAATATCATCCTGCCACGAGTAGCCCTTGGTGGAATTTGGATCTACCTGCAATTGAGAAATGAGTTGGGAGAGCCTGGGGTGTGAAAACCAATCCCTGCAAGCCTCTTCAATCCATTGTGGAATGGGGAGGGAAATTGCTAGCAGAGTACTTTCCTCCTCAAATTAACGAGATAATGCATCTGCTACACTATTGTCTTTCCCTTTCTTGTAAATGATCTCATAATCATATCCCAGCATTTTGGCTAGCCATTTATTTTGTTGTGGGGAGGATAGGTGTTGCTCCAAAAAATATTTAAGACTGTGATGATCTGTGCGGATTTGGAAACGTCGCCCCAATAAGTAAGGTCGCCAGGTCTCGACTGCATGTAGGATGGCCATCATTTCCTTCTCATAGGTAGATTGGCCCAGATTCCTCCCACTGATTTGTTGGCTTGTGAAGGCCAACGGTCGCCCTTCCTGCATTAAGATTGCCCCAATACTTGTACCCGAAGCATCACATTCAATGACAAAAGATTTGGTGAAGTCATGTAGTGCTAAGACTGGAGT
Source organism: Pinus tabuliformis (assembly GCA_031772625.1). Taxonomy (NCBI): domain Eukaryota; kingdom Viridiplantae; phylum Streptophyta; class Pinopsida; order Pinales; family Pinaceae; genus Pinus; species Pinus tabuliformis. The sequence goes on from CM062811.1 coordinate 203,427,233, forward strand.
GGAACACATGGCATTTTTTAGAGCTGTAAAGGCCTGTTGTGCTTCCTCATTCCAGAAGAATGAATTTTTCTTTAGGAGTTGGGTGAGGGGCTTCGCTATGTGACCATAGTTGCGGAAAAATTTACGATAATAGCCTGTGAGACCCAAAAATCCTCTCAAGCTCTTCAAGGTCTTAGGTTGAGGCCATTCCTGCATTGCCTGGATCTTTTTGGGTCCACCTTGACACCTTCACGACCCACAATGTGGCCCAAATACTCTACTTCTACCATGCCAAACGAACACTTGGACATCTTGACAAATAATTTATGCTTGTGGAGCAGTTGCAAGAGTAGATCTACATGCTGAAGATGTGCGGCCCAAGTGCAACTATAGATGAGGATGTCATCGAAGAAGACAAGGACAAATTTCCAGAGATATGGTTTCAGAATGTGGTTCATAAGGCTCTGAAAAGTAGAGGGGGCATTACAAAGACCAAATGGCATGACCAAGAATTCATAATGGCCTTCATGAGTTCTGAAAGCAGTCTTGGGGATGTCGACTTCCTTCATGCGAATTTGGTGGTAGCCTGAGCGAAGATCTAGCTTAGTGAAGAATTGAGCTCCATTGAGTTCATCCAGAAAATCATCAACCACCGGGATGGGAAATTTATCTTTGACTGTAAACTTATTGAGGGCCCTGAAGTCGGGACACATCCGCCACTCCCCATCTTTCTTGAGCACCATGACCACTGGGGATGAATAAGGACTAATGCTGGGATGAATGACACCTGCTTCCAAAAGTTCCTTGATGATTTTTTCTATTTCATTCTTTTTGGTGAACAGATATCTGTATGGGCGCACATTTGGGGGTTGGGCCCCTGGAACCAAGGTGATGTTATGATCATGTTCCCCTCGCGAGGGTGGAAGCTCATGAGGCTTGTCAAAGACCGGCAGATGGTTATTTAAAATTTGTTGCATCTCAGGATGAATTGGCAGAGGCTTGGTTACAACTGCCTGGATGGCATTAAATTGAGCTACAACTCCATGATTGCCCTTTTTTAACAATTTTTCCATCCTATGCGAGCTGATGATAGTGGGGGTTCCCGCTTGGAGTCCACGTAGGGTATGTGTGTAGTTGTTCTGCTTAAAACTCATATATAACTCCTGGAAATACATTGTGATTGGCCCAAGAGTGCGGAGCCATTCAGCGCTGAGGACAATGTCGCAACCCCCCATGTGTATGGCAAACATGTGGGTTTTCAACTGATAATCCCCCATTTGAAGTTTGACATTTTCATAGTGGCCTTCACATTTCATTGTGCCTCCATCCGCAATTTGAACTTGGAAGTTGGAAACTGCTCGTACAAAACAATGCACTGCTTCTGCGACTTTTTGATGGATGAAACTATGTGTACTTCCACTATCAATCAAGACTACTACTGGGCAATGTTTAATAAAACCTATGATTTTGAGAGTTTGAGGGGAAGAAATTCCTGCCAAAGCATGCAACGAAATAACTAGTTCATCAAAGATATTGTCCTTTTGGTTGTCTTCTTCTAGTAGCTCCTGTTCCTCCAGTGGTGGATCTTCCTCTGTTGAGCTGTAGTCAGTGGCATCAATTTGAAAAAATTTGGGCTCCTTGCAATTATGACCTGGGGAGTATTTTTCATCGCAGTAGTAACATAGGCCTTGCTTTCTTCTTTCGACCATTTCCACAGGTGACACCTTTTGGACCTTAAGTGTTTGAGTCGTGTTGTGAGCCTGTGGGGGGCGACCTTTAGCGGAGAAATTTGGGCCACTGTATTGGGTTGCTAATGCACGTTCCACGTTATGAGCTACCTTGCAAGCCTCCGTCCATGTGGGAGGGTGGTGCAGTAGGACTTGGGCTTTGATAGCTTCTTTAAGACCGCTAATAAAACATTCTGTGTAGAACACATCTGAGAGACCCCAAGTGCGGAAGGCTAAGGCTTCAAAAGTTGTAATATATTCATCCACTGTACTAGTCTGTCGGAGCTTAGTAAGACGACCCAAAAAAGATGATTCCTGGTCAAAGCGGTCTTGAAGAGCTTTGTTGAATTTGGTCCAAGTCGTAAAAGGTCCAGTGCAACGTTGATGCCATTCCCACCATTTCCACCTTTCACTGTCCAAGTACATGCTCCCCAACATAAGCTGAGTTGCATCATCGAAGATGTGATTTAGTTTGAAATATTGCTCCATTTGTGCTATCCATGCCGACGGGTGAGAACCGTCAAATTTATGCATATCCAACTTGGGAGGTCACTGACTGGGTTGTTGGTGGGTGTGCCAGACGTGATGAGAGTGGCTAGACTCACCCTCATTATGTTCATTGCCATTATACACCTCCTCGTGGGCTTGCTCCTTGCCCTTCAGGACTATTTTCTCAACCATGCTACATAGTCCGCTAAGCTGAATGTGGAGGGATTGCACTGATTCTTCAAGTTTTTCCATCCTTTCATTGGCCATCACTTGAGCTCTAGTTTCTACCATACACCAACCTAATTTTTTTGAAAATTGGGACCACCTAAAAAAAATTTCACTAAGAAGTGAATGGTACCACCGTGCTCGACTCGTCGTCCTGATTCTGATGGGCTAGATCACCAGTAAGTGCCCCGAAAGATCTCAGACTCTTTTTTTTTTTTTGAAAACTCCTAACGGAGTTTTACTCTTTCCTTATCAATACTGCAGTGGCCAAATCCTCAAAATGTCAATGCGGCCAAAAGTCCTGCGAAAATTATACCTCGGTATAGGAACCCTTCACAACGACTCCGATCTGGTGGATCTGAGAGATCTGAATGGCAGATCTGATAGCTCTGGGCAGCGGAACAGACTGCTTTTGCAGATCTGATGGATCTAATAGATCGGAATGGCTGATCTACGAACTCGAGACTGCGGGACTAATGTCTATTGCTGTTGCACTCCTTTGCACAAGCGGATCTGGAAGAGATGATGTGTGATCCCCTGATAGAAAAGGGAACTATGGTCTTGAGGAGTGTCAGATGCTATAGATTGCAATATACGTAAGGGTCTGGCAGTAGTACTCGGCCCAATGTTCCAGGGCTCTAACTAAGGAGGATCGACTGTACCCTTAGCCGTACAACCCGACTACCCTATCGTACGGGCGAGTAATCTCTCCGAGTGCTGTTCGCAGTGTGCTATAGCCACAAGACGGCCGACGGTTTATCTATGGCGAGGTTTCAAGGGAGCCTAGGGGGCTTCCGATATACCCAGGGGGTACATGGAAGACAGTCCGTGCACAGTTCTGTCTAATGCGCTACTACTCGAAGGGGTACCCACAGGGGTTACAAGGGAGTCCAACAGACGTGACCACCTCTTGTATTTCCTGTGTGCATGCCCCCCCAAATCCGCAGGTTTATGCGCTCAACGACAGATCCTATGGTTTAAAGATGCCGGAACACGTCTCTAGCGAAAAAAAAAAAAATTCTAAGAAATGGAGACCCCCTGGCCCTGGAAAGTGCTCTGATACCACTTGTTATGCTCTTAACCTGCAAAATGATACCCAAATACAGAATATGCGAAGAAGAGATACCCAGAACACAGAATAGCAATGATTTTATTATTTAGAGAGTAATGTTCACTTGCCTCTTCGAGCGGGCAACCTCCAATAGAGCAGAGCTTGACTACAAAATAAGACACGATGCTCCTCGTAGGGAGTCTCTATCCTTTATATATGACTCATACATGCAATACCACGGGCCAATACCGTGGGTTTTATTAATACCATCTATCTAATACTACGGCCCATTTGCAACTAACTGTGGTTTCGTCATTAATTGCGGATTAACCACTTATAATTATTAATATGGGCTTTATTGACTCTTGACTATTACGTGATCCCATTACATAAATAAGGGGGTTAGGGTGGGACCCTAACAATGGAGGTGAATCTCCATGGTTAAGAATATTGTTACATGTTTTTTAAAATGTATATATGTTTAATGCATGAAGATGGGTAACACTTTTGGGCCAAATGCTGCAATGAAATTTCATGTTTTTCCTCTTTTATCAAATTTTTGAGAATTATGTTCTTGTCCTAATGATATTTTTTGCAAAACCATTTAGTGTCATATAATATGTCAATTTTCCATTAGATGAAATGCTTGCCCTTGCAAATTTTCACACATTTTAAGAGGTATGCCTATGCATAATTTAATCTCTCTCTCTCTCTCTCTCGCTATATATATATATATATATATATATATATATATATATATATATATATATATATATATATATATATAGATATATATATATATAATCTACATGGAGAGAGATAAGTTTATCATATTAAAAAATTATTTTTATGCAAAACTATATTTTTTTATTATTTTTCGGAAGTGGAAGTAATATTCCAATTGCATTTTTTACATACGTTTTAACATAAAAAAAAAAGTTTCAACTATTTAAATAAATTGAAGTTATAAGCTACCTAAGGAAGAAGCTTGTTTAGATGAATATTAGCTAACAAACTTCGAGATTTTTCCGAGAGAACTTCTCAAGACATGGTGGATCAATAAGGGTACTTTTCTCAATATGGATATTTCAATTAGTGATTCCTATGGCATGTCGACATTACGGTTATCCCAATGCCATGCCATTCCATGAAGGTTGGGTTCCACTCATGTATACCATGGCGGGCAATTATAGGATTTTCGACTAGGCAGATATCTTGTCAAGATCTCTGAGGGATAGTATTGAATAGTCTCAAAACCCTAAAGAAGGAAAACAACCTTAGTTTCTCACGATATCTTACCTCACGGACATAGTTTGTGCCAATATGCCATTCCCAACCATGAATTGGATATGGACCATTCATAAGGATTTGGTGCATATTTGTTACAAGATATCATGTGAGGATCATTATATGCCAGCTTTTGCATAAATTTGTTAAGATTTTATGGTTCCCTTGTACAAAAATCCGATGAGACCACCCCATGTACGTCAGAAAGAGCCAAACAAGTAGCACCCTCAACCAGTGATTAGATTTTGGATTAGGATGACATGTACATCAGTTTATTTGTAGTATAAAAATCTCCCCGCCTACTACCCATATTTGTAATTGATAAGGTTAGTATTCCAAAAAATAGCTTATTAGTTTTATAAAGGAGTCCATGGAGCTCTCTCAAGGAAAAAGAAGCATCCATGGCCACATATTCCTTTCCACCTGAGAGCATATGAATTGGAGAAAACTAATATGTATAAGGGAGATTGTGTGTCTCTAACTCTTTTTTGTTTTGGGAACCTGATGTTCCACAGGTATGATCCAAGATCCCTAGTGAAGGATCATTATAGATCATGCAATACAAGTGGGAATATTGTTGGGTTGTGTTATATTCTTTCCATGACTAGCGTCCCTAGTTAACTAGGGGGTTAGAGTGAGGGTAGTGCCCGGGGAAATTTGTTTTGGACCCTATATTAGGTGGGGCAGACCTACCTATGGTTTTGTGCATGGTTTTCGCACATAGTTTTGGATGCAATGGTTTTCGGTCCATGGTATTGGATGATTCAACATGTATAAATATGTATTGTAACATTGAAAGGAACATAATGAAAAATCAAGCTGGTGGTCCCAATTTTGGGATCCAGGGGAAAATCTCTATGTATATGTGTTTTATGTGTTATGCTCTCACATTGTTTATTTTATGTTCTTAGAATTCGTATGCAGGTAATTTCTGTATGGGGTTAAAACCTACATTTGGTATTAGAGTTGGTTGGGCTTCAAGGGGACTCGTTTGTCGCTGAGGGTTTTTTCTCGAGCCTGTGGTAGACCCTGTTCAGTGGGAGATCTACGGGATCAATTCTGGTGGTGAAAGAAGATGGCGAGCAGTGGAAAGATACATATCGATAAATTTAATGGTCAGAGTTTTGAGTTGTGGAAACTCAAGATGGAGGACCTATTGGTGGATAAAGATCAGTGGATCACGGTAGATCCAGGTACTAAACCAACAGGAGTGTCCGATGAAGGATGGAAGAAATTGGATTGGAAGGCAAATAGCAAAATATGATTGTGTGTCTCAGATTTAGTATTGCTAAATGTATCGGGGGAAGCTAGAGCTAAGGTTTTGTGGGACAAGTTAGGGACTTTGTACCAATCTAAGTCTCTGGTGAATAAACTGTTCCTATGGAAAAATCTATATAACCCGAGGATGAAAGATGGAGATTCGGTGACAGAGCATCTAAACGCATTTAATACTTTGGTAAGTCAGTTATTATCTGTTGATGTTAAAATTTCAGATGAAGATAAGTGCATCAGTTTGTTGTATTCTCTACCAGATTTGTGGGATAGTCTGGTTATTACAATAGGTAGCAATGTAATGGCCTTGCAGTTTGATGAAATAGTCTCATCCTTGCTGACAGAGGAGATGAGACGGAAAAACATGGAGAGCCAGAATGGTGATGCCTTGTTTGTACAAGGATGGTCCTCGAATAGAAACAAAAATAAGTCATCGAGTGGGAGATCTAAATCTCCAAGAAAACCTATAAAGGTGGTTTGCTGGAAATGTGGAAGGGAAGGGCACTACAAAAGGGCCTGTAAATCTAAAGCTCCTGAAAAAGGAAAGGGATCTAATGATGCTCCTTCTGTAGAGGTGAAAACCACTTCAGATGAAGGTGGGGATGTGTACTTGGCTTCTTCAAGTACACATGTAAATCATGAGGCATGGGTGATTGACTTAGGTGCATGCTTTCACTTCACTCCCCATAGAGAGTGGTTCTATGAGTATGAGAAATACGATGGCGGTGATGTCTTCTTAGGGGATGATAGGTAGGTCAAAATCAGCGGTCACGGAAAAGTAAAGTTGAAGTTGCAAGGTGGAAGGGTTAGAACACTTCCGGGTGTTCTGCATATTCCTGCATTAGCTAGAAATCTGATTTTTGTAGGAAAGCTGGATGATATAGGTGTAAAAACAGTGTTCGAGAAGGATACCTGCAAGATGGTTTGTGGAGCACTAGTATTGATGCGAGGAGTTTGGGTTGCAACTATGTACAAGCTGCAAGGTAGCACTGTTGTTGATGGGTGCAATAGTTCTTTGGTTCCTGAAAGTGGAGCAGAAAATCTAGCGGTATCTGGAGAGAAGACCATGTTGTGGCATCAAAGGCTTGTACATATTGGAGAGAAGGGCCTTCGAATACTTCTTGGTAAAGGTATGGTAGAAGGTATGAGTAATAGCTCTCTGGATTTTGATTTCTATGAAAATTGTGTATATGGGAAGCAAAATCGGGTGAGTTTCCCCTCTGGTGGTAAGAGGGTGAAATAAATATTAGAGCTTGTACACAGTGATGTGTTTGGACCTGTGAAGGTTCCATCACTGGGTAAGTCTATGTACTATGTATCATTTATAGATGACTTATCAAGGAATACATGGATATATTTCCTTAAGAAGAAATATGAAGTCTTTGACAGGTTTAAAGAATTTAAGGCTCTGGTGGAAAACGAGACAAAGGAGAAGATAAAGGTGTTGAGGTCAAATAACGATGGAGAGTTTTGCAGCAAGGAATTTGAAGAATTCTATAAGAAGTGTGGTATAGCACGGCAAAAGACTACTCCATACTCACCTGAGAAAAATGGAGTTGCAGAAAGAAAAAACAAGACGTTGATGGAAAGGGAAAGAAGCATGCCCATTGGTGTCGAGTTAGGACAGGAATTCTAGGCATAGGCAGTGGCGACAACATGTTATGTGGTCAATAGATCACCTTCATTGGCGTTGGAGGATAAGACTCCACAAGAGGTATGGACTCGTAAGAAACCCTCTCTTTCACATCTGAGCGTATTTGGATGTGATGCATATGTACATGTTCGAAAGGAGAAAAGAACCAAGTTGGATAGTAAATCTGAAATGTGCATCTTTATTGGGTATAAGGATGGTTTAAAGGGTTATAATCTTTGGAACCCAATAACAAGGAAGGTTTTGTACAGCTAAGATGTGGTGCTCAGAGAGGTGAAAGATGTTATTAAACATGAAGTCCAACCAAAGGAACCTGAGAAGATAGAGTTTGAGCTTAAGGAGGAAGAATCAAATGTTGGCATTATGATTCTGGTTTGGCTCTCTGGTACAGGTGTTGTACTTGATGGCAACTCACTCAAGTGGCAAAACTCTGTTTCAGGCTCTCAAAATGATGGAAAATAAGAGGTTCACAGGTGCATCGTTCAAAAGGTGCGGACCCGCAGGTTCACCGTCCAGGAAGAGCAGACATACCCGCAAGTTATCCGTTCATAAGGTGTGGTCCCCCAATTCACTCACTCCAATGCAGAGAAGCGCGCTCACGTGGGGTTTCTTATGTTTGACCCTTGGTATTTATCCCGTCGTTCATGATCCTATGGTTTTGGCCCGTGGTATAGGATCTAAATTATTTGAACCCCTATTTGGATCCCTTGTATTGGTTTTCGATGGTTATGTCCCATGGTTTGAATAAGGGCTTGCCTATAAAAAGCAAAAGAGATCACTTGGCTAGACACTAGTGAAATTTGAATATCTTAAGATCTGAAATTTTGGGTGATTGGTTTTAAAAGCTAGATCTAAATCAAGGAGAAAACTTAAGGCGAATCTATTGATAAGTTGTGATCTTGTGGGTGCATGATCAGATCTGTGGATCTGACTGTCTGTGGCACATTGGAAGACTGTTAATTTGGCCCTAATCAAATGTTCGCAGGTGATCCACAGCGTGAGTGTGGGGGTACGCAGCGCAGGAGAAGGCGCAGTGCGGGGGTACGCAGCACAGCAGAAGGCACAGTGCAAGGTATGCAGTGCAGAAGAAGACACAGTGCAGAGGTTCGCAGGAAGCAGAAGAACAAGTTGTGAGGTACGCTGTCGGGCAGATAGTGCAGGTGCAGATCTGAGCAGAGGTACACAGGGCAGCAAAACGAGTGGTGTAGAGATACGCAGAGCAGTAGATGGACAGGGTGCGGATCTGCGCTGTTTAGACACAGAAGAGATGCGGGTATTCGCAGGCCACTATTGGTGAAGTTGCGGACCTATCTTGAAACATTTGTTGGCTGTCTTTTATCTATTTCTACAAAGTTCTGGATTTAGATTTCTAGTAGTACTTTTCTGTTTACAGCATTCTGAGAAGTTGGGTGATTCATTGGTTGATTGTATAAGGAGATTGGGTGATTTACATGTACTTGATGATTATTTGATCTTCTTGGATCCAGTTTGAAAATTAATGAAACGTGGTCCTTAAATAAGTAAAAGAGAAAAGGGTGTTGTAGCTCCCTTCCAGGAGAGACTGGAAAACGAGAGAGAGTTGTAGCTCTCTACAAGTTGCAGCCTGCGTACTGGTAAAGGACTACACCAGTACAAAATCCTTGTAAAAGAAGTTTCTAATTGAAAGAAGATAGAGACATATTGCAGCAGGTGGCTTTCACCCACATTGGGTTTCCACCTTATATCTGGTGTTCTTTGGTGTGCCTATCTATTTTTCTTGTTCTTGTTCATTATTTTATGGCACTGACATACAAATTAATGATCAATATCTGAAGAATAAATTAAAGTATAAAACTGGAAGGTATATTGAAAAGAATTTGATAATACTGATTCACCCCCCCTCTCAGTATTATTTCCAACAATTGGTATCAGAGCAAGTTCTTCAGAAGAAGCTTGATCGCTTGAAGAAAGATATTTCATCATGAGCAACTACGAGAGGGAAGCATCAATCAGGCCACCGATTTTTGATGGGATAAACTTCGTTTATTGGAAGGTAAGAGTCACTGCCTATCTTCAATCTCTTGGTACAGAAGTCTGGGATATCATAGATACAGGGTATACTTTTCCATCAGCAACTCCTACAGATCCGGCTGAGAAGAAGAAATATGAAACAAATGCAAAGGTGGTCAATACTCTATTAGGTTTCCTATCTCAATCAGAATTTGTCAAGGTAACGCAGTTTAAATCCGCAAAAGAGATATGGGACAAGATTGTTCTGAGCTATGAAGGAGATGATCAGGTAAAACGAGCAAAACTTCAAACCCTCAGGATTCAGTATGAAAATCTCAGGATGTATAATGATGAAAGTGTGGCTAACTATTTTCTGTGTGTAGATGAGATTGTTAATTGAATGAAAAATTTGGGTTAAGAAATAAAAGAGGCTGTTGTGGTTGAAAAAGTTCTAAGATCTTTGTCCCCTAGGTTTGAATCTAAAGTTTCTGCAATAGAAGAAAAGGAGAATCTACAAAGCCTTAAAATGTCACAGCTGCACGGAATTCTAACTGCTTATGAAATGAGGAAAGGAGGTCCATCAGACAGGAGATAAGCTGCCTTCAAGGCTTCAGGCAAAGGAGAGTACTATGAGTTAGGACATGTGTCAGAAGAAGAAGAAGAATCAAATTTTGTCAAAAATCTTCAACGGGGTACTGATCGTTTCCGAGGTAAGTTACCTTTCAAATGTTTTGCTTGTGGAAGAGTCGGTCACTATGTTGCCAAATGTCCTCACAAGGATAAGATTGACAAAGGGAAGGAACCTGTTAGATGGAACAAGAAACAGAATGCAACTAAGAAAAGTTACTACACTGATGAAGACAGTGATGGCCTATCAAATGGTGACGAAGATGAACGAGGTAATGATTATAAACTTTTAATGGCCTTTGAAGATGATGATTACATGGACACTATAAATGTAGATGGTTTTTATGAAGAGATTTCTTGACTCAAAATATGTTTAGAATAAAAAGATATGATCATTGATACCCTGCAATTCCAACTTGATGAAAAAGAAAAATCTCTTGAGAAGTTATAATGTGAAATTGTTGGCCTTAGAAAAGAAATTGAGAAAACAAAGGCTCTTAATCTTAAATTTGTTAAAGGATCTGAAACTCTGGATGAGATTATCAATGTACAACGTTCTCCACTAATCAAGACAGGTTTGGGTTATAATGGAGAAACATCTCAAGCTTCCACCTCAAAGAGTTATCTTGATTCAGCAAGGAGGAATGAGCAAAGGCCTAATGGAGATCACCAGGTAAGGCAGGGATGAATTACATTAAGAACAAACAAAGACTACCACGTAAACCAGGGGAAATCCATCTTAAGGGTGAACAAAAGCTACAACCAGCCATAGGTAAAATCTTCTCAATTTGCTTCAAGAATGGGTGACAATAGAAATTACAATCATTTGGTTGGTAGATTCGATAATCGCAGAAGTTTCTTCAATGGCCAATGTTTGTCTTTCCATAACTTTGGTCACAAAGCATCTCAATGTGTTGCTTATAGGACAATCATGACTAGAGAAGCTCAAAAACAAAGAAGTATGACTGGGATTACGAAAAGAACCTATAACAACTTTTCTACCCTTGAAAATGAAATTGAATGTTCTATTTGTAATAACTTCGGTCATGAAGATTCTGAATGCAGGAGCAGGTTTCGACAGACAAAGCCTCAAGCACCAGAACATGGAGAATAAAGGAACCACAAACAGAAAGATGTGGGATAGCATTTTATGCAGAAGGACAAGAAAATCTATGGTACATCGACAGCGGATATTCGAATCATATGACAGGTGATAAAGAAAAACTTGAATCACATACTGCTTTAGAAAAGGGAAAGAAAGTTTCTTTTGGAAATGATACCCCTGCAGCCATAAAAGGAAAAGGCACTGCTCAGTTGAAAGAAAAGGTCAAAGCTGGAAATGTTTTGTATTTTGATGGCTTGAAGCATAATCTACTAAGTGTCAGTCAGATGTGCGATCAAGGAACAGAGGTAATATTTCGATCAAATGGATGTAGTGTTCGTGATCTTGATACAGGAAAAACAATGATCAAAGGCAGAAGAACTCCAAATAATCTATACATATTTGAAGAAGGGCAACAACAATGCTATTTGAGTAAAGATGATGAACATTGGTTATGGCACCGGAGGTTGGGTCATCTAAGCTTTTCACAAATAAGGAAAGCATGCAAATACCAGGCAGTTCGTGGTCTTCCAGATATCAAAATTCTAGACAATACCATAGGCAAATCATGTCAGTTTGGTAAGCAAACCAGAACTAACTTCCCTGAGAAGGAAGGATCAGCCAGCAGGCCTCTTGAGCTAGTCCATACAGATGTATGTGGTCCATTTAGGACAAGGTCACCTCAAGGAGAAGAATACTTTATATTATTCATTGACGACTTCTCCAAGATGGTTTGGTTGGGACATATGAAACACAAGGACGAAGCATTCAAAAAATTCAAATCTTTCAAAGCCTTGGCTGAAAACGAATCAGATCACAAAATTAAGTGCCTCAGGTCCGACAGAGGTGGGGAGTTTACCTCAAATGAATTTTCGATTTCTTTGAAGAACATGGAATAAGAAGGGAATTCTCTACAGCTAGGACTCCTCAGCAAAATGGAGTGGTGGAAAGGATGAACAGAACAGTCCAACAAATGGCTCGTGCTATGCTTGATGAGTCTGGGACTCCCGCAACCTTCTGGGGTGAAGCTACTTTTGCTGCGGTTGTTATTCTCAACAAAGCAAATGTCCAAGTGAACAACACTCAAACTCCTCATGAGCTCTGGTATGGTGAGACTCCTTCGGTAAAGCATTTCAAAAATTTTGGAAGTAAATGCTATATTAAGAATAATGATGAACAGCTTGGAAAACTTGAACCTAGAGCAGATGAAGGCATTCTCCTTAGTTATTCTCCCCATGGCAAAGCATATAAGTGTTACAATAAAAGATTTGGAAGAATTGTCGACAGCATTGATGTAGTGGTTGATGAAAAAGGATACATTCCTAGGCAAGTGGATTATGAAAATATCGAAGAGGATGAAGACTAATCTCCAAATCAGATTAATGATGAAGAAGAACCTCAAGAGGCACCAGAGGAACAGATAAGGATAGAAGAGAAGACTCCATCCAGGTATGTTTAGAAGAATCATCCAGAATCACATATTTTGGCACAGAAAGAGGCAGGTGTACAAACAAGAAGAACAATTGTAGAAGCCTCAAGATATTTGGCATTACTCTCCTCCACTGAACCACAAAATGTAAGAGAGGCATGCAAAGATGAATGCTGGGTCAAGGAGATGGATGAAGAACTTGAGCAGATCGAAAAGAACAACACTTGGGAGTTGGTTCCTAGACCAAAAGATAAGAATGGCATAGGGACAAAATGGATCTTCAAAAATAAGTTGAATGAAAATGGGGAAGTAATTAGAAACAAGGCCAGACTTGTTTGTAAAGGGTATGCTCAACTAGAAGGAATAGACTTTGAAGAAACTTTTGCTCCTATTGCTAGACTTGAGGCCATCCAAATGTTCCTTGCTCTCTCAAGCTTTCAGAAGTTCAAAGTATTTCAAATGGACGTAAAATCAGCCTTTTTGAATGGAGACTTAGAAGAATAAGTGTACATTGAGCAACCAGATGGGTTCATCCTTGGGAATGATCCAAATCTTGTATGTAGACTAAAAAAGGCTCTCTATGGTCTTAAATAGGCTCCAAGGGCTTGGTACTACCGTTTGGACAAATATCTTCATCAACAAGGTTTTTCAAAGGGATCAGCAGATAGCAATCTTTATATAAAAATTGAAAAAGACAAATTAATAATACTTGTTGTGTATGTAGATGATATTATCTTTGGCAGCAATGAAGAAGTTATGAGTCAAAGCTTTGCCTTGGTGATGCAGAAAGAATTCGAAATGTCTTTACTTGGAGAACTGACATATTTTCTTGGATTGCAAATCCAACAAAATGAAGGCGGGATATTCTTGTCTCAAACCAAGTATCTCAAGCAGATTTTGAAGAAATATGGCATGGAAGATGCAAAACCAGTATCTACCCCCACGGTCATAGGATATAGCCTCAGTGCAAATGATGAATCAGCAACACTGCATCAACCAACCTACAGATCTATGATTGGAAGTCTACTTTATTTGACAGGTACCCGAATAGACATCATGCATGCAGTGGGAATAGTTGGAAGATTTCAGGCAAATCCAAAGGAAACTCATCTTCAGGCAGTGAAGAGAATTTTCAAGTACCTTCAAGGAACTCAAAAATATGGCCTATGGTATCCTAGAGATACAGATCTCACACTTCATGCTTATACAGATGCAATTGGGCCGGAAGTGTGGATGACAGGAAGAGCACAAGTGGTGGTGCATTCTTTATGGGTTCTAGATTAGTATCTTGGTTTAGCAAGAAACAGAGTTCGATTGCTTTATCTACAACTGAAGCGGAATATGTGGCTGCTGCATCTTGTTGCACTCAACTCCTTTGGATGATGCAGACCTTGCAGGATTTTCAGATCACTTGTACTCCACCTATCTCCATCTTATGTGATAATACAAGTGCAATCAGCATTTCAAAGAACCCAGTCATGCATTCAAAGACCAAGCACATACCGATCAAGTATCACTTTCTCAGGGAACAAGTGCTTGAAAGGTCAAGTTGGAGTATGTTCCTTCTAAGGAACAAGTTGCTGATATACTCACCAAACCATTGCCCAGGGAGACCTTTGAAAACCTCAGGGAAAAGCTAGGGTTTGTTGATGCATCATATTGTTGTTGAATCTCATCTGTTTCAGAGATTGTTGGTTGTACGCAAGTTTCATATGGGGTATACGCGTACATTTGCTGGGTTGCAGATTGGTCGAAGATTGAATGGCACAGGTTCAGGGGGAGCATATATTATTCTAATAATGCATTGTTGGCATTATGGTAGAAGATCTTGGAGGAAGTATAGAAGGAGAACATGGATGCTGATATGAATATTGCTGCAATATGTATCTATCTCTTTCACGGTCATTTATGGTGTATGGTGGATTATGGTTCTTCTTGAAGAAATTTTTCTTTGTAGCTCTAACCTTTAGTCAGGGGGAGCATAACCCTTTGCCCTTGATGTCAAAGGGGGAGAATGATGTTGAGGATCTTGAGGTTGCCATCAAGTCCAAAGGGGGAGATTTTTGGCATTATGATTCTGGTTGGCTCTCTAGTACAGGTGTTGTACTTGATGGCAACTCACTCAAGTGGCAAAACTCTGTTTCAGGCTCTCAAGATGATGGAAAATAAGAGGTTCGCAGGTGCATCATTCAAAAGATGCGGACCTATAGGTTCACCATCTAGGAAGTGCGGACATACCCGCAAGTTATCCGTTCATAAGGTGCGGTCCCCCAATTCACTCACTCCAATGCAGAGAAGTGCGCTCACCTGAGGTTTCTTATGTTTGGCCCTTGGTATTTAGCCTGTCGTTCATGATCCTATGGTTTTGGCCCATGGTATAGGATCTAAATTATTTGAACCCCTGTTTGGATCCCTTGTATTGGTTTTCAATGGTTATGTACCATGGTTTGAATAAGGGCTTGCCTATAAAAAGAAAAAGAGATCACTTGGCTAGACACTTGTGAAATTTGAATATTTAAGATCTGAAATTTTGGGTGATTGGTTTTAAAAGCTAGATCTAAATCAAGGAGAAAACTTAAGGTGAATCTATTGATAAGTCGTGAAATTTTGGGCGCATGATCAGATCTGTGGATCTGATTGTCTGTGGCACATTGGAAGACTATTAATTTGGCCCCAATCATAGGTTCGCAGGCGATCCACGCCGTGAGTGCGGGGGTACGCAGCGCAGGAGAAGGCGTAGTGCGGGGGTACACAGCGCAGCAGAAGGCACAGTGCGAGGTATGCAGTGCAGAAGAAGACACAGTGCGGAGGTTCGCAGGAAGCAGAAGAACAAGTTGTGAGGTACGGTGTCGGACAGACAGTGCAGGTGCGGATCTGAGCAGAGGTACACAGGGCAGCAGAACGAGTGGTGTGGAGATATGCAGAGCAGTAGACGAACGGGGAGCGGATCTGCGATGTTTAGACATAGAAGAGCTGCGAGTATTCGCAGGCCACTATTGGTGAAGTTGCGGACCTATCTTGAAACATTTGTTGGCTGTCTTTTATCTATTGCTGTAGAGTTCTGGGTTTAGATTTCTAGTAGTACTTTTCTGTTTACAGCATTCTGAGGAGTTGGGTGATTCATTGGTTGATCGTATAAGGAGATTGGGTGATTTACATGTACTTGATGATTATTTGATCTTCTTGGATCCATTTTGAAAATTAATGAAACGTGGTCCTTAAAGAAGTAAAAGAGCAAAGGGGGTTGTACCTCCCTTCCAGGAGAGACTGGAAAACGAGAGAGAGTTGTAGCTCTCTGCAGGTTGCAGCCTGCGTATTGGTAAAGGACTACACCAGTACAAAATCCTTGTGAAAGAAGTTTCTAATTGAAAGAAGATAGAGACATATTGCAGCAAGTGGTTTTCACCCACATTGGGTTTCCACCTTATATCTGGTGTTCTTTGATGTGCCTATCTATTTTTCTTGTTCTTGTTCATTATTATATGGCACTGACATACAAATTAATGATCAATATCTGAAGAATAAATTAAAGTATAAAACTGGAAGGTATATTGAAAAGAATTTGATAATACTGATTCACCCCCCCTCTCAGTATTACTTCCAACATCAAACTCTATAACAAAGGAGGAATCAGAAGATGAAGAGCCACAAACTCAAGGTGTGAGAAGATCAGTTTGAGAAAGAAGGCAGCTAGAAAGGTATAGTCCATTTTCTTTATGTTCAAATTTTTCTTTATTTGTTACTGATGATGATCCAAGGATTATGGAGGAAGAAGTAGATTTAGAGGATGGAAAACTCTGGAAAGAGGCCATGGTTGATGAAATGGCATCTTTGCACAAAAATGAGGCTTAGGATCTAGTGGAGTTTCTGGCTGGAAGGAAACCCATTGGAAACAAATGGGTGTTCAAGAAGAAGAAAAATGCAGAAGGAAAGGTGGAGAAATACAAAGCTCGGTTGGTAGCAAAAGGTTATTCCCAGGTGCCGGGAATTGATTTTGATGATATTTTTTCTCTTGTTGCCAAGGTAGCTTCTATTAAATTACTTTTATCTATTGATGTTGCTTTTGATTTTGAGGTAGAATAGATGGATGTGAAGACAAAATTTCTTCATAGGGATCTAGAAGAGGATATATACATGAAGCAACCTGAAGGTTTCACGGTGAAGGGTAAGAAAGAACTGGTATGCAAGTTAAAGAAGTCTCTGTATGGGTTAAACCAGTCACCAAAGATGTGGTATCAGAAATTTGATACATTTATATGGGGACTTGGCTTCACCAGAAGAAAAGTAGATCATTGTGTGTATTTTAAATTCATTGGTGACTGTGTTATTTATCTGGTCTTGTATGTTGATGATATGTTGTTGGTTGGAAATGACAAAGAAATTATCCAGGATTTGAAGACCCAATTGTCCTCCAAATTCGACATGAAAGATCTTGGTGCTGCAAACTATATTTTGGGCATGGAAATTAAAAGAGATCGGGAAAAGAGGAAGATCTAGTTAAACCAGAGGAAGTATGTCGAGACAATACTACAGAGGTTTAATATGCAGGATAGTAAACCGGTGGAGGTTCCTATTCTTGTAGTTGTAAAGTTATCTGTCAAACAGTGTCCCAAGACACAAGAAGAGGAAGAGGACATGTCCTGTGTTCCATATGCAAGTGCAGTCAGTAGCCTGATGTATGCAATGGTCTGTACTAGAATAGAAAGTGCACATGCAGTGGGAGTATTAAGCAGGTTTATGTCAAAACCAGGGAAGGAGCACTAGACAACAGTGAAGCGGGTTTTCAGGTATTTGTGTGGCACTAGTGATTACGGTTTGTGCTACCAAGGAAGACCAAGATTGGACAGAGTGTTGGATATTCATGGCTTTGTTGATGCATACTAGACTGAAGATTTGGATTAGAGAAGATCTACAAGTGGGTATGTGTTTAACCTATTTGGAGTTGCAGTCAGTTGGATGAGTAAGAAACAATCTGTAGTGGCATTATCAACTAGAGAGGCAAAATACATGGTAGCCACTCATGCAAGCAAGGAAGCAGTTTGATTGCAGAGATTATGTTCAAGTATGGGGTTAGTACAGGGAGCTATAAGGATAGATTGTGACAGCTGAAGTGAAATTTTCTTGGCAAAGAACCCTACTAACCATTCAAAGAAAAAGCACATTGATGTTCAGTATCACTTTGTGAGGAATATGATAGAAGACAAAAAGGTGTTGCTGGTAAAGGTGGACACTTGAAGAATACTACAGATGCATTGACAAAATCTGTGAGCTTTGAGGAGTTCTCTTGGTGTAGAGAAACAATGGTAATTTTAGGGCTAGATAAATGACTAAGCTCTCCTATGGGAAGAAAACAACAAGTGGGAGAATGTTGGATCGTGTTATATTCTTTCCACGACTAGCATCCCTAGTTAATCAGGGGGTTATAGGGCAGGTGGAGCCCCCCCTTCATTGTGTTGATTGCACAATGGGGGGGTCACAGGGGGTTTGAGGGGGGCGGTTAGCCCCCCTCTATGGGGTCTAGGGCAGTGCCCTGGGGAAAATGTTTTTGGACCCTATATTAGGTTAGGCAGACTCACATATGGTTTTGTGCATGGTTTTCGCACATGGTTTCTAATGCGATGGTTTTTGGCCCATGGTATGGAATACTTCGGTATGTATAAATATGTATTGTAACATTGAAAGGAACATAATGAAAAATCAAGTTGATAGTCCTGGTTTTGGGATCCATGTGAAAATCTTTGTGTATATTTGTTTTATGTGTTATGCTCTCGCATTGTTTATTTTTTGTTCTTAGAATTCATATGCAGGTAATTTCTGTACAGGGTTAAAACCTACAAATATTAGTTAGACACCTAGGTAGAGGAAAATAAATAGAATAATGAATTCAATTTCATAAAATTGATCCCAAGGATAGGCTACGATCCTGCCCAAGAAAAAGTGTAATCTTTCTAAGAAAATATAGAAGTATTAACCCATGAAAATACATCTCAGATAGCACAGGAAGCTGCCAGACTAGCTCAACATATTGAACATAAAAGGTAGGAGGAAGAAGAAATTAGGAGAGAAATGGAGAAAAGAAGAAGAGATAAGGAAAACAAAAGGTCCAAAGAGGAAAGAAAAAGGCAAAAGGAAGAATATAAAAGGTTTCCATATGAAGTATAATCCAAAGATAAATAAGAATCTCTCTAGACTCAACAAAAGGAATTACAACTGGAAGCTTGACTAAATTTATCTATAATGGATATTGATCTAGTATCACCAACTGTTCTAGAAATCATATGAGGTGACTTAACCATGAGTAATTTGGGAACCAAACTAGTTAAGAGTCCTACAAATATATAGTGCTACAAATATATCCCTTTTACATATCATGTAGGAAATATCAAGTAGGTTATTATCACTTTCGAAAATAACCTAGGAAATATCAAGTAGGTGTTTTCACCTCAAAAGAAAGCATGTTCTTCAAGTTTTTCATTTTCAACTGGACTTCCTTGTTTCATCTTGACGGTTTATGTATAAATACATTTTTGGGTTATAAATATATTTTTAGTGTCACCTTCCTTTTATTCACATTTTTTAAAACTCATGATTTCATTACCAAGACATGCATACACACTTGAGAGGTCCAAACATTCTCCATAGAAATATTGACCATTATTACAAAAAGTTTATTTGACTAACTTGTTCTTTTTTTCCATTAATTACATTTAGGTTATACAATATTTTTTATTATTATATTTAATATTCTTTTTTTTAATTAGTTATATGGGCATTTGCGGCAAGGTGTCAAGAGAGAGCAGATATAGTCGAGCGAACAAGGAGGGGAGATGGAAGTAGCCAAGGGAAAAGACAGTTGAACGGAAGTGGCAGTGGGAGCAGAAGAGGAGAAGATAAAAGGAGAATACAACATAAAGAAGGGGTTGGTATCTAGTAGGAGTCTGTTAAGCCCCTATAATACTAGTGATTCCCCCATTACTATTGTCATTGTATCCCTTATTGTTATTATTGTGCCCCTATTGTCCCCATATTGTTATTAGTATGCCCCATATAAACCCACTATTGTTATTTTTGTGCCCTTATGCTATTACTATTATGTCAGCTTGATTATATTATGACCCCTTAGACTTCTATATATAGAAGGGAGGTTTAGTCATTTGTATCATCCAAGAATTGCTCATTTGTGTAATGTAAAGGAGGTTCCCCCCTCGAAGAGGCTGAATTCTAAGGCATTGATCTATCTTTTCTATCTTTTTGTGAGCTGGTTTCGTAACATTTGGTATTGGAGCCTTTGATTCTAGGGTTTCCGCTGCTCCAACAAGGTCATCGTGGAATTTTCACTATAACTTTTTTCTTTGACATTGCAAAAGCTACAAAAAAAACCCATTTGATCTGAAATCATTCTGAACTTCGGGTCCAAATTTCAAAGCTTGTCTCGTTATATTTGCGGAGATATGATCTGAGGAAGTGAGGGTTTTTGTAGACTCTCGAATTACATTCCAAACAATTGACCTAGGGAAAATCCTCATAACTTTTGTTTTGAGCATCAGATTGAAATTTTGTTAGACGTTTCAGAAAGAGGAAGGCTTGTAATTTTCTGTGTATCAGTTTTAGGTACTAAGGTCGAAACAGTGACACATGGCACGTCATACAAGTTCGCTCTATTGAACTAGTTTATAGTTAGGCCACCGTGGGAGATTTGGCATAACGCTTCCTTGGAGAATCCAATCTTGATTAGACTTGCGGGGTTAGAAAGAGTACTCAAAGGGCTACCATAGGATGAGATTTTAGATATTTGAGATTTTCAATTATAGAGATTCAACAAATTCAATATCGATCTCTTACAAAGTGAAAAAAAAAGGTGTGTAGTTTTTTTTTTTTTAATTTTGCATAAGATTGGTTTGAAAAATTAGTTTGAAGGAATTCAAAGGGAATAGTGAATAATTATTAGCATTAATTAATGCCCCAAAGAAAGAAAATGGAAACACCTAGTAACTAGTTACTTGAAAGCTCTAGCATGATTCATGAAGAAGAGGAAGAAATGCAACATGATATATCAAAATTACAAGACCAAGTACAACAAATTTCACTCTTACTAAAGGTAAATGAAGCCAAGATGAATGGTGTGGAAGCTAATATGAATGGCACGAAAGTTAATATAGAAGCTAATATGGATGGTGTGGAAGCTAAGATGGATGGCATGGAAGCTAAGATGAATGGCATGGATGCTAAGATGAATAGCATGGATGATAAGATGGAAGAATTGAAGATAAATTTGAATAAGTTGCTACAAGAAATGGTCACTAATGGTGAAAGGGTAGTAAAGGAAACTCATGATGAGAACAAAATAAATGTTAATCATGATTTCATAGACTCTAATGTTGGATTGAAGACCCACCATGTTCCAAAAATTGATATGAGGAAGTTTGATGGCAAGGATCCTGGAACATGGATACTACAGATGGAGCAATTTTTCGATCTCCATAATGTGAAAAACACACAAAAGGTACGTATTGCAACTTTATATTTGGAACCAAATCAGTTTGTATGGTATCGATGGCTTTTCTCTCGTAAACAAATTGTCACTTGGGCAATTTTTATGGAAGAAATGATAGCACATTATGAGGATACAAAAAACAACACCTTTTTTAGGCAATTGATAAATCTCAAATAAAAGGGTTCAATGATGGAGCACATTGAGGACTTCCAAAATTTGAACATAAGGGTAAAAGATATTCTAGAGGAGCATAGGATTGATGTGTTCATAGGGAATTTAAAGGATAATATCCAACATGAGGTTCACCTTTGGGAACATCATTCATTGGAGAAGGCATTCAGGTTAGCAAGAAAAATGGAAACCAAAATTATGGCAACCAGGAAGCCTACCACTCACAACTATAAAGATGGAAGTATTGTTGCCCCTAGCCTTCCAAAATTTACAAGGTTGACACCACAACAATTGGAAGAAAAAAGAGGAAAAGGGCTTTGTTACAGCTGTGATAGAAAATACACTAAAGGTCATAAGTGTGCTCAGAAGGAATTATTCTACATAGATTGTGAAGAGGAGGAAGAAAAGGAACAAGAAATGTCAAAAGAAGAGGATATACTCCAGGAACAAACCCTAGATAAAGAAGAAATGAATCCGACCATATCTTGTAATGCATTGGCTGGAATTACCACTCCTCAAACTATCAAGATAGAAGGACATATCAAGAAGAAAAAGGTAATAGTGTTGATTGATTCAGGAAGTACCCATAATTTTGTTCACTGTAAGATAGCAAAGGAATTGAATTGCTTCCTATATCTAGCACCAGAGTGTCAAGTGATGGTTGCAAGTGGAGGAACCATAAATTTCTCTGGAAAGTGTCATAATGTCAAACTATCCATGGGAAAATATGTATTGAATAGCCCAATGCTTTCCATTCCAATGGGTGGTGTTGATGTTGTACTAGGAGTCCAATGGCTACAATCCTTGGGTACAATAGCTTTTAATTTTCAAGAACTTTTCATGAAATTTTGTGTGGAAGGAAAGGAAGTTGAATTAAGGGGTATTGCAGGGAAACTAGGAAAGATAATTAGCTCTAACGGTATGACAAAGCTTCTAAAGAAGGAACAACGAGGTGTAATTGCACAATTATGTTCGCTAGAGGTTCCCACATCGAAATCATCTATTTCTCCAGATCTCCAAAAAGTCTTGGACAATCATTCCAAGGTATTTGAGACTCCCAAAAGCCTCCCACCTATTTGTGATCATGATCATGCTATTCATTTGATTCCAGGAAGTGTTCCTCCAAACATCAGGCCATACAGATATCCCTATGCCCAAAAGAGTGAAATTGAACATATGGCTGCATAAATGCTAGAGGCTGGTATAATTCAACCTAGTCAAAGTTCTTTCTTTGCTCCAGTAGTATTGGTGCACAAGAAGGATGGATCATGGTGCATGTGTCTAGATTATAGGGAGCTCAACAAGCTCACTATTAAAGATAAATTTCCCATTCTTGTCATTGATGAATTGCATGGATCAATTTACTTCACCAAGTTGGATCTTTGTTCAGGGTATCATCAAATCAGAATGAAGACTAAAGACATTCCCAAAACAACATTTAGAACTCATGAGGGTCATTATGAATTTTTGGTCATGCCTTTTAGCCTTCCTAAGGCACCTTCTACATTTCAAGGTTTGATGAATTCCATTTTCAAACACTTCCTTAGAAAGTTTGTGTTAGTATTTTTTGATGATATACTAATCTACAACAAGTCTTGGAAGGATCATGTTGAACATGTTGACAGGGTGCACAAATTATTGGAGGAGAAACAATTATATGCAAAAGGATCCAAATGTTTCTTTGGAGTACAAGAGGTGGAATATCTGGGTCATATTATATCTCATGAAGGTGTTAAGGTAGACCCTAGCAAAATTAAAGCCATTAAGGAATAGAAAATCCCCACATTCATAAAGAATCTGCAAGGATTTCTCAAGTTGACAGGGTATTATCACAAGTTTGTTAAGAATTATGGGAGAATAGCAGCACCTCTAACAAAATTATTGAAGAAATATGCATTTTCATGGACTCGAGAAGCAACAAAGGCCTTCGAACATCTTAAAGAGGCAATGTGTCAAGCATCGGTCTTAACTATGCTAGACTTCACAAAACCCTTTATTGTGGAATGTGATGCTTCAGGAAATGGAATTGGTGTTGTTTTAATGCAAGATGAAAGACCCATTTCTTTCAAAAGTCGTCCAATCAAGGGAAAGTATTTACACAAAGCTATTTATGAGAATGAAATGTTGGCAATACTACATGCACTTAAGAAATGGTGATCCTACCTAATGGGAAGACACTTCAAGGTAAAAACGGATCATGACAGTCTTAAATACTTTTTAGAACAAAGATTATCCTCTGAAGAGCAACAAAATGGGTCACAAAGATGTTGAGTTATGACTTTGAAATCATCTACAAAAAAGGGAAGAAAAATGTTGTGGCAAATGCACTCTCAAGAAAGGATGATGATGTGGAGGCATTGTTGTGCGCCATTTCTATTATCCAACTAGATTGGATAAATAAAGCAAGGGAGGAATGGAAGAATGACGAAGAAGTGTGGGAACTCATTCGGATGTTACAACAAGATCCTAGTACATCTGATAAATTTAGCTGGAAAAATGATTCGTTATGGTATAAAGATCACTTATACCTATGTAAGAATTCCCAACTCAAACAAAAAATTCTTATGGAATTGCACACTTCTCCCTTAGGAGGGCACTCATGATTTTTAAAAACTTACCACAAGGTTAAGAAGGAATTTTTTTGGGATGGCCTTAAATCAGATATTCAAAAGTTTGTGGCAGAATGTTTGGTTTTCCAACAAAATAAATATGAAACAATTAAGACCCCAGGTCTATTACAACCTTTATCCATTCCAAGCCAATGTTGGGAGGAGGTTTCAATGGATTTTATCACATGTTTTACCCAAGTCCGAGGGAAAGAGTGTCATCATGGTGGTAGTTGATAGACTTACCAAGTATGCACACTTTTGTGCATTATCACATCAATTTAAATCCAGTACAGTTTCTACTGCATTTATGGAAACAATTCAAAAGCTACATGGAAACCCAAAGATTATTGTAAGCGACACAGATCCCATTTTCACTGGAAATTTTTGGATAGAATTATTTTCTTGTCTCGGTACTCAATTAGCTCATAGCTCATCTTATCATCATCAATCTAATGGGCAAACTGAGATAGTAAACAAATGTTTGGAAGGATATCTTCGTTTCTCTATATCTAATAAACATACACAATGGGTCAAATGGTTGCCTCTGGCTGAATGGTGGTATAACACTTCCTTCCCTATTGCAGCAAAAATGACCCCATTTATGGCACTTTATGGATATCATCCACCATCCATCACATCATATTTAAGATAAAATTCTAAGGTTCAAGCAGTGGAACATCACATCGAGCATCAACAACAAGTTCTCCAACTCTTAAAGGATAACCTCACGTTGGCACAGAATAGAATGAAACAACAGGCAGATCAACATCGCAGCGAAAGAAGTTTTGATGTAGGTGGCTGGGTATTCCTACGGCTACAACCATATAAACAAATGTCCCTCAAGCAAGCTAAGAAGGATAATAAATTATCACCAAAGTATTATGGTCCATACAAGGTGTTGCAAAAGATTGGTACTATGGCATACAAATTGGAGCTTCCTGCAGCTTCCCGAGTGCACCTAGTTTTCCATGTTTCATGTTTAAAGAAGGTTATAGGTGATAATCTCCCAATTCAAACAATATTGCTAGAACTTGGTGAGGAAGGAAAAATCATATTGGAACCGGAAGCAGTCACAGAAACAAGAACTCGATAGCTATGAAATAGATCAATTTCAGAGTATCTCATCAAGTGGAAGAACTTATCCACTGAAGATTCCACATGGGAGGATGAGAATTTTATACAAAAGCATCCATAACTACTCAAGAATTGAGGACAATGCTTTTCAGAAGGAGAGCGGCATGTTAGGCACCTATAATACTAGTGATTCCCCCATTACTATTGTCATTGTATCCCTTATTGTTATTATTATGCCCCTATTATCCCCATATTGTTATTAGTATGCCCCATAGAAACCCACTATTGTTATTTTTGTGTCCTTATGTTATTACTATTATGTCGTCTTGATTATATTATGATCCCTTAGACTCCTATATATGGAGGGGAGGTTTAGTCATTTGTATCATCCAAGAATTGTTCATTTGTGTAATGAAAAGGAGGTTTCCCCCTCGAAGAGGCTAAATTCTAAGGTGTTGATCTATCTTTTCTATCTTTTTGTGAGATGGTTTCCTAAAAAAGCTAGAAGCATAGAGGAATAGGATCTGAAGACCTGAGCAGTTGCAGAGTGGCCAGAGCTAGGCTTGGCCCGAGGTCTAAGGCATCGTGTGGACATGGTGTTGTGTGTATTTGATCAAGGCTTTATGCCTGATGTATATTATAATGAATCTTCCTTTGAGTTAATATGAATGAGTGAATGAACTAGTTTGCATGGCATTATGATTAAGATTATCATTGTGATTTATAGACCTGCTCGAAATTTTATATTAATGGCCTTTTATTGGATGAATGTAATAACTGTAAGAATATGATGTTGTGATGAATGTATTATTTAAGATATGTATGAGTTAATGTCTGGGTCATCCTTGATATACCTCTAATCCTTCTTAGTTTCGGTCATGGCACGCATCAGGTGATATTCCTTACCCTTTGGGTAAGGTGAAAATGTCAGTGTTGTCTTAGACTAGTGGAAGCAACAGTCGAGTTGTAGAGAAGACAATTGGGAAAGGAAGCAAGACCATGCAGTAGATGGGAAGTTGCGGCAAGGTGTCAAGAGAAAGCATAAACAACCGAGCGAACAAGGAGGATAGCGGTAAGCAGCCAAGGGCAAAGAAATCTGAATGGAATTGGCAATGGGAGTAGCGGAGGAGAAGATAAAAGGAGAAGATAATACAAAGAAGGGGTTTGTATCTAGCAGGAGCGAGAAGCACAAAGGAATAGGATCCGAAGACCTGATCAGTTGCAGAGTGGCCAAAGCTAGGCTTGGCCTAAGGTCTAAGGCATCTTGTGGCCATGGTATTTTATGTATTTGATCAAGTATTTATTCCTGATGTATATCGTAATGAATCTTCCTTGAGTTAATATGAATGAGTGAATGAACCAGTTTCCATGGCATTGTGATTAAGTGTATCGTTTTGATTTACATACATCTGTTTGAGGGAAGACACTCGTTGCTCTATTTGAATAAACATAGGCTCTAGATCATCCTCTTCCTGTCTCTTCCTGTTGCTTCCTGCTATTTCCCCCATTGATATTTGCAGTTTCATACCTTCAAATGGGTACCTATATTTTCCCTCTGTGATCTCGCACACAGCCCCTGGCCATGAACCAAATTCAGTGTGAAATGCTTCTTCTATTAAGGCAAGCTTTTGTAGCTTCATTGGAATGTTTCTGGATGAAAACATCTTGGCCTGACATATGTGTGCCCATGGGTAACCCCAAACTAGATATCCTACGAAAACTCATCCAACAGCTCCTTGGGTATTCGCTCTGCCTTCCTAATTGTAATTAGCATCATTTCATACCAAACACTGAAGGCTGCTTCATTGACTTCTTTGCTACTGGGGTCCCCTGAGGTTCTCCATGGGTCGTACCTGAGTGCTATAGGTTGATCTTCTCTAATTTGAACCAGGTCCCTTCCTTTCGGCGATTGCCATTTCCACATTGCTAGCGTCATGAGTATATAACCAAATGTAAACTTTGTGCTTCTCTTATATATGTCTTCACAAGCTTTGAAGAGTTCATTCAGTACGAAGGTCGACCAATTAATCACCTCCCCTTTTGAGCAGTGTTCCACAACCGTTATTGTGTCCAGGGTACACTCATTTCAGCCAAAATGTCTCATTGTCTTCCTTGATATGATATACCAGGAAAAAATGATTTCTTCCTTGCTAATGAGGTCAATCTTTTCTCATTTTCGTCCATGCTTGTTCTTGTATTTTTCATATTAATCTTTGTCGCCTTCCTTCTTTCCTCACTTTTTTCCTCCTTGGAATGCATTAGATACTGCATTTCCCCCTATTGAGAGTCCTGTCAATTGATGGATATTATCGACATGAATTTGGTATTCTATGTTGAGCCATAGTGATCTGCCATGCATCTTGTTGGTGAGGAGCTTAGTACATTGCATCGCAGCCAATTGCATACCAAAGACTGGTAGACTTCTGAGATTAATCAGTGTTGATCGTTGGAGGCCTCTGAAATCATCTTTAACTTTTGTGGTCATGGTGCCATCTCCCTTTGGAACCTCCTTTGTATATACTTCTCACTTCAAAGCTGGGAATTGGAAACAATCTGAGAGATCATTGTCCACTAACGTTGCCTTGTCATATTTTCCATATAGAGTTTCCAAAACTGTAATTCATTCTTCCAATCGATCCTCTGGGACTGAGATAATTTCCTTTGTCATCTTGTTGCGCCTCTGATAGAAGATTGTTATCAGAGGCTTATAGTTTCTTCATCTCTATTGTTGCTGGTTCTCAAAATGAATTTCAAGTTCTTCTATCACCTATGTTTGAAACTCTGTAACTTCCTACGTAGCCATTTGGATTAAGTAGATCAAATTTGACATGACGTTTCTAACTAGACTTGGTAATTAATTACTACAACAAATTTCCCTATGCAAGTCTAATCATGTTATGTCACCATCAGCTAACCTGGATCTGACTAGTATTACATAGCATGGGAAAGAGCAGAGTGGGCCACATGGTTAATAAAGTTTCCATAATGGTGGGTAATTATTACCTAATTTCTTCCCCAACAGGAAAATATTTTATAGAAATTTGTCTGACAGGTGTACTACTCCTTACTTATTTTGGAAAAGATCATTAGTACAATGGAAAAGACACATAGAACGTGTGACTATACCCCCCAACCACAAGTGGGTTTAGGTGTCATGGCATTGTTGTCATAACCCAACTGACACGTTCTTATTTTTTATTTTTTATTTTAAATCAAAAGAAATCAGAGTGTAACTAAATATGCAATTGACTATGCAACTAACTATGCAATTGACTATGTGTTATTGACTATAAACCTACTTGCGGGCTCATCTCCAAGACCCATTCAATTTGATGACATGACTTTGGACTTGTGGAAAGGCTTCAGGCGTGCCCCATTCACCCATCCTGGTAAAATTATCCCTTCTAGTTGCGCTAGCTTCACTTCATCAGAGTCTTTGATCTCTGCAACCATGGATGGCCCCAACCAATGCATTTTTAGTTTTCTTGGGAATTTATGAAATTTTTTGTCATACAGTAGAACATGATCTCCCACCATGAAAGCTTTCTTCTTGATGTGTCGGTCATGTCAAGCCTTTTGTCTCCATTGTACAAGTGATTGGTGGAATTTAGCTAAGAACCTTGATTCATCCAACTCCATTAGTTGTTCCATCCTCTCTTTTGAAGATGCATCGTCTGTCATTTTAGTGGTCTAAGAAATGAATATGCTTGGGAAAATGAATTCCACTGGTACTATTGCATCTCAACTATATACCAATTGCAACGATGTTTGTTTATGTGTTTATTTTACTTTCGTTATATAATCCCACAATGTTGTTGGCACCCGCTCATCCCAATCATCTTGATTTGTTGATACAATTTTTGTTAGGCCCTTCTCGAGTATCTTATTGAAGGCTTCGACCATTCCATTGGCTTGAGGATGGTACAGGATGCTCTTGTGATGTTGGATCAGAAATTTCTTTAGGAGTGAAGCGACAATTTCATTAATGAAATGATCCCCTTGATCGTTGGTTAGGCTCTTTAGACATCCAAATATAGATATTATGCATTCAAAGATGAACCTTGCTGCAATATCGATTCTACAGTCCTTGACTGGCACTGCCTCTGCCCATCGAGTAAGGTACTCTGTAGCTTTTATGATGTATCTGGCATGGGAATGATGCACTGGAAGCGTAATTGGGCCGATAAAGTCTACTTCCCATTTCTCAAAAATTTGTACTATGTGTACCACATGTAAAGGAAATTCATCTCGATGCGATGGCTTCCCAACTCTCTGACAAACATCACAACTCTTTACGTACTCCTTAGCATCCTTATGGAGGGTAGGCCACCACAACCCATCTTGCAGTGTTTTCCTTGCGGTAGCTTTTCCCCTAGTGTGGCCTCCCACAACTCCAGCGTGGCATTCCCACAACATGTATTGCCTTTCGTGTTGAAGGAGACAGCATCACAGAACTTGATCAAGTCCCAATTTGTATAGATGTCCTACAATTAGTTGATAATCCATCGCTCTCACTATGCGGTGTCTTTTCTGTGTCGACATGTATCCCTCCAGGCAGTGTCCTATTGCTAATAACACAAAAATCTGCTCTAAGTAGTCTAGTATGGCTTCTATTCTGAAAAAGTCGGCATCTGGCAATTGATCGTCTAGTGGTCCTTCATTCGCTCCTGATTCCAACCTGCACAAGTGGCCTGGCCCCATATTTAACCTTCCCAGTTTTATGACCACTTCAAATGTGAATTATTGGAATAGTAACAACCATCGACAAA
The DNA here is from genome assembly GCA_031772625.1 of Pinus tabuliformis. Lineage (NCBI taxonomy): Eukaryota > Viridiplantae > Streptophyta > Pinopsida > Pinales > Pinaceae > Pinus > Pinus tabuliformis. The sequence continues at coordinate 203,457,178 of CM062811.1, forward strand.
TCCTTCCTTCCAAGACTGGCTTGTTTACCAGATATTTTAAAGTTGAATGGTTTGTGAAGAACTTGAATGGTGCTCCTAGTAGATAGTGCCTAAAATTTTGTAGGGATTAGACCATGTCCAATGTTTCTCTTTATGTTGTTGTGTAGTTCTTCTCTTCTATTGATAGTTTCCTACTGGCGAAGTAAATTGGGTAGTCCAATTTTATTTCTCCAGGCTGCACCAATATTGCTCCTAGTGCAATTCCTGATGTGTCAATATGTACATGGAACTGGTTATTATATTGTGGGTATACAAGAATAGGAGTGCTCACCAGTTTTTCCTTTAATTTGTTCATCACTACTTGATAGGCCTCTGTCCACCTGAAGGCTTCCGTCTTCTTCAGTAGTTTCTCCATGGGAGCTATAGTCGAGGCATAATTGCAAATGAATTAGCGGTAATATCTTGTGTGGCCCAGTGCTAATCGCAGTTGCTTCAAATTATTTGGTGGATCCATATTCACAATTTCCTCAACCTTTGTGGGATCTACACAAGTGCCATCCTTGCAAACAATATGGCCCAACAATGTTCCAAATGGAACTACAAAGATAGATTTCTTCATATTCAAGGAGATTTGTAGTTGTCTGAACCACTCAAACATCACCCAAAGGAGACTGGTGTGTTTCATTAGAAAGTTGTACATTGTCCAGTCGTCCATATATACTCTTGATTGTCGGTGAATGTAATCTTTGAATGAAGTTATGAATATCCAGGAGAAAACACCTGGTGCATTCTTCAAACCGAATCGTATGACATGATAGGCATAGGACCCCCATTATATGGTGAACGTTGTTTTCTTCTTATCTTCTTTTGCTATGCGAACTTGATGATATCTTGGAAATCCATCAGTGAAAGAGTAGGCCTCATTCCCTGTAATGTTATACAAGATCTTGTCATTGAATGGCATTAGAAATGGATTGTGTACACATGCATTCTTTAGGCTCCTGTAATCTACACAGACCTTGATTTCTGTGGCATCCTTCTTATTCTATATTACAATTGGGTTAATCCATTCCGCTTCATCTACTCGGAATATAAGTCCCACTTCTAACATCTTATCAATCTCTTTCTTGACCTTCTCTTTTACCTTGAGTTTAACATGTATGGTTTATGCTTTACTGTACATGCATCTAGCTTCAACATAATTTTCATCTCCTCAATGTCCCCTTTTATTCCTTTTAATTCAGCAACAGATGTTGGAAATAAGTCTTCGTATTCATGCAACAAATAAAAAATTTCCTTAGTTGTTTGCTTGTCCAAATAATCCCCAATGGATGCCATCTAAGGTTTCTTTTCTGTGCCAATGTTTTGCTTCCACAACTTTACTATGAGAAAATGGGAGACGTCCACTGAAGGGCCCTCTTGAATATCTAGCTTCCCTTCAATTTCTTGAAATGTTAGGTGTCTGAGTCCTTACAAATCATCCTCCTCTGGATCCGTGTTAACTTTTCCATAAGACATGAATTCTGGATACCCTACATCATAGAAATACTGTAGGAATCTCTCATCAATGCACCCATTCCATAACTTTCCTAGAGTAAACATGATTCTTTTAATGGCATACAAGGTCTCAGTCAAACGTTGGTCACTATCTTTAAATGAGAAGTTTTTGTTGAATTGGTGAGCCATAGCATCCCAAACTATTGTTTGTCTTTGAATTTCCTCCTATATATACCATGCTTATGGAATTGTACCTAAGGTATGTATGAACATGTGCACTCAAATCTCCTTTGTGACTCACTATTTTCTCCACTTCTCTATGTAGTTTTTTAGATGTTTCCAGGATCAAAGTTTCCTCTATACTTTACCTCCTCCTATGGCCAGTCTCCTTCCTGTCTAAATATTTCCCTCATTTCCTGCTTGATAGTCTCCCATTCAAATAGGGTGTTGCAATGCGCTCCCCACCACCTTCCTGGGGTGGTTTGTAATGCAATATCTAATAATAGGACCTTGTGGCTTTCCCTTATAGTTCTATCCACCTTATTCAGAAAAGTATCTACTAATTCTATGCCATGAAAAGTTGGGTAATTACTTACCTCTGCCCCAATCTAGTTTACTCTGCATATCTTGGCACAGCTTCTGGGATCAACCTTGTAACCTCCTTGTTCCCACGCATCCCAAGTGAATTCCAAGCCATCTTCTGAGATTTGTATGCTTCTCCAACTGATCGATTCTCCTATTGTGGGATTTATATAGTATTCTATTTTTCTTGTAGTTAGCGTATACAACTGGTCCAAAATCCTAGGCTCATCTTGGTCATCTATAGGTTCATTGAACCTTGGTCCCTAATATGGATCTACCAGTTGTATTACCTGTATCCCTTATACTTCAAAAATCATCAACTCCTTCTTCAGATCAATGATGACATAGTTTACATATGCCCAGTCGATAACAATGAGTGCTAGGTAAGGGTACTTATCACCCATTATGATCCGGATTTAAATAGGAACGCAATAAAATACAGAGATAACCATAAAGACAGATATGCAGCGGAAATAATACCTCAATTCATTACTGTAAAATACTGAAATATGCTTACAAACAGAAATGGAAATAAACCAGCTAGGGCGATGGTAGCTTATCTCTGAGAAGAGATGTGGTGTCTACATGCCTCTGAACTGTCTTACAATGAGGCTCGGAGGCCTATTTGTTGTTGAGAAATAATGGAAAACCCTTCACATTCCAAAACCTAACCCTAGAAGATGAAACACCAAATTGTGGGCCCCTTTTTTGGGTAAGTTGGTACATCAACTTCCCGGGGTTGCGAATTGGTCGTACTATCTCCGTTTGACGTGCATGATAGGCCGTTGGAAAGATCTCTCTGAGGACTACGACGGAAAAGATGACTTTTATCAAAAAAATTGCTGGCGGTAGATTTCCCAAAAAACGTCGTTTAGGGCCTCAAAACGGCTCCGGAAGTTTAGGACCCGAAAAAACTGCTAAAAATAGTAAACTGTGCTATAATTAAGGAAACTGAAAAAATTGTAAGAAGCACTAGAGGGGATCCAAGTGGAATTAGCAGGTGGCCACCAATATCCACCTGGATCATTCCTCTTCCCTTAGGAAACAATGGTCCCCATTGCATTGAGTTCCTCCATGAGATGAGGGAACTTCTGCTGCACTTGGTCCCTGGTGAGCCACTTGCCCTGGTGAAGGAGTTGTCCTGCTTTGACAAATCGATACAGTTGGATATTCTGCTGGCGAGTGTGCTTGATCTATGTGTCCATGATCCGATCAGTTGCAACTTGTTCCATGCAAGCTGGATTTAACTCTGTGGGTGTGAGTTGTTCTGCAATGTCGGACGTGTCTAGTAATGGTGGAAAGTATGGCCGAAGGCGGTCGACATTGAACACCGGGTGCAGGCCAAGGAATGGGGGAATGTTGAGCTCAAATGCATTGTCTCCCACAGCCTTGGTAATGGTGTAAGGTCCATATCAGAGTGGTCTGAGTTTCCGATAGGCTCCAGTAAGGTGTTCCTTTTGCAAATGCAACCAGACTTTGTCGCCCACTTGAAATTTGTGTGGCACCCGATGTTGATCATGTCGCTGCTTGTACTTGGCATTTGATTTCTCCAGAATGTCATGGACCTGCTGGCGAATATGTTGTATGTGCTCAATGAAGCTGTTTGCTTTATCTGTTTCAGACTGGACATGAGCAGAATCTGCATGAGTAGCTGCAAATGGCATGGCCACATCGATGGGACATAGTGGCTGGAATCCCAATCGCACCTGGAAAGGGCTGTGGCCAGTCGAGCTATGGAGAGCCCGGTTGTAGCTGTGCTGAACATAGGGAAGGCTCTCGTCCCATGTGCGTGGATGCTTTGAGTTGTACATGCGCAGAATGTGTACGATCATCCTGTTGATGACCTCAGTCTGGCCATCAGTTTGAGGATGGAAGGCTGTGGACTTAGTGAGTTTGGTGTTCAGCATCGACCAGAGGCTAGACCAAAATGTACTGAGGAACCTGTTGTCCCGATCTGAAATGATAGACTGTGGGATCCCAAAGTGTACCCATACTCGTTCAAAGAAGAGTTTAGCAGTGGCTTCTGCTGTGATATTCTTCTTGCAGGCCGCCATAATGGCCATCTTCGAGAACCTGTCGACGACCACAAAAACACAGTCATTTCCATGCCTAGTGGAAGGGAGGCTTGACATGTAATCCATGGAGATGGATTCCCAAGGTCGACTAGGGGTAGGCAGCGGGGTATAGAGGCCTTGTTTCTTGATGGTCGGTTTGGCAATGGAGCAAGCAGTGCATGATTTGATGTACTTCTCGACATCCTGTCGAAGATTCGGCCAATAGAAATATTTCTGCAGTACTGCCACGGTTTTTTCGACCCCAAAATTCCCAACGGCCTGACTGTAGTGTGCCTCCCAGATCATCTTGGCACGCTCGCTTGAAGGAACACAAAGGTGACCCAGGTGGCATAACAGGTCATCCTGGAGGTGAAAATTTGGAACATGCTGACCCTCCAAGAGTGTCTGGTATGTGTGGCCAAATTCCAGGTCGCTTTTGTAGAGCAGTGGCCAATCAGAAGTCTCGTGCCCACAAGAGTTGAGCACGGTGGTTAACGCCATGATCGGTGGTCGACTGAGGCAATCTGCAACATTATTGGTGCTTCCTTTCTTATACTTGATATTCAGATGGAACTGTTGTAGGTATGTGGACCACTTCTGATGGCGATCATTCTGCAATTTCCCTTGGGTCTGTATGAACTGCAGGGGTCGGTGGTCCGTGTGGATGACCGTTTCCTTCCCCAAAATGTAATGCTTCCATTGTCGGCAGGCCTGCACAATGGAATACATCTCTTTGTCATAAGTGGGATACTTCCGAACTGTGTCTAAGAGTGTCTCACTGTGATATGCCACTGGATGCCCGTGTTGAGTAACGACTGCCCCAATAGCATAGTTAGAGGCATCTGTCTCGACCTCAAATGGTTGTTGCAAGTCTAGTAATGCAAGAACTGGTGCTGTGCAAAGTCGATCTTTCAACTCTATGAAAGCCTTCTGTTGAGATTCAGACCAATAAAATTTTGCTTTCACTCCTCCCTTGGTGACCTGACTCAAGGGCCAAGTGATATGAGAAAATCCCAACATGAACCTGCGGTAGAAGTTGGCAAGGCCTAGAAAGCTGCGAAGCTCTGTCGGAGTGGTTGGAGATGGCCAATCCCGAATGACTTGGATCTTGGCTGGATCCACATGCACCCCCCGTTCATCAATAATGTATCCCAGATACTGAACCTGGGTCATGCCAAAAGTGCATTTCTCCAAATTGGCACATAACTTGTTTGTCGCAGTGTTTGGAGAACCTGCCGGATGTGGTGGAGGTGCTCTTCCCAAGTCTTGCTAAAGATCAAGATGTCATCCAAGTATACCACTACAAATGAGCTGGTGAATGGCCGCAAGATGTCGTCCATTAGCCTCATGAAGGTTGCAGGAGCATTCGTCAATCCGAAAGGCATAACCAACCATTCGAAAAGACCCTCCTTGGCTTTGAAGGCAGTCTTCCACACATCGGAGGGTTCAATTGGTACCTGGTGATATCCTGACTTCAAATCGATCTTGCTGAAATATTTTTCCCCCTTTAGTTGGTCCAGGACGTCATCAATCCGTGGGATTGGGTACCTATTACGGACAGTGATCTTGTTCAGCGCCCGATAGTCAATACAGAGTCTCCAAGTCCCATCCTTATTTTGTACCAGCACGATCGGGCTCCCACAGGGCGATGAACTCGGATGGATGTGACCTTTTTGCAGTAGTTCCTGAATCTGCCTCCTGATTTCATCTTTCTCCAGAACAGAGCGCCGATAGATTGGTCCATTGGGCAGTGGCGAACTTGGGGTTAGATCAATGGAGTGCTTGACCTGACAATGCAGAGGAACCCCTGCGGGGGAGGTGAAGATGTCCTCATACTCCTCCACGACCTTGTCCATCTGTAGTTGTCATGCGGAGGGGCCTTGTATGGAGGTCGTGGCCACCGTCTTCTTTTCTTGAGGGCGTATCATCAGGAAAACAAACTTCTCGGTTTTGGAAATGAGCTTACTGCATTGTTTTGCAGTAACCAAAGAGATGGTGGTAGGCGGTGCTACCTCTGGTATCCTGTACAACTTATTTCCCAAAGTAACAATAACAGCACGGGGCCTTGACTCATACACAGCATGTCGCTTCCACAAGTATGGTTGTCCAAATAACACATCACAAACTTCAAGGGGAGCAATGTCACACAATACCTCATCCATGAAGGGCTTGATGTTGTATGGAAGGCGACACTGTTGGCTCACGTGAAGATCCCGTCCTTGGTGCAGCCACCCAATGGTGTATGGTTGTGGATGTGCTGTGGTCGGTAAGCCCAGTCGTTTCACGACCTCTGCTGAAATGAGGTTCTTTTGGCTCCCTCTGTCGACAATGAACTGTAGCGGTGAGCCCTTTACCCACATCTGGGAGTGGAAGAGACGCTCCTCCTCCTCTGGATCTTCAGGTTCCTCCTTCTGGATCTTTGTGGTGGCAATGGTGGCATTGGGATCCGCATCGATAATCTGCTTCCCTTTGTCATTCCCCTTATCGGGTTCTGACTCAAAGTCAGAACATGCATCTGATTCTGAAACCTTTAGCTCGGCCACCAGTGACTGCTTGGCCCGACACTCACTTGTGTTGTGAGTGGAGCTCTTATGGAACTCACACCACTTTCCCGTGTCCTTTTTCGGCTTCGCGGTGTTGTTCTTTGCTTGCAGCTTTGGTGGGTTGTCTTGGGCCACCCCACCTTGGCTTTGTCCTTTGTTCTGTGGTTTGGGGGCACCTTTCCCTTGTTTCGGATTCGCAGATCCAAAGTCTCACTTCTTCTGTTTAAACTTTTGCTCGACCTTGACGGCATATCAGTATGCCGTGCCGAGTGAGGAGATGTTCAGGAATTCTATTTCTTCTTGGATGTACTTGTGCAGGCAGCCACGGTATTTGAGTACCAAATGCTGCTCTGTATCCTTGATACCCAACTTTGTGCGAAGGGCATGGAAAATATTGGTAAACTCTGGTACGTCTTGGTCCCTTCCCTGCCGTAGCGTGGTCCACTTCATATATTGATCCTCATAGCTTCCGACAGGGTAGTACTGCTCCTTGATGGCATCTCGGAATGAATCCCAAGTCGGTGTGACTGAAAATAGTGAGCCTGTACTTTCATCCTTCTGCTCGCAGTAGGTTTCCCACCAATCCTTGACGTGGGGGGCTGCTTTGAGAAGAGCGAAAATAATCTTTTCCCGACTGGAAAAATCATGAACAGAAAAATAACCCTCTAGCACATTTAACCATTTATCTACGGCATCTGCGTCTATCTGACCCTCGAATATGGGGATTTCAAAATTAACTTGTACCTTAAATGGTGTGGCGTTTCCAGAGTTTCTGTTGGAAGCCGATGTGTCACCCCTGGGTAGCCGCTGAAGGATTTGGGCAAAGTTGTCCATCATCGCGTTCCTTTGTCGCTTAAGGGCTTCTTCGAGCAAGATTTTGATAGGATCTCCTGCCCCCTCGTCTTTCTTTTCATCCGCCATGGGAGGCCGTCGGGATTTGCGAGGCTGGTCTTGTAAAGGTTTGACCAGTTCAAGCCCTAATTCCTTATATCCCGACCTCGTTGGGGACATGCAAAGAAAAACAGAGAAGAAAAGCAGACCGCTCTGATACCACTGATCCGGATTTAAAAAGGAACGCAATAAAATACAGAGATAACCATAAAGACAGATATGCATCGGAAATAATACCTCAATTCATTACTGTAAAATACTGAAATATGCTTACAAACAGAAACGGAAATAAACCAGCTAGGGCGATGGTAGCTTATCTCTGAGAAGAGATGTGGTGGCTACATGCCTCTGAACTGTCTTATAATGAGGCTCGGAGGCCTATTTATTGTTGAGAAACAATGGAAAACCCTTCACAATCCAAAACCTAACCCTAGAAGATGAAACGCCAAATTGTGGGCCCCATTTTTGGGTAAGTTGGTACATCAACTTCCCGGGGTTGCGGATTGGTCGTACTATCTCCGTTTGACGTGCATGATAGCCCGTTGGAAAGATCTCTCTGAGGAATACGACGGAAAAGACGATTTTTATCAAAAAAATCGTTGGCGGTAGGTTTCCCAAAAAACGTCGTTTAGGGCCTCAAAACGGCTCCGGAAGTTTAGGACCTGAAAAAACTGCTAAAAATAGTAAACTGTGCTATAATTAAGGAAACTGAAAAACTATAAGAAGCACTAGAGGGGATCCAAGTGGAATTAGCGGGTGGCCACCAATATCCACCTGGATCACATTATATCTATTACTTCAAATTCGGTATGATTGTTTACCCATGCCACATCCACTTCTACATCTTCTAGCCTTCTGGTGGGTAAGATGAAATACTGGTTTACCATCCACAGTTGGATTAGTGAATATTTTAGTTGCGGCTGACATCAGATCCTAGATCAAACATTGTATCTTTTATCTGAAATCCTTCAACTTGAGCATCAATCCAGAATGAGTGAATGAACCAGTTTGCATGGCATTGTGATTAAGCATATCATTCTTATTTATAGACCTGCTCAAATTTTTTATATTAATGGCCTTTTCTTGGATGAATATGATAATTGTAATAATATGATGTTATGATGATTGTATTCTTTAAGATATGTATGAATTAATGTCTGGATCATCCTTGATATCCCTCTAATCCTTCTTAGTTTTGGTCACGACACACCTTGGGTGAGACTCCTTACCCGTTGGGTAAGGTAAAAATGTCAGCATTGTCCTAGACTATAGCGAACCCTTGTTGGCCCCTTGTTCCTGAACCCAGGTTCTTCCCATGATGACTTATTTGTTCCAACAAGTGGTTCCATTTCCAGTTTGCATGGAATTGTGATTATGCGTATCTTTCTTATTTACAGAGAGAAGAGTGAATACATGATGACCTCGTCCATGAACATGAGCAGTAGAAAAGAAAATTGCAGGAGGTAATAGAAGAAATGGATCAACTCAGATAAGAAAACAATGATCTACAAGAACAAGTAGATCAGTTTATGTATAAGTTTCGGGCCCTTTGGCTGAAAATCTCAGACCTTGTCATTGAAGCTCCCAAATATTTTACATCTTGCACATTGGTTAACTGCTATGAGCACATCCAAGTAGCGTGTTCAAGCTTGACATCCACAAATGCCGATATGAAAAAGAATTTGGAGACTATCAGATCAATGTCAACTGATCCAATTAAGATTTGTGCTCGATCAATCGATGAAAAGATCAGCACCGTCGCCGCCACAAAATAGTCCCTTGCTGAAGCACTTGTAGATGGTTATGCCCTAATGGAGAAAGTGCATGATTGGTCGGCCAAATTGGCCCAAAAGAATCAACATGTCTATCCTCTGTGATAATAGCTACAAAATTGAATTTCTGACAGTAATACATGCACAAACTCAATTCAGTTGCAGAAGATTGATGAAGAAATCACCTCCATTCAGGCACAAGTCGAACAGATAGAGGAAGAGTCTGCAAAAACTAAAAAGAAAATCCAAGACCTCATACCACCATTCTTCCTACATGTTCTTGCTCTAAAAGAGGTACGAAATAATAGTGAAGCACAATGGAACATACTACAAAGTAACAGGCTGAGTCAACCAACATCTAACACGGCAGAAGACTTCATCAAGCAGGCTGACTCAATAGCGATTGCATGGAAAACAACACTCAATAAGTACAACAACTTTAGGCAAGAAATGACCACAATTTTTCCTAAATTGGGGGCTTCATTAGGAAAATAAGGCTAGCATGTGGTAGAAGCAGTCGAGGCAATAGCCCCGCAGAAGGAAGAACTGAAGCAGCAACATGCAGAAATACCCATAGAACCAAAAACAGGACCCACAATGCTTGAGATAGATTGACTCAAGGACGAGTCAAAGAACTATGGTTGAGGCCTGTTGGGGCCTTCGTTTTGAATTTTGAAAGTTTTGAAGGAATTAAGGTGAAAAACAAGTGGCAGGAGCAATGGTCGAGTTGCAGAGATGACAACTGGAAAAGGAAGCAAGACCATGCAGTAGATCAGTAGTTGCGACAAGGTGTCGAGAGCAAGCAGAAACAGTCGAGTGAACGAGGAGGAGAGCTGGAAGTAGCCAAGGGCAAAGAAAGTCAAATGGAATTGGCAGAAGGAGAAGCGGAGGAGAAGATAAAAGTCGAAGACGACACGAAGAAGGTGTTGGTATCTAGTAGGAGCCAGAAGCATTGAGGAATAGGATCCGAAGACCTAAGAAATTGTGGAGTGGCAAGAGCTAGGCTTCGCCTAAGGTCTAAGGCATCCTGTGGCCATGGTATTTTATTTATTTGATCAAGGCTTTATACCTGATGTATATTGTAATGAATCTTCCTTTGAGTTAATATGAATGAGTGAATGAACCAATGTGCATGGAATTATGATTAAGTGTATCATTCTAATTTACATACTTGGTCAAAATTTTTATATTAGTTTCCTTTTCTTGGACGAATATGATAATTGTAACAATATGATATTGTGATGAATGTATTCTTTAAGATATGTATGATTTAATGTCTAGGTCGTCCTTGATATCCCTCTAATCCTTCTTAGTTTCGGTCACGACATGCCTCGGGTGAGACTCCTTACCCTTTGGGTAAGGTGAAAATGCCGACATTGTATAGCATGTAATGTTATTTTATTAATTATTTAGATCAAGCGTTTTCAAATAATATAATTTTCATTATATATATATATATATATATATATATATATATATATATATATATATATATATATATATATATATATATATATATATATATATCTAAACATAAAATTTAATAGAAATTAAACTATATACCAATTAGATTATTCATATTTATAAGTAACACACCTTTGTTTTTTGATATCACGCATTTTTTTCTAAATCATATATATAGTATATGGCTAGTGAATGAATGTTAACTTTCAATTTAGAGAAAGTAGATAAATATTACTTTTGATTTTATAAATAATCAACAAATCAATGTAACATGTTATTTTCAAAACATTTTGGAATTCTCATTTTTATTTCGAAAATAGTCTATATGATATTTAAAATAAGTTTTAATTATTTTTTTAATTAAATCCTTTTATTATAATTTTTCATATATTTTTAGATATTTTTAGCTATGTTGATATGTGTGTGCTTCTCGAATTTTAATTTAACTATTAATAACTAGTGCAACCATATAAATTAAGTGATTGGAAAATATGGATAGGCATCAATTAAATGATAAACATCAAAATGCTTACTTCAAAATACATCTCACTTTTTCCACATTAAAAATATCATAAAATTCAACTAAATTGTAACCTTATTTCCTCCTTTAGTGGCTATGACATCAAGATGTACTATAAGCTACCTAAGGAAGAAGATTGTTTAGATGAACATTGGCTAACAAACTTCAAGACTTTTCCCAGAGAACTACTCAAGAAATGGTGGATCGACAAGGTTACTTTTATAAAATTACCAAACAAAGAGTATTTGGTGAATATGTTAAAGACCTTTTTTCAATTAATGATTCCTATGGTATGTCGGCTTTATGGTTATCCCAATCCTATGAGATTCCATGAAGGTTGGGTTCCACTCATGTACACCATGGCGATCAAATATAGGATTTTCGACAAGGCATACATGTTGTCAAGGTATTCAAGGGATAATATTGAATAGGTTCAAAACCGTAAAGAAGGCAAACAACCTTATTTTTTCATGGCCTCTTAGATTATAGACATAGTTTGAGCCACTAACCATGAACTAGATATGGACCATTCACAAGGATTTGGTCCATATTTATTACAAGATCTCATGTGAGGATCATCATATACCAGCTTATACATAGATTTGTTAAGATTTTATGGTTCTCTTGTACAATACTCCATTCGATGGGACCATCCTATGCACGTCAGAAAGAGAAAAATAGGTAGCACCCTTAGTCAGCAAATAGTTTGTGGATCTAGATGACACTTACATCAGAGTCTCTGTAGAAATAAAAGCTCCCCTCCTACTACCCATATTTGTAGTTGATAGTGGTAGTGTTCCTAGAGATAACTTATTAGTTTTATAATGGAGTCAATGCAACACTCTCAAGGACCAAGACACATATATGGCCACATATTCCTTTCCACCTGAGAGCATATGAATTGGGGGGCATCAAGAGGGATAAGGGAGATTTTTTTGCTCTAACACTTTTTTGTTTTGGGGACCTGATGTTCCATAGGTATGATCCAAGATCCCTATAGAGAGATCATTATAGATCATGCAATACACGTGGGAATATTAGTTAAACACCTAGGTAGAGGAAAATAAATAGAATAATGAATTAAATCTCATAAAATTGATCCCAAGAATAGGCTACAATCTAGCCTAAGAAAAAGTGGAAAAATATCAGGAAAAGATAGAAGCATCAACCCATGAAAATACATCTCAGATAGAACAAGAAGCTGCTAAATTAGCTTAATAGATTGAACATAAAAGGTAGGAGGAAGAATAAATTGATGCAAGTGCATCTAACCTAGGGTTGAATGTTTACTAAAGGAGTTAGTTCCCTAAGTTAGGATTTAATTATTTAATGTATTTTCCTATAGTCTTAGGAGAGAATGAGAATTATTGTAAAAAGGAGAATGTTCGAGAGTATTTTGGAAGAATTGAGAGATTTGAGGGTTAGTTAGATCTTATCTAGAGATAAGGGATTAAGTGAGATATTTTATGGATCGTGAGTGATATTTTGGGGATTTGTTTAGGATCTAGAGCCTAGTTGGGTTCATATCCACTTGTAAAAGTCTAGGTGAGCCCATGAGGAATGTAAGTGTGTAAGTGAGTGAGAGTGAAGAATGAGAGGCCAATGAGTAGGCCTAGAATTCTATAGTAAATATTTATTTATTAATGAATTATTTCTGATATTTTATGTGCATACCTATTGTGTGGATTTCATAATTATGTTATGTATTAATTCTAAAGTTGCAGGCCTCTATAGCCTATGGCGTCAGAAATCAGGGGAGAGATGGAGAAAAGAAGAAGATATGAGGAAAACAGAAGAGCCTAAGAGGAAAGAAAAGGCAAGAGGAAGAAAAAAAATGGTGTCTAGATGAAGTAGAAGCCAAATCCGAAGAAGAAGCTCTCTAGACTCAAAAAAATGAATTACAACTGGAAGCTCAATTAAATTTAGCTATAATGGGTATTGATCTAGTATCACAAATCATTGTAAAAATCATATGAGGTGACCTACCCATGAAAAAATGGGAAGAAAACTAGCTAAGAGTCCTACAAATATCTAGTGCTCAAATATATCCTTTTTACATATCATGTAGGAAATATCAACTAGGTTATTATGACTTTGGAAAATAGTTGAGTAAGGAATCCAATTGCAATGATCCTAAATTAAACAGGAACACAACAACTTACATATATACTCATAAACACAAAGATGCAGCAGAAAAACACTTCATTTCATTAATAGAAAAAAACTGGACTATGCCTACAAACATAATGGAAATAAGATAGCTCGAGCTATGGTAGCTTATCTCTGAGAAGAGATGTGGTGGCTACATGCCTATGAACTGAGTTACAATGAGGCTCAAGGGCCTTTTTATTATTGAACAATAAGAGAAAACCCTAAAAAACCAAAACCCTACCCCGAGGAGATTAAAACCAAGAGTTTATGGGCCCCGTTGGGGTTAGTTGGGAGGCCAACTTCCTGAGGTTGTAACTTGGTCATATTATCTCTATTTGACATGTATGTTACCTCGTTGTAAATATCTCTCTGAGGACTACAAATATCAATGTGATTATTGATGTAATCACTAAAGGAATTTTCCCAAAAAAACGTCGTTTAGAGCCTCAAAACGGCTCCAGAAGTTTAGGACCCGAAAAACTGCCAAAAATAGTAAATTGTGCTACATTTAAGGAAACTGAAAAAAACTGAAAGAAATAATGGTGAGGGTCCAAGTGGAATAGGCGGGTGGCCACCAATATCCACTTGGATCAATCTTGCCCCCTTAGCAAGCAATGGTCCCCATTGCGTTAAGTTCCTCCATGAGATGAGGAAACTTCTGTTGAACTTGGTCCATGGTGAGCCATTTTCCTTGGTGAAGGAGTTGGCCTGCTTTGACAACTCGATATAGCTATATCCTATGTTTTTGAGTGTCCTTGATCTGTGTGTCCATGATTTGATCAGTTGTGGCATGTACCATGCACTTCGGGTTAAGCTCTGTTGGTGTGAGTTGTTCTGCAATGTTAGATGTGTACAACAATGGTGGAAAGTATGGCCGAAGGCAATCTACATTGAACACTAGGTGAAAACCAAGGAATGGTGGGATGTTGAGCTCGAAGGCATTGTCCCCGATGGTCTTGGTGATGGTGTATGGCCCCTATCAGAGCGGGCAAATCTTGCAGTGGGGTCCAACAAGGTGCTCCTTCTACAAATGTAGCCAAACTTTGTCACCCACCTGGAATTTGTGCAACACTCGATGTTGATCAAGGAGCTGCTTGTACTTAGCATTAGATATATCCAATATATCATGGAACTATTGGTGGATGTGCTGAATGCGCTCAATGAAGTTGTTATCCCTTTCAGCTTCAGACTGCACGTGAGCCAAATCTACTTGAGTGGTTGCAAATGGTATGGCCACATCAATGGGGCATAATGGCTAAAATCCTAGCCCTATGTGAAAGCGATTGTAGCTTGTTGAGTTGTGGAGAGCTTTATTGTAGCTGTGTTGGACATAGAGGATACTTTCATCCCATGTGTGTGAATGCTTCGAGTTGTACATGCGCAGAATGTGTACGATCATCTTGTTGACAACCTCTATTTGGTCATCATTTTGGGGATGGAAAGCCATGGACTTAGTGAGTTTTTTATCCAGCATCGACCAGAGACTTGACCAAAATGCACTTAGAAATCTATTGTCCCAATCTGAGATAATGGACTGTGGGATCCCAAAGTGTACCCACACTTGCTCAAAGAAGAGCTTGGTAGTTGCCTCTGTTGTGATACTCTTCTTCTAGGCCACCATGATGGCCATATTAGAGAATTTTTCGATGACCACGAAAACACAGTCATTGTTGTGCTTAGTAGAAGGAAGGCCCGACATATAATCCATGGAGACATATTCCCAAGGCAGACTAGGAGTTGGTAGAGGATTATATAGGCCTTGCTTCTTGATGGTCGGTTTGGCAATGGCGAAGGTGGTGTCAGATCTAATGTACTTCCCAACATCCTCACGAACTTTCGGCCAATAAAAATACTTCTGCAATATCACCACGGTTTTCTCTACTCCGAATTGTCCAGCGACCTGACGGTAGTTCTGCTTCCCAAATCATCTTGGCACGCTCACTTGAAGGAACACATATGTGTACCAAGTGGCATAATAATGCATCCTGAAGGTGAAAATTTGGAACTTTCTTCCCTTCCAGAAGTGTCTGGTATATGTTGTCGAATTCTAGATCGCTCGTGTAAAGATGCAACCACCCCGATATCTCGTGTTCACGGGAGTCGAGCACAGTGATTAGCACCATGACTGGTGATTGGCTAAGGAAATTAGTGACATTATTCTTGCTGCCCTTTTTATACTTAACGTTCAAATGGAACTGTTACAGATAGGTGGACCATTTCTGAGACGATCGTTCTGGAACTTCCCTTGTGTCGGTATGAATTATAGAGGTTGGTGGTCTATGTGGATGACCGTTTCCTTCCCCATAATGTAATGCTTCGATTGAATGAAAACCTGCAGAATGGAATACACTTCTTTGTCATAAGTGGCATACTTTAGGATTGTGTCTGAAAGCATCTCATTATGGTAAGCCACTGGATTCCCATGTTGAGTAAGAACTACACCAATAGCATAGTCGGAAGCATCTGTCTCAACCTCAAATGGTTGTTGCAGGTCTGGTAATGTGAGAATAGGTGCAAAATAGAGGCGATTCTTCAACTTGGAGAATGCCTGATGTTGGGTTTCCAACCAAAAGAACTTGGCTTTCACTCCACCCTTGGTGACTTGACTTAAAGGCCAAGCAATATGAGAGAACCCGAACATGAACCTACGGTAGAAATTGGCAAGACCCAAAAAGATCCAGAGCTCTGTTAGAGTGGTTGGGGCTGGACAATCTCGAATGACTTGTATCTTGGATGGGTCCACATGTACACCCTAATCATCAATGATGTACCCCAGATATTGAACCTGGGTCAGGCCAAAGGTAAATTTCTCCAAGTTAGCACACATCTTGTGTTGTTGAAGGGTTTGAAGGACCTGTTGAATATGTGGAGGTGTTCTTCCTGACTCTGGTTGAAGATCAAGATGTCATCTAAATACACCACCACGAATGCATTAGTGAATGGTCGCAAGATGTTTTCCATCAGTCTCATGAAGTTTGTAGGGGCATTTGTCAATTTGAATAGCATGACCAACCATTCAAAAAGACCCTCCTTGGATTTGAAGGAAGTATTCCACACATCAAATGGTTCGATAGGCACCTCGTGATAACCTAATTTCAATTCAATCTTGTTGAAATATTTGGCCCCCTTGAGCTGGTCCAAAAGGTCATCAATCCATGGGATTGGGTACCTATTCTAGACAATGATCTTGTTTAGTGCCCGATAGTGAATACAGAGCCTCCAGGTTCCATCCTTTTTCTGTACCAATATAATCGGGCTCCCACATAGTGATGAGCTTGGCCTGATGTGCTCTTCCTACAATAGTTCCTGAATATGCATCTTGATCTCATCGTTCTTTTGAACAGAGCGTCAATAGATCGGTCCATTAGGCAGCAGTACGCCCGAGGTCAGATCAATGGGGTGCTTGACCTGACAGTGAACAAGTACCCCTATGGGTGAGGCAAAAATGTCCATGTACTCCTCCATGAACTTGTCCATCTGTTGTTGTTGTGTAGAGGAGCCCTACCTAGAAGTCGTGGCCACAATATTCTTCTTTCCTTGGGGTGAATCATAACGAAAACAAATTTCATGGTCTGGGAAATGATCTTACTACATTGCTTTGCAGTGATCAAAGAGATGGTGATAGGTGGGGCTACCTCCAGTATCCTGTACAACTTATTAGCCAAAGTAATAATCACAAAGTGAGTTCTAGACTCATATGTAGCATGTTGCTTCCACAATATGGCTTTCCTAACAATACATAAAAAACTTCAAGAGGAGCAATATCAAACAATACCTCATCCGTGAAGGGCTTGATGTTATAGGGAAGGCAACACTCCTGGTTGACGTGAAGATCTCCTCCTTGGTGAAGCCACCCGATGATGTACAATTGTGGATGTGTTGTAGTCTTTAGGACCAGTCGTTTCACAACTTCTGCTGAAATGAGGTTCTTTTGGCTCCCGTTGTTGACAATAAACTGCAGCAGAGAACCCTTCACCCACATTTGTGAGTGGAAGAGGTGTTCCCCCTCCTCTAGATCTTCAGGCTCAATTTTATGGATCTTTGTGGTGGCCACAGTGGCACTGGGCCCCGCATCAATGATCTACTTCCCTTTGTCTGTCCCCTTATCAGGATATGATTCAGAGTCGAAACCTGCGTCTGATTCGGAAGCCTTCAGCTTGGCCACCAGTGACTACTTGGCTTGAAACTCACTTGTATTGTGAGTGGAGCTCTTATGGAACTCACATCATTTTCTCGTATCCTTCTTTGTCTTTGTGGTGTTGTTCTTTACTTGCGGCTTCTGTGTGCTATCTTGGGTAGCCCCACCTTAGCTTGGTCCCTTGTTTTGTGGTTTGGGGGTGCCTTTTCCTTGCTTTGGATTCACAGATCCAAAGTCGTGCTTCTTCTATTTAAACTTCTGCTCAATCTTTACATTGTACCGATACATCGTGTCGAGAGAGGAAATGTCTAGGAACTCCATCTCATCCTAGATGTACTTGTGTAAAAATTCGTGGTACTTGAGCACAAAATTTTGCTCAGTATCCTTGATACTCAGCTTCGTGTGTGTTAGGTTCCTATACTAATAGGTGTCACAATTTACGATTGACTTAGCTTATCTCTATAATATGTAGATACCTTTTCTTTTTGCAAATGTTTTCCATATTCAAAAGTTCAAAAAAATTAAAAAATGTAAAGAGGGTATGCCCTAAAAGAAAAATCAAAGGGAAAAAAGAAGGAAAAAGGTCAAAAAAGATGAAAAATGAACCCCAAAAAGAAAAGACCATGAAAGTGTGCAAGCCCAAATGCCACTACCATTTACTTTTATGCATAATAATGATTGTGTGCAACTTGTTATTCATGCCACAATCCATGGTAATCAAACAGTTTAATCTTGGTTATTCCATGTTTTGAATTTCATGTTTATAGATAGAGAATGAAAATTTGACCAAACTGTTTAACCTTGGAAGATAAGTAGATAGGTACAGTGAATAAAAGGAAATCAACTGTCTAATCTGAGCCCTTGAATGTAATAAGGATAGATTTAGATAGATTTCTAGTGTAACAGAAAAGAAAAAGTTTTGATAAGGGTTTGCCAGTTTAAGTGCACCCTAATAAAGAGAAGAAAAAATGGTAGGATGACTAGGTGGGTAAGCAGAAGAATGGTTGCATAATTATGGTGATTGATTGGATAAATTCATATCATTTACTTTCATCATCAAGTTGCTAAGAGTGTGGATGATAATGGAACATTTACAAAGTCAAATGATTAATTTCCCCATTCATTTCACCTTTAATTTACTAGTTTCCCCTTAGCAAAGTCAAAAGTACCTAAAACCTTAAGTTAAAGGGGCTCAAAGCATTTCTCTGACTTCTGGAGGGATCGGATCCTCAACCCAATAACTTATAGGGACTAGGTACTGAAATCCCCCTTATCAACATTCATTAGTTCCATAATTCATTCATTTCACCTAAAAAATCCCTTTCCTAAGGTAAAAATCACCATTTTCCTAGGGAAAGTAATTATCCCCATACAAAACCCCTTTTTTCACAAAAACCCCACAAAAAAGCATTTAGCCTAAGCTATAATGTGTAAATGTGGATATATAAATGAATGTCAATACATTATACTTAGCACAGTTGTCTTTCCGCCTCCATTTCATATTAACTTTAATTTCCCTTATATTTATTTTAACTCCCAAAAACAAACCTTCTCCCTTATATTTTATTAAAACCCATAAGATAATATCCCGCCCCCGAAGTTTGAAACATAAACTTTATTAATGAATGATTAATGGGTTAATTGGTCGATCAACGGCTAATTAATAACCAAAACCCTCTACTGAATAAAAGAGATTAATTAATAAATCTGTGGTTAATTAATAATCTGTCCCCACCAATCAAATCGTCCCCGATGTCATTAAGTTACCTTAAACCACAGTTGCTATCCCATCGGACCCCTCCATTAACTCCTGATTAAATTATTGCCCCGATCACCATAGGATCTGACCCCTTCAAATCTAACGGCTGACGCTCATATCGGGTGGCCTATGATGCCAACCTTTACCCACCCAATGTGAACGGTTTTACTATTCACCTCGCCGCTACATGTCACCTGATGAATGGCATCGGGCGAACCTCTCCCAATACCACCAAGCCCTCAAAAGCGGTGTGATAGATTTCGCTTACTATCACCGGCTACATGACAAATCATCTACTGTTCAGTTCACGCCATATTTTAAAAGTTTTCCCATTAAAGTTCAAGCCCCAAGAACCCAGGTTTCCTCGCCCTTCACCCATTCTACTATGTAAACTTATGAAACCCTTTTGCTCCACCAAAAGCCTCTACTAACCAATTCAAGCATGGTTTACCTCTCGAAATCATTTTTGACTCACTCCATAGACCTATAAAGCTCGATAAATCCATTAATGATCCTCCCTGTCAACCCAACGTTTTCCTAACAATTTGTTTTGTTCATAAGACCTATTTACTCCAACATTGTTATAAGGTCTATTCAAACAGAGATGAAAAATAAAACATACAGTTAAAAGACAAGCAGAGGAAACATGAAATTAAATGATTTACTGTTGAAATAGATAGTAAAAAACCTAAAATATACAGTGAAGGTAAAAGGACATAGTAAAGAACAGTCAAAGTGTATCAAGTTTAAAGAGTATCATATTGAAGACCAAGTCAATTAAATCAGCTAGCATGAAGATAAACAGTAGGGAAAACAGTTACAGAGCATACAAATTCATGTCAAAGTGAAGACAGATGAAAAAATAGCGTGGTAAAAGTAAACAGTAAAAAGTAAACATGGATGCAGTAAGGGTTAAACAGAGATGAAAACAATTTCACTAGCAACAATGAATTTTATCCAAAGTAAAAGTGAAAAACAGTTAAAATAAATTCAAGGTTAAAAGATGAAATCAAAGCAGAAATGGTACATTCTTCAGAAATTTCTTGTTTAAGTCATAGTTTTGCAGAAATTATTGTGACCAATCCAAGATTTATTTTGAGAAACTAGAGGAGTTTTTTGTTCTTAATAGGCCAATATACAAAAACCTATCTCCCTTTTTCCACAGGTATTACCAAACGTGAGATAAGTGCATGTCTTCACAGCTTATGTTTAAGTTTGTGCAAAGTCCTGTTTTTGACATATTTTTGCAGAGAATATTGTGAACAATTGGAGCTGAATTTTGGGAAACGGAGAGAGGTTTATCTCAAACGCATTCTTATCTACAATAACCTCTTTAACTTTAACATATCTATCTCAGATTGAGATATAAAAGTGTATCATTGGACCCTAAGTTTGCAGAATTTCTGGGGCAGAATGCACAAAGAAAGGATGCAGTTAGTGACTGGGATGCCTCATCATCAGTTAAGAGTTGCTATCAAATTCGAATTTATTTTATTTTTCACAATAAATCCGTAAAAGTAGTGCCAAATATTTTTATTAGTTTTGAATGTCCTTTATTTAAGTTCTATTATCGTAAAATAGTTTGAGATATTTGTAAAACCAATCTTGATACTTTTTCAAGATATTTCAGTTTAGAATTGTATAAATACTTCTTCATTTGAAGTATTTTGGTTTGGATTAAAATACATTTCTATAGACATTTTATATCAAGCTAATGAGCTATTGTATTCAAGACTGGACTGGTTTACTGGATTAAATAAAGCTGAGGACATTTCACTCGATGCATGTGCACTGTGGGAAACAAATAAGTATCACTTTTTGAGTTTGATTATTGTTTTCCTTTATGTTATGAAATATCATATGTGTTTCTTATGATTCTTAAAAGCAAACAAGGAGTAATATCATGATAATTAGCTTAAGTTCTCTCTGTTTTAACTGTTTGCTTATTTAATGTTTTCTACTAAATTGCTTAAGTTTGGGAATTCATAATTGCTCCCTTATTTCTGTAATTCATTCCCTCTATTGGCCCTTAGTACAGGATTCTTAATTGCCCTTGCTATTTTCCAAACCTCCCTTCTTCATCTTAATCCATGTTAAGGATTCTTCATTACCCTTGGCCCTGGTTAAGATTTTCATCCATTGAAACCTTCATATTTGTTCTTGCGGTGCTAGCTTGCCTTGTGAACTCTTACCTCAGTGATTAATCAAATCCTAATAAACCTTTCATACTTGAATCCATATCCCAATGGCCTAAATACTTGCTTTGCCCATCTTTCTTCTTAATTCCACCACCCAATCAAAACAAAACACCCCAAAACTTTCATAACTAGCCTAATATCCCATCAAACAAAGCTAAATTATAAAGAGAGAGCCCTCTTTGGACTTAGGTTGGCTAGAACCCAAGTCTAAAAGATTGGTTTGTGGTTACCTCGGAAGTTTCTTTCTTTAACCTTGATAAAATTCTAAGCGATAACATAGTGGCGACTCCACTGGGGAAAACTAACATTTTCTTCAGATTGGTTTTATAGGTTTACATATGATCTATGATGGTGGACAGTGATCAGACACACACAAAGGTTAAAATCATCTACCTAGTGACTCCAAATCAATTCCACAATCAAGACTCCACTAGAGAAATGAACCTGAAAGAACTGTGTGAAAACATCAGGCTTTTAACTTGGATTGTTATCCAAGACATTATGGTATTTCTCATTGACAAAGTTTTTCAATGTATATTGTATTTTAGAGAAGATTTTAGATTAAATTTTTATTATTTTCCTTTGAAAATGTAGATATAAAGTCTCCTTACACATTTGAACAACAGTCTTCTAACTCTTATGAAGATCATATTCCAATTGAGGAGAATCAAAAAATTAAAACTAATCGTACAATCCCTATACATATTCCAGTACCTCATAAAGTTCTCGATAGATATAAGCCACTCATCTTACCTTCTACACTCCATGCTTTCCCTAACGATTATTACAAGTATCTCCCTAGGTTTGATGGAAAGAATGGTATCACTGCCCAAAAACATATTCAAGCTTTTGAGGATTATATTAACTTTTTTGAAGTAGATGAAGAGGATGTCAGTATTAGGCTTTTTTCTCTTTCTTTGCAAAACAAAGTCAAGAGTTGGTTCAAAACCCTGCATCTCAAATCTCTAGCAGTTTCTCAAATTCTTCCTTGATAGATGGATAATCAAAGTCAATCTTCTTGTAATCATAGAACAATATAATCAGTTAAAAAGACATACAAATGAAACAATACAACAATTTTCAGACATATTTAATCAAATATATTTATCAATGCCATCAAATATAAGACCTCCCCTTGGTTTAGCTCTTTTGCATTACCCAAGAGCATTTGATCCAAAGCTAGAATTTCAGCTAAGAGAAAGAAACCCCTCAACACTGGAACAGATGCAAAACATGGTAGTAGATGTAGAAGTTAATTTTCAAATTAGAAGAGAAAAGTTGAAAGAAGTAGAGGAAAACAACACTGCAGTGGAAAAACTCGACATTTTGATAAAGAAGATAGAGGAGAGGATACAGAAGATCACCATGAAAGATGATTTTTTTGTTCAAAATCACCATGACACATTTGTTTCACAAAAAGAAAAGGTTGACAGCCATGAACAAATTCCTGTTAATTCCAACTACCATAAATCTGAAGATAGAGTTATAGAACCATATGTGGAGAGGCAATCTGCTGATCTAATGTGTAAGTTTGATGACATTAGTTCTTTTGATGATTTTCCCAAATATGATCAGTATGATGATAATTATGTTCTTCAAATCCAAACTAACTTTACAGAGCAATCAAAAGCTAGTTTGGAGAATAAGGAAATTAAGTTTCAGCAGCTAGAAAATAGTGATCATTTTATCCATATTAGCTATGAAAGTGAAGAAGAAAGTGCAGAAAATTCGGAAATAAGTGAATCTTCTTTGCCTCTTTGTTTTGAATCATTTCATTTTTTAGAGGAAATGTGGTATAACATCTCTAAAGAAAAGGATGAGCAGCTTGTAGAAACCTATAAAGTTCCATTCAAGCCTATGAGTAATAAGTTGCAGCAATCCTTCCAATTTTTTCGTCATCCCATCACTGATGGGTTGGATAGTGAATGCAATCAGAATTTTTCTTCATTTAACAATCAAATTCAGGATCAAGATGATAAAGGTTTCATCAATCAAACATTTCAATCAGAAGAAATATCATCACAAGGCTCGTCTGAAAGTCTGCAGGGTGTTAAAGATAAAAGTGATATTTCACTCTCATGGCATGGAAGCCATCCAGAACAAGTGTGTAATTGCTTAAATCAGGTTAACAATAGTGTATATATTTTGGAAGATCCTTTTGTACATTTTTTAGAGTCTACAAAGGAAAGCAAGTATTTCCTTATCTTCTCATTGGTTGACAAGGTTATATTTGCCTTTAAAATCTCAGTTTTAATCACAAACGAGCATAAGCAGAAAAACTCACAAATGTATATGATGCTTGAGTGGCTGTATTGGTTGTTTCATTTTACCTAACCAACAGTCACAAAGATGATTAGAGTAAGTAGGTAGAATTTCAGTTTGAATAAATTCAGTTTTCAGCAACAAGTTTATGTTAGATCAAATTTCAGTTTGCAGAAAAGGGTGTATTTTTAGTTCAAAAGTTTTAGTCACAAAGATTATACAACAGAGCATACACATGTGTGGGATTGTCCCAATGGATCAAGCTACTAGTCAACGGTGTTCTTGACATTTCACAAGGAAATTCCATCCCCAAGTGAAGCCGCTGTTAGGTTCCTATACTAATAGGTGTCATAATTTATGATTGACTTAGTTTATCTCTGTAATATGTACATACCTTTTCTTTCTACAAATGTCTTCCATATTCAAAAGTTCAAAAAAATTAAAAAATGTAAAGAGGGTATGCCCTAAAAGAAAAATCAATGGGCAAAAAGAAGGAAAAAGGTAAAAAAAATGAAAGATGAACCCCAAAAAGAAAATTCCATGAAAGTGTGCAAGCCCAAATGCCACTACCATTTAATTTTATGCATAATAATGATTGTGTGAAATTTTTTATTCATGCCACAATACATGGTAATCAAACAGTTTAATCTTGCTTATTCCATGTTTTGAATTTCATGTTTATAGATAGAGAATGAAAATCTGACCAAATTGTTTAACCTTGGCAGATAAGTAGATAGGTAGAGTGAATAAAAGGAGCTCAACTGTTTAATCTGAGCCCTTGAATGTAATAAGGATAGATTTAGATAGATTTCTTTTGTAACATAAAAGAAAAAGTTTTGATAAGGGTTTGCCAGTTTAAGTGCACCTTAATAAAGAGAAGTAAAAATGGTAGGATGAGTAGGTGGGTAAGTAGAAGAATGGTTGCATAATTATGGTGATTGATTGGATAAAGTCATATCATTTACTTTCACCACCAATTTGCTAAGAGTGTGGATGATAATGGAACATTTACAAAGTTAAATGATTAATTTCCCCATTCATTTCACCTTTAATTTACTAATTTCCCCTGAGCAAAGTCAAAAGTACCTAAAAACTTAAGTTAAAGGGGCTCAGAGTATTTCTCTGACTTCTGGAGGGACCAGACCCTTGGCCCAATAACTTATAGGGACTAAGTACTGAAATCCCCCTTATCAACATTCATTCCTTCCATAATTCATTCATTTCACCTAAAAAAATCCCTTTCCTAAGGTAAAAATCACCATTTTCCTAGGGAAAGTAATTATCCCCATACAAAACCCCTTTTTTCACAAAAAACCCACAAAAAAGCATTTAGCCTAAGTTATAATGTGTAAATGTGGATATATAAATGAATGTCAATACATTATACTTAGCGCAGTTGTCTTTCCGCCTCCATTTCATATTAACTTTAATTTCCATTATATTTATTTTAACTCCTAAAAACAAACCTTTTCCCGTATATTTTATTAAAACCCATAAGATAATATCTTGCCCCTAAAATTTGAAACATAAACTTTATTAATGAATGATTAATGGGTTAATTGGTTGATCAGTGGCTAATTAATAACCAAAACCCTACGCCGAATAAAAGAGATTAATTAATAAATTTGTGGTTAATTAATAATTTTTCCCCACCAATCAAATCGTCCCCGACGTCATTAAGTTCCCTTAAACTGCAGTTGCTATCCCGTCGGGCCCCTCCATTAACTCCTGATTAAATCATTGCCCCAATCACCGTAGGATCTGACCCCTTCAGATCTAACAGCTGATGCTCATATCGGGTGGCCTACAATGCCGACCTTTACCCGCCTGATGTGAGCAGTTTTACTATTCACCCCGCCGCTACGTGTCGCCCGATGAATGGAATTGGGTGAACCTCTCCCAATACCGCCAAGACCTCAAAAGTGGTGCGATAGGTTCTTCTTACCGCCTTCGCTTACCACCTCCCGCTACACGACAAACCATATACTGTTCAATTCACGCCATATTTTAAAAGTTTTCCCATTAAAGTTCAAACCCCAAGAAACCAGGTTTTCTCGCCCTTCACCCATTCTACTATGTAAACTTATGAAACCCTTCTACTCACCTGAAGGCTCTGCTAAGCAATTCAAGCATGGTTTACCACCCAAAATCATTTTGGACTCACTCCATAGACCTATAAAGCTCGATAAATCCATTAATGACCCTCCCTGTCAACCCAACATTTTCCTAATAGTTTGCTTTGTTTTACAGGCGACCAAAAGACCGCAGCCTTGGATAAATAGTCTTAATACTAGTCATATGACCTGTTTAGTCCAATATTGTTATCAGATCTATTCAAACAAAGATGGAAAATAGAACATACAGTTAAAAGACAAGTAGAGGAAACATGAAATTAAATGATTTACTGTTGAAATAGATAGTAAAAAACCTAAAATATACAGTGAAGGTAAAAGGAAATAGTAAAGAATAGTCAAAGTGTATTAGGGTTAAAGAGTATCATATTGAAGACCAAGTCAAGTAAATTAGCTAGCATGAAGATAAACAGTAGGGAAGACAGTTACAGAGCATACAAATTCATGTCAAAGTGAAGACAGATGAAAAAACAAAGTGGTAAAAGTAAACAGTAAACAATAAAAGTAAACATGGATGCAGTAAGGGTTAAACAGAGATGAAAACACTTTCACCAGCAATAATAAATTTTATCCAAAGTCAAAGTGAAAAATAGTTAAAAGAAATTCAAGGTTTAAAGATGAAATCAGAGCAGAAATGGTACATTCTTCAGAAATTTCCTGTTTAAGTCATAGTTTTGCAGAAACTATTGTGATAAATCCAAGATTTGTTTTTAGAAACTAGAGGAATTTTCTATTCCTAACAGGCCAATATACAAAAACCTATCTCACTTTTTACACAAGTATTATCAAACGTGAGATAAGTGCATGTATTCACAACCTATGTTTCAGTTTGTGCAAAGTCTTGTTTTTGACATCTTTTGGCAGAGAATATTGAAGAGTTGGAGATGATTTTTTGGAAACGGAGAGAGGTTTATCTCAAACACATATTTATCTACAATAACCTCTTTCACTTTTAACATATCTATCTAAAATTGAGATATACAGGCGTATCATTGGACCCTAAGTTTGCAGAATTTCTGGGGCAAAATGCACAAAGAAAGGATGTAGTTAGTGACTGGGATGCCTCATCATCACTTAAGAGTTGCTATCAAATTCTAATTTCTCTTCTTTGTCACAATAAATCCATAAAAGTAGTGCCAAATAGATTCATTAGTTTTGAATTTCCTTTATTTAAGTTATATTATTGTAAAACAGTTTGAGATATTTGTGAAACCAATCTTGATATTTTTTCAAGATATTTCAGTTTAGAATTGTATAAATACTTCTTCATTTGAAGTATTTTGGTGTGGATTAAAATACATTTCTGTAGACATTTTATATCAAGCTAATGAGCTATTATATTCAAGACTGGACTGGTTTACTGGATTAAATAAAGCTGAGGACATTTCACTCGATTCATGTGCACTGTGGGAAACAAATAAGTATCACTTTTCTGAGTTTGATTATTGTTTTCCTTTATGTTATGAAATATCGTATGTGTTTCTTATAATTCTTAAAAGCAAACAAGGAGTAATATCATCAGAATTAGCTTAAGTGCTCTCTATTTTAACTGTTTGTTTATTTAATGCTTTCTACTAAATTGCTTAAGTTTGGGAATTCTTAATTGCTCCCTTATTTCTGTAATTCATTCCCTCTATTGGCCCCTAGTACAGGATTAATTGCCCTTGCTATTTTCCAAACATCCCTTCTTCATCTTAATACCTGTTAAGGATTCTTCATTGCCCTTGGCCTTGGTTAATATTTTCATCCACTGAAACCTTCAGATTTGTTCTTGCGGTGCTAGCTTGCCTTGTGAACTCTTACCTCAGTGATTAATCAAATCCTGATAAACCTTTCATACTTGACTCCATAGTCCAATGGCCTAAATGCTTTCTTTTCCCATCTGCCTTCTTAATTCCACCACCCAATCAAAACAAAACACCCCAGAACTTTCATAACTAGCCTAATATCCCATCAAACAAAGCTAAATTATAAAGAGAGAGCCCTCTCTAGACTTAGGTTGGCTAGAACCCAAGTCTAAAAGATTGGTTTTGGGTTACCTCGGAAATTTATTTCTTTAACCTTGAGAAAATTTTGAGTGATAAGAGTGCAAAGGGTATGGAAAGTATTTGTGAACTCTGACACATCTTGGTCCCTTCCCTCATGTAGCATGGTCCACTTTATGTATTTATCTTCATAGCTTCCGACAGGTAATACTATTCCTTGATGGTGTCTCGGAGATAATTCCAAGTGGGTGCAGCTGAAAACAAACAGGTTCACTTTCGTCCTTTTGTTCACAGTAGGTTTCCCACCAGTCCTTGACATGTGGGGTAGATTTGAAAAGTGCAGATGTAATATTTTCCCGATTGGAAAAGTCATGAACTGAAAAATATCCTTCCAATAGACTTAACCATTTATCTACGGCTTTTGCATCTATGAGGCCTTCGAATATGGGAATATCGAAGTTAACTTGTACCTTAAAAGGAGTGGCACCTCCAGAGTGGCTGTTGGATGAAGATGCATTGCCTATGGGTAGTCGTCGAAGGATCTGGGCAAAGTTATTCATCATCGCATCCCTCTATTGCTCAAGGGCTTCTTCAAGCAACATTTTGAAAGGATCTCTTGCCCCCTCATATTTATTTTCTTTTGAAATGGGAGGTCGTCAGGTTTTGCGAGGCTGATCCTGTAATGGTTCAATTAGATCGAGCCCTAACTCCTTATACCCTTACCTCCTTGGGGACATGCAAAGAAAAACAGAGAAAGAGCATACTGCTCTCATACCACTGATACGAACTTAAACAGGAATGCAAAAAATTACAGATATACTCATAAACATAGAGATGCAGCAGAAAAATAATTCATTTCATTAATAGAAAAATATTGAACTATGCCTACAAACAGAATGGAAATAAGATAGCTCGGGCGATGGTAGCTTATCTCTGAGAAGAGATGTGGTAGCTACATGCCTTTGAACTAAGTTACAATGAGGCTCAAGGGCCTTTTTATTATTGAACAATAAGAGAAAACCCTAAACAACCAAAACCCTAACCCGAGGAGATGTAACACCAAGAGTGTATGGACCCCATTGGGGTTAGTTGGGCGGCCAACTTCTCGGGGTTGTAACTTGGTCATATTATCTTTGTTTGATGTGTACGATACCTCGTTGGAAAGATCTCTCTGGGGACTACAACTAACGATGTGATTACCATTGTAATCATTAAAGTAATTTTCCAAAAAAAACGTCATTTAGGGCCTCAAAACGTCTCTGGAAGCTTAGGACTAGAAAAGTTGCCAAAAATAATAAATTGTGTTATAATTAAGGAAACTGAAAAAACTGAAAGAAACAATGTGAGGGTCCAAGTGGAATAGGCGGGTGGCCACCAATATCCACCTGGATCATGCAAGGAGTCATGAATGTTGTCAATCAACTAGAGCACTAGCCCTTTTGTGTTCATTATTTTCCTTTTTACTATTTTGTCAAAAAAAATCAAAGAGAACCAAAAAGCAAGAAATTAAGATTTTATTTGGGACAAAAAAAGACACAATGATATAAATGATATTAGTATAAGTAGTAAGAATGGAATTGTAATCGTATCAACAATAATATCACTTCTCTTTCCATATAAGAATCAATGATGATGAGGAGATGGCACCGATACTGCGTGTTGCAACGCCTCAGGGTCTAGGGTAAGCCCTCATGGGACTTTCTGCAGTCGCTATCTCCCTTCATTTGTTACTTAAATATAGATTTTCTTTGCCGTTATGGTGTGCGGACAGTCTCCTACCCCTCTGATCGACCGTTACTGCTCCATTAAATTCGTTGGCCGCAGCTGGAATGGACTCAGAAGCTATCGACTATTCAGCTGACTTGAATCCCTACAAGGAGATTTGAGCGTGCCCATGCACCGTGTGAGGTTTTGGCTCTTTTTGTTCGCCACCCTTCTTGTAGTCTTCTCAAATACCTATCACAGACCTCCCTAGGCCATCTGTGCCCTACCTGCCGGAATCAGCCACTCAGGATGCATCTTCGTTTTTGGATTTTGCCCTGCTTTCCCCTGCAACTCTCAATCTCATCACGGATTGCATCCCTCCCTCTCCCTCTTTTGATTCCCCTATCCCTGATTTCCCTCACCCATTCGCTCCTTCCAGCACCCCCTCGTCAATCAGAATCACTCTATCAAGGATTTCCTCCCCCCATTTCACTACTATGGCTAGCAATCCAAACCCTAACCCTAATTGTCCACCGCTCAGCTTCCCCATACCCTCGGGCTGCTTCAGTATACCTGTCCCTAACTCCAAGATCTCTTCACTATCTCTGCAAGCGGCATATCAAGGTAGCAAGGGTTCCTTCCTGGACCACCCGAAGGCTCCTCGGTCCAACAAAGTAAAGAAAGGGAAGTGTGTCAAGGTGACAGACACGGACATCAACCTCACATTGGGGGAAGATATCATGATGGGAGAGGTGGTGGATACGACCAACAGGGTCTTGGTTGGACGAGCCCGAGGGTGAAAGTACACTGTGGAGCTTCTTTGACTCTAGACTTGGGAAATTTTGGGCTCTCTTCTTAAAGAACTGCCCTCGATTACTGTGCTCATGTGCGGGTGGTTTTCTCTTAGCTTCCACAAGGAGAAATATACAGACTAGATCCTCTCACGATATTTGGATATTGGACTTGCCTTGATGCTACTAAAATTATGGAACACCCTTTTCAAACTAGAAAGTGAGCATCTTGGTGTAGGGCCTATTTGGGTACGTCTTCCAGGGCTACCACTGCACTTCTAGTCGGAGGATGTGTTCATTCGCATTGGAAATGCTCTGGGCACTTATCTGGATCATGACAAGACATACAGATCTTCAAGAAACAAGTCCATGGTGCGAATCCTGGTCCATATGGATACAAGGGAAGGACTGGAGGAGAATATCACCCTTCACTGGAGACATTTTTCCCGCAAGAAAATCCTTGATTATGAAGGGTTCTCCTTCATATGCTTTAGATGTCACAAGGTAGGGAACCTGTATAAGGAATGTCCTCTTGTTCCGCTATCATCTCCTCCAATAGCAAAGGGAAAGAATCATCTACAGCTAGATGAACCACAAGTGGAAGATCAACCTTCACTCTCTACTAATCTGATGGATGCGGAAGGGTACACAACTAAACCTACTTGTTCTATCCAAGTTTGGCCTATATCCCCGCGCATGATGAGATCCCAGACTACTACGGTGGCTGCTCCTTCCACAGGTACATCTCCTCCTCTCTATTCCCCTATTTTGCATATTGGTAATATTTTACATTCTCTGTCTGCATTTGCATCCATCCCTTGTATGATCTCCACCCCTATAAAATGTTCGCTCGATCCCTCATCGCTATCTATTCCACCACCGCCCCTATTGTCTATAGTTTGAGGCCACCAATCCATCTGAACCTTCCACTTCCTCTCGATCACATTCATATAACCTCTGATCCTAAACCCCTTCCCTTCCTGATTCGATTGGATTGGGTATCTCATCCTCAACAGTGGAGACCAAACCCACTCGGGGGAGTCCTTCTATGATTTAGAAATCCATCATGCTTGCAGGGGTCTATGTGGCCCATGGCAGACATAACACTATCGACAGGGTACTTAGAGCAAAGGATACCCTAGCTTTAGTTCCCCCATGAAGTGGCTATCATTTAACAGCAGGGTTTTAGCTAGTCCCTCTAAAAAACTACCTCCCAAGAGGCTCTTGGACTCTGAGCCTTGTGACATTATTTTTCTACAAGAGACCTTAGGTATGGCAGAGCATATTACCCAATTCTTCGCTCTTTGATTCCTGGTTGGAGTTTTCATGCAGCAGATGTCATTAGGCGATTGGGGGGTATCACTCTAGGATACAGTTCCTGCACCATTAACCCTATCTCTGCTTTGGGTGGCCTTGGGTTCATTGGAATGGACATTTTCTCCTTGGAGCTAGGAAGGAATCTCCGCATTGTCAATATATATGCTCCTAATCATAATAGGTTGGAATTCTGGAATAATCTCTTAGGGCTCTCTCTGATCAACAACAATACCATTTTGGGAGGAGACCTTAATTTCACCATTGGCCATGAAGAATCTTGGGGCCATCACTCACAGTTGGATCCCCTCTCTGATCAACTGGATCTATTATTGGAGCAACATCACCTTATTGATATCCCTATGAACAAAAATATGCCTACCTGGCATAACAGAAGGATTGGAGATGCAGCTTTAGGAAGAAGATTGGACTGTTTTCTCATTAAATAATATATGTTAGCCTCCTTCACAAATTATAGGCAGTGGGTGAGTTTTGGTGGGATCTCGGATCAATCCCCCATCTACCTAGAACTGGCTATCCCATCACAAAATCCCAAGGCTCCTTTCAAATTCAATTCAACCTGGCTAAAGGACCCTGATTATCACAGATTAGTTACTGAGTATTTGAGAGACCACCCACCAACAAATGATCACTGTGTGGCAGAGGGATTCTGTCGAAACCTAGTGAATCTTAAAAGACTCTCCATAAACTGGGTTAAAGCCAAAAAAGCCAGGGATGATCAGACTCTCTGTGACATTGAGCACTAGATTGATGAGCTGACTAATGACCAAGGTAGGGGGTACACTTCTATTGAAGCAAAGGCCACATTGACGGAGTTGGAGGCACAGAGATCCAAGATTCTATTGGAATGGGAAGAGACATGGAGACTCAGAAGTAGAGCTATTTGGCTTCAAGCAGGGGATGACAATACAAAGTTCTTCCATAATTTTTCCAGGGGGAGGTAGGCCAGCAATACTATATGGCAAATGCCGACTGAAAATGGGCAGCCAACACACACATTTGATCAGCTAGCACATATGGGGAATACTCACTTTCGGCAGCTCTTCAAAGCTCCCCCTGGAGTATCACTTGCAAAAATCATTCAAATTGCTGGACATTTCCCTAGATTTTTGGATCTAGACTTAGTTTATGATCTTATCAAACTTGTATCTATGGGATAATTGGAGATCACTTTGAAATGGTTCAAGAAGGATAAAATTTTGGGGCCGGATGGATGGTCGGTGGAATTCTACCTATCCTTCTTCGAAACAATTGGTTCGGATCTTCTTAATGTTATCGAGGAATGCAGATCTACAGGGAGATTGTATGAAGCCATCAAAACTACTTTCATTGCCCTTATACCTAAGGTGGACTCCCCTCAATCCTATAGTGATTTCAGGCCCATCTCCCTCTGCAACTGTTTGTACAAAATCATTGCTAAGATCATTGATAACCGTATCAAGCCGATCCTCTCTAATAATATATCCTTTAAACAATTTTCCTTTCTCCACAATTGACAGATCCATGAAGCCATTGGTACTACCCAGGAATCCCTCCACTCCATCAAGCTGAAGAATCTAAAAGGATCCATTCTTAAAATTAATACCTCAAAGGCTTATGACCGTGTTAGTTAGCTATACATCAGGATGTTATTAACTCACCTTGGTTTCCTTATTCCCTTCATTTGATGGATTATGTGTTGTATAACATCTGTCTCTTTTAGTGTCCTCATTAATGGCTCTGCTTCCAACTTCTTCCATGCAGAGAGGGGACTCGGACAGGGATATCCACTCTCCCCTCTTCTCTTCCTGTTATTCATGGAAGGATTAAGTAGGCTTATCTCTTTTGAAAAAGGGCTGGGAGAATATAGGGTCTCAAGATCATAGACCATTACATCCTTACTCACCTCTGGTTCATGGATGATGTGCTTATATTCCTCAATAGATGCATTCACGATTTCAACACTCTTGCTTATGTTATACAATTATTTTGTACATCAACGGGGATGGAAATCAATCAACCAAAATCCACCATTACCTTTTCGACATGCTCTCCACAGGAACATCGTCATGCATATCAAAAGTTTCCCTTCTAGAGTCTACAGTTGGAGGAAGGACTGAAATACCTAGGCTTTCCCATAAAATCACATGGATACAAAATTGCTAACTGGACCTGGTTGGTGGCTAAGGTAGAAAAAAGGATGAACAACTGGAGCCATCATTTCTTGTTTAGAGCAGGGCATCTGGTGCTTATTAAATCTATTCTTGAAGCCACCCCAGTTTACTGGATGTCACTTGCCTGGATACCTCAAGGCATTCTATCTAGAATACAAAGGATTTGTTGCAATTTCCTATGGAAGGGGCATAAGGAAGGTAAACCCTTTGCCTGGGTCAAGTGGAGTTGCATTGTTGTGCCAAAAAAATGGGGG
Source organism: Pinus tabuliformis (assembly GCA_031772625.1). Taxonomy (NCBI): domain Eukaryota; kingdom Viridiplantae; phylum Streptophyta; class Pinopsida; order Pinales; family Pinaceae; genus Pinus; species Pinus tabuliformis. The sequence goes on from CM062811.1 coordinate 203,491,342, forward strand.
GGGGATGGGGCCTCAAAGACCTACCAACCTTAGCAAACCTTTGCACATGCATTGGCGGCCAAATTGGGTTGGCTCCTCCTAAAGACCAAGAGCTTATGGACTGAAGTCGTCACTTATAAATATATTTGGCCTCAGAATATCATGGATTGGGTTCGATTACCATCTTGGAACAAACATGGAATATCTGTTATCTAGAAAGCTGTCTTACAAACTCTCCCCACCATCCGAATAGGATTAACTTGGCGATTCTGCAATGGTTCTACGGTCCTCATTGGGGTCGACCCATGGATTGGATGCGACAATCTATACCAACTCCCCCCAGATCTGATTGCATTTCTTAACAATAGAGGCATCGTCACAATAGCTCATATTGTGGATCAGCTGAATTCAACTATTTTTCAACAAGCATGGAAGATTGTAAAAATTCTTGGCATCCCCGAACTGTGGACTCAAGAGTGGAGGAAATATATAAATGCATTATCAGAATCTCATGTGTGAATAAGGGATGATGAGGATGAATTGATTTGGGCCCCGACAGCACATGGAGCATACACACCTAAAGAGGGATACCCCATCATCCACACTGCACAGAAGCCCACTATTCTGGAAAATTGGTGGCGCGTCATCTGGAAACTCAAGGAACCGCCCCATACCCACCTCTTCATGTGGAACATGATCATGAATAAGACACCCACGGGCTCTAATCTCATAAAAATATCTTTCCACGACCCATCTTGGTGTGTTATTTTTCACTGGGAGGAGGAAACAAATGATCATTTATTTCTATCATGCACTATCACACAGCACATATGGGAGCAGGTTTTGTCCATGTTAAAGATTACTTGGAGATGGGAAGGGAACGACATAAAGGAAGCATGGAACAGTTGGTGGAATGCATCTCCCACTATGAAAACTCACAATCTCCCTTTGATCCTTTGTTGGAGTATCTGGTTATGCAGGAACAAGATAATTTTCAAAAACTTGTAAATGAGGTGGCCACTAATTATTTTGAGGATATGCTACTGCTACAATGAAATCCCGAAGGAGGACCAACCAACCTCGACTCAATCTATCTCCCCTGAAGTTATTGATCAACTCACCCGTGGGCCTATTTTGATGGTTTAGCTCAAGACCAGGGGTGTGGGGGGGGGGGGGGGGGGGGGGAATTCTACTCCACCTATCTGATTCCCATTTTTCCACATTCGCATGGGCCTGGGTGTGGGCACTAACAATTATGCCGAGCTCATCTCACTTCATCATCTATTATATTTTGCACTAAACGAAAAATGTAGACACTTATATATTCTTGGGGATTCTAAGATTGTTATAAATTGGTTCAATTGCACATCTGCATGGTATGTTCATTCACTCAGGAACATTTTAGATGATGAATTATTTTTAAAATCACAATTTGATCAGATTACATCTATACATATTTACAGGGAAAGCAACAAAACTGCTGATCAACTTTCAAAAGAGGCAGCGCATCAACCTAGGGGTGAATGGCTGATTCAAGAACAAAGACAGGGATAGGCCTATCAGTACTATCATAGGCCTTACATAGAACATATGCAGCAAAGGGTCGATATGGCCTAATTTTTCAAATACTTTTTTATGCACCAACAAACAGAAAATCTACAGCAAAGAATTTTTGAATTTTTGTAATATTTTTGTATAAAATTTTACTGAACTTTGAAGGTCCACCCTATATGGGTAATATGTATAGACTTATATACTTTTTGATGACTATGGTCACACTTATAGCATATGCCACATGCATCTACAACATGTAATTTTCCATATATAATAGAAAGTTACGATTTTTCCTTGGGGAAAAAAAGATACAAAAACAATAATCCCTTTTACAAAGTTTTGATTTATTATACATCGAGGCCTAATATAGTATAGAAAGAAATGAACACAGTGCAAAATTTGGAGAAGTGTTTTGACAGTCTCTAAAAATTAAAATATAAAGCCAACATGACTTCCTAATAGACCCACCATCTAATCATAACGTTGTGCAGATGTGATGAATTACTACATCCCCACCCTATCGAGTGTTAAACGAGGGGTACCAATCACAAAATTGTTTTCATAAATTAGGTGATTGACAAATCAATCGCTGATATTACTTGCGACACCCCTACACCTCTTTTCGTAAAAAACTTCAAGGGGTTTCACAAAGTAGTAATTGGGTTTTCAAAACCACTCCTACCCAACTTTTATTTATGGTTAATTATTTGCCAAGAAAGTTCGTTTCTACATAATCACTCCACCTCACCTGTTGTACTCCATTTCTTCCCCCCATACCCTCCTGGCATCATTCAATTCATTATTTCCCACATTTTCCACTAACATTTAAAAACAAGTTCTAATCGGTCTTTTTCATTATTGTTGAAATATGGCAACAAGAATATTCCAAATTAATTTGTCCTTGAATTAAATTGTGAATTAAAATCAAATTTAGTCTTAACAGGTACTTGGAAATAATTAATTAATTTATTTTAAATTAATTAGTTGGATAAATTCAAGTTAGAAGTCTTTCTGAAGTCATGCAAGATTTATCCCTTAAATTAAGGAGATAAGACTAAGTTATATTTGAGTTGTAATTGGTTAACTCAATTTGCTGAGTTAATTCCAATTAAATTAGTTCCAAATTGTTTGAGGAACTAATAGTGAGTTAACAATCAGTTGATGCATTAATGCACTCAACTAGTGCTACTCCAGTTAACTAAATATTCCCTCATTAGAAACTCATGCATGCCTATTATGAGAAAGACCCAGTTGAGATTAATGTTCAAGGACAGTGTACTATCAGTTTCATGTGTTTTCTCATGGAGAAAACTCATGCATGCAGTCAAGGATTCATCCTTGAGGATTGCGTAGTTTTGATGGCTTGTTTTTCCACTTGGTAATAGGCTAATCATCCACAAGGAACAACGCAAGGAAATAGGAGCTTGGAGGGCAGAGAGGAAGGCTGGAGAGAAGCCAAGATTGCTTGTGAGCATCTGTGAGGATTGTACTAAGAGTTGGCTAGCTGTGAGAGCTAAGGCTTTGTATAATTCCTATATATTTCCATCATGTATGATAATACAATGATGTGGGGTTTTATCTGAGACTTTCCCCAAAGTATTTTCATGTGTATTGTTCCATTGATTCTTCTTCTTCTGGTTATATTGTTCAGCTCGATCTTTAAGCTTTTGCAAATTGATAGTAGAAGTAGGTTATAGTATTCTGCTTTGATTTATATTGCATTATCAGGTTAACCTATCACATATTTTCTACATGGTATTGAAGTTGTGAACAGTATACTGAGAAGAGAAGTCAAATTTTAAAGCTCGAGGTTGCAAGTGCAAATCAAATTCATATCATACTTCAATGTTGGCCAATGGCGTTTTTTGGCTTGAGACTCGAGTATGCCTTGGAAGGTAGCTCAAATTACATAGCATAGAAAGATTGAATGGAGGTTGTATTAGAAGACAATGGCTTGAAGGAATTCATTGAACAATAAATCCCAAAGCCAACTTCAACTAATCCACAAGAGTTGGATGAGTGGAAGAAGTGTGTGGCGAAGGCAAGACGGATCATCCTTGAGGGAGTTTGAGACCATATTGTCTCGAGTCTCCATGGGAAGGATACTCCATTTTCAATGTGGAATACATTGAAGGACCTCTATCAGAACAATAGCGACCAGAGAAAATTGGCACTCAAGGATAAGCTTTGAAGAAACAAGATGGATAAGGGAGGTACTATTTGCACATATCTAAACAAGCTCACCACCTGCAAAGATGAGCTTGGCAGTGTGGGAATAACTATTTTCGATGATGATATGGTGAGCCACACTCTCCTTGACCATCCAAAGAGTTGGAATAGCTACCAGGATTCTGTGAATGGAAGGGAGAAACTGTCGGATTGGGAACGACTATGGTCAGATCTTATGCAAGAGGAGATCAGGAGGAGCACACGAGATGGTTCTTCATCCAAGAATGATGATGAAGAAAATCTGGCCTTAGCAAGTAAGGCAAGGAAAGGGAAGGGGAAGGGTTCCCATTTCAAATCGAATTCTTCTCATGGAGGGAAACAGGGTGACATGTCTAAAGTAAGATGCTTTAATTGTCACAAGATGGGACATTATGCGACTAATTGCCCATCGAAGAAGTCCAAGAAGGGATCCTCGGAAGGATCAGAAGGTGAGGCATTAGCCTCTCAGTTCAAAATGGACTTTACCCTCATCGCATGCATGGTGTCATCGATGATGGGTTGTGTCAGGTATCTTGACAGTGGAGCCTCATTCCACATGACCGATGATAAAAATTTATTCAGTGCCTTGGAGAAGAAAGACCTCAAGATGCGCATAGAGATGGGTGACGACAAAAGGTATAGTGTTTCAGGAGTGGGCATGGTTGCTTTTCAGAGGGAGCATGGAGCTCCTCTCACCTTAACAAATGTGATCTATGTGCCAAGACTGAAGAAGAACTTGGTATCTGTCACAATGTTTTAGGACAAAGGCTACGATGTTGTCTTCAGTAAAGGAAAAGCATTCCTAAGACACATAGCAACAGGTCAGACTAAGAAGATAGGGATTCAGGTGAAGAATCTCTATAAACTAGAGGTAGATGATTGTGCAGCATTGAGTACAAAAACAGAATTGGTGCAAAGCCAAGACATTGGTGAGTTGTGGCACAAGTAGTTAGGCCATTTGCATCATGGGGCTTTGAAGATAATGCAACAGATATCTACAGGACTTCCCAAAGGTAAACTTGATCAAGTTGACACATGCAAAGGTTGTACCTTGGGAAAGTACACCAAGTCTTCCTTTCATGATCGAAACAGTCGAGCAGAGGCTATCTTAGATCAATTTCATACTGATTTGTGTGGACCATTCTCGATGGCATCCATAGTGAAGAAAAGGTATTATGTGATTTTCATTGATGACTATTCTTGTAAATGTTGGATTTATTTCTTTCAGAAGAAGGACCAAACCTTCACAAAGTTTTGTGAGTTCAAATCTTTGGTCGAGAAAGAGTCAGGGAAGAAGATCAAGGCCTTGAGAAGTGACAACAGTGGATAATATGTCTCTCAAGAGTTTAGGGACTTTTGTGTAGTGGAAGGAATTAAATGAGAGTTGATGGCACCTCATAACCCACATCAAAATGGGGTGACCAAGAGGAAGCACAGAACTATTGTAGGGGCAGCACGGAAAATGTTGCATGACCAAGGCTTACCACTTCACTTGTGGCCTGAGGCATGCAACACAATGGTCTATTTGCATAATAGAAGCCTACATCGTATACGAGGGATGAAGACACCAAAGGAATCTTTCACCCATAAGAGACTAGATGTGGGTCACTTCAGGATCTTTGGCTCATCAGTATATTGCCATGTGACAAAGGATGCACGGAAGAAGCTTGAGCTGACAGCAAAGTTAGGGATACTTGTGGGGTACACTGATACACCTCACAACTATCGGGTGTACTTGCCTACCAACCGGAGGACAGTGGTTAACAGAGATCTCAAGCTTGATGAGCAGAAGGCCATGCGCGTTTCCCTTGAGAGGGAGCTCAAACTACAAGATGTGGAGGGACTGTTGGTTCCTAATGAGGAGGAGCCTTAGATTGATGTGAAGAAGCCGCATGCAGAGGTTCCAGGAGTGGAGACATCCACTCAAGTAGAGTCTTCCAGAGATGGATGGAAGCACAAAGAGAAGTTGATATATTATTGGAGGATGTGAGAGAGAATGTGGGAGCACCATCTTCTCAGCGTAGAAAGAGGAGGTCACATGAGAGGTACATTGGATATATAGCCCTTGCTGGGGAATGTGTTGGGACCAAGCCATCTTCCTTTGAGGAAGCAATGCAGCAGCCAATTTGGGTTGATGCTATCATGGAGTAGTATGACTTCATAGTTTGTGACAGTGTTTGGGATGTGGTTCTTAGATTGGAGAACATGTCAGTTGTGAGTTCCCGTTGGCTTTACAAGGTAAATCAAGTTGCTAATGGTAGTTTGGAGAAGCATAAGGCAAGATTTGTTGCCCATGGATTTTCACAGGTCAAGGGGATTGACTATGATGAGACTTTTTCTCATGTCGCAAGGTACTCATCTATCAGATCTATGTTGGCACTATCAGCATAGATGGGTTGGAAGATCCATCAGATGGATGTGAAGATTGCATTCCTCAATGGCTAGATTGAGGAAGAGGTGTACATATAGTAGCGGAAATGTTTTGAGACCTTCGATCATGAGTTGCATGTGTTCCAACTCAAGAGAGCGTTGTACGGGCTGAAGTAAGCACCTCATGCTTGATCATTGTACTTTATGTTGATGATCTCATATTGACTGGTGATGATCAGTTGATCGTGTCTTGCAAGGAGGACCTTGCAAGAGAATACGAGATGAAAGACATGGGTCTCATGCATTACTTCCTTGGCATGGAAGTGTGGCAGAAGGATGGGGAGTTGTTTGTGTCTCACTGCAAGTGTGCCAACAAGATACTCAGGAGATTCCACATGGAGAAGTGCAAGCCCATGCAGACTCCTCTAGTAGGTAACTGGAGGAAGGAGGTTGCTACTTCACGAGAAGTGGTATAGGCTATTGTGTACAAGCAGCCTGTGGGTTCACTGATGTACTTATTGAAAACACCACCAGATTTTTTCTATGTGGTGAATCAGCTGAGTCAAGCGATGGTTAAACCTACCAAGATGTTTTTGAAGGTGGAAAATCATGTATTGAGATACCTCAGAGGCACATCTCAGTATGGATTATGGTATAGACAGACAGAGGGAGTGAAGCTACAGGGCTTCACTGATGCAGATTGGGCAGGGAGTCCATCAAATCGGAAGAGCACATCAGGAGGAATTTTCAACCTTGGGTCAGCGGCAGTTTCTTGGTATAGTAGGAAACAAAGGTCAGTTGCACTTAGCTTGGCAGAGGCAAAATACATGGCTACAAGTCAGGAAGCATGTGAGGCCATCTGGATACGTAAAATCCTAGCTGGTTTGTTTGATCAGAGGATGGATCCAATAGTGATCTATTGTGATAATCAGAGTTGTGTCAAACACTCTTAGAATCCATTATTTCATGATAGGTCCAAGCAAATCGACATCCGGTATCATCATCTCAGAGACTGTGTAGCGAGGATGATTATGTTGCTATAGCATATTTCGACAGAGGAACAAAATGCTGACATTTTGACAAAGGCATTGTCAAAGTGTAAATTCGAGTTCTATAGAGACAAGATTGGGGTGGCAGATAATCCCTTTCTTGTTGAGAGGGAGTGTTGAAATATGGCAACCAAAATATTCCAATTTAATTTGTCCTTGAATTAAATTATGAATTAAAATCGAATTTAGTCTTAAAAGCTACTTGGAAATAATTAATTAATTTATTTTAAATTAATTAGTTGGAGAAATTCAAGTTAGAAGTCTTTCTGAAGTCATGCAAGAGTTATCCCTTAAATTAAGGAGATAATATTGAGTTATATTTGAGTTGTAATTAGCTAACTCAGTTTACAAAGTTAACTCCAGTTAAATTAGTTCCAAATTGTTTGAGGAACTAATAGTGAGTTAACAGTCAGTTGATGGATTAATGCACTCAACTAGTGATACTCCAGTTAACTTAAGATTCCCTCATCAGAAACTCATGCATGTCTATTCTGAGAAAGACCCAGTTGATATTAATGTTCAAGGACAATGTACTATCGGTTGCATGTGTTTTCTCATGGAGAAAACTCATGCATGCAGTCAAGGATTCATCCTTGAGGATAGCACAATTTTGAAGGCTTGTTTTTCCACTTGGTAATAGGCTAATCATCCACAAGGAATAGCCCAAGGAAATAGGTGCTTGGAGGGTAGAGAAGAAGGTTGGAGAGAAGCCAAGATTGCCTATGAGCATCTATGCCTATGAGCATCTATGAGGATTGTACTGAGAGTTGGCTAGCTGTGAGAGAAAAGGCTTTGTATAATTCTGACACAGGAAAACCCCGCTTTTACCCACAGTATGCATATTGAAATGCATAAACCATTTTGCCCCAGGAATTAATATGACCTACCAGGTCATATATTCATTAGATAATGGTTAAGGTCCCTTCTATTAAAACTCGGTGGAATGATTTATCAAACTATCCACAGATCAACCCTTAATCAATCCTTTCAATTGGACTTTGTTTAACCCTCATAACCTTTGCATATAACTATAATGAATCCTTCGTTAAACCTTAATGCCCGCACATATATAACCTTACAACTCTTTATCCATTGGTTATATTTGGACTTTCCACATAAAACCATCTATCAGCACTTCATTTCTATTATGAATCTTTTCTAATAGAAATCACACAAAACACACATAACAATACATTTTTCCACTTATTCCTTATCTCTGCACATTTCTTGAGGCTTAGCTTTATCGTAATCGCAATCGCAATTCTCCGCGGTCACACTAACACATGACTTCCTCCATCACATCTGATATGTGATAACACATCGGATTCCAAAATACAATAAACCCAAGTCCATTACCTTTTTGGGTCCGCTCTGTATCGCATGTCGCAAATCCTCTCGCCTGATCAATACCGCTCATCGCAATGTAACATATCGCAAGGGTTAAGTGTCATGGCACATCTACTATGGAATACTTGCGATGCAATCAAATCTTCGATCGCATCGGAAATCATAATCGCCCATCGCATTTCACATGTTGCAATATTTGTGGCCCAAGGCTAAGTCCTCCCTTTGAAATATTGTGATGTGAGATTCAACAACAATCCTCCATTGTTGATCTGAGCACCCGATCCAATGGTTAACAATAAGATAGAATTTCGCAGTCGCAGCTTGCTTGTAGCCGGGATTCACCCATTGCTATAATATGTTGCGATGCAACATAGCTTCCTCCCTTTTCTGTGACTTAATCATGTCCATTGATCTTCTAGATCTAATGGCTCCTGTACACTAACACTTCATTTCTTCATTCATCTCTTTAATTGTGTTATACGCCATTCTGCAATGGTTCACTGTGGTTTCGATAATTTCAATGGTTCTCTTCCTCCACTGTTCCGCTACGTGACTCCTCCTGAGCTTAACTCTATGTGTTTCTTTGATCAAGATCACTTTAAAGCATTACTTGGGTTCTTCGAATGGATTCAACGATCTATTACGTTCCTATGTATTATTCTTCTCCTCTGTGTATTTGCCTGGACTCTACCTTCACACATATGTTATACAGAATACTCTGATTCATTCATAATTCATCATTCAATACTCAAACCACACACTTATACAATTTCGGAATTAATCTCTGTATATATAAACAAACATTTACACAATCTCACTATCTTTGGCCTGATTTTTTAATATTAGTGGCCTTTGTTTACAATCTTCCTGTAGGCTTATAGTCACACTCTAATTGGCTAACCTATCCAACCTCTCCTTTGTCTATGCCTTTTTGGTTTGCATTTATACAAAAGGATTCTAAAACCAATTCCTCATTTAGATCCATAAGCTTCTCAAAAAAATCCTAAAATCTCTTCCTTATCCCTAAGGATTCTCTCAAATCCACAAAATCATGAACTAACTCCTAATATGAGTTTTACAATCAATTATAAAATCCCTCAGTTCTCTCAACTATCCTAAATATCTCATATTCTCCTATATTCGAGAATATTTACAAATATGCCTCACTATATTCAATTAAATCCTATTCTAGCTTAACTCATTAAAATCACTCAAAATTCTTAATAGTTACATTAATTAAATATTTAGGAAACCAACTTCCCTAAAACACAAGACCCCTTATGTCTACTAAAATACAATGATAATGTTGAGTTGAATGCTCCTGCATCAGACTCCCCATGTAAGAAAATTTATGACCACCTAGTCATAAGTCTGGATAATTGATTCCTCCTAGATCCCGGACTTTATTTTGTAATCTGTCTTTGCTTATGAATTGTTCTATTGATGTTGTTGTCTGTTGTTTTTCTACAGGTCTCCATACCTTATGTTGTAATTCTCCACTTGCCATGCTTTCATAATCTATTGTTGTCTTCCTCTTGTTGTCACTCCTTTCCTTTCTTGTTGTTGTCTTCTTCTGAGACACTTTCATCATTAACCTTCTTATCAAATCAATTTCTCTGTCCAGTATATCCTCTGTCTGTTGATTGTCTTCAACTCTTAATTGTTGAATTTCCATTACTACTACCACTCTTTTATCCTTACTTTCTTGTTCACTATTGTCTTGCACCTTTTCAGTTGATGTCATATTGTCTTCCAACACAATTTTCTGTTTCTGTTTTCTGTACTTGTCAACTTCTTCTTGTCTTTCATTTATGACAACTTATTTTTCATCCTTCATTAGCAATTTATCCTGAACATTTATCCTTTTCTCTTCCAACTTCCTCCTTTGAAAATCTAATTCTCGATATAATTCAATGATTTTACTTGGAGTAAACTTTGAAAACTTTACACAATCTCCCATTTATTCATTTTCTATTGACCCATCATCACATGGTCCTTACTCCTCTACTAAATCTTTCTTAACATCCTTTAGTAGACGTTCTTCCTCTTCTTCTTTCATTTGGATGTCCACCTGTGCCAAATATGTTCTAGTTTCTGCAACAAAATCTGCACTCATAAGACAATTATCAAAATAAAAAATATAAGGCCTTTGTACCTCTTCTTCTTCTTTTGGAAACCTTTCAGCACGTTGCTCTGATCTCCCCTTTAACTCTTTTGTCAGAACATCAGTATGCTGATTCAAACTCAAAGAACTCTTGAGACTGTCAGCAAGTCTCATTCCAACACCATCTGTTTTAATGATGCCTCTCTGCACTTGTTCACTGTAGCGAACTGTTTCTTGTCCAACATTCTTGTCATATTTTGCTTCAAAACTTTCATTTTCTAGGAGCTATTCTTTCATGTTTTTGATAGCTTTAAAAGACTACCTATTTTCTTTCAAACCTGCAACCATACACAAATTATCAATTTTAAATCACAAGACCTTACGGTCTCATTTGATGTTTCAATCATCAAGTCTTCTGGCTGCTCTGAATCATTCATATGATCCAACTCCTCTGGCTCTTCATCACTTTCAAAAAGCAATGGTCCATGTTCTGGTTCACATATCAAAACTTCAAAATCTTCTTCAGCATCTCCCTTTTGTTGTAGCTCAACTCTTTCGAGCTTCTCTGTCTCCAATTTGGCATCTAAAATATATTCAAATTCCCTCATCTCCTTTATTAACTACATATTCACCTGCTGATTCCTCTTCTCTTGTAGCCTCTACCACTTCACTTTCTTTCTCATGACATAACCATATTTCCGGTTTGTTTCATTTCCCTGCAACATCTCCATTAATACTTCAAGCTGAACTGCTATTTTAGCCATTTCTTTATCATATTCTTCATCATTCATTCTCATGCCATTTTCCTTGGCATCCTTCTCCTTTTGTCCTTTGCTATGATCACTTTCAGAACCTCTGTTATGATCGTCACTAGTCATCATCCTCTCCATCTCTATGAGTTCCTCACTTAGTCACTACGAGTTGCACTAAAGCCTCTACAACAGCAAGTCCTCCCTGCTCCCACTTACCTCACCAAGCTCTCCTCTGTACTTGATCTTTTGACAAGCACTTGGTTCTCTATCTCTAGAACCTCCTTTGGGCACTTCTCTTTGCTCCTTCTAGGCTTCAACTCATCTGCACTTTCTAAGAACACAACTTTCCTCTTTATCCAATCTCTATTGGAATTCTTCAAGGTTCTGCCACATTCTGCTTTCACTTAGGAACTCTTACTAGCTTCTTTTATCTCTTAGCAATTCTACCCACATTCTCTGTGGAATTTCCTTTGGGAGTTGCAACAATACTTTTGCATCAATACAAAGACCACAACTTTCCAATCTTCAAATCAAATTAAAATAAAAACATTTCATCTTACCTCCAAGATCTCTGTCTGATCTTGTCTCCCCATTCACCTACACTTTGAATGGACTGTTCTTTTCACTAGCCTTTAGCTATATCTTCAAACTCTTTTACTTCAAGAACTTGAAAACATCCCTCTTATAGTTTAACTACTGTAATCCTTCTCTAAAATTTCACTCATTCAATATCTGCTAATCATTAGACAAATTTTCATACCTTCACCTATCTTCAAGATCTCACCACTCCTGCAAATCTGTTTTAGAAAATCTTCATGCTTCCACTACGCAAACTTTCAACATTCAGCTACTATCAATCAAATTTAGAATCTGGTTCTTTCTTTCAATCTTCCGGCTTTATCTTGGAAAAGCTTAACTATCGGCAACAATTTCTCCTTCGCTGAGTTTTCTTCCACTCAAAAATCCTTACCAGTTTCCTTCATTACTGCTTCTTAAGGCTTGATCTTCTTTTGTTGAGATACTTCATTAGCTACAACTATCAATCTTCAATCTATTTTTTTATCCAGCAAAACTCAAATCAAAGTTAAATAAAACAATACTTGCATGATTTCACAAGCAGTCTCCATCCACTCTTCACATTCGAGTGAATCTCCATTCTTCAAGACATTGATGTGGATTCTTTATGTTTCTGCAATCTCTTCTTAATTCTTACTCACCTGCCTCTAAGAGCTTAATTCTTCTTCTCCAATTTCAATTTCAAACATTTTACAATTCCAATTATAAGGATTCATTGGCTATAAATCACTTTCTCTACTTTTCTAAAAATCTGAACATTCTATCAAAATGTAGAAATTACAAGATTAGTATTCCTCTTACCAATCTCCCAGTTTTACTTTGGTCGAAATCACCAACTGTCATCAATACTCTGTCCCTTCTTTTGCACGCACAATCTTCTTATACTCTGATACCACTTTGACCCAAGAAAACCCTCCTTTTACCCACAATATGCATATTGAAATGCATAAACCATTTTGCCCCAGGAATTAATATGACCTACTCGGTCAAATCTTAATTAGATAATGGTTAAGGCTCCTTTTATTAAAACTCGGTGGAATGATTTATCAAACTATCCACAGATCAACCCTTAATCAATCCTTTCAATCGAGACTTTTTTTAACCCTCATAACCTTTGCATATAACTATAATGAATCCTTTGTTAAACCTTAATGCCTGCACATATATAACCTTAACAACTCTTTATCCATTGGTTATATTTGGACTTTCCACATAAAACCATCTATCGGCACTTCATTTCTATTATGAATCTTCTATAATAGAAATCACGCAAAACACACATAACCATACATTTTTCCACTTATTCCTCGTCTCTGCACATTTCTCGAGGCTTAGCTTTATTGCAATCGCAATCATAATTCTCTGCGGTCATACTAACACATGACTTCTTCCATCGCATTCGATATGCGATAACACATCAGATTCCAAACTACAATAAACCAGAGTCCATTACCTTCTCAGGTCTGCTCTATATCACGTGTCACAAATCCTCTCGCCCGATCAATACCGCTCATCGTAATCTCTCATATCGTAAGGGTTAAGGGTCATGGCACATCTACTATGGAATACTTGTGATGCGATCAAATCTTTGATCGCATCAGAAATCGCAATCGCCCATTGCATATCACATGTTGCAAGACTTATGGCCCAAGGTTAAGTCCTCCCTTTAGAATATTGCGATGCAAGATTTAACAGCAGTCCTCCACCATTGATCTGAGCACCCAATCCAACGGTTAACAATAAGATCGCATGATCCGAATGGAAAATGGCATCAACCCATGGTACTCATCCACCCATATTATTCATCGACCCATGGAATTTACCCATGGTATTGTAAATGGCATCCGCCCGTGGTATTGTAAAATCCACCCATGGTACTCATCCACCCATATTATTCATCGATCCATGGAATTTACCCATGGTATTGTAAATGACATCCACCCGTGGTATTGTAAAATCCACCCATGGTATTCATTCACCCATGGAATTGACCCGTGGTATTGTAACTGAAAAATACTATAAGTAACAAGTCACATTTTGTAAAAGGACAGATTGTCCGCCACAATGTAGCCTTTACAGTTCAGAGGCATGTAGCCACACATCTCTTCTCAGAGATAAGCTACCATCGCCCTAGCTGGTTTATTTCCATTACTATTTTAAATAAAATTTTCTTTTTGGTTTTGTTTATTGGGCATTCTCCTTATTTTTCTTCTGGCAATTCAAGTTTTTAGATCTTGGGGGTCTCTCCCCCCAAGATCCATTTCAATATTTTAGATCTTGGGGGCCTCCTCTCAAGATCTGGATCAGTGGTATCAGAGCAGGTTATGATTCCATGGGAATGAGGGTTTGATGCATATTTCAGTTTCAAATTTTGCAGCAATATTCAACAAACTTCAGGCATGTGCTACAACCTCCACAGAGCACTTTCTTGGGTGAAGCAGGAAGAATTTTTCTTTTTTCATTTTTTTGCAAGGATTTTTCTTGGGCAGCAACTTTGCTGATCAGATCTGAAACATTGGGTACAAAATTTACAAAAACAAATACCAGATCTAGATTCCTCTCGGAAAATCACCCAATTTCAAAAAAAAAAAGGGTTGAATCGGAGTTCGGATGTGGGAGATATCGCTGATTTAAAATCAGCTATTTTATCATAATTTCTGTGACGACAGAACTGTTGCAGCGCGAATCTGAGATCTCAGAGTGTCCAGATAGGGATTTCCAACTCACGGGAAGATGCAAAATGATCCTTCTGCTTCTAAAAACAGATTATAATAAATATTTTGAGTTATATTGGCCGAGTTATGTCCATTTTAACTTTGGAGCAGCATTCGGAGTGGGTTTCCATTGGAGACGTGCCCTCCCACCCCACTTTAGTAGGAACCTGCTTCACATTCATCAGTTTCAACATAGCAGCATTCGGCTTGGGTTATTTGGAGACGTGCCCTCCCACCCCAGGCTATGTAGGCACCTGCTACTTCATCAACAACCAACATCATGGTTATGGGTCAACCGCATAAAATCCTTGTCATCGAAGTCCATTTGCTAGGCCGCACACTGTCAGAATCACAGTTGGTCACAAGCATTACAGGGTATCTCTATCCTTGGATCTTCGTTTATCAGGGTTTTGGGTTAACCACATAAAACCCTTATCTTCAGTGGCTCTTCATATTCCACAAAGGCTTCGCAGGAGGGAACTTTACGCAATGGGGACCATTGCTTCTTAAGGAGGGAGGAATGATCCGAATGGAAAATGGCATCAACCCATGGTACTCATCCACCCATATTATTCATCGACCCATGGAATTTACCCATGGTATTGTAAATGGCATCCGCCCGTGGTATTGTAAAATCCACCCATGGTACTCATCCACCCATATTATTCATCGATCCATGGAATTTATCCATGGTATTGTAAATGACATCCACCCATGGTATTGTAAAATCCACCCATGGTATTCATTCACCCATGGAATTGACCCGTGGTATTGTAACTGAAAAATACTATAAGTAACAAGTCACATTTTGTAAAAGGACAGATTGTCCGCCACAATGTAGCCTTTACAGTTCAGAGGCATGTAGCCACACATCTCTTCTCAGAGATAAGCTACCATCGCCCTAGCTGGTTTATTTCCATTACTATTTTAAATAAAATTTTCTTTTTGGTTTTGTTTATTGGGCATTCTCCTTATTTTTCTTCTGGCAATTCAAGTTTTTAGATCTTGGGGGTCTCTCCCCCCAAGATCCATTTCAATATTTTAGATCTTGGGGGCCTCCTCTCAAGATCTGGATCATCGCATTTCACAATCGCAACTCGTTTGCGTTCGGGGTTTACCCACTGCTATAATATGTTGTGCTGTGACACAGCTTCCTCCCTTTGCTGTGACTTAGTCCTGGCCATTGATCTTCTAGATCCAACGGCTCCTGTACACTAACATTTCATTTCTTCATTCATCTCTTTAATTGTGTTATACGTCATTCTTCAATGGTTCACTGTGGTTTCAGTAATTTCAATGGTTCCCATCCTTCCATTGTTCCACTGCGCGACTCTTCCTAAGCTTAACTCTATGTGTTTCTTTGATCAAGATCACTCTAAACCATTACTTGGGTTTTTCGAATGGATTCAACAATCCATTACATTCCTCTGTATTATTCTTCTCCTTTGTGTATTCGCCTGGACTTTTCCTGCACACATATGTTATACAGAATACTCTAATTCATTCATAATTTATCATTCAATACTCAAGCCACACACTTATACAATTTGGGAATTAATCTCTATATATATAAACAAACATTTACACAACCTCACTATCTTTGGCCTGATTTTCTAATGCCAGTGGCCTTTGTTTACAATCTGCCCGTAGGCTTACAGTCACACTCTAACTGGCTAACCTATCCAACCTCTCCTCTATCTATGCCTTTTTGGCGTGCATTTATACAAAATGATTCTAAAACCAATTCCTCGTTTGGATCCATAAGCTTCTCAACAAAATCCTAAAATCTCTTCCTTATCCCTAAGGATTCTCTAAAATCCACAAAATCATGAACTAACTCCTAATATGAGTTTTACAATCAATTCTCAAATCCCTCAGTTCTCTCAACTATCCTAAACCTATCATATTCTCCTATATTTGAGAATATTTATAAATATGCCTCACTATATTCAATTAAATCATATTCTAGCTCCGCTCATTAAAATCACTCAAAAATCTTAATAATTACATTAATTCAATACTTAGGAAACCAACTTCCCTGAAACAAAAGACCCCGTATGTCTACTAAAATACAATGATAATGTTGAGCTGAATGCTCCTACATTAAATTCCTATGTATTTCCACCATGTATGATAATACAATAGTGTGGGGTTTTTATCGAAGACTTTCCCCAGAGTATTTTCATGTGTATCGTGCCATTGATTCTTCTTCTTTTGGTTATATTGTTCAGCGTGATCTTTAAGCTTCCACAAATTGATAGTAGAAGTAGGTTATAGTATTCTTATTTGATTTATATTGCATTATCGGGTTAACCTATCACAGATTTTCTACAATTATTATGTGTTTTATCCGTGGATCTGAGCTACTAAGTTGATCAAATTTTTGAAATGCTTAGTCCTTTGCCAAGTAATACTCCCCTAATCCATCGAGAATTTGATATCCATGATACTCACTTCCTGTTTGAATTCATAGAGATTAGGCAAGAGGACTTTGATAGATTTAATGAGTCAACCGACCTAGTTTATCTTCTCTAGCCTAGCTTCTATAATGCAATTGTCTCAATTTGTTATGATATTCTAGAATTCATTAGTTGGTTAGGGTTTTCCTTGGTACCTCAAAGGAAATTCTTTATATCTACTACTGAAGAAAATATTGTCGAAATTACCCTGGAATTGATCCAGAAAGCATTTAAATTCCCATTCGAAGCAAAAATATGATCCCTTTAGTGATGACACCCTCACCTCCACCTTTAAAGCCCTCCAACAACCTAATAAAGAAAATATGTTCTAGTTAATATTTCGATCATGAGCCCCAATTCCAAAACCAGTACCCAGTTATCCAATAACCCTATTCTTTGAATCTGCTCAACAGGTTTTGGCTACTGTTTAATTTTTTTTTGTATCTTTTTTTTGGGGGGTAGGAGGATGATGTAGGGATGGTGCATGAACATTCCCTAAGATTTATTAGTCTATTAATCCAACCTATCTATCTTGGGTAATAAATTCTTAGTTTAAGAGTTTCCCTAACACTAGATATTTCAATTATCCTTGATATCTGATTCATTTATTCTTATATGTACATTCATAAAAATTCAAAGAAATTAATTTGCATACAAGAGATTATGAAAATCAAATGATGTAAGTGGTGGACTAGAATCATATCATAAGAAGGAAAGAAAGTAACCATGGTTTTTCAGATTATTTGTCTTCTTTCATGTATGTGGAGTTTCCTATTCTAAATAATCAACCAACACCAAGTATGCTACGTCAACCAAAAAAACTCCTATAGCTTAGTGTTGGCACCCGAGTAGGAGGTTGGTTTTTATTTGAAGACCACACAAAAATAGGGTTGTATGGGGCAGAGGTGGAACCATATCATTTACCACTTTTTTTACCTATGAGGACTTTCCCCTAGAATTTATAAGGCAAAGCCTAAATGTAGACCAAATCCATTATTTTCTTAGGTGCAAAGAATATACTTTCAAGTTGGAAAACATTGTTAGGCCTTCAATTATAAATTCAATACAAGTCCTTTCCCAGGTGGGAGAGATGATGAAGGAATTTGGTTTTGAAAACGGGGAGAAGTGGCAGTATGTCCCCCATCATGTGATTTCCAATAGAAGGGTTGATATTGGTTCTGCACCTTATATTCATGAAAGTAATCTAGAACTTGAGAGATGGCAAATAAAGAAATATGATCTGATAATCAATCTGTTTAAACATCTCAAAGGATGAGCATTGAGACTTCTACAGTTAAAGGAAAAAATCTCAAGGGAAAAACTTTAGAACAACGAGATGTCAACACGGAAGATGTGCAACAAAAGAAAAGGGCCGCGATTGGAGGAGAAAAAGAGGAAGAAGTGGTGCAAATTAAGATAACAGAAGCACCCTCAAAACAACCTACCTATGAAATATAGCTTGAAAATCTAGAATGGTCAATTCCCTCTTCCATCTCTATAAAACATACATCACATCAAGTTAGGGAAGCTCCTTCTTAGATAAATATTTTGCAGTGGAATTATTAACAGATTGAGGAAAGGAATAGTAAAATGAGAACTGAGGGAGAAACCTAATTGTTAGCACAATCAACCTTGGTTTATCAAACATTTCTACAATAGACCTAGAAATAAATCAAGTGAATTTATCTCTATTGTGTCCGAGCCCTCAAACAATTCCAAAAAAACCTAATTTTAAAAATATGAACTTATCAATCAAGATTAGTGAAACCTCTTCCAATGTTTTCGGGTGGATCATATGAAACTGCACCCTCCCTCCTGATAAATGGTAAATAATGGATGTTTATTGAGGACTGACAACAACATCGAATCGTAACAACAATAACACTAGATAAGAAATGCCATCGCCTTCCTATTTCTCCCTTTTAAGAACACCGTTGAGACGATAGTTCTGTTAACAGTAAGATAAAGCTTGGTTAACTAAGTGTTAACGAATTGGAAATTTATGTTTAAAATAACAAAATTAGAATTTAAAAATAAAAATAAAAAAACGCACCATCCAAACAAAGTGGAAAATTAAGGTACATATTTGTACTTTAGATTTAAATATAGGCACGTTATATCAAAAATTAACCCGGGGAAGAAGCTTAAAATTAAAAGTAAAGTTACACTAACACTGGAAAAAAGATCCATTAGATGGCCATGCACGTTGGAAGACACTGTAAAACTACAACAGTAAGTAACACTAATACATGCCTGTTAGATCTAAAACTTTGTCCTCATTGTAAATTTAGAAGTAAAAACAACAACACTCGAAATGAAATTTAGAAGTAAAAACAATGGTGGCAAATTAATCGTTACAAGTGACGACACTTTGAAGACGAAGATTAATTGGGGAAAATCGTAAAGCATTCTAGACAGTCTATTCTAGACCATCCATGGTAGACCGTTATGCATGTATGAAGTGTAAAATTAGAAGTTATGGATGTATGAAGTCTAAAATTAGAAGTAAATTAAAAAGTACTAGAACATTATTTAGCTAGACTTATTATCCAACTAAATTTAATAATCGACTTATTATTAAATTTATTAACCATTTAATTAATATGGCCATGTTAATTTATTTTTATTTTATGTTATATTTACGCCGTAAGGCGTTCCCTCTGAGAAAGACATCCCTAAAATGTGACGTGTGCAATCCTGAGCCATTGATTCTGTGTGTTAGATGATTGGAGTGTTTTCTGCCGTTCGTTTTATCTGTTTTTTTCATAGAAAAATGGTTTTTTTCCATGGTAATGGGGCATGAAAGGCCAGGCCTGGCTTGCTGGCGATGAGACTCTTCGGCTGGAAATGAGACTCTTCACAAAGATGGCCTGCTGGCAATGAGACTCTTTTGCTGGCGATGAGACTCTTCGCAGAGGCTCTTCATGTCTTTATTCCCTACTCTTTGTACCTGAAGGCTATGTGAAAAATCTGATGCATTGTTTTTTCTTATTCCCACCTGCCTCGCGAATCGCACGCTCCTTCGGCCTATCCATGTCCATAGCAACCCTGTGCGCTCCTTGGAGGGATTTGATGTCAAAATTGCTTTCTGGGTAAATTACCAGTGTTGTTTATCCCATATCCTTTTCCAGTTGCTATATAGGTTAATGTTAGTAATAAGACGCAGCACATTGTTTCACATGTGTATCCTTCCTCTGAGTCGGCATTAAAAGTTGCTATATAGGTTAATGTTAGTAATAAGACGCAGCACATTGTTTCACATGTGTATCCTTCCTCTGAGTCGGCATTAAAACTCGAGGAAAACTAGTAAGAATGCTATGATTTAGAAACTTCCTCTGAGTCGGCATTAAAACTCGAGGAAAACTAGTAAGAAGGCTATGATTTAGAAACATTACAGACACGTGGGCCATTATTTGCGGATATCTGGTGAAAAAACACAGAAAATAGGCACGCGTTTGTAAGACGAAAGAAAGTTTGGGGTCGGCCCGCCTTCACATTTTTCGGTTCGTTCATCTGCATATTCTTAACTCTCTGGTTTCCTTGCTCATTTTTTATTAATGACTGTCTCTTATTGAAGTTCTTAAAGCATTTTACATGGTATGATAGTGACCCAAATTAGGACTTGTAGGCTTCTAATTTATATATGGATCTGATACAGTAATTACTAGAAATGCAATCAAGTATGGCATTAATTTATGAAGATTAATATGTAAATTCCATGGGATTCAAGTATAGTTCCAAGTCTGGTATGAGATTCAGTTGGTCAGATTGGTGCGGGTAGGAGTCAATGGGAGCCGATCAACATCTGGATGCAATTTATAGACCACAGTATAAGGGAATTCTTTCGGCTTAGTTGTTATCTTCAATTTAGTAAACACGTCTTGCAGAATTTTATAATTCTGGATCATGTCATGCTCTGTTTTTGCATCGAAATTTACCTGCAATGTAGCAAATTCCAAAGGGTCATCAAATACTTCAATCAATGAATCATCAGACTTGAAATTTTTTATTAAAACTATTCATCGTTAAGTGCTTCATATCTTAACTACTCGAAGAGCAGGTTTATTCATCAAACATGAAATGCATGCACTTTTCAGCCCTGGTGAGGTGGGTAGGAGTGATCCATCAACTCTTTGTATGTAAAGTGATGTGTTTAATTATGCATCGAATCCAGACGGTGCATTAGGTCCATTGACTATGAACACCAGCACAGACCCTCTAAACTCCGGTCTAATATCAGGGTTTTGAGATTAAGGCTGGAGATCATATTGCTCAGTTAATTATTGAGAAAATTCTCATCTCGCAGGTTCTGGAAGTGGAGGATTTGGATTCCACTTTCAGGGGAGTATGTGGGTTTGGGTCTATGGGGGTTTAAATGTAATTTTTTGATGACGCTCGTTTATGGTTTTTAACTCTTCGTGCCTGTTTAGAAGGCCATGTATAGGCGAAAATTGCTTCCATATTATCTCATTTTTGTAAAATGGATGGCAATTGGAATACCTGTGAGAAACTCTTTGTTCTTTCTTCATCAATAAATCTGGAAAATGATTTCTGTACAAGGAATTAGTGTTTTCTGAAGAGGCATAGGGCATAACACTTTCGAAGTTTTTACCTCATCCTGCTTTCATGACTCTTTTCAAGAAACAGATAGACTCTGTCTTTAAGATAAGCAGAAACTTAACATTTTTCAATAGGTAGCCACAGTTGGATGCATTGCCTCGACATTTTTATAATTCTGCTGAGGGAAGGGTTTAGTTTATGAAAGTGATAGAAAAATTAATAAAACTTGAGATAAATATAATGCAAATAGACCTGTGTCATTCTTGTATCTTATGATTTGGTGTATTTAACTTGGAAAGATACACCTTCAAAACAAATGGTTACAAATGCCATCAGATGTATCTATAACATTGCCTTCACGTGAAAACTTATTGATTGCTTTGTTAACATCTTTCCTTCTTAAATTCCTGATGTTCACGAAGTTGAAGCAATGGAGTTTTTATTTTAGCCTTTGCTTTGTCTTTTATTTTTGTTGCATTTTATGAACTAGATAAAAATGAAAATTCAGTTTGTTATAGTGATAAGCAAGATACTGCTTCAATGGAGTTTTTCTTTTAGCCTTTGCTTTGTCTTTTATTTTTGTTGCATGTTATGAACTAGATAAAAATGAAAATTCAGTTTGTTATAGTGATAAGCAAGATACTGAAACCTTAGAAACCTTACAGACACATGGGACATCAGGGTTACCTTGACTAGCAATAAGGGGCACCAAGACACCATGAAGATTTCTTACATTAGAGAAGTCAACGGGGGATAGTGGGTCAATGAACCATCCTTCATGGCATTTCTACAGATTTGATACAGTAATTACTAGAAATGCAATCAAGTGTGGCATCAATTTATGAAGATTAATATGTAAATTCCATGGGATTCAAGTATAGTTCCAAGTCTGGTATGAGATTCAGTTGGTCAGATTAGTGTGGGTAGGAGTCAATGGGAGCCGATCAACATCTGGATGCAATTTATAGACCACGGTATAAGGGAATTCTTTCTGCTTAGTTGTTATATTGCTATATAAGTTGGTCACCAGGATTTGATGCTCATGGCCGCAAGACCAATCCAATCTAGCCTAATTCAAATCATCATGCAGAACCAATAAAAATGGGAAACATCCAAGTCAGTAGAAACATTCCCAACAATAGCTGAAAGGAAAAATGTGGGACAAGACAATAGCCACGACCGATTATGGTAATCGTGCATTTATGCACCACCCTCTATCACGGTCAAACAATGTTTCATGTCAAATTGCGATCAAACTGTGTAATCTTGAAGGTGGAACGTAATTTATGACTATTAAAATTGTCAAGCTGAAGAATTGACCCAGCCACAAAATATTAAAATTTGGAAACAACATTTATGGTTCCTTGTTGAACATTCTGTCTTATTCATTTACATCTTGGATTACACTCAAAGTACAGAAAATGAAGATAGTTTGTTCAACAAAATGCCATCTCAATGTATAGATAAAGAAGGTTGTTTGTTCAACAAAATGTCATTTCCCTTAAATGAATGTCACACCTCAAACATCTATTTGGTCTATTCTGTTTCAACTTTCAACTTGATCACAAACATTTTTCTTGGCTGGAATAGGTTTTATCAGATCTCTTGTGCTTCTAATGTGTAATACAAAACAAGTCTGCATAAGGTGCGTCTGGAAATAGTAGTTACAACAAAAGTCCAGGAAGAACTCAGGCATATAAGATACATACTAATCGATGAAATGAGCTTCATTGGGCCAAAGCTTCTCAGCCATATTGATGAACGTCTTCGCGAGGCATTTCCCCACCAAAGAAACACTCCTTTCGGTCGTTGTTCCATAATATTGGTTGGTGATCTCGGTCAGCTACCACCCGTCAAAGACATACCTCTATATGCAGGGACGAGCCACAGAAGCGCACTATGGAACACCTTCAACACAGTCATCACATTAGATACAATATTTCGTCAACAAGGCGACGATATCCAACAGGTTACTTTCAGGAACATTCTCCAGAACATTAGAGATGCAGATCCAACAATCGCCGACTACAACATACTCATGTCGCGCACAGATTCCTTTTTATCAGAAGAAGAAATATGTTCATTCCATGATTCCATGCATCTGTTTCCAACAAATGCTCAAACAATGGTCCATAATAAGCAAATGATGAAATCTCTAAACACTCCTATCGCACGGTCCATTGCTGAATATGACAACACATATTCCAATAATTCCTCTGAAGACAAGCAACTTGAACGAATTGTATTACTATGCAATGGCGAAAAAGCTATGTTGACTTCCAACCTTTGGGTTTCAGCCGGCCTTGTTAATGGTTCCCTCGGAAAAATTGTGACCATCTTTTACAAAGATTCAACTGCACCACCCCAAATTCCAACATTTGTTGTTGTAGATTTCCCCAAATACATTGGGCCTCCTTGGGATGAAAGAAACCCCACTCACTTGCCTATTCCAGCAGTAAAAAGAAATGGTCATACACAAATTCCACTGAAGATGGCTTGGGCTTTAACCATACATAAATCTCAAGGTATGACGCTTCCAAAAGCAACAATTGACATTGGAAAAACAGAACGTCAAGGTCTCACATTCACAGCTATTTCAAGAGTGCCTTCTCTACAAGTTCTTCGGATTAACCCCGCATTCAGTTTCGATCGTTACAATAAAACGAAGGACAACAAAAACATTGCTCGCAGAAAAAACGCCGAAGAAATTCTCCGTTCAATGCTGCCCCCAGATAATCTGCTCCAACCCATACTTTGACTTCACCAAAAGGTTTCCTCCATTTATTTACCTCATTCTATTTCATAACATACTTTTCATATCTTTTAACAACAACCAACTTTAATGAATATTAGTAAATAAGCAAATATTTGAATGTCTTTATATTGTCTGTACATCTCATTCTAGCCTTTTCTTTCTTTTGCAACAGGCCACATGGCCTCAGAAATAACATACCTGCACAGCTGCAGGTCGCACCTGCAAGCAAAAAAACTGCATCTCCAGCTACGCATTAACCTCCAATGGTGTTCACTATGCCATTATTCTCCATGCATCTTCCACTAACAATATATAAATCCCCATAGCAAAGGTAACTTCATTTCCATTCATTCCAGATTCATTTTAACACAGCTCACCTGCAAAGTATTACTAATAAATTTCCGCAACTGATTTACATATTGCTAATTCTAACTAAATATACATTTTGCAGGTCCATTACTGCTTCTTCAGGTCTTCACTACCTCCACCATTTTTCATACAACTTCAAATATGGAATGACAAGCGCAGTGTTCTTTAGACTATTGTGTTCCTTCTCGAACCTCTTTTGTTACGATTCACTATTTGTATTTTCCATTTCAAACTTGAAAAAGGATGTTTCGAACCTCTTTTGTTACAATTCACTGTTTGTATTTTCCATTTCAAACTTGAAAAATGATGTTTCAAGATCAGATACCATTTTCATGGTTTGTTTCCTCACAACTATTTGTGTTTTCCATTTCAAACTTTAAAAAGGATGTTACAATACACTATTTGTATTTTCCATTTCAAACTTTAAAAAGGATGTTACAATACACTATTTGTATTTTCCATTACACACTTAGAAAATGATGTTTCAACATCAAATACCATTTTCATAGTTTGTGTCTTCACAACTATTTCTGTTTTCTGTTTCAAACTTAAGAAGGAATGTTTCAAGATCAATACCATTTTGATAGTTTATGTCCTCACAACCAATTCATTGTCAATGGGTTTTAACATAATTTGTTGGCAAAGTCAATTCATTTTAACGAATATAATACATGTTTTCAATATATCTTCATATTAATTTAATTTCCCATTTGATTAATGATTTCTTAACTAGCCCTTTCCAAATCAATATGGCTTCCCAGTTGTTGTTCGCATATTAACTTAATTTCCCATTTGAATATTGATGCATATTTATGGCTACTTGCATTCCATTTCAATGGTTTTTTGGCATGGCCTCCTCAAATTAAAACTTGAAATCATCGACCCTTAGCTTTCAGAAAAACCCGCAAAAGCCTATTCACATTTCAATATTCCTCCACACGCTGAGCCTTACGACGTCTTCTTTGCAACATTAGGTGCAAATGCTAGTATTATAATATCGATAATCTTACCCGCTAGACGCAGATTTTGACCATCACTATGAAATAGAAATTAAAATAATATAACATCTTCATGATGATGTTACTGAATATAACCTAGTGAAAGCATAATACATTGAAATAGAAATTAAAATAATATAACATCTCCATGATGATGTTACTGAATATAACCTAGTGGAAGAATAATACATTGACCGAATATTATACCTTATAGGTGATCAAAACCTATCCATAGTTATTATAAGTTGACATTACCATATCATGACAAGACTCTTAGTGTGGAAACATAACTTAGAGTAAAGTATGTATGAATTGATATTACAAAAGACTCTCCAATGATTGGGTTATCTAAGGAGATTCTTTAATCAATAAGAAATTGATTTATTTTTTAAATAATCTTATACCTATGTTTTTTAATTACAAATTTCATAAAATTTGGAATTTGGAATTTTATTATTTAATATATACTTTCATAGTTTAAAATATTTTGTTGGCTAGCGTATATTTATTTTAAACTCTCCAATGATTGGGTTATCTAAGGAGATTCTTTAATCAATGAGAACACGGTTTATCTTTTAAATAATCTTATACGTATATTTTTTAATTACCAATTTCATAAAATTGGAATTTTTAATTTTATTATTTAATATATATTTGTATATATTTTGATATTTTAAAATATTGTGTTAGCCGACGTAGGGTAAATGAAATAATTATTTTAAAATATTTATTTTTTTGAAAATAAAGATAAGATGAAAATACATTGATTTTGAAAAGCATCTAAATTGATGGGTTTTTCATCATTGTACTGGATGTTATATTATATTTTTCTTTCTTTTCAATACTTTTTTTCCAACTTTATATCTTTTTTTATATAAATTGTATTTTACATATTTCAATATTATTATAATTTTAATGGAAAAATACTAATAAATAAATCACACCTAAGTCAACAAAACCTTGAACTTCAACTCATAATATAATATTTATTTAAAAAATTATTTATAGTGTATTATTATTAAATTAATTAAATTAGATAATTTTTACTATTTAAACTTTGAAATCAACATACTAAATCAATTTCTTTAATATATTTTCTTCAATCATTTAATATATTTTCTTCCATCAATGTACTAAATCATTTTCCATTATATTATAACTAAAATCAATTTACTAATGTTACAATCAATATAACTATTTATTTTAAATTATTTTTCATTAAATAATTACTAAAATAAACATACTTTATTATCTTTGAATATTGAAATTATTATATTGCTAAAAGAAATTAACTCAAAGAGATTACAGGAAAACACATATAAAAATCAGACACAAAATATTGACGGAAAAAGGCTGAAGCCTCATGCTTCCTCATGTATTATCTCTCATTCATACGAAAATAATTGAATATAGTGTTACAAATAAATAGATGAGAGATAGTGTTCTCAAGATAGTGCGTGCTATCGTAGACACTTTTGGTTGAGATAATTTCTCACCAGACACACACCAATATAGGAGTTAGCTAAACTAACTCCTATCTTAGAGGAACAACCCAAGAGTTAGGCACAAATTCCTAACTTGGAATATTTAATTTATTTATTTATTTTTGGATTTATTATTGTTTTATGAGAGAGGCTAACATTCCCCCCTTCAACGATAAATCCAAAATAAGAATGAGGAACCATCTTCCAAGTTCTCATGTTGATCCTCAAAAACATTGCCTGAAAAAACCGCCAAAACTGGATGCTGGAAAAAAGTCAAATCTGAAGAGAACATGAATCAGCTGCATGCCTGATTCATCTCTGAATGTTGCTTGACAACTCCATCACGTACCAAGCCGCAAAAGGATCCAACTATCCTTTGTTTGAAAACAGCATCCGGTGTCCACTTACACAATTTGATGAACGCCCACTAGCGTGTTTGCTGATGATGATCGCCCACTGGCTGAAGATGTCAAAAAACAACTCAATGTTGTTTTTTCTATGATGAAAGCTGCTCACTGCTGCTTTGGCTGTCGATCGCCCACTGGCGAATCTGCTGATGCTCACTGCTGATGACAAATGCCCACTGGCTGATGAAGATGCCCACTGGCTACTTCGCTGATGTTGTCGAGACTTTCAATCTGACAACCACTTGTCAATTTCATTGACATTTCCCCCCTTTGTCAGCTGAAAGGAGAGACAATCTTCTCCAAAATATATTTGAACGCCCCCCCTTCAGGTGTAGGAGAGTTTCACTGTTGTACTCTGGGATATGTAAGTTGGTGTCATCAGTGACATATCCTAAGCCTCGTCGATCCTTGTTATTTTGAATCTCTTCCCAGGGCTTGATGATGGGTTTGGAAGAAATTTGAATTCGATCATGAACAACTTTATCACTTGAAGTTGTTTGGATGAGTGATTTGGAATCAACATCTTTATCTTCATCTGTATGGTTGAATGACCTGGAAGAAGCACTCTTTTTTTGCAACTCATCTCTTTGTAGTTGTGACTCTAGTTGAAGAATCTCAATGGTTTCATGTGTTTGTTGTAGATGCCGTGAAATATCAGCAAGAGTTTCTTTGCTGATGTGCACCATGTCTTCATCACTAGAGATGATCAAACTGTGAAGAATGTGTAACCACTGAATATGTTGCGCCATCTGAACTTGCTCACTTGAAATCAGGCTCTCTTGTCGTAGTTGTCGTGCTTTGAACTGTTTCACTTGATAGGCTTGCTTGCTATGGGACTTGAATGGCATGCTCGCTTGATTTGTTGCTTATTGCACTCGTTGAGAACACTTGCTAGAGTTGTAGAAATTTCTTGCTTAAACTCTGGAATTCACGCTCGCTTGATGACGATTGTGTTTGCATGAATGCTCACTTGCCTTATTTGATGACTTCACGATCACTTGAAGGAATAGCTATGCTTGCTTGATGTCGATCTCAACTTGCTTGATTGGTGTTAGAGTTGAACTTGTTTGGTTGCTTTGATGATCTTCACTCTGGCTCGCTTGAAAGTTTGAACTTTGTACTGTTTTGATGCAAATTGCTTGAATGAATACTCACGCTCGCTTGCAGGAGATGTGAACTTGTTGTTTGCTTCATTTGGAGGTAAAACTCATGGACTCACTTGATTGTGCTTTAAAGGACGGGTGTCGAACACTGTCGAAAATGCACCCAAAAAAAGCTTACAATGATTTCAATGACTCACTACAATGAATTCAATTTGACTCAATTCAAGACTTGGGTGTCGGTTTCAACCGAGAATTCACCCTTACAATTCAATGTGATTTGAGTTTGATTACAAGTTCAATAATGTTGATGTAGATTGTGCTCTGAAACGTTGAAGTTTACAGATTCATTAACTTGATTGTAGTGATGTAGACTTTGCTTTGAAACGCTGGAGTTTGCAGATTCATGAACTTGATTGTATTGAGTGAAATTGTTTGTTGAGGTAGAATACCGATGTTGAAAACTTTGATTATTTGTTGTAGTGACACAAATGCATGTGTTGAGCTTAATTATCCTTCCTTGGTGCTATTCTGTTACAAGTGTTGTGCTTGCTTGCATTGAACTTTATGTGTGTTAAATGAGATCATTTATGTGTCAATACTAGACACAAATCATAAGCAACAACATGAAGCCATAAAAACAATCGCCATCACAAATACACATGGTGTACCTAAGATCCCCTTATTCAATTTCGGGCAGATCTTGGACACAATCAACAGAAATAATATGTCTTTGTTGAGTATTAAGATCATCAACCTTTCATCTTTTACAACATTGCCACTGAAGCGCTTTCTCAAACAATGAGAATTTGAAACTCACAAATTTGGAAGAAAATGCGTTCAAAGACCTAACGCAACCTCCTACATCAATGAGCTTTGCTTTGAAAATCCGATCACTTCAAACTTACAGAGAAAGAAAACTCAATCCAGCAGTAAAAAGAAATGGTCGTACACAAATTCCACTGAAGATGGCTTGGTCTTTAACCATACATAAATCTCAAGGTATGACGCTTCCAAAAGCAACAATTGACATTGGAAAAACAGAACGTCAAGGTCTCACATTCACAGCTATTTCAAGAGTGCCTTCTCTACAAGTTCTTCGGATTAACCCTGCATTCAGTTTCGATCGTTACAATAAAATGAAGGACAACAAAAACATTGCTCGCAGAAAAAACGCCGAAGAAATTCTCTGTTCAATGCCGCCCCCAGATAATCTGCTCCAACCCATACTTTGACTTCACCAAAAGGTTTCCTCCATTTATTTACCTCATTCTATTTCATAACATACTTTTCATATCTTTTAACAACAACCAACTTTAATGAATATTAGTAAATAAGCAAATATTTGAATGTCTTTATATTGTCTGTACATCTCATTCTAGCCTTTTCTTTCTTTTGCAACAGGCCACATGGCCTCAGAAATAACATACCTGCACAGCTGCAGGTCGCGCCTGCAAGCAAAAAAACTGCATCTCCAGCTACGCATTAACCTCCAATGGTGTTCACTATGCCATTATTCTCCATGCATCTTCCACTAACAATATATAAATCCCCATAGCAAAGGTAACTTCATTTCCATTCATTCCAGATTCATTTTAACACAGCTCACCTGCAAAGTATTACTAATAAATTTCCGCAACTGATTTACATATTGCTAATTCTAACTAAATATACATTTTGCAGGTCCATTACTGCTTCTTCAGGTCTTCACTACCTCCACCATTTTTCATACAACTTCAAATATGGAATGACAAGCACAGTGTTCTTTAGACTATTGTGTTCCTTCTCGAACCTCTTTTGTTACGATTCACTATTTGTATTTTCCATTTCAAACTTGAAAAAGGATGTTTCGAACCTCTTTTGTTACAATTCACTGTTTGTATTTTCCATTTCAAACTTGAAAAATGATGTTTCAAGATCAGATACCATTTTCATGGTTTGTTTCCTCACAACTATTTGTGTTTTCCATTTCAAACTTTAAAAAGGATGTTACAATACACTATTTGTATTTTCCATTTCAAACTTTAAAAAGGATGTTACAATACACTATTTGTATTTTCCATTACACACTTAGAAAATGATGTTTCAACATCAAATACCATTTTCATAGTTTGTGTCTTCACAACTATTTTTGTTTTCTGTTTCAAACTTAAGAAGGAATGTTTCAAGATCAATACCATTTTGATAGTTTATGTCCTCACAACCAATTCATTGTCAATGGGTTTTAACATAATTTGTTGGCAAAGTCAATTCATTTTAACGAATATAAATTCATGTTTTCAATATATCTTCATATTAATTTAATTTCCCATTTGATTAATGATTTCTTAACTAGCCCTTTCCAAATCAATATGGCTTCCCAGTTGTTGTTCGCGTATTAACTTAATTTCCCATTTGAATATTGATGCATATTTATGGCTACTTGCATTCCATTTCAATGGTTTTTTGGCATGGCCTCCTCAAATTAAAACTTGAAATCATCGACCCTTAGCTTTCAGAAAAACCCGCAAAAGCCTATTCACATTTCAATATTTCTCCACACGCTGAGCCTTACGGCGTCTTCTTTGCAACATTGGGTGCAAATGCTAGTTAAAATTTTAACAATATATAGTAATTAATATTGTCTTCTAATTTTTCAAGATGCAAAGTGTGTTTTGAATACAAAACTTAAGATAATATTTGCAAGTTGAAATGTCTAGGATTGTAGCCCATTGCAAAACCACCAGTGGAATGAAGTTCCTCCTCTATGCCTAAAATGGTTAGTATGTTAATATTAGTTTGCGTTATGTCAAATAAATTTAAATTCTATAGGTAAAATTTCAAATGAGTTCACAAATTTGATAACCTCACTACAAAAATTTCTACCATTATCTAAATTTTGAATTTAGCAATTTGCCATTTCATTGTATTCAAATCTTCATTCATTCCCACACATCTTAACCTATTAAAACCAATGCCACTTGGAATCTTGAATGGATGCATTCTTTTCCTTTTCACAAATTAGGATGCTTTTATATTTTCAAAGTTTACATGTATTCGTCTAAAAATTGAGACACAAATTTCCTAATATATGTATCAATCACTTGAAACTTATTTTTAAAATATAATGTTTAATTTTTTATATTAAATTCCAGTATTGAATTTTTATTAGTCATATTTTTAAATTTTACTTTACATGTTTTTTCAATCTACAATATCAATAAATTTGATGCAATTTGTCTGTTGTTATTTTTGGACCATCTTAAATAGCAGGGGTTTTTAACATCTTAGACAAGGGGAGTCTCTAACATCTTACACAAGATGGGCCAATGTTGGACTTAAGTATACTTGAGTATTTTTGTGAGGGAAATATTTAATGATTTTTCTCAGAGTTTTTTTTTTTTTTTCCTTCAAGTGGGAAACCCTATCATAACTCAGTTGTTAAACCAACAATGGGCACAACCATTACTAACTTCTATCTACAAATACAAGTTGGCTCATCACTATTATTCAGGGAAAACTACACTAGCTAGAATTATGTGTTGTTGGTCCTTAACCGGATAAGATTTCCCTCCTGCCAGATACCTTTGGGCTCCTTAACTGGATAAGATTTCCCTTCCTATGGGTTGTTAACCTATTTCCTTACATCTTAAGAAGATGAGCTCCTGGCCGAGCAAAAGCAGTTTTAGGGCAGACTACAGGCCCCATTTCTTTGAGGTTTTGAATACAATTTCTTTTATTTTAAAAAAAATTAAAACTGAATTTTGAAAAAATAAATATTTATAAAATGTATAGTGTCAAATTTTTTCCATATTGAAAATTTAGATTGTCAATTTTTTCCATATTGAAATTTTACACTGTCAAATTTTTCCCATGTGAAATCAAATTCAGTTCCAAATTCAAATTGGAATTTGGTAATTATTCCTTCAAGGCCATGATGCTTCTTTTCCCTGCAATTATCTTTCTTTCTTTCATCGGTGGATCTCTTCAACGATAATGATTTAAATGTAATTTTTCCCTGCAATTATCCATCTTTCTTTCCTTAGTGGATCTCTTCAATGATAATGATTTAAATGTAATTTCTAACCCAAAATAAAAAAGAAAGAAAGAAAGAGAAATATTGACATAATACAAATTAATTGAAGAAGAGTGTGATTAACCATATCCGAAGCCAACAACAATGGTGAAATCTATCTGGATATTAATCCACTAAGCGAGATATAAGATTATTGTCTGCTTATAAATCCAATGCAAGAGATAATTAGATCGCTGAGTGGTCTAAAGCCCATAATCAAATCGTGTGACTAAGTGCATTCCATATATTATTTTAATTTGAGATGAATTGAAAGAAAGAAGTGGTTGAAAAATAAATATTAGAGGAGGGAGGAGACTTGAGAGCACCAAGGGCTTGGAGATTTGAAACTTGTGTGGGAGGGTTTTATGCGAGGGTTTTCTATGAGAGGGAGGGGACTTGAGAGCACCAAGGGTCTGAGATATCAAAGGCTATGAGGGTTTTTTGTGAGCGCCGAGTGTTTCTAAGGTTTTGACAAATATCAAAATGGCAGTTCAGGGAGGGTTTTTCTGATGCAGTGTGGTTAGAGGATGTCGATTTGGTCGCAGCTATGGCCGTGACAGAGATATAAAAAGTTGTGGGGTCCGTTGTGGCGGCCGATGAGGAGCTCGAAGTGTTGGTTTATTAGGGCCTGACCCAAGTTCGGAGTTAATTAGCCAAACAAATCCCAGTACTATTGGCCCTTTCAGAAACAGTCTGCGGAGCGCGAACTGAGGTCTCACCCGAAGTAGTATGGGAAGGTGCTAGAACTAGGTTTTTGCACCCTAGAGATGTCTGATGAGTTTGACTGGTCTGCGGTTTGACCCTGCACTCAGGTTGCTTCACGCACTTCCCATGCCTCGCAGCCTGATATACTGCCTTTGGGGCCTGACCCAGGCTCGGAGTTAATTAGCCAAACAAATCCCGGTACTACTAGCCCTTTCGGTAATAGTCCGTGTAGTGCAAACTGAGGTCTCACCGGAAGTAGTATGGGAGGGTGCTAGAACCAGGTTTCTACACCCTGGAGGTGTTTGATGAGTTCGACTGGTCCGCAGTTTGACACTACACATAGGATGCTTCATGCACTTTCCCGTGCCTCGCAATCTGATATACTGCCTTTGCGCAACCCTACCTAGGGGCTTAACGTCACACTCTACGTTATTACCCAAAACCGAGCTGCTTATATTCCAATATTAGTGAATTATATTTGCCTACTTGAGTGCTTTAAGTTATACTTAACAACATAGAACCTTCATATAGGTGTGCATAGTAAATAAATAGTATATTTGCAAATTATATCGATCATGTATTAACCCAAGAACAGATACATAGAATTATAGCAAAACTTCTCTTTATTGATTCTTTCCACGGTTATAGACTCATCTCATCCTACGCACTCAGCTGCAGGGGTCCGCGTACTCAGCTGCGAACTACTAGGCCTCTGCGCACTTAGTTACAGAGCCTTCTCCTACTCTATGACCCACACACACACTTACACTTTTACTCAACCACTTAGACTTCCTTCTTCCTTCATTATTAGTTAGTTATCTTTTACACTTAGAACCTCGCTCTATTTATACAATCCCATGGTCTGCAGACCATGGGTAGGTCTATCCAGCTAACATTACATTAAAAAACTACGGTGGATAACCCTGTGACTCTATCATACTTTCGTACACCGCGCCCGTAATTCGCAGAGCTTTTACAACAAGATTAGGTCAAAACTTGGGCTTTAAGCCCCAAAACATGCCTTGGGGGGGATTCCATGCCCAACAGGCCCCCAACAAAAACATCGTGACTCGCCCTCGAGTCACTCTGTTGGTGCAGTGATCTTTGCATGGATTCCTCCAACTGTTCTTGAACTACGCGGAGGTCAGCAACGCACTAAGCTGCTACTTGCTGGATCTACTGCATACGTTGTTACAAGACCTCTGTGTTTGAAGTGCTTTTCTGCATTAGTATGTGCATCCCCTGCATGTGTGCAATCTTACCTTCGATTTCTACCGTGATGGTGAAGGCCTCGTCGATCCAAGGCTGAACGTGCACCTTCAGGACTGCTTCCTTATGTCGTGCCACGTCCACCTGCTCCTTTAGCGCTTTAGCCTGCTACATCTGCGCAAACCTCTGAGTGAGGACCACCATCTGCGCAGTTCCTCAGACGTTGTCATACTAATGTTGGAGTTCTCACGCCTCTGTCTCTAAAGATTGGATGTTGGGGTCCTCCTGTAGATTTGTGAGGACCTCAAGTGATACTTCCAACATACTAGTGCAGTCTCGCACTCCACCGCCAATCTCCTCCAGTCCCATTGTGATAATGCTAGCACACTGTTCTCTAACTTCCAGGGGGTGGATGGTTGCGCCTTTAACCACAGCTCGACAATCTGAAGATTCAACTCCAGCTAACCTTTTTCATCTCCTCCCTAGCCTTGCAGACCCCTACTGCTAACTTATGGATCCGCGCCTCCGCTGGTATATCTGCTGGGATGGCCAGCTCCAAGACGCTTTGGCAAGTGTCGTCTATCACCTGTACTAGTTGTTGATTTTGCAACACCAATTCATCACGCTGCAAGCTTAGTTGTTCCATATTTATTTTCTCCTCACTGAGGACTTGGAGCACACGGCTCTCCTTAGCTCACATCTCTATAGTTATCCCATCCTGCAACACATATAATGTCTCGCACAGGAGGGCAGGTAGATTAATGCCGAGACCTTTCAGTGCGCTAACTGAAGGCCTGTCGGCCTCATTTGATGTCACTAGTGCCCCTTCCAACAGCACTATTGTGTTCATCATCCGCGCACGCAACATCTTCTCTGCTGTCGTGGATCTGACTACGAGGTTGGTCAAAAGGGTACCAACATGAGGGGAGCGCGCCTGTAACTCCTACAACTATGCTCTAAGGGCCCCCAACACAATATGGTTCTCCTGCATGAAATCTTAGAGAGCCTCATTGGTGACATCACACACCATCTTGCCGATGTCATGTTGATCACCCTTGGTTAGGGTGATCAGGTCAATGGAAAATTTTGAGGCCTTGACCTTCTTCCATGACCCTACACACTCTGTTGGGTGTTGGTGCTTCAGTTGTGTTGACACAGTTCATGGGTCTGCACCCCCTTCTTCTGTTTTTGCTTCCTCTGCTTCCTACCCCTGCGAAGGCGTTGTTTGGCCCTCACCCACCTTCACGGCTGTTTCTTATGCTGCTGCAGCCTTTTCCTACTCAGTTTCTTTCTGTGCCGCGTCCCACGCTGCCCGCACTTTTGCTGCTACTGTTTCCTTCCTTCGTTTTTTGGCCAACTGTATGATGCGCAAATTGGCCTCGTCTTTCTTCTTTTGTGCTATCGACTTCTCAATTTCTACAATGTCTGGGACGTGCCATTCCGGCAACCATGCCTCTAGGACATTGAAAATGGCATCGTCGGTGGCTAAAATGGGTAGCTTTTTCCACTGTTTAGTTGAGTCCATGTGCGCCCTGATATATATGTTATGCATGTCTACCTTAAATTTTGCAAAACTCTGCAAACTGTTGTAAACCGTGGGTGACAATTGCGGCATACGGTTGATCCACATTCTAAGGTTCATTTCCATGAACACCCAGAAGATCTTGTTTTCGTGTATCCTTTTAGCATCCTTCGTGGCCCAGAGCGAAGTGTAATTCACGGCCTCCGGTAAATCTCTGTCAATTATGGGGAATTGACTATCCTTCGGCTATTCCCTAGCTATGAGCACTATGGACAACAACAACCATGCACAGTGGAACGTTTTGCCCTGTTCCTGGGAAAAGTTGCAATTCTCTAAAAATTTCATGCAAAGGAATTCAGACCAGTTAACCTAGACCCCCTCCATACACTGCTCAGCCAGTGCGACCACAAGCGCAGGTACCTCGTCTACGCGGCACTTGCACATAAATTTTCCTGTGAGGATTTGGGTTTCCACGCATACTGCTTTGTCCTTGATGTTTGAGATGGTGTAGCCCCTCTTCTTCTTTTCCAGCTTGTACTTTTTCTTCATGGCCTCTGCGATGGCCAAAACACTGCCCTTCCCTTCTGATATGGCTGTGGGGTCCTCTCCTATGTATGGAAGCTGGGATACATGATGAATCAAGTCTATCGTGATAGGGATGGGCTCCTCCAACCATAAACACCCATCATGCACCAGGCAGAGCAGCTTCCTGATGATGAAAATGGTTATTGGGGTGGGGTGGAAATGCGGCACCCAGAGTAGGTTCAGTAGCCCGGCCTTTTCCACTCTGTGCAACCACTTACGTGGCTCTAATGCTGTCAACCCCCCCTCGCAGTGTTCTACTTCATGAGGTTTCTGGTCTCAAGGTGAGGGAACTTCTCGTGGTCAGCGAGGTCCCAATATTCAAATTTCAAGCTTAGTACGTGGCCTAGGTGCATGCCTTCAAACATAATGACATCTGTGAGGAGCGAGGTCTAGAGTGAGGTCTTAGTCTTGTCCAAGTCCTTGGGCACTTTGGCCTTCCATTTTTGTGGGGGGACATAGGCGAGCAGTTTTGTCGCAGAGTGCGTAGGCTGAGTATCCACCTCCATGCCTTCATCTTCTTCTTCTACAATGATAAGATCCTATAGATCTTCTTCTTCTTTTTCTATTTCTATAATGATGGCTAGTTAGGTGTTTGGACCACCCGTGAAAAGTTTCATCTGATCATTCATCATGTTTCCTAGAGAATCTCTACCTTTTACTATTATGGTCGGCATCGCATACTTTATTACTTGCAATGTGCTACCCTGCTCATTATGTTTATCAATATGCAGTCCAAGCCAAGGCATCATAATGATTAATTCGTGGCAATAGGCCTTAACCCTGTCATCATGATCGCATGCACCCTGACTTATCATTCTAGTCTTTTTGGTGAGAAAATATTTCTTTATTTCGTCCTCCATATTTTTGACTTCCGCGTCCATCAAAGAACTTTTCTTCCTTAACCATACCCTTTCTTCTTCAAGTTTGTGGAGTCTAAGGTTTCCCTGTTGGATTTCTTCCTCAATTCCCATGCATTCTATTTCCTGTGGCTGTGTGATCCCTTCTTTTCAAGCTTCGCGAACCATCGTATCTACTGGTGTTACTATGCGCGGACTAGGCTTTGCATGCTCCATAGGGATTACAACATTCGCTTCATTCTTCAGCTTTGAAAGTGCCCGCGCAGTCAAGGTTTTGGACATGGTCCTATAAGCCCATAGAACCATTGGTACGCATAGGTCCCAGTTAGTTCGTTTCACATGGTGGACCGTGTTCAGTGCTTCACATACTTTTTCAAAAGCTTTTGCGTGAATATGCTTCTGCGTGCTTGGTCTTACCATACTTACTGGTCCCAACTGGAGGGGTCGTTTGCGCCATTGTCTTGTCCGCTCCTACTTGTCAGTTGTGTTTCCTATTGCGAGGACAGTGTGCGTTCATGCAGGTTGCACACCATATGCTTGTACCCATCTGGAAAGGTGGGCACACGGGTTGTTTCGTTCGTTATACTCGGCATTCATCCGCATCTGAGGCTTTCTAACCCACATGTGCATCATATTTCTGCATTCGCGCCAGTCCTCAAAACTTCTTTGATGCATACCCCACCATCTTGCAGGCATAGCGTGTAGTACCCATTCCAGAGCATCAAAACATTGTTGTTCCAGTACTTCTCTTTCAAATTTGTTCAGGAAATCATCCACCTCGCTCAACCCATCATATATAGGCAGATCTCTTACCTTTGTTGCCACATAGTGCAGCGACCTTGTCATCATGTTACAGTTGAGCGTGGTTACCTCGTGTAACCAGTTCTGCCATCATTCTACTTCCTCTTTCAAATCAAAGGTGCAGGAGCTTTTGCGCTCCCACGAGAGTCTGCCATCCGCTGTTGGATTTACCCAGTCTTGCTCTGGCGTGGTTATCTTGTAGATATAGTCTAGATTGTCGTCACTATCGTAGTTGTGCACTAGCTCTATGTAGCGTGATCCTTCCGCGGGGTCTAAAGGTACCACTACACGCAGTGACGTTTTCTCAAAAATCATCTTGCGCTTCTTTAGATTTATCACTCCATTCATGTCAGTGGTGTTCTAGCATTTTTTGGTTTTAATAAGTTAGAATAAATTAGACAAAAAATGAAAATGTATTTACAAAATGTTAAGATATGATATGGACAAAAATAATATTGAATAAAAAATGTTAGGAAAATATTTTGATAAATATGTCCATATCAAAGAAAATGTTAGGGTAGATGCCCTAAAAATGAAGGTAAGAATAAAATTTTAGGTTAGACAAAAAAGAAAAAGAAATCAACTCTAAAAGTGTTGCAAATCTAAATGCCACTACCTTGTTCTAAATTCATTTGAAAAATAATAGTTGTGTGCAGTTTGTTTAGATGCCACACTAGGTTATTTTATCCAATTATACAGTTGCATCATAATTCGATTTTTTTTAAATTAATTCTCATACGTAGACAATAAGTTGGCTCAACAGTTAAATCTGAGCCAATGGAAGAAATAAGGTATAGAGATAGATTGTTCATAAAAAAAAAATATTGGGTTGCTAGTTTAGATGCACTCTGGAAGGATAAGTAAAAATGTTAGGAATAGAAGGGTAGGTAGAAATGTGAAGGTTTGAGATGCTGAAATGGTTATTTCCTAAAGATCAAAACATTGAATACGGGTAAGTGTCGTGCAAGTTTACCTGTGTGATACCACTGTCAACCGTTGGATGACACTTGATTGCTGACCATGGGATCAATACCGCATCACATCATTCATGAGTGAATGAACCTTGGGCAGAAGAAAGTGTGATTTTTGATGTCACTACCAACTGTTAGATCTGGAGAGAGGAGATCAACGACGAAGAGTCAATTGTTGATCAGCTTTTGTTCAATTGTTGTTGAGTTGCTATTCAATTGTTGTTTAGTTATTATTCAATTGTTGTTCAATTACTGTTCATTTGTTGTTCAATTGACCTCCTATGTCATTCTTCGAATAACCAAAGTTCGGACTTTATGTTATTTCATTCATATGCTATCACTTAATTCATTAAAACACCTGGACCCATAGCCGTTGTGTCCGCCTATCATATCGCGACCCCACCATTCACTCCCCACTCACACGTTAAACTCCCTCCACCTCACCTCTCATCCCACACACTCCTCCGTAATCATACGACCCACACTCCCTTTTGGCCCTCATTCGCCATCCAAAGTTTATCGGCGGGGGGCGGGGGGGCGAAATGGGTAGTCTTTAATACCGCCTATATAAACCACGAAAGTACCTTTTAGTCTTTTGGGACTAAAAATCCCAAAACCACAAACCGCTCCATCTTACCCCCGAACGTGGTATCCTTCATAGCCGTTACCACCACCCCACATCACGTTCACTTCATATTTCTCGTCCAATCATCTGCTGCCTATCCGTTGCCCATTCATTTCCACTCCCATGCATTTATAACCAAATGTCCATTAATTAACCCGTTGGATAATTAATGAACTTTCAAACGTTTGGCGCCACCTTCCCACTCCATTTTTCTCTTTATAAACACTATGTCATGCATTTCAAAGGTTACACAGTTAACTTTTGCGACCGAGAGTATTCTTCAAGCCTGCCTGCTCAACAGCTCAGCCACTGTCCGACATTCTAGCAGCCACTTGTCCTATTCGCAAGCACACCTTCCAGGTCCACTTGTTAGTTACCTGTCTCCACTATGTTAACTCCTTTTACCATTTTGTAATTTACAATCTACAGTTTTGTTTGACAAAATTCCTCCCAAGGGAAAAGCAATTGCAAAAGTTTCAAATCCTCTAATTCAACCATAGATTGATTTCCAGCATACTCCATTAGTGACAAGGATTGAAAAATCATTGAGACTTCTTCTCAATTTGATTTATTTGAAATTTATTGTTGGTGGGAAGAGCAGCTAATTGACCAGAGTGATGAAATTGGGCTCTGGGAATCCTAATTACCCCACTATATTTTTCCACAAATACATAGAGCTCCAGAGTTCGTGATAAAATTCCATGAATTCTATGATCCCAGCCAGAAAGCCATTATCTCACCTACTGGAGAAATCTTCTGTCCTATTAATTCTAATTCAATTGAGAAAATATTGCAGGCCCCTGCCACTAAACCAACTCATCCTTTTTCTCATGAAAACCTAATAGAAGCTTATAACAAATTGGACTTTACCAAGAGATCCCAGACCCTCGAACTATTTTTAGCAATTTGTAGTCCTCTACGAAAGAGAAATCCCCCTTATGATTCATCTATGTTTCTTGATAGAGCTAGGCATATTACTACTATCCTGTCCTATTTGTTGGGTTATCACTCTGATCAGTCTGTCAATGAAACCATCCTTGCTTTCTTATCCATTTTTTCTTCTGATTCTAAGCCTACTATTATTTATGATTTCAATTATTTCATAGTTGAAACCATACATGAGCAGTTTGTCAAATTTAACAATGAAGAAGTATTCAAGTATGCTTCAGTACTTGTGTATCTGTTTAATATATTTTTAGGGGGACAAATTCCCATTTTCTTTGCAGAAACTTGATGAAGAAGGATTGCCACAATCAGTGATTTTCTGGACTTCAAAGGGGATGCAAGACAAAGAAGAATTCACATATAAGTTGTTCATAGAGTTGTTTATTCATCTAGCCCTCAACCTTATGAGTAGCACTCCATTACCAAGGATCAGTGAAGAGATTGTCAAAGAACTTCAGTTCATAGATCAAGCTGCAACAGGAGATTGGTATTGCTACCACAACTACATAGAAATCAAGGTTTTTGGCTGTGAGCTTCCACCCTACAAACTTCCAAATTACCTCCCTATTAGAATCTTTGCACTAGAGTACTTGAGGCAAAGATTGAATGCAAATGAAGTACATTTTGTAGATACCAAAAAGAAATCGCAATTTAAGCTCAAAGCTCAAGTTGGTCCCTTCATTTGTAATACTAGGGAAGTAGGGGAGGAAGTTGATAAGATTCTAAAGGAAATGAAATTTTCTCTTAGTTTCTCTTGGTCATATGACCCATTGGGAGTCATCTCCAAACTCAGGGTGGAAAATAAGTTCACACCATATCATCATACAGCTATGCCTGAGATAGAACAATTCAAGAACCAGTTGGAATGGATATAGAATACCCTCCAGGAGGCTAAGGAGCAGGTAGTCTCTACATCTAATAATGAAAACTCCAATTGCACAGGAAAAGACAGCCAAGAGAGGGAGGGAAGAACATTCTTCACCTACAACGGAGGCAACAAGCCAAGGCTCCAAGGTTTTTCATAGGAAAAAGAAACAAAGAGTCTCTATGAATGGTTGATTCATAGTCTGGTAAACAGTCTATACAATCTCCAACTCATTCTACCACTTCTCGTGAACAACAGATAGTTCAAACTGTTGGAGTCATTCCAGAGAATAAAGAAGACATCTTCCATGTCTTTAGTGAAATCAAAAGAAATAATGAAGAATTGAAGTTGAATACTTACACCCATTTCTAGAAGCATTCTTCCAGCTCTCAAGCAAGGCTTCTTTCAGTATTTGACTCTGAGAAGGGGAAGATGCAAATGGCTTTCCTGCAGGCCTAAGTTCCTCAGCCCAGGACTGTGGCACAATACTAGAAACACACTTATTTTGAGTTTAATGTTAAGGATGTGCATCCAATTGATCAAATTGAGATGCACAAACAAACTGGACAGATGATTTCTTCAACCTTGACAAACATTGTTATGAGTTTTTCAAAGATGCAAGTTACATTGGCCAACATTCAGTCACAATTAAAGTTGGGGAAGGTATCCTCATTAGCAAAATATGCCAAGATTCAGTGTTTGGAAAATCTAGTGCTAAGGATGGGATATGATCCCTCAAACATAAATGCTACAGAGGAGCTCATTAAGAAAAAGAACACTGAGGTTGCAGCAATAAAGAAATACCTGAAACTACCAGCATCTGAGGATCAAATGGCCAAAGAAATTGAGGAGACAGAGACTCAAAATTCCGATGTGATGAAACTCATCATAGAACAGAATTTGCAAATAAAACAAATGGAGGAGAAGATGGAGAAATTGGTTAAGGAGAAGGAGGAAGCTATCAAGAACATTCAAACTTCAGTTGATGTAGTCTCTCTTGCAGCAGTTCCCATCACTACAGTTTCTACTACAATCACTACATCAGCAACAGGTACAACAGAATGAGCTAAACGACTTACTGAAGTTGTTCAGAACCTGTCTATCCAGATAGGAGAAATAAATAAACTAAAGGATGAACTCAAAGAGTTACGACTTATGAAGTCTATATCAGACAATTCACACACAACTGAAACAAATAGACTCAAAGGCCAAGTGGAAATGTTGAAGAAATAACAAACAGATTCTTTCATAAGAAACAAGTTGGGTTCAGCAAAAGAAATTCTATGGGAAGAAACCACAGAGGCAATCAAGGAGATTTGGCCCTCCATTAAGATAATATTCAATCAAAAAGATCTCTTGGAGAAAGCTCAGGAAGTAGTGGAATCCATAACTAGGTAGCTGGAGGATATGCCAGAGACTGCCTCTGATATAATCAAATTTCTGAATTCCAAGGATGACTATGAGCTTGAGGAGTTAAGGATAAGTGACAGAACTGCAACAATATTAGAAGTAAAGAAGATTATCACTAAGAGAAATCTCAACCTTCAGCTACAAGAAAAGTGCAAAAATGTTAACAACATGGTTGAGAGATTCTTCAACAAAA
Organism: Pinus tabuliformis; assembly: GCA_031772625.1. Classification (NCBI taxonomy): domain Eukaryota; kingdom Viridiplantae; phylum Streptophyta; class Pinopsida; order Pinales; family Pinaceae; genus Pinus; species Pinus tabuliformis. The sequence goes on from CM062811.1 coordinate 203,534,869, forward strand.
TTGAACCTTTGATTACCAAAGGTTTACATTCTATGATGGTTATTAATCATAAATTGATGCCAATTGAGGATTATGTCAAAAAGTTAACAGAGGTGGGCACCCATGTAGCTTCAGTGGCCAATATCAAAGGATCAACAACACCAGCTCTCATAGTAAAAACACTCAGAGATTCCTTCTTCATCCTGGATGAAATCAAGCATATATTTTTGGTAAAACCCACTTGTAACAATGTAAACTATGAAACGGGAACTATAAACTCAAAACGGGAACTCTGGCCAAAAAAACCTCGAAAAAACATCAAAAACAGTGCTAAAAATGAAAAGTGTTGATGCTGGTGAAAACAAATTTTTTGAGCAAAAAATATCCAAAAAACACCCTCAAAACGAAAAGTGTTGATGCTGGGAGAACACTTTTTTTTTTAAAAGTAAAATTTCAACATTTAGAAATAATGATGTAAAATATTTTATCATGAACCCGAAAAACATTAAATTTTAAAAAATAATAAAAACATAAAAAATAAAAAAAATAAAAAAAATTAAAACAATGAAAAAACACAAAAAAGAAGTTAAAAAAAATAACAAAACATAGATTAAAATATATACTAAAAGGAAAATATAAAATAAAAATAAAAAACGAAAAAAAAAAGTCAATCATAAAAATGTAAAAAAAACAAAATTAATGATAAGAATTAAAAAACTAAAAAAAAAAACTATAAACAATTAAATAGTAAAAAAAATATTTAAAAAAATGGAGAGAAAAAAGAAAAAGATTTATCTTGTAAAACATAAAAAAAATTGCCCAAAAAAATGGAAAAGAAAAAGAAACATTTAAAAAAAACAAAAAAATTAAGTAGGTGAAAATAGAAAAATTTAAAAAAAAAATTAAGGAGAAATAAAAAAACTAAAAATTAAAATTAAAAACCAACTAGATCTACAAAAATAGAAAATTAACAAAAAAAAATAAAAACTACTAAAATTAAGATTAAAATGTTGATTACTTAAAAAACAAATATAAAAATATATATAAAAGATAAAAATAAAAATATAAAAAATGTTAAAAAATATTATCTCACAAACCATAAAAAAATTTGGAAACCAAAAAAACAAAATTAAATTCAAATTATTAAAAAAAACTAGTAAAAAACAAAAAACAAAAATAAATTCAAATTATTAAAAAAAAATTACATTTCTTTTTTTATTTAAAAAAAATTAATAAAATTAATATTCTTTTTTAAACAATTCTTTTTTTATTAAAAAAAAATTATAACTTTTTTTTTAAACATTTTTTTGTTTTTTATTTAAAAATATAAATAATAAAAAAAATAATGATTATATATATATATATATATATATATATATATATATTAATTATTTAAATATTAAAAAATTATTAAAAAAATGAAAAATTTAAAAAATTCAAAAAATTAATATTTTTTTTAATTATTAAAAAAAAAATTTATGAGCCCCGGCCGCCCGTGGTGGCGCGGCCATGGACGGAGGGCCTGCGTGCAGGCGCCTCCGCCCACGCCCGCGACACCACGGGCGGCCGGTGGGCGGCCCGTCGATTCCCCACCGGCTGCCCGTGGTGGCGCGGCCGTGGGCGGAGGGGCCTGCATGCAGGCCCCTCCGCCCACGGCGGCGCCACCACGGGCGGCCGGTGGGCGGCCCGTCGATTCCCCACCGGCCGCCCGTGGTGGCGCAGCTGTGGGCGAAGGGCCTGCACGCAGGGCCCTCTACCCACCGCCGTGCCACCACGGGTGGCCGGGGCTCATAATTTTTTTTTTTAATAATTAAAAAAAAATGTTAATTTTTTGAATTTTTTAAATTTTAATTTTTTTTTTAATAATTTTTTAATATTTAAATAAAAATATATATATATATATATATATATATATATATATATATTTTAAAAAAAATAATTATTTTTTTTATTATTTATATTTTTAAATAAAAAACAAAAAAAATGTTTAAAAAAAAAGTTATAATTTTTTTTAATAAAAAAGAATTGTTTAAAAAAGAATATTAATTTTTTTTAAAATAAAAAAAGAAATGCAAATTTTTTTTTAAATGTAGGTTTTATTTATTTATTTATTTATTAGAATATAAAAAGTAGATTTAATAATTTGTATTTTTAAAGAAAAAATAAAAATTGTTTTAAAAAAATTATAATTTTTTTTTAAATAATAAAAAAGATTGTTTAAAAAAATTTAAATTTTAATATATTTTTTTTAAATAAAATATGTATGTTTAATAAAAAAATAATTAATTTTTTTTTTAATAAAAATTACGTATTTTTTTGTTTTGATTTGTTTTGTTTGTTTGTTTGTTTTTTTTTTTTTTTTTTTTTTAATTTTTAATTTGAATTTATTTTTGTTTTTTTTTTTAATATTAATTTTACTGGTTTTTCAATTTTTTTTAAGCTTGTTTTTTTTAATTTTTAATTTTTTTTTTTTCCAATTTTGCTAATGTTTTTTTTAATTTCTCTATTTTTAGTTACTTAGTTTATATATATATATATATATATATATATATATATATATATATATATATATATATATATATTAATTTTGTTTTTTTGTTTTCCAAATTCTTTTATGGTTTGTGAGATAATTTTTTTAACCCTTTTTTTTAATATTTATTTTATTAGTTTTTTTAATTTTTTTTTGTTAATTTTCTATTTTTTTTTTAAACTAGTTTGTTTTTAAATTTTTTTTCCTAGTTTTTGCTAATGTTTTTTTTTTTTTAATTTCTCAATTTTTATCGACTTATATATATATATATATATATATATATATATATATATATATATATATATATATATATATATATATATATATAATTTTGTGTTTTTTTTTCCAAAGTGTTTTATGGTTTATAAGATAATTTCTTTTAACACCTTTTATTTTTTATTTTTGTCTTTTTTTATATATAATTATATATTTGTTTTTTAGAGACAATTATTTCATTTGGATTGAAAATTTAATTAACGATGTATAAATATGTAAAATATGGAAAATGCAAAATATTGACCTTCTTTTTTAAATATGCAAATCAATAAAAACCTCACTACCAAAAAAATAAAAATAAAAATAAAAACAAGAAAATATGAAGAAGAAGACCACTTCCAAAATTATTAAATTTACAAAATAATTATTTACATTACATACATTAGAAAAGTTAAAGTCAAAAAATAGGTCTTTTAAAAAAAGGGTCTGATGCACAATAACCACTTTTTAAAATCAGCATGAAAATCACTACCATTTTAAAACACAATGTACATAAAAAAAATAAAAAAAAATTAAAGCGCCAAAAACTATGCTCTAAAAAAAGCATGTGTGTTCTGCATCACCCCTTTTCAAAATCGGGTCCCTTTTTTGCTATCTCTACAAAACATGTGTGTTCTGCATCACCCCTTTTCAAAATCGGGTCACTTTTTTGCTATCTCTACAAAACGAGTAACAGTATCATTCCCGTTTCAAAGTTTACATTGTTTTTTACTAAATATACCAAGATAGATGAAATCTACAGGAGGGTAACAAATATTTCTATCCCAGATAAAATTTTTTGGGAAGAATTAACAGATTTACTTCATTAAGGATTATTGAACAACATTTAGTTTTTGAGGGAACAGTCAGCTAGCTTCAAACACTTTTCAACTTTTTCACTGATAGTCATCAAACAGCATAGTACCAAAGCAGTGCTAGATCATTAGACAATTTTATTTTTTATTGTGTAAATAATATATTTTTTGTAAAAGCAGTTTATGATATTTTTTTTCATGTTGTTATATAAATAACTCCCTTAACGAGTTATTAAGGGTTGCACCCTTGAAGAAGCATTTCTAGACATCTAATGTAATTAATGTTTTTGGATCATTAATACGAAGCAAAGGATTTTGAATTCTATTTTGCACAATTTTGTTTTCCTGTAAGTGTTTCTAGAGTCATTCATTATGTTTTTCTTCATATACTTATTTCTTGCAAAGATAACTAGGTAGGAGTAATTGTATTTCAATCTATTCCTATAAGCTTTTTGAAGTGATAATCTATAAAGAGAATGAATTAATGGATTGTTTGTTTAATTAATTCCCTCAAAATTAATAAATTATCAGCATCTTTTTTAAGCTCATGTGTATTTTCTCAAACCTGTAAACATAGTTTAAAGGTTTTCATACTTATGATTATCTAGGTTTCAATCTGAAAACTGTGGCAATCATATTACTTTTATGTTTCTACTCATCATCATAAAAGCTATTTCACTGTGTAAATATTTGTAGCAGTCCTCTACTGAGATATTGATATTATTCAAGAGGTTAGGCACATCAGTTCTATATCTGTTTCATCCATTGGTCTCACAAATTAGGACAAAACCCCAAAAACAATTATCGTAGATGCTCTAGCATAATAGCTTACCATTATTATCTCAGAGGTACAACATCAAACTGGCGTCGTTGTCAGGGACTCGAATTTCATTAAGTTTTCTTGGGGAAACGATATGTATTCTATTCATTTAAGGTGATTAAAGGTCTATAAAGGTTAACATACTTCACATGGCAACTCCACTCTCCCAAACTGGCACCTTTTAGGAACACCAGATCTCGTTCAAAGGCTGACTTAGTTGATCCTTTGTTAGAACCTGAAAAAATTCTGAGAAAAGCCATTTCTAAAAGGGAACATCAACCCTCTTATTCTTCTTCTTCTTCATTCTTGCAGTCTGAATATTTAGCATCATTTAATCCTTATAGTAACATTCCATCCAATCCAGATTACTCCCACCTATCACCTAGGGTTACTGAACTCTTAAACAGGGGAGTTTATTTTAAATCAGGATTCCTCATTCATTCATTTGAATATCATCCAGAACCCTCACTACCACCAAGATCACCTAAAACTAAGTCTGACTTGGGTGTTAATTTACCAAAATACAAACCAACAGATTTCATATCCCCTATCACTTATTCATTTCCCCCCACTTCCGAACAACCTGAAGCTTCTACTTCTGAACATCCTGAAGAGACCTTCTCTATTTATTCAAATCCACTCTTTGAAACAAAGGAGGTTAGTCATCGACAGGTCCAGAAGTTAGTTCTTAAGACTCCTTTGAAATCATTCAAGAGATCCCCTCCTTCTTCACCTCCAACTAGTTCTTCACCCCCTCAATCACCTTCTTCGACCCCCCCCCCCCATCTTCTTCAACATCTTCATCCACACAAACACCTCATACACCACCTCCCACTATGGCTTTCTGACGTATTGTACAGGCTAGATACGCAGCTTTAGTCTTGTTGGCATTATGATTCAAGTGTTGTCCTTGATGGCAACTCACTTAGAGGTTGGTACAGGTGCTCAGAGGTTGGTACAGGTGATGGCAACTTAATCAGAGGACAGATCTTAGTACAGCATGCCAAGAAAGTTCATACACGCAGGTTTGTTAAGCCCAAGTCGCGTATACAAGCAGGATCACTATATACCAAGTCGCGTATACGCAGGTTCTCTATATATCAAGTCGCGTGTACACGCTGGTTGGCTTCAGTAAAAGCACGTGTATGTGGAAAACTTATCTTTGGTCCACGGCGGTTATTCCTTGGAAGTTGTGCCTATGGTTTTGGACCTTGATGTCTCGACGAACGTGTTGATCCCTAGTTTTGAAGCTGATGGTATTGGGTTACTATGGTTTTGGACCGTGGTATTGTAAAGGGCCTAAGGCTATATAAGGAGAAGATCATTAGGCAAGTGAATGCAAGCAATGGGTGTCTGACGAAGTGAGAAGATCTGGTATTACTGTTTATTTGTTTGGGATGCTTGGCAAGGGTCGGATCTGACAGCGAAGGCATAAGAAACTATTTCTAGATCTGCACGCGGGTTGCCTTTGGTGAAAGCGCGTATACATGCGGTTTTGGTACAGTGAAGTAGCGTATGCATAATAAGATTTGATATTTCAGGTTGTTGTTGATTCTGGTGGTTGTTGCAGAGTTCTGGGCTCTGGTTTGGGTTCTGTGTTCTTGATGACAGGGTTTCAGTGATTCAGTATTGGGTTGTTTAATGAATTATGATGCAAGTATAAGTTGATGATTGTATTGCAGTAATGTTTGTTTTGTACTCTTGGATCCAGTCTGAAAATTGATGAAACGTGGTCCCTGAAGGAAAGAAGGTTGTAGGGTCAGCACCTACATACTAGTAAATGGATCGGCTAGTACAAGAGCTGAGGGGGTTGTAGCTCCCTTCCAAAAGTAGTTGGAAAACGAGAGAGGGTTGTAGCCCTCTGCAGGTTGTAGCCTGTGTACTGGTAAAGGACTGCACCAGTACATTGTAAAAGAAGTTCTTATTAAAGAAGAAAGAGACGAATTGCAGCAGGTGGTTTTCACCCACATTGGGTTTCCACCTTATATCATGGTGTTCATGTGTGTGGCTCTTGTGTGATGTTCTGTTCTGTTATTCTGCACCACTTTACTGTTAATATGCTTAATAATGTTCTGATGCATTTACTGAAGATTAAGCTAACTGAATTATAAGATCTCTGGATATACGCGAGTTTCATTAGACACAGTAGCGTGTACACGTGGGTTCACTTAACTGAAGTAGTGTATATGTTTTTGAGCATTGAAAAAGTTTTAATGATCTGATAATACTGATTCACCCCCCCCCTCAGTATTATTTCCAACAATTGGTATCAGAGCAGGTCCTTCAGAGGAAGCTTGATCGCTTGAAGGAAAAGATCCATCAGAATGGCTAATCCAGAAAGAGAGGCACACATCAGGCCACCAGTCTTTGACGGGAACAATTTTACTCACTGGAAGATAAGAACCACTGCATATCTACAATCACTTGGAGCAGAAGTTTGGGGAATCGTAGAAGGAGGATACAAATTCCCATCAGCAACTCCTACAGATCCAGCAGAGAAAAGCAATATGAGCTCAATGCCAAAGCTGTTACTGTCCTATTGAGTAGTTTGACTCAATCAGAATTTATGAAGATCATGCATTTCAAATCAGCTAAGGAAATATGGGACAAAATCGTTACAAGCTACGAAGGAGATGATCAGGTAAAAAGAGCAAAGCTTCAAACTCTCAGAATCCGGTATGAAACTCTTAAGATGCGTAGTAATGAAAGCATAGATAATTATTTCCTGCGTATGGATGAGATTGTGAATTGTATGAGGGATCTAGGTGAAGAATTTGAGGAAGTTGTCTTAGTTGAAAAGGTTTTGAGATCTCTGTCTACTAAATTTGATTCTAAAGTATCTGCCATAGAAGAAAAGGAGAATGTGCAGAAAATCACCATGTCACAGCTTCACGGGATCTTAACTACTTTTGAAATGCGACAAGAGGTACCACCAGAGGCCGCATTTGAAGTGTCAAAGGAAGAAGATGAGGTAAATTTTGTCAAGAATCTTGAACGGGGAACTGGACGGTTCAAAGGTAAGCTACCTTTCAAATGTTTTCTATGTGGTAGAGTTGGTCACTATGCTGCTAGATGTCCTCATAACAAAGGAAAGATATCCGAAGAAGATGGTAGAAGCTATTATACCCATATTAAAAGTTCATTCAATGATAGTGAAGATATTAGAAGTCTCATGGCACATAAGAAGAAGAATGCTTCATCCAATAATAGCGAAGATATTAAAAGTCTCATGGCACATGAAGAGAAGAATGCAGAAACTGAAGAAGTTGCCAAATTAAAAGAACAATTGGAGACAGAAATCAGGGTAAGGGAGCAATTGCAGGATATAGTAAAGGATCAGAGTACAACTATTCAGAGACTTGAATCAAAGATCCTCTCTCTAAAAGAAGATCTTAAAAAATCAAGAGAACAGAACAGAGAAGATCTTGAAGATCAAGAACATGAAGTGACCAAACTAAAGCGACAAATGGAAGAAGGAAGAAAAGCTGAAGAAGACCTAAGGAATCAATATCTGAAAAAGGAAGAACAACATCAAGTTGAGGTAAATATCTTGAAAAGTAAAATAGAAGAAAAGGATAAGCTTTTACGATTTCAAGATAGTACTAAAGTCTTGGATGATATTCTTAATAGTCAAAGGTCTCCTGCTATCAAGACTGGTCTTGGTTTTCATGAATATGTTGAAGGTGAATCTAGTTCACAAGGTGAGGCAAGAAACTCTAATGAGAAATCTGAAATGCTCAACAAGGAACAACCAAGGAAAGAAATTCCTCAAGGAAGATCCTTTACTCCTAACTATGGACGTGATAGACGATTATTTCCTCCACTGAATAATGTTGAATGTTATGTATGTCATAATCTTGGACATGTTGCAGCCAGATGTAGAAGTAGAATGGTTCAAGAAAGATCATCGCATCCCAGGTATTTCAGAGGATATTGCTTTGCCTGCAATGCATATGGACAAAAAGCAATTGATTGTGATAGAAGGAACATGAAAAATGTAAGGTGTTATACATGCAACAACTATGGGCATAAAGCAAGGGAATGCAGGAGCAGATTTCAAAATTCAAGACAAGAGGACCATACATCATCACAGTTGCAGGAATTGAAGAAGACAGAGACAGAAAGGTGTGGCATAATTCAGACAACAGACATAACAGACACAGGGGAATCTGAAAGTGATGAAATTCAGTATTCCATCTTGCATACGCTGATATAACAAAGACAAGTCGCGTATATGAAGAAAGGGCAGCAGAACAGACTCAGGAAATTGTTCAGTCATGGTTGGCTCACACTCAGGGGGAGCATATACTTCAAATAATTCATTGTTGGCATTATGGTTAGAAGTCGATGATGAAACTAAATGATACATCTTATTGTTTAAGGAATGGTTTTGCAGGCTTATGATAAATAGTTACTGCTGGTCTTAGAACCTGCATCTGCTCAGGGGGAGCATGGATGGATTGATACAACTTGGCATATACAAAGGGGGAGACAAATCAGAAACTTCAGCATGTACTCAGGGGGAGTATGGACAACAGTATGGACAACAGGAGGTATACCAAAGAAGAGAACATCTTGGTCCGCCCTTTGCCCTTGATGTCAAAGGGGGAGAGTGACTTGGTGTGGTGGTTGCCATCAAGTCCAAAGGGGGAGATTGTTGGCATTATGATTCAAGTGTTGTCCTTGATGGCAACTCACTCAGAGGTTGGTACAGGTGCTCAGAGGCTGGTACAGGTGATGGCAACTTAATCAGAGGACAGATCTTAGTACAGCATGCCAAGAAAGTTCATACACGCAGGTTTGTTAAGCCCAAGTCGCGTATACAAGCAGGATCACTATATACCAAGTCGCGTATACGCAGGTTCTCTATATATCAAGTCGCGTGTACATGCTGGTTGGCTTCAGTAAAAGCGCGTGTATGTGGAAAACTTATCTTTGGTCCACGGCGATTATTCCTTGGAAGTTGTGCCTATGGTTTTGGACCTTGATGTCTCGACGAACGTGTTGATCCCTAGTTTTGAAGCTGATGGTATTGGGTTACTATGGTTTTGGACCATGGTATTGTAAAGGGCCTAAGGCTATATAAGGAGAAGATCATTAGGCAAGTGAATGCAAGCAATGGGTGTCTGACGAAGTGAGAAGATATGGTATTACTGTTTATCTGTTCGGGACGCTTGGCAAGGGTCGGATCTGACAGCGAAGGCATAAGAAACTATTTCTAGATCTGCACGCGGGTTGCCTTTGGTGAAAGCGCGTATACACGCGGTTTTGGTACAGTGAAGTAGCGTATGCATAATAAGATTTGATATTTCAGGTTGCTGTTGATTCTGGTGGTTGTTGCAGAGTTCTGGGCTCTGGTTTGGGTTCTGTGTTCTTGATGACAGGGTTTCAGTGATTCAGTATTGCGTTGTTTAATGAATTATGATGCAAGTATAAGTTGATGATTGTATTGCAGTAATGTTTGTTTTGTACTCTTGGATCCAGTCTGAAAATTGATGAAACGTGGTCCCTGAAGGAAAGAAGGTTGTAGGGTCAGCACCTACGTACTAGTAAATGGATCGGCTAGTACAAGAGCTGAGGGGGTTGTAGCTCCCTTCCAAAAGTAGTTGGAAAACGAGAGAGGGTTGTAGCCCTCTGCAGGTTGTAGCCTGTGTACTGGTAAAGGACTGCACCAGTACATTGTAAAAGAAGTTCTTATTAAAGAAGAAAGAGACGAATTGCAGCAGGTGGTTTTCACCCACATTGGGTTTCCACCTTATATCATGGTGTTCATGTGTGTGGCTCTTGTGTGATGTTCTGTTCTATTATTCTGCACCACTTTACTGTTAATATGCTTAATAATGATCTGATGCATTTACTGAAGATTAAGCTAACTGAATTATAAGATCTCTGGATATACGCGAGTTTCATTAGACACAGTAGCGTGTACACGCGGGTTCACTTAACTGAAGTAGCATATATGTTTTTGAGCATTGAAAAAGTTTTAATGATCTGATAATACTGATTCACCCCCCCCCCCTCTCAGTATTATTTCCAACAAGTCTTACCTCCTAATCTCGATGCATTCCCAGCTGGATACTTGAAATACCTTCCCAGGTATAATGGAGAAACCGGTCCTTCTGCTAGAGACCATCTTCAAGCCTTTTTAGACTTTGCAGATAATATGAATATTGAACAAGAAAATGTTTACATGAGGTTTTTGGTACAACCACTTGAAGGAAATGTAGAATTTGGTTTAGGAAGTTACCTGCAAATTCCATTAGAAATTGGGAAGAACTTACAAATATATTTAAAAACTAGTGGGGTGTGAAAAAAGGTCTTCTTTACTTTCTCACTGAATTTGATGAACTTAAAATAAATTTTGGTGAACTTGTATCATACTTTATCAAAAGATTCAATAAGATTTATCATAAAATGCCCCCTGATTGTAAACCCCCTGTAGCAGCAGCAAAGTCTAGATTTTCTAAAGCCTTTGATGATGATTTTGTTGTTATGCTGAGAGAGAGAACTTCAAGAACTCTTGAAGATATGAAAACAAATGCTATTGAGGTAGAAGCAAATAGGGTTGCTTCAAATTCTTTGAAAGCTAAAGAGGAAAAGGCCCAAATAAAACTCAAATCGACACCAAAGGCTTCTAGTTCCTCTAAGACTAAAAATGAAGATTCTAAAATAGATGAAATAACTTCTCTTTTTAGAAATCTATCTAATAGAATTTCCAAGATTGAGACTCAACCTAGGATAATTTAACAAACAGTCTCCAGACCCCAAAATCAAAACCAAGGTCAATATAAAAGAAATCCACAATTACAAATTCTTCAGAGACCTAGTAATGATCAGGAGATTCCCACTCCTTTGTTGATAGATGATCAACAACCTGATGGTAATACTATGACCATCACTGAAGATATAAATAATATGGATACTTCCTCTAATCAAACATTTATTATTCCTCTTACACAACAAAATCAGGTTCAAGAAGAACAAGAATCTTCCCAGGTTTCTAAATACCATGCCTTCTCTGAATTTTTAATTGCAGAGTTGAACAAAAGATATGACCTTAAGCCTAGGCTTGGCCCTAGAAGATCTCCTAAGGAAACTCCAGTGATTGAACCTCGTGCCAAAACTGCTCAAACTCAAACAACTTTTATTCGACCATTAGATCAGTCAATTGATACTCCTCAAAATGACAAAAATGCATTGACTACATTTAATGTTGAAAAGGAGTTAGAAAGAATTAAAATCCCAATTCCTCTTTCAGAACTTTCTAAAAACCCTAGGTATAAAAATCAGGTCTCCAAATGGATACAAAATACCTCGATTGATGCTGAAGGTGATATCATCAGTCTGCAAGATGAAAAACCAGCAATGGTTTTTTTGGCCCAAGCTCAGATATAATAGATGAAATAGTGCCTCATTTCTATGTAACTCTTAAGACAAATGATTCCATGTTGTATAATTGTATGCTTGATTCTGGAGCATCACATAACCTCATGCCAAAAACTACTATGGATCATTTGAAACTTGACATAACTAGATCCTATCATGACTTGTACACCTTTGATTGTAAAAGGGTTCCTTGCTTAGGATTGATTAAGGATTTAGTAGTCACCCTTGCCCAAATTCCAGTGAAAAGTGTAGTACTTGATATAGTTGTCACATATATCCCTCAAAAATTTGGAATGCTCCTTTCAAGGTCTTGTTGTGCCAAATTATGGGGAACTCTTTAGATGGATATGTCTTATGCTACTATTCCAATTTATGGGGGAGAACAACTAAGATTATATAGGGAGGTGAGATTTGTGCACATTGTTTGCAAAACAGACTAGCCAAGGAACCATCCCATTTATGAAATTGACCAAGATTTTGGTTGCTTTCAACTCTCTTCAAACCATGTGTATGAAACTCAAGTTAAAATTGAAGATGTAATTGAAAGTCCAGTACCAAATCAAACTGATGGATGGAAACTATTCCTTGATGGCTCCTGTACAAAATATGGATTAGGAGCTGGAGTAGTTTTAATATCACCAGAAAAAGAAAACATTACCGAGTCATGTAAGCTCGACTTCAAAGTTAAAAATAATGTGGCTGAATATGAAGCTTTCCTTTTGGGATTGCAATTAGCCAAAATCTTAAAGGTTCAAAACTAAAGTGTTTTTACTAATTCTAAACTTATTGTCAAGCAAGTGAGAAATATTTGCCAAACTAAACACCCTAGACTTAAGTATTACTGAAATGAAGTATGGGATTCAGTTGAAAACTTCTTTAATGCTTTCAATTTGACTTATATTCCAAGAGATCAGAATATTCATACAGATGCCTTAGCTGTTTCTTCTAGTTCATTTAAAATTCCTGATCAAACTAATTTACTCTACCAAATACAAGTCAACTATAGACCATCTATCCCAGACAATCTAAAACACTGGTAGATATTTGAAGATGATGAACGCTTGAAATCTTTTCTACAGATTGTAGATCAATTTTATGTTCTACGAATTGATGAAGATAGATCCAAAATAAATGAAAATACAAGTGAGAATGATACTTTAGATTTCAGTTCAAAAATTGTTGATCATGATATTATTCAATTGTATAACAATTTTATTCCCAAAGGCTTGATACCTTTAGAAAAATTGTTTGATCAAAATGATGTCCTTTGAAATCCTCAGTCCATTTCTTCAGAAGAGGACATAGAAGAAATTAACATTGGAACAAATGATGATGTCAAAAGCATCAAAACCTATGCATCTCTAGACCCTAAGATTAAAACTCAATATCTTAATTTACTTCAAAATTATAAGGATGTTTTTGCTTGGACCTATGCTGATCTAAAAACTTATGATACTTCATTAATACAACATAAGATCCCTTTGAAGCTAGAAGCAGTACCTTATCAACAAAAACTTAGGAGGATTAATCCAACCCTTCTACCAACTGTCGAAAGGGAAATTAAGAAAATGCTAGATGCCCAGATCATTCTCCCTCTTAGATATTCTAATTGGGTTGTAAATTTAGTTCCTGTCAGGAAAAAGAATGGAGAAATCAGACTTTGTGTGGACTTTAGAAATTTGAACAAAGCATCATTAAAGGATAATTACCCTTTGCCCAAAATGGATCAGTTACTTCAAATGGTTTTAGAAGCACAAAGACTTTCTATGCTTGATGGTTTTTCAGGTTATAATCAGGTGAATGTTGATCCAACAGACAGGGAAAAGACAACCTTCACTACACCCTGGGGTACATTTATGTACACTAGAATTCCATTTGGCTTATCAAATGCTGGAACAACATTTCAGAGAGCTATGGATGTATCTTTCATGGGTCAGGTAAACAAGTTCGTGTTTATTTATCTTGATGACATTATTGTTTTTTCTAAATCTAATCAGAAACATCTAAAGCACTTGATCAAGTTTTTTGACAGGTGTAGGAAGTTTGGGATATCATTGAACCCTAAAATGTTTTTGTTTTCTATCAAAGAAGGAAAACTATTGGGCCATATAATCTTAAAGGAAGAGTGGTAATTGATCCCAAGCGTGTGTCTGCCATTAAAACATTGACCTTACCTAGAAACAAGAAAGAAATTCAAGCTTTTCTGGGTAAGATTAATTTTTTAAGGAGATTCATCCCAAATTATGCAGAGATTGTAAAAGATATAAATGAAATGCTCCAAAAGGATCATGAAGTTAAATGGATTGTCTCTTCCAGGCATGCATTTGATCAGATCAAGAAAGATATCTTTGAAGCTCCCACCTTGGCCAACCTTGATTATACTAAACCATTCAGTATCTTTTCTTTTTCCTCAGAAACAACCCTTGTTGTTGTTCTATTACAAAAGAATGAAGCTTCCCATGACCAGACCATAGCCTTTTTCAGTAAGGTTATGAGAGATGTCGAGCTTAAGTATGACATAGTCGAGAAGCAAGCCTATGCCCTCATTCAAGCCCTAAAATCTTTCAGGATGTATGTCCTACATTCACCTATTACTGCTTATGTTCCTAATGGTGTTGTAAAAATCGTTTTAACTCAACCTGGCACTGATGGGAAAAGAGGTAGGTGGATCACTCAAATACTTGAGTTTGATCTAACTATCAAAATTACAAAGCTAGTAAAAGGCCAGATATTAGCCAAGCTTCTAGCAGAATCCAATTGCAAAGTGCTTGGAATCAATTCTATTTTAGAAGTACAAGGGAAGAATCCATAAGAACCTTTTGTCCTAGTATAAGGGAAGAATCCAGAAGAACTTTCTGTCCTTGCACAAGGGAAAAATCCACAAGAACCTTCTTTCCTTGCATAAAGGAAGAATCCACAAGAACCTTTCCTAATTTTACAAGGGGAGAATCCACAAGAACCTTCTCTTCAACCTAAAGAAAAGAATGCACAAGAACCTTTACCTTCAGATCATATTAGCCCTTTACATATTGATGACAAATTTCTATTGTTAGATTGGTATCAAGACATTGTAAATTTTCTACTCCATTTTGAATGCCTAGCATCATTTTCCAAAGCCCAGTGTAAAAATCTTAAATTGAAAGCAGTGAAGTAATGCATCATAAATGCAAGTTTGTACTGGAAAGATCCACTGAATATTTTGTTATTATGTTAAACAAAATCAAAAACTAAAGGAATCATTGATTAGTTTCATACAGGATTTTGTGGAGGACATTATGCTTGGAGAGCAACATCATACAAGATTTTAAGGGGAGGATTTTATTGGCCAGCATTGGTCTTGCAAGTAGGGGCAAAGGTTATAGGTTGTGTTCCTTATTAGATGTTTGCTGGTAAGTATAAACTAGCAGCTCTTCCACTAGTACCATCAATAATCTCAGCACCTTTCCTTCAATGGGGATTAGATTTTGTTGGAGAAATCCATCCCACTTCAAGTAATCAACACAGATGGATCCTCACAGCAATAGACTACTTCACTAAATGGGTAGAATCAATTCTGGTAAGAAATGCTACCGATTCAGAAGTAATTAAATTCATTGAAGAAAATATCTTATCTAGGTTTGGTTGCCCAACTCAGATTGTCACAGATAATGCAGCAGCATTATCTAGTGATAAAATGATTGATTTTTTCCAGAAATATCAAATTATGTTACATCATTCAACTCCATACTACCCTCACGGTAATGGCCTCGCAGAATCCTCAAATAAAAGTCTGGTAAAGGTAATCAAAAAATCCCTAGAAGATCATAAAAAGATTTGGGACTCTCATTTAATTTATGCAGTATGGGAAAATAGAATAGCTCCAAAAAATATCTACTGGGAAATCTCCTTTTCAGTTAGTCTATGGGAAAGATGCAATTTTTCCCACCAGTTTGTCTTTCCCAGTTTTAAAATTCTTGCAGGACTCAATAGATGAACCTGATGATTTTTCAAGAAGGATAAATAAGAATATTGAACTAAATGAAAACAAAGATGAAGTTCAATACAAATTGAAGAAATATCAAAATAAGATGAAAAGCCTGTTTGACAAAAGAGCCAGGGAAAGGGACTTCAGGGAAGGTGACCTAGTTCTAAGATGGGACTCCAGGAGGGAGGAAAAGGGAAAGCATGGTAAGTTTGATAACCTATGGTTTGGTCCTTTAGCAATTTCTAAAGTAAAAGGTAACAACACCTTTGTGCTACAAAATCTTGAGGGACTATATTCCACTTATCTTGTAAATGGAAGGTTTCTCAAACATTTCATTCAATACTGAGAAGTTGGAATACATTTCATTGTAAATACTCCAGTTTCTTTCACTTTTTAAGTTGTCAGTGATATTTTTTACAACAAAGGACTCCATAGCCTGAGGAGAAGGCACATGGATCTATAGGTTCTCTATATTCTATAGGAGAAAGCAGTCCCCTGTTGGATCCAATGTTGTAGCATTTTTTGGTTTTGATAAGTTAGAATAAATTAGACAAAAAATGAAAATGTATTTACAAAATGTTAAGATAGGATATGGACAGAAAGACTATTGAATAAAAAATTTTAGGAAAATATTTTGATAAATATGTCCATATCAAATAAAATGTTAGGGTAGATGCCCTAAAAAATGAAGGCAAGAATAAAATGTTAGGTTAGACAGAAAAGAAAAAGAAATCAACTCTAAAAGTGTTGCAAATCTAAATGCCACTACCTTGTTCTAAATTCATTTGAAAAATAATAGTTGTGTGCAGTTTGTTTAGATGCCACACTAGGTTATTTTATCCAATTATACAGTTGCATAATAATTGGATTTGTTTTAAATTAATTCTCACAAGTAGAAAATAAATTGGCTCAACAGTTTAATCTGAGCCAATGGAAGAAATAAGGTATAGAGATAGATTGTTTATAAAAAGAAAATATTGGGTTACTAGTTCAAATGCACTTTGGAAGGATAAGTAAAAATGTTAGGAATCAATATCACACCACATCATTCATGAGTGAATGAACCTTGGGTGGAAGAAAGTGCGATTTGTGATGTCACTGCTGACCATTAGATCTGGAGAGAGGAGATCAACATCGTAGAGTCAATTTCTGTTCAATTGATGTTTAGTTGTTGATCATTTGATGTTCAATTGTTGTTTAGTTTCTATTCAATTGTTCTTCAGTTGCTGTTTAATTGATGTTCAATTGTTGTTTAATTGATGTTCAATTGTTGTTCAATTGTTGTTCAGTTGTTGTTCAATTGACCTCCTGTGTCATTCTTCGAATAACCAAAGTTCGGACTTTATGTTATTTCATTCATATTCTATCACTTCATTCATTAAGACACCCAAACCCACAGCCACTGCGTCTTCCTATCATATCGTGACCCCACCATTCATTCCCCGCTCACACGTTAAACTACCTCCACCTCACCTCTCATCCCACACACTCCTCTGCAATCATATGGCCCACACTCCCTTTCGGCCCTCATTCGTCGTCCGAAGTTTATCGGCGACGTGGGGAAATGGGAAATCTTTTATACTGCCTATATAAACCACAAAAGTACCTTTTAGTCTTTCAGGACTAAAAATCCCAAAATGACAAACCGCTCTGTCTTACCCCCAAACTCGATATCCTTCATAGCTGTTACCGCCACCCCACGTCATGTTCACTTCATATTGCCCGTCCAATCATATGCCGCCTATCCGTTGCTCATTCATTTCCACTCCCACACATTTATAACCAAATGTATGTTAATTAACTTGTGGGATAATTAATGAACTTTCAAATGTTTGGCGCCACCTTCCCACTCCATTTTTCTCTTTATAAACATTGTGTATGCATTTCAAAGGTTACACAGTTAACTTATGCAACCAAGAGTATTCTTCAAGCCTGCCTACTCAACAACTCAACCACTGTCTGACATTCTAGCAACCACTTGTCATGTTCGCAAGCACACCTTCCAGATCCATTTGTCTTTACCTGTATCTACTCTATTAACTCCTTTTACCATTTTTTCATTTACAATCCACAGTTTTGTTTGACAAAATGCCTCCTAAGGGAAAAGCAATTGCAGAAGTCTCAAATCCTCTAATTCAACCACAGATTGATTCCCACCATACTCCATTAGTTGACAAGGATTGCAAAATCATTGAGACTTCTTCTCAATTTGATTTATTTGAAATTTATTGTTGGTGGGAAGAGCATCTAATTGACCAGAGTGATGAAATTAGGCTCTAGGAATCCCAATTACCCCACTATATTTTTCCACAAATACACAGAGCTCCAGAGTGCATGAGAAAATGTCATGAATCTTATGATCCCAGCCAAAGAGACATTATCTCACCTACTGGAGAAATCCTCTGTCCTATTAACGTTGATTCAATTGAGAAAATGTTGTAGGCCCCTGCCACTACACCAACTCATCATTTTTCTCATGAAAACCTAATAGAAGCTTATAACAAATTGGAATTTACCAAGAGATCCCAGACCCTCAAAATATTTTTAGCAATTGGTAGTCCTCTATGAAAGAGAAATCCCCCTTATGATTCATCTACGTTTCCTATAGAACCAAGCATATTAATAATATCCTGTCCTATTTGCTGGGTTATCACTCTGATCAGTCTATCAATGAAGCCATCCTTGGTTTCTTATCCATGTTTTCTTCTGATTCTAAGTCTACTATTATTTATGATTTCAATCATTTCATAGCTGAAACCATATATGAGCAGTTTGTCAAATTTAACATTGAAGAAGTATTCAAGTATGCTTCAGTGCTTGTGTATCTATTTATATATTTTCAGGGGGACAAATTCCCATTTTCTTTTTAGAAACTTGATGAAGAAGGATCACCATAGTCAGTGATTTTCTGGACTTCAATGGTGATGAAGGACAAAGAAGAATTCACATATAAGTAGTTCATAGAACTGTTTATTCATCCAACCCTCAGCCTTATGAGTAGCACTCCATTACCAAGGACCAGTGAAGAGATTGTCAATGAAATTCAGTTCATAGATCAAGTTGCAACAAGAGATTGGTATTGCTACCAAAACTACACAGAAATCAAGGTTTTTTAATGTGAGCTTCCAAACTACAAACTGCTAATGTACCTCCCTTTTAGAATCTTTGCAATGGAGTACTTGAGACAAAGATTGAATGTAGATGAAGTACGTTTTGTAGCTGCCAAAAAGAAATTGCAATTTAAGCTCAAAGCTCAAGTTGGCCCCTTCATTTGTAATACCAAGGCAGCAGGGGAAGAAGTTGATAAGCTGCTAAAGGAAATTAAATTTTCTCTCAGTTTCTCTTGGTCATATGACCCATTGGGAGTTATCTCCAAACTCACGGTGGAAAATAAGTTCACACCATATCATCATACAGCTAGGCCTGAGATAGAACAGTTCAAGAATAAGTTGGAATGGACAAAGAATACCCTCCAGGAGGCTGAGGAGCAGGTAGTCTCTACATCTAATATGAAAAATCCAATTGCACAGGAAAAGACAGCCAAGAGAGGGAGGGAAGAACAATATTCACCTGCAACGGATGCAACAAGCTAATGCTTCAAGGTTTTTCACAGGAAAAGGAAACAAAGAGTCTATATGAATGTTGATTCACAGTCTAGTCAACAGTCTATACAATCTCCAACTCTGATCCAAGTGGATATTGGTGGCCACCCTCCAATTCCACTTGGACCCCCACCATTGCTTCTTTCTGTTTTTCAATTTCCTTAATTGTAGCACAATTTACTATTTTTAGCAGTTTTTCAAGTCCTAAACTTCTGGAGCCGTTTTAAGGCCCTAAACGACATTTTTTTTAAATCTAACGCCAATGATTTTTTGTCTAAATATTTTTTGTCGTATTCCTCGGAGAGATCTTTCCAACGGGCTATCATGTACATCAAACAGAGATAATATGACCAAGTCACGACCCAGAGAAGTTGGCTGTCCAACTCACCCCAACAGGGCCCATAAACTCTTGGTGTTACATCTCCTCGGGTTAGGGTTTTGGTTGTTTAGGGTTTTCTCTTATTTTTCAATAATAAAAGGCCCTTGAGTCTCATTGTAAGGCAGTTCAGAGGCATGTAGCCACCACATCTCTTCTCAGAGAGAAGCTACCAACGCCCTAACTGGTTTATTTCCATTTCTGTTTGTAAGCATATTTCAGTATTTTACTTTAATGAAATGAAGTATTATTGCCATTGCATCTCAATGTTTATGGTTGTATCTGTAATTTGTCGTGTTCCTATTTAAATCTAGATCAGTGGTATCAGAGGGGTCTGTTTTTTTCTTTGTTTTTCTTTGCATGTCCCCAACGAGATCGGGATATAAGGAGTTAGGGCTTGAACTGGTCGAACCTTTGCAAGGCCAACCTCGCAAATCCCGACGGCCTCCCATGGCTGATGAAAAGAAAGACAAGGGGGAAGGAGATCCTATCAAAATCTTGCTCGAAGAATCCCTCAAGCGACAAAGGAACGCGATGATGGACAACTTTACCCAAATCCTTCAGCGGCTACCCAAGGGCAATGCATCGACTTCCAACAACTACTCTGGAAACGCCACACCATTTAAGGTACAAGTTAATTTTGAAATCCCCATATTCGAGGGTCAGATAGACACAGATGTCATCGATAAATGGTTAAATCTTCTAGAGGGTTATTTTTCTGTTCATGATTTTTCCAGCCAGGAAAAGATTATTTTTGCTCTTCTCAAAGCAGCCCCCCACGTCAAAGACTAGTGGGATACCTACTATGAGCAGAAGGATGAAAGTACAGGCTCACTATTTTCATTCGCACCCACTTGGAATTCATTCTGGGATGCCATCAAGGAGCAGTACTACCCTGTCGGAAGCTATTAGGATCAATACATAAAGTGGACTACACTATGGTAGGGGAGGGACCAAGACGTGCCGGAGTTTACCAATATTTTTCATACCCTTTGCACAAAGTTTGGTATCAAGGATACAAAGCAACATTTGGTACTCAAATACCATGGCTACCTACAAAAGTACATCCAGGAAGAAATAGAATTCCTAAACATCTCCTCGCTCGGCATGGCATACCGATATGACGTCAAGGTCGAGCAAAATTTTAAACAAAAGAAGCGAGACTTTGGATCTACAAATCCGAAGCAAGGGAAAGGTGCCCCTAAACTAGAGAACAAAGGACAAAGCCAAGGTGGGGCAGCCCAAGACAACCTGCCAAAGCTGCAAGCAAAGAACAGCGCCGCAAAGCCGAAAAAGGACACGGAAAAGTGGTGTGAGTTCTATAAGAGCTCCACTCACAACACAAGTAAGTGTCGAGCCAAGTGGTCACTAGTGGCCAAGCTAAAGGTTTCAAAATCAGATGCATGTTCTGAATCTAAGTTAGAACCTGACAAAAGGAATGACAAAGGGAAGAAGATTATCGATGTGGAGCCCAACGCCACCATTGCCACCACAAAGATCCAGAAGAGGAGGAGTGCCTCTTCCACTCCCAGATGTGGGTAAATGGCTCCCTGCTATATTTCATTGTCGACAGTAGGAGCCAAAAGAATCTTATTTCAGTAGAAGTCGTGAAGCGGTGGGGCTTACCAACCACAGCACATCCACAACCATACACCATCGGGTGGCTTCACCAAGGACGGGATCTTTGCGTGAGCCAACAGTGTCACCTTCCATACAACATTAAGCCCTTCACAGATGAGGTATTGTGTGACACTACTCCCCTTGAAGTTTGTGATGTATTATTAGGACAACCATACTTGTGGAAGCGACATGTTGTGTATGAATCAAGGCCCCGTGATGTTATTTTTACTTTGGGAAATAAGTTGTACATGATATTAGAGGTAGCACCACCTATCACCATCTCTTTGGTTATTACAAAATAATGCAATAAGCTCATTTCCAAAACCGGGAAAAAAAATTCCTAATGATATGCCCTCAAGGAAAGAAGAAGATGGTGGCCACGACCTCCAGATAGGGCCCCTCCGCACGACAACTACAGATGGACAAGGTCATGGAAGAGTACGAGGACATCTTCACCTCCCCCACAGGGGTTCCTCTGCACTATCAGGTCAAGCACTCCATCGATCTGACCCCAGGTGCGCCGCTGCCCAATGGACCAATCTATGAGTGCTCCGTTCTAGAGAAAGATGAAATCAAGAGGTAGATTCAGGAGCTGCTGCAGAAAGGTCACATATGTCCGAGTTCATCGCCCTGTGGGAGCCCAATCGTGTTGGTACAAAAGAAGGATGGGACTTGGAGACTTTGTATTGACTATTGGGTGCTAAAAAATATCATTGTCCATAATAGTTACCCGATCCCATGGATTGATGACCTCTTGGACCAACTAAAGGGGGAAAAATATTTCAACAAAATCAATTTGAAGACAAGATATCACCAGGTACCAATCAAAACCTCTGATGTGTGGAATACTGCCTTCAAAGCCAAGGAGGGCCTTTTCGAATGGTTGGTTATGCCTTTCGGATTGACGAATGCTCCTGCAACCTTCATGAGGCTAATGGATGATATCTTATAGCCATTCACCAACTCATTTGTAGTGGTATACTTGGATGACATCTTGATCTTCAGCTAGAGTTGGGAAGAGCACCTCCACCACATCCAACAGGTTCTCCAAACACTATGGCAACACAAGTTATGTGCCAATTTGGAGAAATGCACTTTTGGCATGACCCAAGTTCAGTATTTGGGATACATTATTGATGAAAAGGGGGTGCATGTGGATCCAGCCAAGATCCAAATCATTCAGGATTGGCCATCTCCAACCACTCTGACAGAGCTTCACAGCTTTCTAGGTCTTGCCAACTTCTACCACAGGTTCATGTTGGGATTTTCTCATATCACTTGGCCCTTGAGTCAAGTCACCAAGGGAGGAGCAAAAGTAAAATTATTTTGGTCTAAATCTCAACATAGGGCATTCACAGAGTTGAAAGATCGTCTCTACTTGACACCAGTGCTCGCATTACCAGACTTGCAACAACCATTTGAGGTCGAGACAGATGCCTTTGTCTATGCTATTGGGGCAGTCCTTACTCAACACAGGCATCCAATGGCATATCATAGTGAGACACTTTCAGACATAGTTCGGAAGTATCCCACTTATGACAAAGAGATGCATTCCATTTTGCAGGCCTACCGAAAATGGAAGCATTACATTTTGGGGAAGGAAATGATCATCCACACAGACCACCGACCCTTGCAGTTCATACAAACCCAAGGGAAATTGCAAAATTATCACCATCAGAAGTGGTCCACATACCTGCAACAATTCCATTTGAATATCAAGTATAAGAAGAGAAGCACCAATAATGTTGCAGATTGCCTCAATCAACCACCAATCATAGCTTAACCACTATTCTCAACTCTTGTGGGCACGAGACTTCTGATTGGCCACTTCTCTACAAAAGTGACCTAGAATTCGACCACACATACTAGACACGTTTGGAGGTTCAGCATGTTCCAGATTTTCACCTCCAGGATGCCCTGTTATGCCACCTGGGTCACCTTTGTGTTCCTTCAAGCGAGCGTGCCAAGATTATTTGTGAAGCACACTACAGTCAAGCTGCTAGGCATTTCGGGGTTGAGAAAATGGTGGCAGTACTGTAGAAGTATTTCTATTGGCCGAATATTCAATAGGATGTCGATAAGTACATTAGATCATGCACTGCCTGCACCATTGCCAAACCGACCATTAAGAAGCAAGGCCTCTATACCCCGCTGCCTACCCCTAGTCGACCTTGGGAATCCATCTCCATGGAGTACATGTTAGTCCTTCCTTCCACTAAGCATGGAAATGTTTGTGCTTTGGTGGTCGTCGACAGGTTCTCGAAGATGGCCATTATGGCGGCCTGCAAGAAGAATATCATAGCAGAAGCCAATGCTAAACTCTTCTTTGAATGAGTGTGGGTACACTTTGGGATCCCACATTCTATCATCTCAAATCGAGACAGTAGATTCCTCAGTACATTTTGGTCCTATCTCTAGTCGATGCTGGACACCAAACTCACTAAGTCCACAGCCTTCCATCCTCAAACTAATGGCCAGATAGAGGTTATCAACAGGATGATCGTACACATTCTGTGCATGTACAACTCAAAGAATCCACGCACATGGGACGAGAGCCTACCCTATGTTAAGCACAGCTACAACCAGGCTCTCCATAGCTCAACTGGCCACAACCCTTTTTAGTTGGGCTTGGGATTCTAGCCACTATGTCCCATTGATGTGGCCATGCCATTTGCATCTACTCACGCAGATTTGGCTCATGTCCAATCTGAAACAGATAAGGCAAACAACTTCATTGAGCACATCCAACATATTCACCAATAGGTCCATGAAATTCTGGAGAAATTAGTGCCAAGTATAAGCAGCGACATGATCAACAGCAGGTGCCACACAAGTTTCAGGTGGGCAACAAAGTCTGGTTGCATTTGCAAAAGGAACACCTTACGGGATCTTATCGAAAACTCAGAGAACTACGATATGTTCCTTACACCATTACCAAGGCTATGGGAGACAATGCATTTGAGTTCAGCATTCCCCCATTCCTTAGCCTGCACCCAGTGTTCAATGGGGACTGCCTTCGGCCATACTTTCCACCATTACTAGACACATCCAACATTGCAGAACAGCTCACACCCACAGAGTCAAATCCAGATTGCATGGAACAAGATTCAATTGATCGAATCATGGACACATAGATCAAGCACACTTGCCAGCAGAATATCAAACTGTATCGAGTTGTCAAAGCAGGCCAACTCCTTCACCAGGGAAAGTGGCTCACTAGGGACCAAGTTCAGCAGAAGTTCCCTCATCTCATGGAGGAACTCAATGCAATGGGGACCATTGCTTCCTAAGGGGGGAGGAATGATCCAGGTCGATATTGGTGGCCACCCACCAATTCCACTTGGACCCCCACCATTGCTTCTTTCTGTTTTTCAGTTTCCTTAATTGTAGCACAGTTTACTATTTTTAGCAGTTTTCGGGTCCTAAACTTCCGGAGCCGTTTTGAGGCCCTAAACAATGTTTTTTTGAAAATCTAAACAACGTTTTTTTGGAAATCTACCGCCAACGATTTTTTGTCTAAAATCATGTTTTCCGTCATAGTCCTAGGAGAGATCTTTCCAACGGGCTATCATGCACGTCAAACAGAGATAATATGACCAAGTCACGACCCCGGGAAGTTGGTTGTTCAACTCACCCCAACGGGACCCATAAAATCTTGGTGTTACATCTCCTCGGGTTAGGGTTTTGGTTGTTTAGGGTTTGCTCGTATTGATCAATAATAAAAAGGCCCTTGAGCCTCATTGTAAGGAAATTTAGAGGCATGTAGCTTCCACATCTCTTCTCAGAGATAAGCTACCATCACCCTTGCTGGTTGATTTCCATTTCTGTTTGTAAGCATATTTTAGTATTTTACATTAATGAAATGAAGTATTATTTCCACTACATTTCCGTGTTTATGGTTGTGTCTGTAATTTGTTGCGTTCCTGTTTAAATCTGGATCAAACTCAGTCTACCACTTCTCATGAACAACAGATAGTTCAAATTTCTAGAGTCATTCCAGAGAATAAAGAAGAAGACATCTTCCATGTCTTTAGTGAAATCAAAAGAAAGAATGAAGAATTGAAGTTGAATACCTACACCCAGTTCTAGAAGCATTCTCCTAGCTCTCAGGCAAGGCTTCTTTCAGTCTTTGACTTTGAGAAGGGGAAGATGCAAATGGCTTTCTTGCAGGCCCAAGTTCCTCAGCCCAGGACTGCAGCATAATACTAGAAACACACTTATTTTGAGTTTAATGTTAAGGATGTGCATCCAATTGATCAAATTGAGATGCAAAAACAAACTGGACAGATGATTTCTTCAACCTTGAAAAACACTGCTATGAGTTTGTCAAAGATGCAAGTTACATTGGCCAACATTCAGTAACAATTAAAGTTGGAGAAGGTCTCCTCATTAGCAAAAGATACCAAGATGCAGTCCTTGGAAAATCTAGTGCTAAGGATGGGATATGATCCCTCAAACATAAATGTTGCAGAGGATCTCATTAAGAAAAAGAACATTGGGGTTGCAGCGCTAAAGAAACAACTGAAACTATGACGCAGGGTTACCCTTGCTTTACCCATAGTGTGCATGTCAAATGCATAAATCCTGTCTGTACCAGGAATTTTAACTCTCTAAGGAGTCAAATCTTCAATCTTTAAGGTTTAAGGCCCCTTTCTTAAACTCTACAGAATTATTTATAGACTAACAAAGTCTAACCTTTAATCCATCCCTTTCCTTTTCTATCAGAATTCATTATCCTTTATAAACCTTTGTTAACCTTATTATCGGGACTTACTCACCCTTCTAAACCTTCATTTCCCTTAGCTGCATATGTAACTCTTCCCACTCTTTAACATTGGTTATATATGATTAACTCATAAAACCTTCTTATCGCACCTTATTTCTATTATAATGCTTTATAATAGAAATACACTAATAAACATAAGTAACATACCTTTTCCGCACTTTTCAAAGCCTTTGCACAATTCTTAAGATTACCTTTATTGCTATCACAATATCAGGTTCTCTGCTGTCACACTACAGACTCTACCTTCTGCCTCTGATATGTGATCATATTTTGGATTTCAAACACTATATAACCATGCCTATGTCCTTATCGGTTCTACCTTCATTGCATGTCACATTCATTCTCCGATCCAACTCCATATAACATTTGCAATGCAAATTAATCTCCGCCGTTGATCTTCCGCCATAAAATCAATAGCTGATGTCTTCTCTGAACCAACACAACTTGCTCGATAGTCCTTCGTCGTTGATCTACAATTAGTGGATCCAACAGTCCACAACTATTTTGGGTGAGACACAAGCACGAAGAATACCCGCTAGATAAGCAATTTTCTCTCTCCACTCTCGTGCTATGTGTTGCTTGATGAGTGGAATTGGGTGCTCACCCTTCAATACCACTTATGGGTTTGAGGCTGCCCGAAATACCACTTCCACTGTTTAAAACCTACTCTTCACTAATTATCCTCCACGCTCTTTCACCATGCGATGACCATCGATTTCTTCCATCAAACGATTCTGATGGTTCCTTTTGGTTCCTTTGTATTTTGATTTGGACCGTTGATCTCTGAGATCCAACGGATCATATGCATTCTCTCATTCATTCGCCATTTGATGGATTCTATGCTTAAATCTAGTTCCTCTGCCATATACCATTTCACACATGACATAACAATTAATTCGTTTATCTTTAGATCGCCATCGATCCTCGTAGTGATCGATGGTCGATCAATACTACAACATGCATACTCAGAATGTTCAAGAAATACAACACACAGGCATACAAATTCAACACAAAGCACACTTTTCTATTATATATGGTATGATTACAAGCTAAGGCATTTCAGCCTTAGAAAAAACTACCTCTCGACTACATTGTATCTATCTTTGTTTTCACAGTTTTCTGTCTATTGCTCTATGTCACTCTATCTCTCCCCTATCTATCTCATGATATATATATATATATATATATATATATATATATATATATATAGAAAACACAAGTTCATTGTTATAGAATATTAGATCAGATCACTGAAAGGATCCGATCAGATCTCTCCACGATTTCCTCTAACAAAAGCCCTAAAGCTCACTATATGCATACATATGGCAGATTACATTTAATTAAGTCTTCGAGAGACTTTATCCATTCCATCATTTAAACTCTGTTTTAAACAGAATTTCCCTAGTTTTGCTCCAATGGTCCACGTTGTCCTCCTTGCTACGCTTTGGATTCCTTCTTTAATGAAGAGTGTCGGATGCTCTTGCATCAAACTCCCGAGGCACAAATATTTATGACCTCTTGGTCATATGCTTCTCCTTATCCTTAGCAATTCTACCCACTTCTCAGTGCAAATGCCTTCATGATCTTCTGTGAGCTGCAACTAACCTCTGCAGTAACAGTCTTCCTCTGCTACATGATACCTCACCAAGCTTTCTCCTCTGAGCTTTAGTCTTTTGGCATCCTTCTGGTTCTCTCCTCTGGAACCAATTTAGCACTCCTTTCTCTAGGTTGCTACAAGTCTTATCACCTTTCGTTTCCATTCTTTGCACGACAGTAAGGCCATAACTCTCCAGCGTTATCAATTGTACCTCCTTCTCCTTCTGCGTGTACTCTTTCTTCCTTCTCACAGGAAATCTTCTTTCCCTGCTCTAATACCAAATGATGCAGGGTTACCCCTACTTTACCCACAGTATGCATGTCAAATGCATAAATCCTGTCTGTCCTAGGAATTTTAACTCTCTAAGGAGTCAAATCTTCAATCTTTAAGGTTTAAGGCCCCTTTCTTAAACTCTGCGGAATTATTTATAGACTAACAAAGTCTAACCTTTAATCCATCCCTTTCCTTTTCTATCGAAATTCATTCTCCTTTATAAACCTTCATTAACCTTATTATCGGGACTCATTCACCCTTCTAAACCTTCATTTCCCTTAGCCACATATGTAACTCTTCCCACTCTTTAACATTGGTTATATATGATTAACTCATAAAACCTTCTTATCGCACCTTATTTCTATTATAATGCTTTATAATAGAAATACACTAATAAACATATGTAACATACCTTTTCCGCACTTTTCAAAGCCTCTGCATAGTTCTCGAGATTACCTTTATTGCTATCGCAATATCGGGTTCTCCGCGGTCACACTACACACTCTACCTTCTGCCTCCGATATGCGATCATATTCTGGATTTCAAACACTATATAACCGTGCCTATACCCTTATCGGTTCCGCCTTCATCGCATGTCACATTCATTCTCCGATCCAACTCCATATAACATTTGCGATGCGAATTAATCTTCATCGTTGATCTTCTGCCATCAGATCAATGGCTGATGTCTTCTCTGAACAAACACAACTTGCTCGATAGTCCTCTGTCGTTGATCTGTAATTAGTGGATCTAACGGTCAACAGTGATTTCGAGTGAGACACAAGCATGGAGAATACACACCCGATAAGCGGTGTTCTCTCTCCACTCTCGTGCTACGTGTTGCTTGATGAGTGGAATCGGGTGGTCACCCTTGAATACCACTTATGGGTCTGAGGCCGCCTGAAATACCACTTCCACTATTTAAAACCTGCTCTTTGCTAATTATCCTCTGCGCTTTTTCACCATGCAATAACCATCGATTTCTTCCATTGGATGATTTTGATGGTTCCTTTTGGTTCCTGTGTATTTTGATCTGGACCATTGATCTCTGAGATCCAACAGATCCTATGCATTCTCTCATTCGTTCACCATTTGATGGATTTTGTGCTTATATCCAGTTCCTTTGCCATATACCATTTCACACATGACATACAATTAATTCATTTATCTTAAGATAGCCATCAATCCTTGTAGTGATCGATGGTCGATCAATACTACAACACACATACTCAAACTGTTCAAGAAATACAACACACAGGCATACAAATTCAACACAAAGCACACTTTTCTATTATATATGGTATGATTACAAGCTAAGGCATTTTAGCCTTAGAACAAACTCCCTCTCGACTACATTGTATCTATCTTTGTTTTCACAGTTTTCCGTCTATTGCTATATGTCTCTCTATCTCTCCCCTATCTATCTCATGATATATCTATATATATATATATATATATATATATATATATATATATATATATATATAGAACACGTAGGTTCATCGTTACAAGAATATTGGATCAGATCACTAAAAGGATCTGACTAGATCTCTCCATGATTTCCTCTAACAAAAGCCATAAATCTCGCTATATGCATACATATGGCAAATTACATTTAATTAAGTATGCAAGAGACATTATCCATTCCATCATTTAAGCTCTGTTTTAAACAGAAGTTCCCTAGTTTTGCTCCAATGGTCCACGTCATCCTCCTTGCTCCACTTTGGATTCCTTCTTTAATGAAGAGTGTCGGATGCTCCTGCATCAAACTACCAGCATCTGAGGATCCAATGGCCAAACAAATCGAGGAGACAGAGACTCAAAAGTCAGATATGATGAAACTCATCATAGAACAGAATTTGCAAATAAAAAAAATGGAGTAGCAGATGGAGAAATTGGTTAAGGAGAAGGAGGAAGCTATCAAGAACATTCAAACTTCATTGGATGTAGTCTCTCTTGCAGCAGTTCCCATCACAA
Organism: Pinus tabuliformis; assembly: GCA_031772625.1. NCBI lineage: Eukaryota > Viridiplantae > Streptophyta > Pinopsida > Pinales > Pinaceae > Pinus > Pinus tabuliformis. Next base: position 203,564,849 of record CM062811.1, read on the forward strand.
TAGTTTCTACTACAGCCACTACATCAACAACAGGTACAACAGAAGGAGCTGAACAGCTTACTGAAGTTGTTTAGAACCTTTCTATCCAGACAGGAGAAATGAATAAACTAAAGGATGAACTCAAAGAGTTACGGCTTATGAAGTCTATATTAGATAGTTCACACACAACTAAAACAAATACACTCAAAGGCCAAGTGGAAATTTTGAAGAAAGAACTCAGATTCTTTCATAAGAAACAAGTTGGGTTTAGCAAAAGAAATTCTATGGGAAGAAATCACAAAGGAAATCAACGAGATTTGGCCCTCCATTAAGATAATATTCAATAAAATATATACCTTGGAGAAAGCTCAGGAAGCAGTGGAATCCATAACTAGGAAGCTGGAGGATACACCAGAGACTGCCTCTCATATAATCAAATTTCTGAATTCCAAGGATGACTATGAGCTTGAGGAGTTAAGGATAAATGACAAAACTGCAACAATATTAGAAGTAAAGAATATTATCACTAAGAGCAATATCAACCTTCAACTACAAGAAAAGTGCAACAATGTTAACAACATGGTTCAGAGATTCTTCAACAAAATTGAACCTTTGATCAACAAAGGTTTACCTTCTATGACGATTATTAATGATAAATTGATGCCAATTGAGGATTATGTCAAAACGTTCACTAAGGTGGGCACCCATGCAGCTTCAATAGCCAATATCAAAGGATCAGCAACACCAGCTCTCATAGTAAGAACACTTAGGGATTCTTTCTTCATCCTAGATTAAATCAAGCATATATTTTTGGTAAAACCCACGTTTACTAAATATACCAAGATGGATGAAATCTACAGGAGGGTAACAAAGATTTATATCCTAGATAAGAAATGCTAGGAAGAATTAACAAATTTACTTGATTAAGGATTATTGAACATCATTCAGTTTTTGAGGGAACAGTCAGCTAGCTTCAACCACTTTTCAACTTTTTCAATGATAATCATCAAATAGTGTAGCACCAAAGCTATGCCAGATCATTAGATAGTTTTACTTTTGATTATGTAAATAATCTATTGTATAAATAACTCTCTTCACGAGTTATTAAGGGTTTCACCCTTGAAGAAGCATTTCTAGACATCTTATGTAAATAATCTTTCTGGATCATTAATACGAAGCAAAGGATTCTAAATTCTGTTTTGCACAGTTTATGTTTCCTGTATGTGTTTCCAATGTCATTCATTATGTTTTTCTTCATATATTTGTGTCTTGCAGAGATAACTAGGTAAGAGTAATTGTATTTTAATCTGTTCCTATAAGCCTTCTGAAGTGATAATCTATAAAGAGAATGAATTAATGGACTGTTTTTTTAATTAATTCTCTCAAAATTAATAAATCATCAGCATCTTTTGTAAGCTCATGTGTATTTTCTCAAACTTGTAAACATAGTTTAAAGGTTTTCATACTTATGATTATCTAGCTTTCAATCTAAAAACTGTGGCAATCATATTACTTTTCTATTTCTGCTCATCGTCATAAAATCTATTTCACTGTGTAAATATTTATAGTAGCCCTCTGCTAAGATATTGATATTATTCAAGAGGTTAGGCACATCAATTCTATAACTATTTCATCCATTGGTCTCCCAAATTAAGACAAAACTCCCAAAACATTTATCTTAGATGCTATGGCATAATAGCTGACCATTATTATCTCAAAGGTAAAACAAGTGGCCCAATATATTCCCAGTAGCCCAGGATAGGGATTGTTGTCATCAACAATCTATCACTTCAAAATCTGTAAGCACGCTCGCCCCTTCGATATCTACCGTTATTCCCTGCAATCTTCCCATAGGTAGGATCTTTTGTTGGTTTTCCATTCGCAATTGAATAGGAGACCATTACAGTGTAGGCCTGCCCATGCACTCCCACGTCTGCTTTGGTAGGATGTTCGCATCTGATCCTAGATACAAAATCACTTGATCCATTTCATATTCCCTGATCTGCATGGTCAATTTCATCTCTCTTCCTGTTCGCGTTGTGTGCTTCCCGAGCTTCCGGACTACACATGGTTCTCCTGGCATGGTTCCAACACATCTAATGATGAGTTCTTACAACCACTTCACAGCTTTGTTGTCGCGCAGTAACTTCATGCATGTCTCCAAATGTAGTGATCATTGATGGGTCCATTTCTGGTTCCAGTTTGTCTTTACTTCCCGAAGTGGAGGCATCCACGAAGCTCTTCTTAGCTTCCATGAATGTCTCCTTAGCGTGCTATAAATCAAATTCTGGTTCCTTTGTTGGAGCCTTGTGAACCCAGGCACTCTCTTCGGGCTACTTTCTTTTGTCATCTCCTAGCATGGTACCACTTCGGAGCATGATATTTACATTCGGGTCTTCTTCACGCACCTCAGACCTCATCATTTTCAGGTTCTGAGTCGAGGGAGGTTGGAGTGCTCCTTTATCAAGCAACCTCTCTATCAGTGTGGGACAGTCCTCCGTCTCATGATCAAACTAGGTATAATATAAGCATGATGGTCTCATTGGATTTGTACAATCGCGGGCATAATGCCCTGACCCTCTGCAATTGTAACATATCAGTTGTCTTCGACCTCTTCTTGGTCCCATTCCACCTCGACCTCATCTACGCCCCTGAAATCTAGTGCACGCCATCCCTGCATTTTGATCGAGGGCCCGTGTTTCGGTCTGAACTCTGTAGGTAGGAGTCTGATCCATCATCAGTTCATAACTTCTACAAGTGCACTCATCATGGCCTACTGACCTGCAAAAATTATAGAATAATTGCTGGAAATTTTTTGTATACTTTTGTAATAGATGGTAGTTATTTGTAGCATGCTTCCCTCCTATCTGAAAAATTGTGCACCATAATGCAGGTGTCACACTCGGTCCATAAACGAAGGGCTCCTTAAGTCCCTAAAAGTGTTGTTTCATACCCTAAAGGATCATGGTCAATTGATTACATCATTTCCCAGAAGTTCCACCTGAAAAACTACTCAGAACTGGCCAAAACTGGACCATACAGACTACTCCATGGGCAAGGTGTGATGCATACTGACTGCCAAACTGGCCAGGTGTGATGCATAGTAAAATGGCCTTCTGTGGGGTGTGATGAGTGAGAATAGACAAATGGTAGAGACAGTTTGCAAGGTGGATGATCATGGAATCTTCCAGAAACTTCTCCTGTGACACTTGCCTCTCTCACTTCGCCCAGGGATGAGTAAGAGATAAAAGAAATTGTTGGAAATAATACTGAGAGGGGGGGTGAATCAGTATTATATAATTCTTTTAATAAATCTTCTTTATTTGTTCTTTGAATTATTTTTGCATGTCAGTACCATAAAATAATGAGTATGAACAAAAGAAAACAGATAGTCACACCAAAGAACACAAGATGTAAGGTGGAAACCCAATGTGGGTGAAAACCACCTGCTGCAATATGTCTCTATCTTCTTTCAAATTAGAAACTCCTTTTACAATGGTTTTGTACTGGTGCAGTCCTTTACCAGTACGCAGGCTGCAACCTGCAAAGAGCTACAACTCTCTCTCGTTTTCCAGTCTCTCCTGGAAGGGAGCTACAACCCCCTACTTCTTTTCATACAAGGACCACTTTTCATAAATTTTCAAACTGGATCCATAAGCATCAATTGATCATCAAGTGTAAGAGAATTACCCAATCAACTGTAGTAACCAGATCAACAATAATAGGACCAAACCCAGAACACAACAATGATAAACAAAGATTTTAAGAGAAGTAAGCACCCTGCTCAACTGCTAGCCTGAGTCCCGGACTCACCCTGCTCAACTGCTAGCCTGAGTCCCGGACTCACCCTGCTCAACTGCTAGCCTGAGTCCCGGACTCACCCTGCTCAACTGCTAGCCTGAGTCCCGGACGCACCCTGCTCAACTGCTCGCCTGAGTCCCGGACGCACCCTGCTCAACTGCTAACCTGCGTCCCTCGCTCTGAGTCTATTGAGCTGCCTGCGTCCCGGCGCACCTGAACCCTTCTGCGCCTGCGTCCCGACGCACCTGAACCCTTCTGCGCCTGCGTCCCGGCGCACCTGAACCCTTCTGCGCCTGCGTCCCGGCGCACCTGAACCCTTACTGCACCTGCGTCCCTCCGGGCATAGATGATTTCAAGACTTCAGAAGTAACCCAGACAGTCAGATCTACAGATCTGAACATGCGCCGAAGAGATCTCGGTCCATCAGTAGATTCGCCTTGTTTAGATCTAGACCAGATCTCGCCCTCATAAGATATTCAACCAAAAACCATGCTCAAACCAAATGATCTCCTTTTCTTTATATAGGCAAGCTCCTCCTAAAATCATGGAACAATACCACGAGCCGACACCATAATAACCCAATACCGTCGGCTAAATACCAAGAGTAAAACATAAGAAACCCCATGTGTGCTTTTCTCTGCCTTGAAATGTGTGCACTGGGTGGACGCACCTCCTGAACGGCTGGCCTGCGTCTTTGGACGCGGTCCCTGCATGGTGTACCTGCGGGTACGCACCTTCTGAACTGATTTCCTGCGTCCTTCTTAATTTTTCAATAAATGGAGAGCCTTGTCATGGGAGTTGCCATCAAGTACAACATCTGTAACATATAGCCATACCAGAAACATAATGCCAACAGAAATCTCCAAGTGGAACCAAGAACTATTAGTGGAATGACACTAATAAAAAATGCAGAGCTGAATCACACCCTTGCAAGACATCTATAAATGGATTCCTCATTTGAGATATTTGAAGGCTGGAATTTTGTATTTTGTAAGGAAGTGCTGTTGGTTTGTTGGTGAGAAGAGACATTGCATTGTTGGGTGATTTGCTTGTTCATGAGGTGAAGAGGGCTTCTACAACTGGGAGGATGATGTTGGATTAGACAGCTAGGTTGTAATCCTCTCTTACATTACTATTAATAAAGTTCTTTGAGTTTTCCTCCATATAATCGTGTATTTGTGAATCTTATTGTTTATGAATGCAATTGTATGGTCAATGTGTTTCTGATTCCGCATTGTTTATGATGTTTTAGATAGAGATGCTTTGATAGTTTGCTATTACTTTGACTCTACAGGTACTCTTTGAAGCGGGACAAGTAGGAGAGGAGTGGAAAATTCTATCAAGGAAAGGAGAAATCAAGCTAGGATCAAAGCAGAAGATCCAGGTTGGTCCTCTTTTCTTCTCTTCCATCTATCACACTTAAAGGAAATCTTGAAAAGCTTTCATTGTTTGTTTCTAAGATAGCTACACGTCTTAGTGGGACTAGCAGTTCGAATCGACACTAGTTTTCCCTGAAACAAAATGGCGACTCCGCTGGGGAACAAATAGTTTGTTTTATTTGTTTATTGTTTGCTTTATAAACTACAGACGGAGCCTGAAGTTAGCCAGCTAGCCTTCGAAACGCCTTTGCCATGCAATTGCAAAGTAGATAAATGCTACTTCAGTCAATCTTCGGGTTGGTTTATGAATTGAACATCTGACTTTAAAAGCGTCCTAAGTGCCCTTTTGGTAGCTCGGAACCTCATAAGATCTTACCCTTATGATTTCTTTTGACTGTCCATCATTACTTAGCCTAAATCACTAAACTTAGCTGCAAATTTTGAGCAAAAACCAAGCTCAGTTTCACTTCCTGGCCCATCGCACTATCTGTAACTAAGTAACCTGGATGCATCACACCTCCTGTGTGTTGCAGGTGAGATGCATCCCTGTTTCCTTGTGTTGCAGTTGCGATGATTGAGTGATACTGCTTTCTTCTCTGAAAGTTGGTTTTTTCCTCTTTGTTTTCAGCTGTATTCAGTAGTTTTGTTGTACATGATCAGTATCTTCCTGCTGAAACCTTCTTCCTTCACATATTTCAACCTTCATCAGTTAGGAATTTTAAACATTTTTTTTGTATTTATCAATCATTTACAGTCTTCCTTTGTCGAAAGTAGCCTAATCAAACTGTCCTTTTTGATGCAAGTGTCGTAATTATCATTTTGAATCAAAAGAAGAGTGTCGTAAAGTCTTCCTCTTCTAGATAGTTGATTGTACTTTTGTCATTGTACTTGATTTGAGTTATTAGTATTTGAAGTGTCGAAAAAAGTTTTCAATTTGAAATCGAAAAGTTTCGTCTTAGTCTTCCTTTCATTTTGAAAAGAAAATTGTTAGTACTGTCGCTTTGAAAGAAAATAGTTCAGATCTGTACTTAGCTTTCTTTTTGGCATTCACACATTAAGAAAGCGGAAAACAAATACATGCATATGCATCTACATTTTGACTACATGCAAAATTTGATTTAGGAAAGTGCATTTAGTGTGTGCTCTATGCTCTCCGCTGAAAGAAAATCATTATCTTCTTTCCTTTGTAGCTAGGATTTTCATTGCTAAAAGAACATAAATGACTGCTTATCATTTTAGATTGCGTATTTAGGAATTTCACATCTACATCACGCGGTGAACCTTGAAAGACAAACTTCTAAGCAAGATCAACTCTAAAATAAACCTCAATGAACATAAAAACGCTTTGGAATCTAACACAACACATCTAGAAGTCTAGGCTAGAGACGTGTTCTGGCGTCATAAAACCTGGTAACTATCATTTTCATCGAAGGTTGGGTGATTCCTCCTCTTTGATACGACAAGTGCCAGTACGGACTTGTGCTCCCCATACCGTCGAGTATATATTGGGAGACCACAATAGGCTGATATCCTTTATCCTTAGGAAGCCATGTATGCCGCACTATCAATCGTAATGCACTGAACACAACATTCGGGAAGATTGACTGTCGTACATAAGTCCTTGGTAATTTCTCTATCATTTATCACCAAGGTGTATTTTGTAGTTTTATGATCGGTTTGGTAAACCCTCTGTCTAGACTTCCAGAGCAGTCACTTTTGTTCCTTTTCGACTCCTTAAAAGAAAAGGTCCATCTGAGCACTTGTCACTTTAGGCTCATTAAAAATTGAAGGCGACTAGAGTCACCTTTAGCTTTTTCTCGACTCTTAAAAATTGAAAAAGAAAGTTGCGTCAAAGTGTCTTAAAATTCATTTAAAATAGAATAACATTTTTCCCCTTTAATTTTTGAGTTGATCAAGTAATCCGAAATTGTGGAAGAAAGTCAATCAAAACCCCGTCGTTCGCAGAGACTAGCGAGTCAACCATCTTTGACCCCAGAAATGAAACCATCCTAGGCAAAGCGTTCTCGTTTAACTGAGTCAAATTTTCCTGATTTATTTGAAACTTGTGTTCAACATCATCAGAGACTACAATTACTCCAATTATCTCTGGTACATCTGCCTTTATAAAAGAAGTTCCGCAGTTACAAGAGGACATTAGAACTGATCCTAGTGTAACGGTAGACACCTCTATTCCTGAAGCAGCTCCACCTAGGACTGGTCCAGAAACTGAAGTTCACTTGCCTGAACATCTGGAAGTTGAGTTCCAGAATTCAGAAGGTATCACCCCTCCAGTATCTGTTACTGTAGAAGCTACACTTTGTTCGGCTCCAGAAATATTTTACAGACCTGACGATCTACCTCTTCCACCTAGATTGATTGCTATAGAAGAGATAGTAGAGGGTCTTCCACCTAGTACTCCAACGCATTTTGGAACTGGAATCCACTTACATCCTTCAACTACAGAAGTTAGTTCTTTTTCATCGCGAGTTCCTGTCGAATCGCTAGAAAATATTTTGTATAGACTAAATATGTCTGAGCAACCATCAACATCTAGGACTATGTCAACTGACATATCTACGGCGGAGCTTCCTACTCCCGTTCCTACAATGATTGCTGGTATACCATCTGTCCCGGCTAGTTATCAACAACAAGCCGGAGTCCAATTAGGGACTGTTTCGACGACATGGTCTGTTCCTATTTCTTATGTTGAAACTCAACAAGTCGATTCAATGTGTCTTCAAAGGCCAATCTACCCTTTGAGTATTGGATTGCCACCATATGGGGGGCAGTATGCCTTTTCATTATTCCCTCCTGGAGAACAACCATATGAGAGTTTACAACAAAATTCAGGTCAAACTGGAATTACATCCAGCGGTTGGGTACCAATACTGCCTCAAAAAACAAGGGTTGTATATTCAATGCAACCAATCCATCCTATGTCAAACATTCCCACTACACCTGCTATTGTGACTGTATCGCAAGTACAAGCACTACCTGTTGCATGCCAACCTCAAGTATCTCAAGTTGCAATACAACAGCCTCTCGTCTCAGCAATTCAATCACAACCTCAGGTTAGTGCCTCCTTATCTGGAGCGACTCAGGATCAAACAGGTACTATCACTCCGCATCTTGGTCAATCATCCAGTATTGGACAATAGAAAATGGTCCAACAACCATGGCTAGTGCAATATCAACAACCGCAATTCCAGCAGTCATACCAAGGACCTGAGCAACAAGGCTTTGTAAGTAATGGGCAACCACATTTCCAAAGCGGTTATCAACAAACATAGTATAATGGTTATGCCCATCAACCTTATCAAAGTTACCAACATCAAATACATTATTCTAGTATGCAAAGACCTACTGCTCAGATGATTCCATCTTATCCTGGGTATGCTTCGCCTAACCTGAATCAACTGTTTCCCTTTGTAGCAACTCTAGAATTACCAGATCTGAACCGGCTGATGAATGATCCAATTTCTTACGCCCCTTGGTGGCTTGTGATTCCTCATAAACTTCCCTATGATATTCCTAAATTCAATGGAAATCCAGGTGAAGATCCATTGAATCATGTGATGACATTCCATTTGTGGTGTTCATCCAACACCTTGAATGATGATTTGATTAGGCTTCACCTTTTTCAGTGAACATTAACTGGTCTGGCAGCTAAATGGTATATAGAATTGCCTAGAGCTTCGTTTGATAACTTCAGCACCCTTGCCACTACCTTTTTAACCCATTTTCAGTTACCCATAAGGTACGAAACAAGGATAGAACTCCTCACCAACTTTAACCAGAAAACAGCCACTCACATATCTTATCATATTCATGAGTAGCGGTGTCGTCAAAGAATGGTGAATACGTATGTTCTTGATTAGCTTTTGGCTGAATGGTTTATAAAGTCATTGTTACCCTCTATTACAGAGGATGTGGCTAAGGGAGGAGTTGTCACTGAAGAGCAAGTCATTGCTCATGCACAATATTTAGACTTGATCTATACTCAGTCTGGCACGCTCTAAGACAAAATTACTGACACTCATAGACCAGAATTTTCCATTCCTCCCCTTCCTAAATCAAATAAGGACTCTCATGCCGGCGATGGCGTGATCGATACCACAAGCATGAAAACCACAAAGGCTACATTTAAAAAAGCCCGTGTAGTTTCTAGTAAAAAAGTAGATGAAGAACCTCTTGCCTCAGAGATTAATGTCATGTCAACAAACAAGGGAAAAAATCCTAAGCAACTAGGGGGCAAGAAGAAAGGGAAAAATAATAAGAAGAAACAGGAGAATTCACCTCCTAAAAAAATCTTCTGAAAACCCTACTGGGCAAAAGAAACCTCATTATCCATGTTACATATGCGATGACGAGCATTTCACAAAATATTGCCCACATAAAGCTAAGGTTATGAAATTTTTAAAAACTTCAAATACCCCAGTCGTGTTGACTAATCCATTTCCGAGCCCAAAAACAAACCTGGTTGCTATCGATCATGCTTCCCCATCCCAAGTGCTTATGCTATCCATCTCAAAACAACAAAATGATGCTTTGATATCGACAAGGAATAAATATTATGGGAATCTACAGTCGTCAAACAGCAAGGCTACAGATCAACCTGGTAGTTCGACAACAACTTCGCCAGAAGTTGTTCCACCAATCATTCCTGAATTAACAATAAAACCGCCTAAGGGAGTAGTACATAAATCGACGTTTAATCCTCGTGCTTGAGCAACACAGAATTATAATATAGTGGAGGATCTGGCCCAATTGCCATCCGCTATGTCGACACTTGAAGTACTACAGAATTGCCCCTCCCAAAAATAGGCTTTGTTATCAGTGATAGGTGGTATTGATCCAGCGGATTCCAATCTAGTGGCCTTTAATCATAAAGGATACAAACCTCAGTTACCAGCCCAACTCGCTTTCCTCATACAGGTAAAACCCCTCAACAAAACTGTTCATCGAACAATCATTGATGAGGGGACATCTACCTGTATTATGTCAATGAGTTGCTGGAAAACTTTAGGCTCACCACCCTTTTGATGATCATCAATGACATTAAAAGCATTCGATGGAATAACATACACACTGTATGGGATATTAAGTAACTTGGAAGTTGAACTGGGGGGCAAGACAGTATAAATTGAAGTTGAGGTCATTGATGGAAACCTTGACTACAATATCTTGCTAGGAAGGCCCTAGATTTATGCTATGGCCACCATTGTGTCAATATATTTTAGAAAGATTGCATTTCCCTTCCAAGGTGGAATTACAATCGTTGACCAACTAACCTTTTTCCCCAACAGTTCGCAACTTACTGGAAGCATTCCATTGATCCATGGAAGTTCTCAATCGCTTCAACATGTCGGAGTAGGTCTCCTAAAAGACTCATCATTAATGGGTACTTTTTCCCTCCCGCGTCCAAGTAATCCGGCAGAAGTGGCCACAGTGGAAACCTGTCATATGATATCTTCTACATCATCAAAGATTAATAAGGACTCTGACCATTTTGATAGTGTCGATCACAATGAGGTTTTCATAGTTGAAAGTCCGACTGACATGACTCAATTAAGCGATGTTGTACATTATGTACTGGGGGCATTAGAACCAAATCTTTCCTTCATGACCGCTTATGAGTTGTGATCAAAGGTTTCCAGAGGATAGTTCGTTGACTAGTGTCAACCTCGTTAAAAAATGAAACCAAGGATCTGAGCAGAATTCCTTGTCTTGTGTCAAGCTCGTTAAAAAATGAAACAAGGCTGAGCAAAGTTCCAAGTCGATTCTTTCACTTGATCTTGTAAAGGAACCTTCATTCCATCCACCTAATTACCGTGAGTATTCTGGTGAACGTAACGAACCTTAGGGGGCATGCACCCTTGCCTATTTTGTGGACAAACCTAGCTGTAGAGATAAGTTTCCCTGTAAGTTATGTGAGCGGTCCGAGTGACCTTTCACCTTTGTCTATTTGGCAGACAAAATGCAGGAAGTGTTTTGTCTAAGTATTGATATAAAATCATCCTGCTTAACCACAGTAAGTTTCCATATGGTTACTAAAGACTTTTTTTTTTATGCTGGGGGCATGCAAACCTTTTTATACAAGCAAAAATGACCAATTTCATTTTTTAGCTTTTTAGCGTTTTTAGCTTTTTAGCTTTATAGTTTGGTCGTTCCTAGCTTACATAAAAAGGAAAAAGAGCAATGTTCCCGCAAGGTTCAAGCTCATTAAAAAATCAACCTGCACTGAGCACATGTTGGCACAAGGTTCAAGCTCATTAAAAAATAAACCCGCCTTTGGTAAATAACCTTTGTGATCGCTTTGCTATCTGCCCTTTTTGAACTTTGGTTGTGTTCCTTCCATCACCTCCATTTCATTTGGCCGACCATATGCTTCCACTTGATTGTTTACCCTTTTGAGGAACATCTGTGACGAGTGATTCTGATTGCCACCCTCTTCACACTGCCATGTTTTGAGAAGTTCCAAACTTACCTGGAACCAGCTGCTACCTAGAAATACCACTCGTTCCTAAAAAACGAGTCTCTTTTAAACTCTTTTTAGACTCGTTAAATATAAAAAGATTGTCGAGCTATTGGCCTTCCCAGCTCGTTAAAGTAAGGGGAACGCCATACCTCTCATATATTTTAATCTTTCTGGACTTGAGGGATTATTAAACAAAAATATCGAGTGCTTGTCTTTGTCGGCTCAGTAAAACTATCAAACAGTCATCCCTTTCGTATTATTTTACACTTTTTCAAACTTAAGGGATTATGCCACGAAAAAGGACTGTTGGAGTCTCCTTTTCGTCCCTTTTAAAGCTCTCTAAACATGAAAAGGACCGAGTTATCTTTGTCGTTAAACTCATTAAAACAATAGCTACAAACTTGTCCACCCAGACAATAACGACTGACACTAGGCTCGCTAAACACAAAGCGATAAGTTTGCCTGAAGGGAAAATTATAGACCAAGCATATGTTATCCTCCTCAATCTTGTCAAAATAAAGAGGCACTAGTCATCAATGACTACGGAAAAATGGGAAGAAAACTTGAAGAACTCTATTGGTAGCAGGTCACTCTTGAACATGACACTTTCACTCCATCACCGTGATTGAGTTGGGTTGGGTTTTTCCGTTCACCATCACCATTGGTCCGCTATGCCATCCATGGGGTTAATGCTACCAGTCCATATCAGTGTCGCCAATATGTTCAAGAGAAGTCATTCAAAGAATTCACCATCCAGCAAATGCCTCATCCACTGCATTACATCCACTCTTCATTTTTCATGGCCGCCATTCCTGAACCTTATATCATCAGATCATTTTCACCTCCACAAAAATCGTAGATGTGGGATACATCAAGGCCCTCCTGCAACAGGTCACTTCTTGTCGACATCAACTCATTATCCAAGAATTTGATTTAGGAACAACCCTTTCAGTACTTTGAAGCTTTCTGGCGTCAATGGAAAGTTTCTCACTTCCGACAACAGGTTTACATCAATGACCTTCGACCAAAAGACTTTGCATGGTGTTCGACATCGGCTCATATATTCACACCATGTTAATTGTACTATAGTACCTTGAGGGTCATCATCATTATTGGTGATTCCTCTCGTGTTTGTTAACAACTTACATCATTGGCTGGTAATCAGACTATGTCTTTCCATGTTCGACTTAGAACATCTTTTCACATGGATCGACTTGTACATCAGGTGAAGATTGGATGAGTTTTGAAGACCCCGGATCTAGTTTTGTCCATCTAGGCTGTGATATATTTAGGAAAATAAAGACATCAATTGTACACAGAAGCTGCACAGATAGTCACATCTAAGCCAGGGAAGATGACTCTTCATGCGAATAATCACCAGTCTGCAACAACAGACGATTGTCTATCCTATGTACATGAAAATGAATTTTATAAAGCTGAGCACCTCAGCTAGATCATGAAAATAATATGATGATGATGTATTGTATTGTATCTTATATAGGTCACCTTCCAGTACGAATACCTCAGATCCTCATGAATAAAGCATTTCACCAGACATCAAAAGATTTATGACCTCATGCTTTAAGGGGCAACTGTTATAGAAATATTTTGGCACTGCAACCCCAAACTCATATGTCCATAAACTAAGGGCTCCTTATGTCCCTAAAAGTGTTGTTTCATACCCTAAAGGATCATGGTCAACTGATTACATCATTTCCCAGAAGTTCCACCTAAAAAACTACTCAGAACTGGCCAAAACTGGACCATACAGACTGCTCCATGGGCAAGGTGCGATGCATACTGACTGTCAAACTGGCCAGGTGTGATGCATACTCAAATGGCCTTCTATGGGGTGTGATGAGTGAGAATAGAAAAATGGAAGAGATAGTTTGCAAGGTGGATGATCATGGAATCTTCCGAAAACTTCTCCTCTGACACTTGCCCCTCTGAATTCACCCAGGGATGAGTAAGAGATCAAAGAAATCTCCAAGTGGAACCAAGAACTATTAGTGGAATGACACTAATCAAAAACCCAGAGCTGAATCACTCCCTTGCAAGACATCTATAAATGGATCCCTCATCTGAGAGATCTGAAGGCTGGAATTTTGTATTTTGTAAGGAAGTGCTGTTGGTTTATTGGTGAGAAGAGACATTGCATTGTTGGGTGATTTTCTTGTTCATGAGGTGAAGATGACTTCTACAACTGGGAGGATGATGCTGGATCAGACAGCTGGGTTGTAATCCTCTCTTACATTACTATTAATAAAGTTCTTTGAGTTTTCCTCCATATAATCGTGTATTTGTGAATCTTATTATTTATGAATGCAACTGTATGGTCAATGTGTTTCTGATTCCGCATTGTTTATGATGTTTTAGATAGAGATGCTTTGATAGTTTGCTATTACTTTGACTCTACAGGTACTCTTGAAGTGGGACAAGTAGGAGAGAAGTGGCAAATTCTATCAAGGAAAGGAGAAATCAAGCTAGGATCAAAGCGGAAGATCCAGGTTGGTCCTCTTTTCTTGTCTTCCATCTATCACACTTGAAGGAAATCTTGAAAAGATTTCATCATTTGTTTCTAAGATAGCTACCCTTCTTAGTGGGACTAGCAGTTTAAATCAACACTAGTTTTCCCTGAAACACTTGTGCCTCCAGTCTCAATGGCATTAGTCCTCCTCCCACCAGGTAGTTCAAGAAGACTAGACAATGGTCTTTTTCATGTCCCTGGCCCTTGCACTTTACGTACCATACCTCCTCGCCTGCTTCTAGGCAAGCTAGCCTGTCTTGTTTCAAATTTTACATCTCAAGGCACAAGTTTTTCAACTGCGCATGGATCTATTGAACTCTGAGGTTAGGATCTTGTATCGGGGTCTCATGTCGTCTCATCGCGATCTCCAAGGCCTCGTCCTGAGTGGTTAGCTTCTACTGTGACAACCCATTCCTTAGATGCGGCGTTAGCAATGCTACAAACCATGCTCGGTGTTGCCCATCCGTCAATGTCATATTGGCTTCATGAATTGTACACTTCAGTCTCTAATCTAGCTCCTAGGGGGTCTTGCCTGGAAGCATCACAATTTCCTTAAATCCAATGATCGACTGTGTCTCTGATTTTGGCCTGTTAAATTCCTTGTTTAACGCAGCTTGGATATCTGCGATCTCTACGTTTGGATTGTTATTGGAATGCTTAATGTACCAAGTCAGTGCATGATCCTGCGAGGCACTAACTAGTGTTGCTTTCTTTATATTGTCATCCGTGACTCCCTGCGCTTCCCATACAGCCCTTACCACAAACCAAAACTGGTCTAGATCTTCATTCCCTACTCCTTTGAACACCGACAACTTTATCGCGCTTTCCATATTGAACTGTGGTGGTGGCAGAGGTGGTGTGGGCGAAGACGGGGATGAAGATGGTGAAACTGGTGGTGGTGTAGGTGGGATTGGTATGCGCAAAATTCATTGCTTATCAAACTAATCGCACTTCTTGGTGAAAACTTCGCGAGCCCTTTCTCGCTTTCTTGTGAAGGTGAAATCAAGGGGCTAGTTTCTAGTTCTGCACTACCTTCATTTCTATAGATCCTCCCACTTCGCGTAGCCCCAAACATCAATTTATTCGCATAACCCGCTTTTCACACAGTAGCATTTTAATCCAAGTGTTCAAATATTTAATGTACTTACCTCACGGTCCTTTGAGGAAGCTTCGTTCCGCCTCGCTATAATTGACTGAAGTATCTACCATGAACTCGGTGATAAATCCTCCTATAATTTGATCGAGCCAGTGATCCATAGCGCGCACAATATTATCTTCCGATGCTTCCAGTATGCGCACCAACTCTAGAGTCCACACAATAGGTTTGTCGAGCCTACAACTTCCTTGATTGTCTGCTAGGTTCGCGATCCACTCGTAAAACTCAAAGGGGAAGGATGCAAATAAAACTTCATGGATTTCTGTATATAAGTAGCAATCTAACCACTCTTCCTTTGATAATCACGGATTCATGTTTTCCTGTGCTGCGAACTCGTGAATATTTCTGTCCAACCACTCTTCAATTCCTTTCTTTGTCAAATTTCAATGATATGACATCAAAAATCTCTATGCAGATCCCGATCCCGGCAACAAAACCATTTGTTGGATTATTGGGGCCTGACCTAGGTTTGGAGTTAATTACCCAAACAAATCCTAGTACTACTAGCCCTTTCGGCAATAGTCCGCAGAGTGCGAACAGAGGTCTCACCCAAAGTAGTATGGGAGGGTGTTAGAACCAGGTTTTTGTACCCTGGAGATGTTTGATGAGTTCAATTGGTCCGCGGTTTGACCCTACGCGCAGGTTGCTTTGTGCACTTTCCCATGCCTCGTAGCATGATATACTGCCTTCACTTAGCCCTACCCAGGGGCTAAACGCCACGCTCTGCGTTATTACCCAAAACCATGCTTATATTCCAATATTAGTGAATTATCTTTTCCTACTTGAGTGCTTTAAGTTATACTTAACAACATAGAACCTTCATACAGGTGTGCATAGTAAATAAACAATATATTTGCAAATTATATCAATCATGCATTAACCCAAGAACAAATACACAAAATTATAGAAAAACTTCTCTTTATTGATTCTTTCCATAGTTACAGACTCGACTCATCCTGCGCACTTAGCTACAGGGGTCTGCGCACTCAACTATGGACTTCTAGGCCTCTGCACACTCAGCTGCAGAGCCTTCTACTAATCTATGACCCACAAACACACTTACACTTTTACTCAACCATTTAGACTTCCTTCTTCCTTCATTATTAGTTAGTTATATTTTACACTTAGAGCCTCGCTTTATTTATACAATCCCATGGTCCACGAACCATGGGTAGGTCTATCCAGCCGACATTACATTACAAAACTAGGGCAGACAACGCTGTGACTCTATCATACTTTCACGCCCCATGCCCCCAATTTGCGGAGCTTTTACAACAATATTAGGTCAAAACTTGGACTTTAAGCCCCAAAAAATACCTTGGGGGGGATTCCATGCCCAACACGAAGGCACATGAAAAAATGGCCTCCTAATAAAAGAGTGTGTAAAGGTGGAGGTTGCCACTGCTACGGTCCTTCACTAAGGAGTAGTTGTACACACCCCTCTTCTCTAGCGAGAGCTACACACAACATGTATTTCTCCTTGCAGTCAATATGTGATGGACATTGCTACACCCTCGTGGGTTTTCTTCTATTCGTTTCCTTGGTTCTTGTAGATTCGAGCTTCCTATTGCTCCTATGGTCACCTCCTCCAAAGTTGTCGTGGAGTGTGGTGACCCCTTTAACTCAGATTATTTTTTACCTATCTCAAGCATCTCTGTTATGAACCAGCTCAAGAGAAGATAGAAAAGATAGATCAACGCCTTAGAATTCAGCCTCTTCGAGGGGGCAACCTCCTTTACATTACATAAATGAACAATTCTTGGATCATTCAAATGACAAAACCTCCTTTCTATATATAAGAGTCTAAGGAGTCACAATATAATCCAACCGACCTAACAATAGTAATATAAAGCCACAAAAATAACAATAGAGGGATTCTATGGGGCACAGAAATAACAATATGGGGGTAATAGGGGCACAACAATATAAATAAGGGGTATAACTACAATAGTAATGGGGTAATCACTAGTATTATAGGGACCCAACATGCCCCTCTCCTTCAAAAAAGTGTTGTCCTCAATGCTTGAGTAGTTCTGGATACTTCTGCATAAAATTCTCATCATCCCATGTGGAATCTTCAGCGGATAAGTTCTTCCACTTGATAAGATACTCTGAAATTGATCGATTTCGTAGCTGTCGAGTTCTTGTTTCTGTGACTGCTTCCGGTTCCAATATAATTTTTCCTTCCTTGTCAAGTTCTGGCAATATTGTTTGAATTGGGAGCTTGTTGCCTATAACCTTCTGATGTAGGCAGGGCCTGCAATACCCAGGATCTGCAACATTTCGTGCATATAAGAATGCATCTCAGCTTTTTCTTCAAATCAAAACTTCAAAAGTTGGCAAATTCACACAATACCATTATTATGCGGAAGCCCTTCAACATAAATCCCATAAACACACCCATCACTTCCTATTTCATTCCTTTCTATTCAGCAATATGAGTATCTAGGATCCAATAATAGTGTGAGTTCAATATTCCATAAAAACCAATTAGACCATGCGCTCATGGTCTTCCCATACTTGATTCTACAAAACAAGCATCATAACAAAGTTCCACCTTTGAACTCAATACAAACCTTAGTAACAACTTATCTTGCCAACGCTATTCAACCTAATTCCATTCGATTTAAACATACCTGTGTTATCAAACGCTATCCATCCTCCAGCTCAAACTCTGCTTTTAAAACTGTCATCAACCTCAACGCTGATCCATACAATCACTTCATTCAGGATTCGATCCATAACTTTACTGCGCCCTTCAATCTTTAACAATTGGTTAACCAGCCAATTCACACAAATCACTGGATTAACTCCAGGAGCGCTTTACACAAATCCATGATGCGCCCTTTACCAAGCTCAAATCTAAACAATAGAATCCAAATTTCATACCTGTTTATCCACCAATAACACAGGTTCTTTGTAATACCAATTCACCCTCTATGGTTGCTATGGAACTATAATCTCAAATCTTCCGGCGCTAAGGTAGTACATTCGAACATAAGAAATCGATGTTTAAAATCGATTTCACTCAAGAGTTAATCATAACTCTCTCTCTGCTCCGAATTAACTTCATAGACTCCAATTTCTTTGCTGTATTCCAAGACCAACAGCCCTTTCCTGCAATTACAATCAACTAATACACAGAGTTTAGTTCTGCGCTTCAATTACATACCTTCCACATCGCTTCCACTGCAATGAACTGATTTCAACGTAGTCTCCCACATCTTCAATTTATTCATTTGAATTAGAAATGATGCTGGCTCATACGGTTTTTAATGTCAGTGCTTTCAATCCAAAGTCTGTACTAAACCAACAATCTGATCATTTAACTTACCTCCACAATGAATAATTTGGTCTACGCAACCTTCACTACTTATGCATCCAGTTTTTAACGTTCCGCTCCACGATTTCTGTTCTGCAATTCCTGAATAAATTCTTAATGGTTATTACAACGTCACCATTTCCTCAACACTGGATTTCAACGAGTTTTTCCAGACTTATGTTCAGCGCTGATTGTTCCTCAATTCAATACAGTCGCTTCTGCAAACAATTCTTCAGCGGTGACGGTCTCTCCTGCAAACATACTCTTTCACAAAACAATGTCAATTTTAACAAACAAATCATTCCCACTCGGTCTCTACCTTCCATTTTGTTCCCTCATCAATACCAGTAGATTCATAAAAGTTGATTTCCATACTCTCAATTGGATTCCACGCTATATATAACACAATTCCACTTGTTTTCAATCAATCCAACATTACAGAGTAAATGAATTCAAAACCTGTGCTTTCAATATAGATTAAATCACCACCAAATTCAAGTTAGAAATAATTAATTCCTACTTGTCTATGGTTGTAATTTTCTATTTGAGGAGTTTGTTCCTACATAATAGGAATTTAGTTTCTCCTAGTTTAGTGTGTGGTTGAGAGAATCTCTCAACCACACTATTGTATGTCTAAGATAGCATTCCTATCTTGAGACTATTGATTGTATAAATATGTGAGTAATTTCCTCATTTAAATTAATAGAATTTATTATTGAGTGTCTGTAATTTTATCTTGGTATCAGAGCCCGTGAGGGCCTGGCCCCTCCTGGGCTTGGCCCTTCCTGGGTTGAGGGAAATAATTGAGAAGATCTGTGAACGTTGTTGCTGTGTTTTTGGAGTGGTGGCCCTGCGTGGAAAACATCGCTGGTCCTGCGTCACACGTCGGGCCATTTCTCGGCGGCAGTCCGATCTTTATCCCGCGCACAACACCAGAATATCGTTCCCTTCCTCGGCTTCTGGGCAATCATTGCTCTTCCTTACCACACCCATACAATATTTTTCCTGCAAACAAGAAGTTTAAGTCAGAGATGGACGTGGAATTGAGAAATGTTTCCGCGTTTGATGCAAGTCAACCATACGGGCATCAGAGATAGCCTTCTGACGAGATTCTCTGTCGAGCTAATGCGTGGATGGTCGGTGGAGGATGTCATTCACGTTGGAAATTATTTTGGGCCTACTACTGTTGGGCAGATTGGTGTTCCTCGCTTCAGCAACGAGCATTTGCAAAAGTTGGATGAGCTGTTGGTGATCGTTCCAGATTCAGTGGTTGAAAAATTGATTATGACGGAAGTCGTTATGATGATTAAGTTGAATGCGGGATCTGTTGCCGGATCTGTGGAGGAGTTGCAGAGACTGGAGAGGAGCTGTGGAAAGATGTCGTGGATCTGGTGATCTGCAGCCCTGGTGCGTCTGCTAGTCGAGAGAGAGATCCGATCAAAGAGCCAGTAGATCGGTTGAGCCGGCGGTGATGCTGACTTGATGCCGAGCAGTCAGCAGATCTGGTAACGGTGGGTCGAAAATTACGCTCCAGGTCGAACATCAAAGATCTGCTGATTAACCCCTTCCTGGCTGTCGTGGCTGGCGTGGCAGATTATCGGTTGCCATAACCTCGTTTCCACTGTTACTGGCTGCCATACCATCGTTTGGTGGACTACAACTGCCTGTCGTCAAGGGTTTTGTGTGGGAAATTAGCAGGGTTCTGTGGAAACACAATCTGAGTTTTTCGTTCTGTATAGAGAAGATGGTGAAGGAAGGAGCTATTGGTCAGTTTGAGGTCGAGGTTGAGGGATGGGCGGCCAGGGATGACTCTGGCATTCTCTCGCAGGAAAACTGGATCCAATGACGTAACTTTCAAGGTCGAATACTGTGGAATCTGTCACTCTGATTTGCACCAAATTCGGAACGAATGGAAAAATTCGATATACCCAATGGTTCCAGGGCACGAAATTGTAGGGCGTGTAACTGAAGTGGCGTCAGAAGTGAAGAATTTCACTGTTGGAGATCGCGTGGGGGTGGGCTGCATGGTTTGGAGCTGCCACCAATGTGATTCCTGTAGCGAAGGGCAAGAACAGTATTGTGAGAAGATGGTTTTGACATATAACGCCATTAATGAGGACGGGTCTCCCACTTATGGAGGTTATTCATCCTTGATGGTCTGTGACCAAAGTTTTGTAGTGAAGATTCCAGAGACTCTGCCGTTTGATGCAGCAGCCCCATTGCTCTGTGCGGGAATAACTGTATACAGCCCCATGAAATACCTCCAGATGTCTCAGCCTGGTAAAAGCCTTGGCGTTGTGGGGCTTGGCGGTTTGGGACACATGGCTGTGAAAATTGGAAAAGCTTTAGGACTGAAAGTAACGGTAATCAGTACATCGGCTAGGAAGGAAAAAGAAGCCAGAGAGGATTTGGGGGCAGACCACTTCATCATCAGCAAAGATCTGAAACAGATGGAGAATGCGGCCAAGTCCCTGGATTACATAATTGACACAGTCTCTGCTGACCATCCTTTGCAGCCTCTCCTCAATTTATTGAAAGTGAATGGGAAACTGGTTTTGGTTGGTCTGCCAGAAAATCCTGTCTCTTTTCATCTTGCAGCTGCGTCAAGCTGTGTGATAATCCTTTGTTGACAGTCATCAAACAATTCACACACAGGGTTTCATAGAAGATTGTGAAGGAACACGAAAGCCCTAGAGAGCTTTTATTTTGTATGGGAACGATCTGAGTATGCTCAATCTACGCGTTGAGGGAGAGATCTGATTCACTCTGGAAATGATCATGCTCCCTGCGACAAGTTCGAGGTGGCTTTTCACCCTGTGGAGCTCTGGACAGCCTAAGGGGCAGTTCTTCCTGTGGAGAATTTGTTGGGCAGAAAAAGAAATTAATGTGAAGAGTTCATGTTTTATTTAGTTTCTTGGAATCATGTTTAAATATTATTGAGCCTTATTGAGCCTAGCTAACTCAATGTAGGTAAAGTTGTTTCGCTAGAATTCATGACTCTAACAAATGACAGGATAAGCAAGGAGTTCCAAGAATTTATTTGACAAAGATGCCCAAAATGTGAACAATGAACAGATGAGGTAAAGGACCAGCGACAACGTTTATGGTGGACAATAAAGTAGATGTTTATTTGAATTAGTGTGGTTTGTGGAATAGACTCCCTAGCATGTTATAAACAAGTCCAGTTGTTGTAATGGTCATTGTATGTACCCAGAAACTCCAAAATGTTGAATGAAATGTAAGCCTTTTAAAGGTATTTGAAAGTTCGTGGTGATCTTAAAACCACTTTGTAATGGATTGCCTGTGTGGCTGGTTGGTGGTGAGCTAGAAACCATCCATAGAGCCTTAGTGGCTACAGAATTTTCCCAAAGGTGGCACATTTAAGTTCCGGATTTTCCTGGTGGTGGTAGTTCGGACTTGCCCGGAGGTGGCACATTTAAGTTCCGGATTTGCTCGGTGGTGGCATATCGGACTTGCCCAGTGGTGGCAGAGCCTTAGTGGCTACAGGATTTGCCTGGTGGTGGCAGATCAGACTTGCCCGGTGGTGGCAGAGCCTTAGTGGCTACAGGATTTGTCCGGTGGTGGCAGATCGGACTTGCCCGGTGGTGGCATATTGCCTGAGTGGCTAACGTGTACACGGGAGCTTTGTGCTCGTAGGAGCAGGTGGACTACAGTAACACCTGGCTCATGGTCTCAGATATTGGTGTGTTTGAGCATAAGAGGGTTGGTGCACTTTTCTATCTGACAGTTGCGTCGAAAGGCGCAATCAGCGCAACTGTTTGCGATTGTTATTTGGACATGAATATTTGGCTTAGAAAGGCACTGATCTCTCTTTCTTTTTGGAAGTTCTGCACATGCAATTCGCTCGATGGTGGTGGATTTGTAGGTACATATGCAGTGATAATGGTTGACAAAATCATGTTGCACAAGGACTAGCGGTTGCAGCGGTTGGTACCCATACATTCCGGTGGATGGTTTCTCTTTTACGGACGTCGACATATTTTTTGTTATGTTTGACCACAACCAGATTTTGTGAATCACTATCATGACAAGTAGTCATTAAGGGGGGGAGTTAGAAATAATTAATTCCTACTTGTCTATGGTTGTAATTTTCTATTTGAGGAGTTTGTTCCTACATAATAGGAATTTAGTTTCTCCTATTTTAGTGTGCAGTTGAGAGAATCTCTCAACCACACTATTGTACGTCTAAGATAGCATTCCTATCTTGAGACTATTGATTGTATAAATATGTGTGTAATTTCCTCATTTAAATTAATAGAATTTATTATTTAGTGTCTGTAATTTTATCTATTCATTAATTTTAATGTCAGGCATAAATCAGATCCATTTAATTTAAAACAAGTCGAAGCACAGTTCTATCAACGTCGACTCATATAAACAATGCCACTCCATACCACTACACAGACAACCATTATGTATTGTAAATTCATACAATTTCAAATATATTGATTTCAGTTTCACCTGTATACAGCTTCAATAACTTGATTCACGTAATATGTCGACTTTTATCATTGGACTGCAGACCAACACATTAACAATAATAATTCACCATTTATTCATACCCAATCCAGTGCAATTGACATTGACTATGCAGATCGAACTATCAAATCCATACAAAATATAATTCATCCAGTTGTCTCTGAATTCATAACACCTCCAATTTAAATGTGCATAATTCATTCCCAGTTTCAGAATTTAACAGCCAATATATATATAATCTGAACAAAACAAATTTACTTACAAACTTCCTCTCGCATTGGCCAGATCTTTTATTTCTGTGGCCCTTTACAATTGCTGAAGGCTTACAGCCTTGCTGTTCAAGCCTACTCTTGATCTCACACTCACTCACAATCTCAATGTCTCCTTATCCTCTCAAAAACCCCTCATATTTATACATAGATAATGCATTTAATTCACTC
The DNA here is from genome assembly GCA_031772625.1 of Pinus tabuliformis. Lineage (NCBI taxonomy): Eukaryota > Viridiplantae > Streptophyta > Pinopsida > Pinales > Pinaceae > Pinus > Pinus tabuliformis. Next base: position 203,588,431 of record CM062811.1, read on the forward strand.
AAAATATCTCTCCACCTAATCCTCAACTAATCTATATTTTAGGTGTGGACTCAACAAAGTCCTATACATAGAATTCCTAATCTCTAATTTTGCTCCTAAACTATTTCTCTCATATCCTTTTAATAAATAAAAGAATATTTACAAAATCCTCACTTTTCCAAATTATCTCCTATTTTATTAAAAATAACAAATTAATTAATAAAATAATAAAAATGTCACACCCCCCTTTTATCACATATTTACAAATGAAAAATGGCCTTGATGCTCTTGCATCAGACACCCAACGTTAAAATTAATCATGATCTCCTGATCCTGTGTTCGGATCTGTGTATGCCTAGATCCCATATCTTGTGCTGCAACTTTCCACTTGCCACTGCTTCTTTTTGATGTTCTTCTCCAGGTTTCCACACTTTATGTTGCATTGCTCCACTGGCTGTGCTCTCACAATCTTTTGCTGTCTTTCTTTTGCTGCTTCTCCTTTGTTTTATTGCTGCTGGCCTCTTCTGGGATTCTTTCATCATCATCTACCTCATTAGTTCAATTTCTCTGTCTAACAGACTTTCTCCAGCATCTTCAATAAAACTTGAATTCACAAAACAATTGTTAGAATAAAAACCATAAGGATTTAGCGCCCCCATAGATGTTACTGCTGTCAGTGTTACCTCAGCTATCACCATAAATGTTGCGGCCTCCCAAACTTCCTGTCCCTCTGCAACATTCCTTTGCTCATCACCTGTAATTTCATCTGCAATTTCTCTCTGGTTCCAGCAAACATTTTAGCATTTCATCAACATGCTGCAAATTAACTCCAGCATAACTTCCATCTTCCCCTTCGACAATCTTCAGAAATTGTCCAACATCATCTTGATTGATTTTTGCAATCAAATCAAGTTCTTTCACCACTGTAGCTTCATCCTCCAACACTGTAGCAGCTCCAAAACTTTGTCCACCAGTCTTCTCTTGGCTATACAAACAAGCCAACTCTGTCTTGTCACCCACAGTAACAAGCCTCTGCTTATGAGACATGATTGTCTCATCTTCTTTCTGCAATTGTTCTCCTCCATCCAAGATAATTCCAAATGATGGACTGTCTTCTTTCTCACCTGTAAACACAATCAAATTGTCAGCATCAAAATCACAAGACCCAACGGTCTCACTTGTAGATTCAGTCATCTGCAGCTCTAAGTCTTCTTCAAGACTCAGAAAATCTATACTGGCTTTCTCCTCAGCTTTCCCTGGCAACACTTCAGTATGTTGCTCTAAGTTCCTTTCCAACTCTTTTGTCAGCACATCAGTATGTTGATTTGTATTCACCATGAGACTGTCAGCTAGTCTCTCCTTCTTACCATCATCTGCTCCATAACTGCCATTCATGAGAACTTTCCTGCCCTTCTTCCTCAGCAAATTATCCTGCACATAAGTCCTTTGTCTCTCCAACTCTCTTCTCTGGAGATCTAGTTTCCTATACAAATCAACAACTTCATTAGGAGTAGAACTTGGAAACTTCACACGATTTTCCATACCTTCACCAGTGCTTGACCAATCATCAGCTGGTCCTTCTCTTTCTGCATCAACATCCTGATTAGACTCCTTCGTCTTCATCTCCTTCTGAGATCTTGCTATCTCAGCATCGATCTGAACGGCCTTCAGATTCAATTCTTCTTGAACAAACTCTAAAGCTTGCTCATCTCCTTGTACTGTACCTGCAAACATACACAACTTGTCAATTTTAAAACCGCAAGATTTTTCAGTCTTGACTGCTCCCTCCAACACATCCTTCTGAACAAAGTTGTGTGTGGAATCTTCAAATTCCATCTCTGGTTCAAGAACTCTAAGTTCCTTTTTCAATAAGGAAATCACAATTTGCCTCAACCTCCTCTGCAATTGTCGCCAAATCATTCTCTTTCCCTTCAGTGGAAAGATCCAACCTCTATTCTGATTTTCCTGCTCTTGTAGCCATTCCTCTAGTACCTGCAATTGTACTTTCATTACTGCAATCTCTCTTTCTCTGACCTCATCACTCATCCTACCGTTGTGGCATTCCTCTGAACCTCTTCTCTGATCCTCCATGATCATTTCCTTCATGAGTTTCTCACTCACCATGAGTTGCAATAGCCTTTACGACAGTAATCTCCTTTGCTGCCCCTTACCTCACCAAGCTCTCCTCACTCAGTCTTTTGGTAAGTACTTGGTTCACTGCCTCTGGAACCCTCCGAGCACTCTCTCTGCTCTCTCCAGGCTATCTCTTCAACTCACCTTCTTCTTCAGGACACTACAATTGTCCTCCTTATTTAGCCTTTAGCTGAATGTCAAGTTCACTGCCATCATCTTCTCTGCAACCATAAACTGCATTTACAAATTTCAAATCAGAAAAATCATCTCACCTCTTAAGATCTTGCATGATCTTTTCCTCCCTGCAATCCTGTTCACTTGTGTAGTTTGCATATCAGATTTAGAAATCTGATCTTCATCATTCATCACACATTCAAAAATACATTTCAGTTCAACAAACCTTCTGTCCTCATTTGGAAAAAAAAATATCTTCTATTTCAATAGAGCCAAGCTCTGATACCAAAAATTGATGCAGGCAGGGCCTGCAATACCCAGGATCTGCAACATTCCGTGCATATAAGAATGCATCTCAGCTTTTTTTTCAAATCAAAACTTCAATAGTTGGCAAATTCACACAATACCATTATTATGCGGAAGCCCTTCAACATAAATCCCATAAACTCACCCATCACTTCCTATTTCATTCCTTTCTATTCAGCAATATGAGTATCTAGGATCCAATAATAGTGTGAGTTCAATATTCCATAAAAACCAATTAGACCATGCGCTCATGGTCTTCCCATGCTTGATTCTACAAAACAAGCATCATAACAAAGTTCCACCTTTGAACTCAATACAAACCTTAGTAACAACTTATCTTGCCAGCGCTATTCAACCTAATTCCATTCGATTTAAACATACCTGTGTTATCAAACGTTGTCCATCCTCCAACTCAAACTCTACTTTTAACACTGCCATCAACCTCAACGCTGATCCATACAATCACTTCATTCAAGATTCGATCCATAACTTTATTGCGCCCTTCAATCTTTAACAATTGGTTAACCAGCCAATTCGCACAAATCACTGGATTAACTCCAGGAGTGCTTTACACAAATCCATGATGCGCCCTTTACCAAGCTCACATCTAAAAAATAGAATCCAAATTTCATACCTGTTTATCCACCAATAACACAGGTTCTTTGTAATACCAATTCACCCTCTATGGTTGCTGTGGAACTATAATCTCAAATCTTCCGGCGCTAAGGTAGTACATTCGGACATAACAAATCGATGTTTAAAATCGATTTCACTCAAGAGTTAATCATAACTCTCTCTCTGCTCCGAATTAACTTCATAGACTCCAATTTCTTTGTTTTATTCCAAGACCAACAACCCTTTCCTGCAATTACAATCAACTAATACACAAAGTTTAGTTCTGCGCTTCAATTACATACCTTCCACAGCGCTTCCACTACAATGAACTGATTTCAACGCTATCTCCCACATCTTCAATTTATTCATGAATTAGAAATGATGCTGGCTCATACGGTTTTTAATGTCAGTGCTTTCAATCCAAAGTCTGTACTAAACCAACAATCTGATCATTTGACTTACCTCCACAATGAATAATTTGGTCTACGCAACCTTCACTACTTATGCATCCGGTTTTTAACGTTCTGCTCCACGATTTTTGTTCTGCAATTCCTGAATAAATTCTTAATGGTTATTACAACGTCACCATTTCCTCAACGCTAGATTTCAACAAGTTTTTCCAGACTTATGTTCAGCACTGATTGTTCCTCAATTCAATACGGTCGCTTCTGCAAACAATTCTTCAGCGCTGACAGTCTCTCCTGCAAACATACTCTTTCACAAATCAATGTTAATTTTAACAAACAAATCATTCCCACTCGGTCTCTGCGTTCCGTTTTGTTTCCTCAACAGTACCAACAGATTCATAAAAGTCGATTTCCATACTCTCAATTGGATTCCACGCTATATATAACACAATTCCACTTGTTTTCAATCAATCCAACATTACGGAGTAAATGAATTCAAAACCTGTGCTTTCAATATAGATTAAATCACCACCAAATTCATTAATTTTAATGTCAGGCATAAATCAAATCCATTTAATTTAAAATAGGCCGAAGCACAGTTCTATCAATGTCGACTCATATAAACGATGCCACTCCATACCACTGCGCAGACAACCATTCTATATTGTAAATTCATACAATTTCAAATATATTGATTTCAGTTTCTCCTGTATACAACTTCAATAACTTGATTCACGTAATATGTCGACTTTTATCATTGGACCGCAAACCAACACATTAACAATAATAATTCACCATTTATTCATACCCAATCCAGTGCAATTGAAATTGACTATGCAGATTGAACTATCAAATCCATACAAAATATAATTCATCCAGTTGCCTCTGAATTCATAACACCTCCAATTTAAATGTGCATAATTCATTCCCAGTTTCAGAATTTAACACCCAATATATATATATAATCTGAACAAAACAAATTTACTTACAAACTTCCTCTCGCTTTGGCCAGATCTTTCATTTCTGTGGGCCTTTACAATTGCTGAAGGCTTACAGCCTTGCTGTTCAAGCCTACTCTCAATCTCACACTCACTCACAATCTCAATGTCTCCTTATCCTCTCAAAAACCCCTCATATTTATACATAGATAATGCATTTAATTCACTCAAAATATCTCTCCACCTAATCCTCAACTAATCTATATTTTAGGTGTGGACTCAAAAAAGTCCTATACATAGAATTCCTAATCTCTAATTTTGCTCCTAAATTATTTCTCTCATATCCTTTTAATCAATAAAAGAATATTTACAAAATCCTCACTTTTCCAAATTATCTCCTATTTTATTAAAAATAACAAATTAATTAATAAAATAATAAAAATGTCACACCCCCCTTTATCACATATTTACAAATGAAAAATGGCCTTGATGCTCCTACATCACCTTCTTTAAACATGAAACATGGAAAACTGGGTGCAATCGAGAAGCTGCAGGAAGCTCCAATTTGTATGCCATAGTACCAATCTTTGCAACACCTTGTACGGACCATAATACTTTGGTGATAATTTATTATCCTTCTTAGCTTGCTTTAGGGACATTTGCTTATATGGTTGTAGTCGTAGGAATACCCAATCACCTACATCAAAACTTTTTTCACTGCGATGTTGATCTGCCTGTTGTTTCATTCTATTTTGTGCCAACACGAGGTTATCCTTTAAGAGTTGGAGGACTTGTTGTTGATGTTCGATGTGATGTTCCACTGCCTGAACCTTAGAATTTTCTCTTAAATATGATGTGATGGATGGTGGTTGATACCCATAAAGTGCCATAAATGGGGTCATTTTTGTTGCTGTATGGAAGGAAGTGTTATACCACCATTCAGCCAGAGGCAACCATTTGACCCATTGTGTATGTTTATCAGATACAAAGCAACGAAGATATCCTTCCAAACATTTGTTTACTATCTCAGTTTGCCCATCAGATTGAGGATGATAAGATGAGCTATGAGCTAATTGAGTACCAAGACAAGAAAATAATTTTGTCCAAAAATTTCCAGTGAAAATGGGATCTCTGTCACTTACAATAATCTTTGGGTTTCCATGTAGCTTTTGAACTGTTTCCATAAATGTAGTAGAAACTGTACTGGCTTTAAATGGATGTGATAATGCACAAAAGTGTGCATACTTGGTAAGTCTGTCAACTACCACCATGATGACACTCTTTCCCTCAGACTTGGGTAAACCTGTGATAAAATCCATTGAAACCTCCTCCCAACGTTGGCTTGGAATGGATAAAGGTTGTAATAGACCTGGTGTCTTAATTGTTTCAACTTTATTTTGTTGGCAAACCAAACATTCCGCCACAAACTTTTGAATATCTGGTTTAAGGCCATCCCAAAAAAATTCCTTCTTAACCCTGTGGTAAGTTTTTAAAAATCCTGAGTGCCCTCCTAAGGGAGAAGTGTGCAATTCCATAAGAATCTTTTGTTTTAGCTGGGAATTCTTACAGAGGTATAAGCGATCTTTGTACCATAACGAATCATTTTTCCAGCTAAATGTATCAGAAGTACTGGAATCTTGTTGTAGCTTTCGAATAAGTGCCCACACTTCTTCTTCATTCTTCCATTCCTCCCTTGCTTCGTTTATCCAATCTGGTTGGATAATAGAAATGGCACACAACAATGCTTCCACATCCTCATCCTTTCTTGAGAGTGCATCTGCCACCACATTTTGCTTCCCTTTTTTGTAGATGATTTCAAAGTCATAACCCAACATCTTTGTGACCCACTTTTGTTGCTCTTCAGAGGATAATCTTTGTTCTAAAAAGTATTTAAGGCTATCATGATCCGTTTTTACCTTGAAGTGTCTTCCCATTAGGTAGGGTCGCCATTTCTTAAGTGCATGGAGTATTGCCAACATTTCCTTCTCATAAATAGCTTTGCTTAAAAACTTTCCCTTGATTGGACGACTTTCAAAAGCAATGGGTCTTTCATCTTGCATTAGAACAACACCAATTCCATTTCCTGAAGCATCACATTCCACAATAAAGGTTTTTGTGAAGTCCGGTGTAGCTAAGACCGGTGCTTGGCACATTGCCTCTTTAAGATGTTCAAAGGCCTTTGTTGCTTCCGGAGTCCATGAAAATGAATCTTTCTTCAATAATGTTGTTAGAGGTGCTGCTATTTCCCCATAATTCTTAACAAACTTGCGATAATACCCTGTCAACCCAAGAAATCCTCGCAGATGATTTATGGATGTGGGGATTTTCCATTCCTTAATGGCTTTAATTTTGCTAGGGTCTACCTTAACTCCTTCATGAGATACAATATGACCCAAATATTCCACCTCCTGGACTCCAAAGAAACATTTGGATCTTTTTGCATATAATTGTTTCTCCTCCAATAGTTGTAGCACCCTGTCAACATGTTCAACATGATCCTTCCAAGACTTGCTGTAGATTAGTATATCATCAAAAAATACTAACACAAATTTTCTAAGGAATGGTTTGAAAATTGAATTCATCAAACCTTGAAATGTTGAAGGTGCATTGGTAAGGCCAAAAGGCATGACCAAAAATTCATAATGACCCTCATGAGTTCTAAATGCCGTTTTCGGAATGTCTTCAATCTTCATTCTGATTTGATGATATCCCGAACGAAGATCCAACTTGGTGAAGTAAATTGATCCATGCAATTCATCCAGTAATTCATCAATGACAGGAATGGGGAACTTATCTTTAATAGTGAGCTTGTTGAGCTCCCTATAATCTGGACACATGCGCCATGATCCATCCTTCTTGTGCACCAATACTACTGGAGCTGAGAAAGAACTTTGACTCGGTTGAATTATACCAGCCTCTAGCATTTCTGCAACCATACGTTCAATTTCACTTTTTTGGACATAGGGATATCTGTACGGCCTGATGTTTGGAGGAACACTTCCTGGAATCAGATGAATAGCATGATCATGATCACGCATAGGTGGGAGACCTTTGGGAGTCTCAAATACCTTGGAATGATTGTCCAGGACTTTTTGGAGATCTGGAGAAATAGATGATTCCAATGTGGAAACATCTAGCGAACATAATTGTGCAATTACACCTCTTTGCTCCTTTTTTAGAAGCTTAGTCATGCCATTAGAGCTGATTATCTTTCCTGGTTTCCCTGCAATACCCCTTAATTCAACTTCCTTTCCTTCCGTAGAAAATTTGATGAAAAGTTCTTGAAAATTAAAAGCTATTGTACCCAAGGATTGTAGCCATTGGACTCCTAGTACAACATCAGCACCTCCCATTGGAATGGAAAGCATTGGGCTAGTCAATACATATTCTCCCATGGATAGCTTGATATTATGGCACTTTCCAGAGCAATTTATTGTTCCTCCATTTGCAATCATCACTTGACACTCTGGTGTTGGATATAGGAAGCAATTCAATTCTTTTGCTACCCTACAATGAATAAAATTGTGGGTGCTTCCTGAATCAATCAACACTATTACCTTTTTCTTCTTGATTTGTCCTTCTATCTTGATGGTTTGAGGAGTGGTAATTCCTGCCAATGCATTACAAGATATGGTCGGATTTATTTGTTCTTCATCTAGGCTTTGTTCCTGGAGTATATCCTCTTCTTTTGACCTTTCTTGCTCCTTTTCTTCTTCCTCTTCACAATCTATGTAGAATAATTTCTCTCAGCACACTTATGACCTTTTGTGTATTTGCTATCACAACTGTAACAAAGCCCTTTTGCTCTTTTTTCTTCCTTGTTGTGGTGTCAACCTTGTAGGTTGTGGAAGACTAGGGGCAACAACACTTCCGTCTTTATAGTTGTGAGTGGTATGCTTCCTAGTTGCCATAATTTTGCTTTCCATTTTTCTTGCTAACCTGAATGCCTTCTCTAATGAATCAAGTTCCCAAAGGTGAACATCATGTTGGATATTATCCTTTAAAGACCCTATGAACACATCAATCCTATGCTCCTCTGGAATATCTTTTACCCTTATGTTCAATTTTTGGAACTCCTCAATGTGCTCCATTATTAAACCCTTTTGTTTGAGACTTATCAATTGGCTAAAAAAAGTGTTGCTTTTTGTATCCTCATAATGTGCTATCAATTCTTCCGTAAAAATTGCCCAAGTGATAAATTTTTTACGAGAACAAAGCCATTGATACCATACAAACTGATTTGGTTCCAAATATACAGTTTCCATACGTACCTTTTGTGTGTTTTGCACATTATTGAGATCAAAGAATTGCTCCATCTATAATATCCATGTGGCGGGATCCTTGCCATCAAACTTCCTCATATCGATTTTTGGAATATGGTGATTCTTCAATCCAACATTAGCGTCTATGGAATCATGATTAACATTTCTTTTGTTCTCATCATGAGTTTCCTTTACTACCTTTTCACCATTAGTAAGTATTTCTTGTAGAAAATTTGTCAAATTTGTCTTCAAATCTGCCATGCCTATCTTCAAATTTGTGTTCAAATCTATCTTAAAATTGTCCATCTTAGCTTCCATGCCATTCATCTTAGCTTCCACGCCATTTATCTTAGCTTCTGTTAACTTTTGTGAGCGTGACATTTGTTGCACTTGTTCTTGTAATTTTGATATATCATGTAGCATTTCTTCCTCTTCTTCATGAGTCATGCTAGAGCTTTCAGGTTCCTTACTAGGTGTTTGCATTTTCTTTCCTCGGGGCATCAGTTACCGATAATATGCTCTACTATGCCCTTTGAATTCCTTCAAAATAAATTTTCAAACCAAGCTTAAGCAAAAATTTAAAAAAAATCTACACACCTTTTTTCACTTTGTAGGAGCTCGATATTGCCTCTGATGTATCTCTGTACTTTCTAATCATCTAGTTCTGAATTTATGACCTGTAGTAGCTCTCTATGTCCTCTTTCCAATGCCACCAGTCGGATCCAAATTGGATTCTCCAAGGAAGAGTTATGCACAATCTCCCAAGATGACCTGATTATAGACCTTTCCAGAAGAGCGAAGTTGTATGAAGTGCCACGTGTACAATTTTCGATATTTGGTTCTGAAAAAGATATACAAGAAACTACAGTCCGTCCTCTTTCTGTACCTTCTTAAGAAATTTCAATATGATTCCCAGAGAGAAAGTTATGACGATTTTCCCCAGGTCACCTGTTTTGAATGTAATTCAGGAGTCTCAAAAAAGACAAACTTCCTCAGATCATATCTCCGCAAATATCGCGCGAAAAGCTATGAAATTTGGACCCAAGGTTCAGTGCGATTTCTTGTCAAATGGGTTCTTTTTGCGACTTCTGAAAAATCACAGAAAAGAAGTTATGGCGAAAATTCCACGATGACCTGTTTGGAGCAGCGAAACCCTAGAATCCAAAGCTCTGATACCAAATGTTATGAACCAGCTCAAGAGAAGATAGAAAAGATAGATCAACGCCTTACAATTCAGCCTCTTCGAGGGGGCAACCTCCTTTACATTACATAAATGAACAATTCTTGGATGATTCAAATGACAAAACCTCCTTTCTATATATAGGAGTCTAAGGAGTCACAATATAATCCAGCTGACCTAACAATAATAATATAAAGCCACAAAAATAACAATAGAGGGATTCTATGGGGCACAGAAATAACAATATGGGGGTAATAGGGGCACAACAATATAAATAAGGGGTATAACTACAATAATAATGTGGTAATCACTAGTATTATAGGGACCCAACAATCTCCCCTGTATTTGGGGCTTCCTTGGAGGTTTTCTGCCCCAGTTTTTATGTAGCCCTATTTTTTGGCATGATGGGTTTCTATGCGGCCTTGTTTCTAGGCTTGATGGGTACCTCGACAGTCTATGCATAGGTATGATATATTGTGGGGTTTTTTTCAAACCCCTTTTGATTTTCGTGGCACATTTTGGACTTATGATTATGCTTCATGTTGGGTTTTTTCGTGGTGGGATTGAGTGCCCTTATTTTATTTCGACAACTTTTCTGGTGAGGGTTTTTGGCATATTGGTTGGTTCGCCTAATGTCTTCGGCTATGGCTGTCAGTCTAGATTGTAATTCCTTCGGGCATGTGCAATGTATTTTAGGGTTATTTTGGCACATATGTGATAAGCGTGACTATGTAACATCTTTATCCAATAAAAAAATTGTTTTTTTCTTCTAAAATAAATAAATAAAAATAACAAATTTAGAGGAAGAAAGGTTTTAAGAAGAATGTTTTATTTATTTTTTAATTGGAAGAATTACTAAGAATGTTAATCAAGATGAGAAACTTCCTGGTCTCATCCAAAACCTTCCAATATGTCATTACCTCAAAGAACTTCGATTCCTATGTGTTTTGACCTCAAAAGCAAGAGTGTTCTTCAAGTTTTTCATTTTCAACTTGACTTCCTTGTTTCATGTCGACGTTTATGTATAAATACATTTTTGGGTTCTAAATATATTTTTAGTGTTGCTTTCCTTGTATTCACATTCTGTATGACTCATGATTTCATGACCACGACATGTATGCACACTTGAGAGGTCCAAAGTTTCTTCATACAAATATTGACCATTATTACAAAATGCTTATTTGAATATTTTTTTCCAATTTTATTTTATTTTATTTAGCATTAATTATATTTAAGTTATACAAAATTTATTTTTTTCATTATATTCAAATTATATTTATTTATTTTTAATTTTTTAATTAGTTATATTTAAATATTTTTGAGAAATTTTGTCTTTTACAATTTATTTTAACATGTAATTTTATTTTAGTAATTATATTTAGATCAAACATTTTCACATAGTTTCATTTTCATAATTAATTTTTATAGCTAATTTTCATAAAATATAAATATATAATCTAAACTTAAAATTTAATAGAAATTAAATTATATACCAATTAGTTATTTATATTTATAAGTAACACAAGTTTTTTTTCTTCTTTTGAAATCACACGTTTTTCTAAGTCATTTTAATTATTTTTTTAATTAAATCCTTTAATTATAATTTTTCATATATTTTTAGATATTTTTAGCTATGTTGATATGTGTGCTTCTCGAATTTTAATTTAACTATTAATAACTAGTGCAAACATATAAATTAAGTGATTGACAAAGATGGATAGGCCTCAATTCATGATAAGCATCAAAATACTTACTTCAAAATACATCTCACTTTTTCCAATTAGTTATTTATATTTAAATTATATACCAATTAGTTATTTATATTTATAAGTAACACAAGTTATTTTTTCTTCTTTTAATATCACACGTTTTTTCTGAGTTATTTTAATTATTTTTTTTAATTAAATCCTTTAATTGTAATTTTTCATATATTTTTAGATATTTTTAGCTATGTCGATATGTGTGTGCTTCTCGAATTTTAATTTAACTATTAACAACGAGTGCAACCATATAAATTAAGTGATTGACAAAGATGGATAGGCATCAATTCATGATAAGCATCAAAATACTAACTTCAAACTACATCTCACTTTTCCCACATTAAAAAGATATAAAAAGTAGCAATTGCACCACATGTTGCAAAGGAAATGTCGTAAAGGCAGTAGCATAGGAAATAAAAGCATAGAAGAAAGAAGTAAAAACTTTATGTAATTTTGTTTCTTTTCTTGAGAAAAAATTGGAGAGCATTAGAAACACTATGGTTAGAATCATAAGATGTATTGAAAAAATCATGTAATCACCAAATTTTTCAACACAAAGTCCTTGTGATAGAGATTGCAGTTTACAAACACCTTATCAACAAAGTGAAATATCAAGATTAATGTTAAAAACAACTTCTGAGTACGTAGATTTTCATAGTTCAACATAGTTCAAGTAGGATTTCTGGATTTAAATTGTGTCAAAGTTTATTGCAAGTTACACAAAAGCTGATTGTTGATGTTTCCCCCGATATTATTCAGGTCTCTCCAGTGACAAGCTTGGACATGTTTTAATGTTCATGGATGCACCAATACATGCAACAACAGTTTAGCAGTTGGAGCCATATGAGAATCAAGGTATTCTTTGAAGGAATACGTAACCCACATGTGGCCTCTTAGCCAAAGAATTGAGAAGTAATGATGTTAGTTGCACTTTATCCTAGTTAGGGGTAAGGTGTGTGAAATTTGGGTTTTGTGATATTACCCCCACCAACATTCAACTGTCTCGAATGACAAACTCGTGTGTGTGTTGATGCTCATGGATGCACCATAACACACAACAACAATTGGGGATAGGTGCAAACCCTTAGAATCTTCAAAAAATAGATAAAGAACACACAACCCCTTACCTAAAGAATTCTAAATGGGACTGGGTGAAAGTCTTGGGTGTCATTAAAGAAAGAGATACCCCACATCCACTGTCTTCAGCAATGATTGAATTCAAGATTCCAAATTGAATGGTGTCAGTTGTTGTTTTTTAACCAAACAAGCCCACTCTTTGTCTTCCTTGAATCAAACATGACTCATTTTTAGTCCAGTTGTGTAAGCCTCCCACTGCTCCTCTTCATTTTAAACTAGACAGGGATGGCATGAGTAGCTTGTGATGCCATTTGGACACTGAAATTCTCTTGGGACATCTTTGACGATGATGAATAGGTTACTAGGGAGTATATTAGTATGTTTATTCTTGTGGAGGAACATGTATGCAATTTGAAGATTGTTTTGGAGGATTAGTAATGTATTCAGAAAAGAGTAAATTTTCTAAAGACCAGGAAGATGGATTTCGAGGATTATTAATGAATTTAGAAAAATGTGACTTATGTAAAAACAAGTTAGCGTTCCTTGCATTTACCCTATATTTTGAAGGTTTTGATTATGGATATCAATAAGGTGAAAAAAAATACTTCACAAATACGCACATCAAAGCATTATATAGATATCATGAAAACTAAGATCATTAAAAATTCAGTGTTATATATGCACTATTGATTGAATGTACACAGAGAAATGCAATTGTTTGGACAAACGCGGTTGGGACAAATTTTCAGTTGCTAAAGAAGATATCAAAATAGTATATTTATGGATCTTCAAACTTCAATAAGAATTCTCTTGCATGATAATGGGATCATCCTATTCCATTCCATTATGTTGTTAAACAATTTGTGGACTTTTATTTCATCCATATGCACATTGTAAAGCTTACCCCCTTGACAAAGAAATAAAAGTATCTGATCTTGAACCAGAAGAGCCCACTCTTTGTCTTCATTGATTCGAACATGACCCATTCTTATTCCAGCTACGTAAACCTCCCACTACTCCTCTTCATTACGTTGCATCTCTACAATGTGTTTATTGGTAGCCATCTAAGTCGAAAGTGATTATGTTTTGTATACTCTTTTATAAATCTTGTTCAACACAGAGTCTAGCACAAATGAAAGTACCACCTTTTCCATTTCTTCTATCTGGAAGGGATGAAGGAAGTTTTAGCACCATTTGCAAGGGATGAATGAAGTTGTAGCACCATTATTTTATGTGTTCAAAATAGACCTAGATGAATCCAATGCAGTAAGAAAATAATTTTGTCCAGTCATGCTTGTAATTTCTATCGCTAGTTCCACTATGAAGAAACTTTTTGTTATTGTAATTTGTATGGTATGTATTCCTCTTGATATAAAATTATAATTCAATAAATTTGTTACTTCTTGAGTTTATTTTTCAATTACTTTTTTAAATACCATTAAATGAGATGAATGAACTGTCAAGAGAGATTGAAAAGAATCTTTTGACAAAAGATAAATTTGAAATACTACACTCATTAACAATTGCACGTCATCACCTTTCGATTCAGATTCCAAAATGCTTGATCTGGTTTCTTATATTTTGAGATTCATAACATTTGAATTAGCGAGCATTAGCAATATACTTCAAGAGATACAGCATGGCCACAAGTAGACTCATTAGCGACCTATGGTTAGCTGCAAGGGGATAAGGTTCATTAGTCTTATTAAATCCATTTCTTAAGCATTTCATTGACATTGTTCGATCATTAATCCAATTCATTTATGATAATGTGGCACTATAGCTAATAAACTCACTGGTTTGATGTAGATACATAAACCTTGAAGACCATACTCTTACAAGAGATGAAGGGATCAATGTGAACTTCAATTCCAACAATCCATAGATATAATACTTAGTATATGAGATGACCCTGACACACTAATATTATGACTACGATATGCACATAATTTTATTCACCCAACACAACTTTTTGTCCCTAGTACAAAACAACCTAGGAACAATCCTTGTTCCACATAGAACCTTGTATCAAGATGATTAAATTTGCAAAAAAATCTTGTTGCGAGAAAAGTACAAATTAAAAAAAAGAAGTACTAACTTATAAATGTACTAAATCATATAAGCATGACTTAGTAGGACCTTGCAAAGGAGGAAAATCAAATTGAGAATCAAAACATAATATAGATTCTACCTATACAGAATAAACACTATTAACCAATAAATGGTTCCATACTAAATATGAAAACACCAATAATGTACTCGCTATAACTCTGAAACAACAAAAGTATACTTAATATTGTTGAGCCTCCATTTTGTCCAAATTTTCATGATTTAACTAAATAATTTTATGCCTATACTAAGTGTCTATAATCATCATTATTCGTTTTGCGCATTATTAACTTATTATCTAGAGGCATTTAGAGCTGACAGTTGTCGATCTATGAACTCTTCTGTTGGAATTATGATACAGGTGTTGTCCTTGATGGCAACTCACTCAGAGGTATGATACAGGTGTTGTCCTTGATGACAACTCACTCAGATGACAGATCATAGTGCAGCAGGTCAAGAGAGAGGTATACGTAGGATAACCTTGATGAAAGTGCGTATACATGCAGGTTAGCAGAACAAAAGGCGCGCACACGTACACACGCAGGTTCACAGAAGGAAAGGGGTGTACATGTCATAAAACTAAGCTTTGGTCTGTGGTATTTGGTCCATGGTATTTTGGTATTGGTCCATGGTATTTGGTCCAAAGTTTTGACCCCAAGTATTGGGTCCAAGGTATTGGTTCTAAGTGGTTTTGGACCATGGTATTGAAAGAGGCCTAAACCTATATAAGGAGAAGATCATTAGGCCAAGGTGTGGAAGTGTAGGTAATGAATGTCTGATGAAGTATGAGATCTAGTATGCTGGTTAGGGGTTTGTGATTCTTGGCTTGATCTGAATCAAGGAGGCTCCTATGCGGTTGATAAAGGTTGATGGACTGTATCTTGAAGACTAAAATTTATTATCATTATATGGTATGATCATGAGTAGATATGAGTACTGACGCATGTTTTATCCTTTATATCTTATCGTCTGGGTATATCTGAAGTTGGAAATTGCAGCGAAGGTATAAGTAATTATCTTTAGATCTGTATGCAGGTTATCTCTGGTCAAAGTGCGTATACACGCTGGTTTGACATAGTCAAGTAGCGTATACATTATGAGATTTGATGTTTTAGGTTGTTGTTGGTTCTAGTGGTTGCTACAGAGTTTTGGGCTCTGGTCTGTGTTCTGGTAACTGTATTTTGATGACAGGGTTTCAGTGATTCAGTATTGGGTGATTCAGAGATTGATGATGCAGGTATATGTTGATGATTGTATTGCAGTGGTGATTGTTTTGTATTTATGGATCCAGTCTGAAAATTTATGAAACGTGGTCCCTGGAAGAAAACAGAAGGTTGTATCCTTCTGTAGGTCAGCACCTACGTACTAGTACCTCAGCTAGTACAAGAGCTAAGGAGGTTGTAGCTCCCTTCCAGGAGAGTCTGGAGAACGAGAGAAGGTTGTAGCCTTCTACAGGTAGAAGCTTGCGTACTGGTATAAGACTGCACCAGTACAAAACCATTGTAAAAAGAAGTTTCTTATTAAAGGAAGATAGAGACGAATTGCAGCAGGTGGTTTTCACCCACATTGGGTTTCCACCTTACATCTTGGTGTTCATGTGTGTTGCTTATGTGTGATGATCTATTCTGTTTTACTGCTCCTGTTTACTATTCATATGGTTAATAATGTTCTGATGCACTCATTAAGGATCAACTAATTGAATCATAAGTCTACTAGATATACGTTTGTTGCATTACACACAGTTGTGTATACACAAAGTTTTCCTTAACTGAAGTTGCGTATATGAATATAAATATAGAAATGAAAAATTTATATTGATTTGATAATACTGATTCACCCCAACTATCAGTATTATTTCCAACATCTTCTTGTTTTGTTAATTTAATGTGAAAATGTCATTAATGTCAAGATATTTTGTGGCAGGTGCTAACATTCCTATAGTAGTAGTTCCTATTAGTGTTAGTCTTTGCAGACTTCCTCCAGCGATCAAACATGCTCTTACGAAGTGATTTTAAGGTGTCAAGGTCAAATTTTGTCATTTCAGTGAGTCTTCAAGTAAAATTTTGGTCACTAGGTATTAGGTCTAGGGTTTGCATTTACTCCTTTCAAATTTGTCCAAATGACAGTCCATGTTACCATTCAGCTGAGTGTACCATCATTCAGAGGATTTTCATCATCATGTCAAGTCCCACTGGGTCATTTTACACCTTGTTCATGCTTCAGTTGCGCCTAGGTAAAGTTCATTTTCCTCTCCTAGAGTTTTGAAGGTAATTTCTATTGGATGGTAAAATCATCAGCAAAACTTGTATCCTGATGTTCATACACCTTCCCCTATCCTTAATGTACCTTATTAAACACTTCCCATCACTAAGATCCCCCAAATTCCTCATTTTCACACAAACCCTAGTTTCTTGCTACAACTTGGAAATTTCCTAGGTTGGGCTTGTGTTTAGCCCTTTTGGACCCCTTCCCCTCACTCAATTTCTGAGATTCCACTTTCCCCTACTTCCTAACATCCCTCCCCACTTCCAAAAATTTTCTCAAGAATTTAGAAGCCCCTTATCCCCTTCATTTCGATTCATTTCGACAAATCTCTTGTTCCACACATCGGGATAGGTTTCACTCAAATGATGTTTCTGAGCAAGAAAAGATGAATTTGGGAAAAATGAGAGATTGTTTTGTCCAAAACAGGCCAAGGAAGAAACATTTCCTTCACTTTTTACACAGGTGTCATGGTTTTAGAGAAATGTCAAAAATACAGTTGCCTCGAGAGAATTGATGCACCTTTGAAGCGACCTTGGGAAAATCAAGTTTTCTCCTAGATTTAGTGGCCAAATGACTTGATTGATGCGTCCAATGATAACTAGACACAAAGAGCTTTCCAATGAGCTATCATGATCTCAATTTGGAGTTGAGGAAGGCATTCAAAAGTTGACAGCAACAGCACTCTGCCTTTAGGCAACCTCATTTGGCACATTTTGACCAGTCTTGGGAGATTTGATTTTTGATAGGGAAAATGAACTCCAAATTAAAATATTCTAGTTGGGTTGGAAAGTAGACTCAAATAAATTTCCAACAAGCTATACTGCACCCAATTTCGACATTGGAAATGCCTCCAAAAGTCTCTTGGAAAAATCGCTACGCATAGCGAAGGTGCGGCACATTGGGCCGCATTTCTCAGTGCAAAAATACACTGGCGCGGCGCATAGGGAAGGCGTGGCACATTGGGCTAAAAAGCCTAAAATTCATTGAAATATTTCTCCAAATTGAACATTCTTCATTCCAAAAGTAGGTAGAACCTCCAATTTTTTGTTTCATCCAAGTTTGTGCTAGGGTATGGTGGTTGATGGATGGTAATGGTTTTAACAAAAGCATCAAACCCTATCTTTTAAAATATCTCAAGGAAACTTGCTGCTAGGGTTTCAAATCACTGTTTTGTCACCAAGTTCACTCCCTCATCTCATTTGTCCCTTGTTTTCATTATTCCCTAAGTTCCACTACCCTTTAAATTCATTCATCCCCTATCCCAAGTTCCCTTTCCCAAATTTCCTAATGTCCTCAAACCCTAACCCTATGCAAAAATTCCCAACCCTATACATAAATTCCCAAACTCTCCCATATTTCCCTAACTGATTTTATCCCAACAGTCCCTAATCCCTCACTGTTCTCCCCTCCCTTTGCAGTCCCTTGTTTCACTGTTTTCCCCTTGGTGACGGAGGTCAAGCACATCACTAAAGAGTAGTCCAACACAGTTTCATACACCAACATCTATTTCTCTAAGGAAATTTGTATAGCAGCAGTTATGTCATCCGGTCATTCATCTGATTATGGAGTAGAGACCCAAATTGACTCACCCATGGAGGAACATGCACCCTGAACACCTCATAGAGGTGGCAAAACATCCGTAAAGACCAACAGGCTGCTCAAAGAAGCCTAAATGAGATGACACCCATTCAACAGGAGATAGAGGCTGATCGAGATATTTGGCTCGAGAGAGTCAAAATCCACTTAGAGGGACTACTGAACAAGGCTGACAGAGACAAGGGATTGCTGAGACACATGGTTTTCCACTACATGGCGTGGAATAAAGTTTGCAAGGCACGAATAAGGAATCTAAAGGCAAAATTAAAGAAGGCAATAAGGAAGCAAAAGAGGAAAAAGGAGCATGATCATCTTCGGATATTGGTTGAAGCCTCTTTAGCCTAGCATGACACTCGATGAAGAAGTTCCAACCCAAATTTCAAGAAATTTGGGGCATTTTTGGCATTTTGAAAAATTTTGGCACAAAAAACAGGGTTTTTCTCCCTATGCGCTGCACCACGTGGCGTGCGCTTTTGCTAGGGAGCTCCAAATCACAAAACGTTTACATTTCTAGATTTTTCATGAAAAATCATGGTTGCTGGTGGATGGCCAAGAAATTTGAGCAAGTTTTGAGTCCTCATGAGGTCAAAAACACTCAAAAAATGACCTCACTGCCCCTATTTTGACACATAGGAAGCAGTCTTGGGAGATTGAAGTTTGGGAGAGGAAGATGACAACCAAATTCAGAAATTCCACTTGGGTTGGAAAGTAGACAGGTATACCTTTCCAAAAAGCACACGTGGCCTCAATTTGGACTTCAGGAAGTTCCTCAAATTTGGCTCCAAAGTGGCACGATGCATAGAGAATCAGGCACGGCGCATAGAGGATTTTTGCCTATTTTTCACTGTTCAGCTCAGAAATTCGCCCCGTTTTGACTATTTTTACTTTTTGATGTAATTATTGATCTATCTTGATTTAACTTGATGACTATGATGTAATTTTGGCACATATTTACTTGTTCTAGAAGATTCATTCACCAAAAGGTGAAATGTGAGTGAATGAATCATTTTCCTAGCATATAGGGGCAAGTTGTTTGATTGCCTAGATTTCAGTTCCTAGTTTAGAATTAGTTGAAACAACTCCTAGAATGATGAGCTCAACCCCTAGAGGAAATGAAATAGGTTTGGCTTGTCTATATTATGTAATTTCTAAGTCATTTTCAGGGTTGGACACTTGGGATTGCTTGGAACTCTATTGTACATTTGATTTCTGCATTTTTGGCAAAGGAAAGACCAGGGTTTTGCAGCACTTGTTGGGATCCTTATGGCTCTGTGTTTTGATGGTGTTTTTCTTCATGCAAGTGTAATTTCACCGATGTTTTATGTATGCCATTTCCCTTCTCTTTGCTTCTGAAATTAAACAAAACGAGTGACAAAGGTAGAATTCATTTGGCTTGCTATGCTCTACCTTAAAATTTGTTTAGTTTTATATGCTTTCACATGTTTGGAGAGGATTCTTGCATCCTCTTGCCCTCTTCAGCTCCTCAACCGTCTTTTCCATCCATACATTTTATCTAAAGCATCAAAACCACTGCCTACCTTGCCCCAACCGGAACTCTGTAAAAATTTGGCCTCATCCCTGGACCCAAATTTGCCTTTCCCTTTTTTCCAACAAAAACCCCCAAAAATCAAATCAAATCCTTGCGCTTCATACCTAGCCTAAAATTAGTTTGTGTTTCAGTCATCTCAAGCCCCATTTGATTATCTTTTGCTGAAATTGACCCGGAGAGAGCCCTCTCCTGTTCTCATAGGGCTAGCTACGAGGCTAAGCGTGGTTTGATGTGGACATAGAATCTTACCTTTTCAGCCTAAGGTAAATCTAGGCTCTAACATAGTGGCAACTCCACTGGGGATAGAAAAATGGTTTGCTTGTTAGTGTTATTTCTTTTATAAGCTACAGACGGAGTCTAAAGTTATGCCAGGTAGCCTTCGAAACACTTTTGCTTTGCATTAGCGAAAGTAGATAAACATTGCTTCAGTCAATCTCCAGTCTAGCTTGTGAACGTGACACTTAACTTGTGAATTACCCCCCAGTACATCAGATCGTTCTAGGCTTTGGGTGATGAGTCTAGAATTCGATAGGCTGAAATCATTCACCTAGCAACTTCATTCACTGAAAAATCGAGAGATCAATGCTTCATGGTGATTCCACTGTAGGAAAATTAGTAGCTTTATGATTTTCAAGATGGAACGGGTTGCAAGAAGATACACATCATAAGAAGGATGTTGCTTTACATCTGGTTAGATTTCACATGCATATTCGCAAGTTGAAGGTTGATTTTCTTGAAGATTGCTTGATGAAAATATTCATGGCCACTCTCAAAGGTGAAGCTCGATCTTGGTATGAAATTTTGTCGCCTGCTTGTATTTACTGTTTGAAGGATTTTCATACCATGTTCTTTGAAAGGTATAAAGACTCTTATCCATCATTAAATTTAGTTCAGGACTGTTGCAAACATGCTTATAGTTTTATTGAAATCCTTGAGAAGTATTATGAAGATGATAATTTCATGGATGATGAGATCATGGAAGCCCTATATGAAAATCCATTTCAGCAGCATAAAGAGGATACTTATCAAGATGCGTAGGAAACTTTGCAGCCAGATCAAGATCTTAGCATAATGGGAACTGATGAAAGAGAGTGTTCTTTTTCAGATCTGTCCATCGAAGAAGACAGCATGCAGGGAAATCAAGTTTCAATTTCAGAATGTGATAAAGTCAAGTCAGCTATTTCAGATCTAGATTCAGATCGTGATGATGAAGACAACCTTGTTCTGAATCCCATGAAGGAAAGCTCTGTTGTTGAGATCATCTGGAATGAAGAAGTCAAAGTTATTGACCAAAGCCTTCATGAGGAGGTAATCCAACCATTTCATGAAAAACAAGATGGGATCTTTGTTCAAGTAAGTGAAAAATCATCTTTCGATAACTCAGTGGTAAATGATAATTTGATTGCCATGTCAGATGAAGATGATCAACCATGTTTCCAAATTTCAGAAGATCAAGACTGTCATTCAGGTTTTTCATGTTTCAAAATCTTATTTCAAGAAGACAATACTTGCTTGAGCAAAAGGAAA
The DNA here is from genome assembly GCA_031772625.1 of Pinus tabuliformis. Classification (NCBI taxonomy): domain Eukaryota; kingdom Viridiplantae; phylum Streptophyta; class Pinopsida; order Pinales; family Pinaceae; genus Pinus; species Pinus tabuliformis. The sequence goes on from CM062811.1 coordinate 203,610,308, forward strand.
TAGAAAGTCTTATCTCCTCTATCTGAAGATGAGATAGATCAACTCCTGAAAGGTCATGTTACAGCTCAAGTTAACACAGATATGCAGTGTTCACATGGTCAAAAAGGTGATGGTGGAACTTCTTCCTCTTTTGAAAATGGTGACAGTGTTGTAATTAGCTTTATAGATCAACAAACAGATAATATTTTCTGTCATGAAGATAATAAGGCTGTCATGTTTGATGATCTTGAAGATTGTTTTCTCTTCAAGAATGACCTTGACCATGAAATTGAGGAATATGAGCCTGAGCGAGACAATATGCCAGAATTTCTCATGGTCAAGGAATTTAGAACTAACACACAGATGGAAAAAAATTATACCTCTCTGTGCCTTCCTATCACTCAGCAACCAGTTGTTCTTTCAGATCAGAATGAAGGGAGTACTTGTATTTTTGCTGCTGGATCTCAAGACAAGCTAGTGCTTCAGAATTTTCAAGATCCTTTCGGCATTCTTTTGCAAGAACCTGAGAATATGAATGTTGGCTGGTTCATTATCATAAGCCTTGGTTTCAGTGGTTATTGTGAGTTGCCTACAGGTTCATCGTTCCGCCTGCTCAAGAAAAGTGAGAGCATAAATTTGGTATGTAGCCATCTACTGGATTGGTTACATTGGAAAGTTCATTACACATGATTATACATATTTCATTAGTATGCAGGTGGTTATCATCATCATTTGAAATCTTGATGGACTGCTGCCATTCAATAAGCTTTGTAAGTTTTTGTTTTAGTTAAGTCAGTCATGAGTCATTTGTGAGTCATTTTTTAGTCTTGTTGTTAAGTTAGTTTGTGTCAGTTTTCAGTCATGCATTTTAGCTTGAGTTTTGACTCCATTGCCCAATGGATGAAAGCATGGTCTGCTCTCCCAAAGATCTCCCGTTCTTGGCACCTTCAAGGAGCTACCATCCCCATTGGAGCCAATGTTAGTGTCAGCCTTTGTAGCCTTCCTCCAGTGATCAAACATGCTCTTACGAAGTGATTTTAAGGTGTTAAGGTCAAATTTTGTCATTTCAGTGAGTCTTCAAGTAAAATTTGGTCACTAGATATTAGGTCTAGGGTTTGCTTTTACTCCTTTCAAATTTGTCCAAATGACGGTCCATGTCACCATTCAGCTGAGTGTACCATCATTTAGAGCATTTTCATCATCATGTCAAGTTCCACTGGGTCATTTTACACCTTGTTCATGCTTCAGTTGCACCTAGGTAAAGTTCATTTCCCTCTCCTAGGGTTTTGAAGGTAATTTCTCTTGGATGGTAAAATCATCAGCAAAACTTGTATCCTAATATTCATACACCTTCCCCTATCCTTAATGTACCTTATTAAACACTTCCCATCACTGATATCCCCCATATTCCTCATTTTCTCACAAACCCTAGTTTCTTGCTACAATTTTTCACTTTCCTAGGTTGGGCCTGTGTTTAGCCCTTTTGGACCCCTTCCCCTCACTCAATTTCTAAGATTCCACTTTCCCCTACTTCATAACATCCCTCCCCACTTCCAAAAATTTTCTCAAGAATTTATAAGCCCCTTATCCCCTTCATTTCGATTCATTTCGATGAATCTCTTGTTCCACACATCGGGATAGGTTTCACTCAAATGATGTTTTTGAGCCAGAAATGATGAATTTTGGAAAACTGAGAACGGTTTTTGTCCAAACCAGGCCAAGGAAGAAATACCTCCTTCAATTTTTACACAGGTGTCATGGTTTTAGAGAAATGTCAAAAATACAGTTTCCTTGGGAGAATTGATGCACTTCTGAAGTGACCTTGCGAAAATCAATTTTTCTCCTTGCTTTATTGACCAAATGACTTTCTTGATGCATCAAATAATAACTAGACACAAATATATTTCCAATGAGCTATCATGAGCTCAATTTGGAGTTGAGGAAGGCATTTAAAAGTTTACTGCAACAACACTCTACCTTTAGGCAACCTCATTTGGCACATTTTGACCAGTCTTGCGAGATTTGATTTTTGACAGGGCAAATGAACTCCAAATTGAAAAATTCTAGTTGGGTTGGGAAGTAGACTCAAAGACCTTTCCAATGAGCTATCTTGTACCCAGACGAAGTCTGAATTTATGCCAGGTAGCCTTCGAAACGCTTTTTCTTTGCATTAGCGAAAGTAGATAAATGTTGCTTCAGTCAATCTCCGGTCTAGCTTGTGAATGTGACACTTGACTTGTGAATTACCCCCCAGTACATTAGATCATTCTAGACTTTGGGTGATGAGTTTAGAATTCGATTGGCTAAAATCATTCACCTGGCAACTTCATTCACTGAAAAATCCAGAGATCAATCCTTCATGGTGACTCCACTGCAGGAAAGTAGCTTTAAGATTTTCAAGATGGAACGGGTTGCAAGAAGATACACTCCCATGAGTCGAGATCACATTCCAGGTTTTCCAAATAAAATTCCAAAGGTAGATTGGTCAAGGAATTTGCCTATGTTTAAATATGATGATAGGAAGGAAGCTACTTTACATCTGGTTAGATTTCACATGCATATTCACAAGTTGAAGGTTGATTTTCCTGAAGATTTCTTGATGAAAATATTCATGGCCACTCTGGAAGGTGAAGCTCGATCTTGGTATGAAAGTTTGTCGCCTGCTTGTATTTACTGTTTGAAGGATTTTCATACCATGTTCTTTGAAAGGTATAAAGACTCTTATCCATCATTAAATTTAGTTCAGGACTGTTGCAAACATGCTTATAGTTTTATTGAAAGCCTTGAGAAATATTATGAAGATGATAATTTCATGGATGATGAGATCATGGAAGCCTCGTATGAAAATCCATTTCAGCAGCATAAAGAGGATACTTATCAAGATGTGCAAGAAACTTTGCAGCCGGATCAAGATCTTAGCATAATGGGAACTGATGAAAGAGAGTGTTCTTTTTCAGATCTGTCCATCGAAGAAGACAGCATGCAGGGAAATCAAGTTTCAATTTCAGAATGTGATAAAGTCAAGTCAACTATTTCAGATCTAGATTGAGATTGTGATGATGAAGACAACCTTGTTCTGAATCCCATGAAGGAAAGCTCTGCTATTGAGATCATCTGGAATGAAGAAGTCAAAGTTATTGACCAAAGCCTTCATGAGGAGGTAATCCAACCATTTCATGAAAAGCAAGATGGGATCTTTGTTCAAGTAAGTGAAAAATCCTCTTTCGATAACTCAGTGGTAAATGATAATTTGATTGCCATGTCATATGAAGATGATCAACAATGTTTCCAAATTTCAGAAGATCAAGACTGTCATTCAGGTTTTTCATGTTTCAAAATGTTATTTCAAGAAGACAATACTTGCTTGAGCAAAAGGAAACAGAAAGTCTTATCTCCTTTGTCTGAAGATGAGATAGATCAACTCCTAAAAGGTCATGTTACAACTCAAGTTAACACAGATATGCAATGTGCACATGGTCAAGAAGGTGATGGTGGAACTTCTTCCTCTTTTGAAAATGGTGACAGTCTTGTAATTAGCTTTATAGATCAACAAACAGATAATATTTTCTGTCATGAAGATAATAAGGCTATCATGTTTGATGATCTTGAAGACTTTTTTCTGTTCAAGAATGACCTTGACTATGAAATTGAGGAATATGAGCCTGAGTGAGACAATATGCCAGAATTTCTCATGGTCAAGGAATTTATAGCTAACACACAGATGGTAGAAAATTATACCTCTCTGTGCCTTCCTATCACTCAGCAACCAGTTGTTCTTTCAGATCAGAATGAAGGGAGTACTTGTATTTTTTCTGCTGGATCTCAAGACAAGCTAGTAATTCAGAATTTTCAAGATCCTTTCGGCATTCTTTTGCAAGCACCTGAGAATATGAATGTTGGCTGGTTTGTTATCATAACCCTTGGTTTTAGTGGTTATTGTGAGTTTGCTACAGGTTCATCGTTCCGCCTGCTCGAGAAAAGTGAGAGCAGAAATTTGGTATGTAGCCATCTATTGGATTGGTTACATTGGAAAGCTCATTAGACATGATTGTACATATTTCATTAGTATGCAGGTGGTTGTCGTCATGATTTGAAATATTGATGGACTGCTGCCATTCAATAAGCTTTGTAAGTTCTTGTTTTAGTTAAGTCAGCCATGAGTCATTTGTGAGTCAGTTTTCAGTGTTGTTATTAAGTTAGTTTGTGTCAGTTTTCAGTCATGCATTTTAGCTTGAGTTTTGACTCCATTGCCCAATGGATGAAAGCACGGTCTTCTCTCCCAAAGATCTGTCGTTCTTGGCACCTCCAAGGAGCTACCATCCCCATTGGAGCCAATGTTAGTGTCAGTATTTGCAGCCTTCCTCCAGCAATCAAACATGCTCTTACGAAGTGATTTTAAGGTGTCAAGGTCAAATTTTGTAATTTCAGTGAGTCTTCAAGTAAAATTTGGTCACTAGGTACTAGGTCTAGGGTTTGCTTTTACTCCTTTCAAAGTTGTCCAAATGATGGTCCATGTCACCATTCAGCTGAGTGTACCATCATTCAGAGGATTGCCATCATCATGTCAAGTTCCACTGGGTCATTTTACACCTTGTTCATGCTTCAGTTTCGCCTAGGTAAAGTTCATTTCCCTCTCCTAGGGTTTTGAAGGTAATTTCTCTTGGATGGTAAAATCATCAGCAACTTGTATCTTGATGTTAATACACCTTCCCATATCCTTAATGTACCTTATTAAACACTTCTCATCACTGAGATCCCCCAAATTCCTCATTTTCACACAAACCCTAGTTTCTTACTACAACTTGGCAATTTCCTAGGTTGGGCCTGTTTTTAGCCCTTTTGGACCCCTTCCCCTCACTCAATTTCTGAGATTCCACTTTCCCCTACTTCCTAACATCCCTCCCCACTTCCAAAAATTTTCTCAAGAATTTAGAAGCCCCTTATCCCCTTCATTTCGATTCATTTTGACAAATCTCTTGTTCCACACATCGGGATAGGTTTCACTAAAATGATGTTTCTGAGAAAGAAAAGATGAATTTGGGAACACTAAGAGAATTTTTTGTCCAAATCATGCCAAGGAAGAAAAACCTCTTTCATTTTTTACACAGGTGTCATGGTTTTAGAGAAATGTCAAAAATACAGTTGCCTCGGGAGAACTGATATACCTCTGAAGTGACCTTGGGAAAATCAATTTTTATCCTAGCCTTATTGGCCAAATGACTTTCTTGATGAGTCAAATGATAACTAGACATAAAGATATTTCCAACGAGCTAACATGAGCTCAATTTGGAGTTGAGGAAGGCATTCAAAAGTTGACTGCAACAACACTCTACCTTTAGGCAACCTCATTTGGCACATTTTGAACAGTCTTGGGAGATTTGATTTTTGATAGGGACAATGAACTCCAAATTGAAACATTATAATTGGGTTGGAAAGTAGACTCAAATACCTTTCCAACGCGCTATTCTGAGCCCAATTTTGACACCAGGAAGGCCTCCAAAAGTCTATTGGAAAAAGTGCTACGCATAGGGAAGGTGTGGCGCATTAGGATGCATTTCTCAGTGCAAAAATACAGTGGCGCGGTGCATAGGGAAGGCGCAGTGCATTGGGCTAAAAAGCCTAAAATTCATTGAAATATTCCTCCAAATTTCAAATTATTCATTCCACGAGTAGGTAGAGCCTCCATTTTTGTGTTTCATCCAAGTTTGTGCTAGGGTATGGTGGTTGATGGATGGTAATAGTTAAAACAAAAACATCAAACCCTATATTTTAAAATATCTCAAGGAAACTTGTTGCTAGGGTTTCAAATCACTGTTTTGTCACCAAGTTCACTCCCTCATCTCATTTTTCCCCTTTTTCATTATTCCCTAAGTTCCACTACCCTTTAAATTCATTCATCCCCTATCCCAATTTCCCTTTCCCAAATTTCCTAATGTCCTCAAACCCTATCCCTATGCAAAAATTCCCAACCCTATACATAAATTCCCAAACTCTCCTATATTTCCCTAACTAATTTTATCCCAACAGTCCCTTATCCATCATTTTTTTCCCCTCCCTTTGAATTCCCTTGTTTCACTGTTTTCCCCTTGGTGACGGAGGTCAAGCACATCATTAAAGAGTAGTCCAACACAGTTTCATACACCAGCATCTATTTCTCTAAGGAAATTTGTATAGCAACAGTTATGCCATCCGGTCATTCATCTGATTATGGAGTAGAGACCCAAAATGACTCACCCATGGAGGAACATGCACCCCGAAGGCCTCATAGAGGTGGCAAAACATCCGTGAAGACCAGCAAGCTGCCCAAAGAAGCCTAAATGAGATGACACCCATTTAGCAGGAGATAGAGGTTGATCGAGAGATTTCGATCAAGAGAGTCAACATCCACTTAGAGGGACTACTGGACAAGGCTAACAGAGACAAGGCATTGCTAAGACACATGGCTTTCCACTACATGGCGCGGAATAATGTTTGCAAGGCACGAATAAGGAATCTAAAGGCAAATTAAAGAAGGCAATAAGGAAGCAAAAGAGGAAAAAGGAGCATGATCATCTTCGAATATTGGCCAAAGCCTCTTCAGCCCAGCATGACACTTGATGGAGAAGCTCCAGCCCAAATTTCAAGAAATTTGGGGCATTTTTGGCATTTTGACAAATTTTGGCACAAAAAATAGGGGTTTTCTCCCTATGCGCCGCATCACGTGGCGTGCTCTTTTGCTAGGGAGCTCCAAATCACAAAAATTTTAAATTTCTAGATTTTTCATGAAAAAAAATCATGGTTTTTTATGCATGGCCAAGAAATTTGGGCAAGTTTTGAGTCCTCAGGAGGTCAAAAACACTCAAAAAATGACCTCACTGCCCCTATTTTGACACACAAGAAGCAGTCTTGGGAGATTGAAATTTTGGAGGGGAAAATGACATCCAAATTCAAAAATTCCACTTGGGTTGGAAATTAGACAGGAAAAACTTTCCAACAAGCACACTTGGGCACAATTTGGACTTCAGGAAGTGCCTCAAATTTTGCTCCAAAGTGGTGCGACACATAGAGAATCAGGCACGGCGCATAGAGGATTTTTGCCTATTTTTCACTATTCAGCTCAGAAATTCGTCCCGTTTTGACTAGTTTTACTTTTTGATGTAATTATTGATCTATCTTGATGTAATTGGATGACTATGATGTAATTTTGGCACATATTTACTTGTTCTAAAAGATTCATTCACCAAAAGGTGAAATGTGAGTGAATGAATCAGTTTCCTAGCATATAGGGGCAAGTTGTTTGATTTCCTAGATTTCAGTTCCTTGTTTAGAATTGGTTGAAATAGCTCCTAGAATGATGAGCTCGACCCCTAGAGGCAAGGGAATAGGTTTGGCTTGTCTATATTATGTAATTTCTAAGTCATTTTCAGGGTTGGACACTTGGGATTGCTTGGCACTCTATTGTACATTTGATTTCTGCATTTTTGGCAAAGGAAAGACCAGGGTTTTGCAGCACTTGTTGGGATCCTTGTGGCTCTGTGTTTTGATGGTGTTTTTATTCATGCAAGTGTAAGTTCATTGATGTTTTATCTATGCCATTTCCCTTCTCTTTTCTTCTGAAATTAAACAAAACGAGTGACAAAGGTAGAATTCATTTGGCTTGTTGTTCTTTGCCTTAAAATTTGTTTAGGTTTATATGTTTTCATCTGTTTGGAGAGGATTCTTGTAGCCTCTTTCCCTCTTCAGCTCCTCAACGGTCTTTTCCATCCATACATTTTATCTAAAGCATCAAAACTACTGCCTACCTTGCCCCAACCGGAACTCTGCAAAAATTTGGCCTCATTCCCGGACCCAAATTTGCCTTTCCATTCCAACAAAAACCCCCAAAAATCAAATCAAATCCTTGCACTTCATACCTAGCCTAAAATTAGTTTGTATTTCAGTCATCTCAAGCCCCATTTGATTATCTTTTGCTGAGATTGATTCGAAGAGATCCCTCTCCTGTCCTCGTAGGGCTAGCTACGAGGCTGAGCGTGGTTTGATGTGGACCTAGAATATTACCTTTTCAACCTGAGGTAAATCTAGGCTCTAACAGTTCCTATACCAGCTCTGCTGCACCAACATGCCTCCACCAACATGCCCGCACTAATTTGGGGCTTCCATACGTTGACACATCTCTAGGGAAATATGAAAGAGGTTTTTGTTCAAAATGGTGTTTGAACACTTCCACATAAGCTAAGATACACCCAGGTCATACAAATTTATGTTTAGGCAATAATTAATGCCTCAGCCCCAAGTTCACAGCAGTTTCCAAACTGCCAACTTCTACGTCTTTTTTCGTGCAGGTGAAGGCGAATGAAGAAATTCTAGAACATGGGTTTTGGTCCCAGAATAGAAAATGGACAAAGCCTGAAACTGATTTCTAAAATTTGTAATGGTATAAAAGTAACATAACGGTCTTGGAGGTAGTTTTCTAAAAATAGGTTGTTTTTCCATAATTTTAGCATCTTAGATTTCAAACGGTCATTTTTGGGCATGATTTTGGAGGCAATGGATATGAACTAGAAAATTCTGAGAGAGGTTATTGTTGAAAATATAACAAGCTAGATTTCCTCCAAATATTTTTCTGAAATTCATAATGGTTAAGGAGATACACATAGTTCTTTGGAGGCATTTTGTTAAAAAAAAAAACCAATTTTTCTAGAATTGTAGAAAACAGCCAGATTTGGGAAATTCGTGTCATATCTTCATTCCTTTATTTGGTAAATGGTTGTAATGATATTCTATTGATGAATATTAGTTGGGATTCAATCCCCATGTTATTTTCTAAAGAAACTATCATGTAAAAACCAATATAAAAGAGAGGAGCTATGTAGGTGGGAGGGGGATGGCAGTTTGTATTTTGTAAATTGTATTTCAATTGCAGAACAGGGAATTAGATCTTGTTGTGTAGGGAAGGAGGAGCTGCGCACCAGTGGGATGATCCCTAGAGGGGACCATTGGAGCCAGCGCTGCATTATTTAATGAATCTGTAACAAGACTTCTGAAATGAATTTCCTTGGCATTAAATTCTGAATTCTGGTTTCTACTCTGAAATGAGTTTATTTGGCAATCACTTCTAAGTAATTTTGTTTCTCCATATTGTTCTGAATATTGTGACTTAATCATTGAAAGGACAATGAGTTAGATGGTTGGGCCGACCAGCCAGTTCGTTGCCCCAAACCTCTTAACTTTCTTTTGCTACATTTTAGTTTGCTTGGTGTGAGTGTGATCTTAGATAATTTCGCAATTTCATTTCATAGCTCTTCTTTCAGTCATTTCATTTTCAATTTCATTCCAAAAGCTTTATTTTACTGCTTTGGTTATTCAAGTTTAATATCAATGCTTTTGGATGTATTTTGATAAAGGTTGAACTAAAGTAAACAGTGAATGTTTTAACTGCATCTCTTATTTATTCTTACAAAGATTTACCCTGATCTCATTGCTGCATAACAAAGTTTATTTCCATAATGTAATGGTGAAATAATTGTTGATCAAGAATTCTGGTTAACTTAACTTAACATGTATTCATGATTGCCTTTGAATATTATATGAGACAGATTCCTGTACTTTTGCAGAAAAACATTTATTCCTGCACTTTTGCAGAAAAACATTTATTCTTGCACTTTTGCAAGCAGATGTCAGGATCAGCATAAGGAAAGATTGTGAATCTTGTTGACAAAACACTCACAGAATTCTTCATTATAATTAAATGTTGCATATATTATAAGGAAGTATTTAATAAGATCAGGCCAAACAACACGAATTATATATTGGTTCTTATTGCATATTTCTCTAACAGTTAAAGTATTGAATTGTCTTTAAGAGAAGCAGTGCATTATTATCTTGATTCTTCTTAAAGCATTCAATTATTTCCTTAGATTAGTTGGAATGAAGTTGTTGTGTGATTTCTAGTTTAATTTCATGTTTGCAACATAGAAATAATGTTTTAAGAGGTTTCACATTCTTTATTTCTTGAATCACATTCTTTTGAACAGGGCCTATGTTCCCTTGTCCCCTGGACAACTGAGGAAGACTTACTGCAGGAGTTAACTCAACCCAGAAGAGGAGCCAGAAGTAGATTCCCGGAGTGTGTTTACTTTGCTTTGAAGAGTCTTGTTTATTTTTCTTGAATGATTCTCCTTTTGAATTTCTTGCAAGAGCTTGGTTTTTATTTAACAGATCCCTGAGGTTGTATTCTAGCATATATTTTGCTACGCCTCTAAGTTTACTTACCCGGATTGAAAAATTAAATGTTGGTGTAAATCTTGCATTTATACTGCCCGAAAAAAAAAAAATTATAATTAATGTTGTTGCTAAATATATTTCCTATTTACTCAAAAACTATATAATCATCATATAAATAAAAAGCTAGGACATTGATATAGATTCATGCACCTACCTTTGGATGTTCCTTGGACCAAAAATATATGCATGGATGAATGGTTGGGATGAAGTTGCAAATGCAATGAGTACAATTTTGCAGTCAAAGGATGATTTGTATAGACAGTGATGTCATGACGACCAGTTTCTTCCTCCAATTTTTTGGTTCGCTCTTGTAATTTATTTCACTTAAACAAGAATGAAGGACATTCATAACCATCCTTAACATCACCATTATCATCATTGATTGCATAGTAGATAATTCCACCATCAAGCTTGGGCGGTGATTCTAGCAAAGGTGGAGAAGACTCCAACCACGAAAACCCTGAAGAAACTTCAGACTGTAGCTTTGAAAGCATGATAAAGTTGTAATATATTTCTTTATCCACACTATTAAAATGAAGAGAAAATGATATGCCTTCATGAAAGTAGTAACTATAAGTGAAATTCAACTTAGAAATTACCTTCAAGTCAAAAGGAGTAGGTCGAGTAGGAGAAGGTGGAACAAATATTTCCATCACATCAACTTCTCAAAGTACCTAATCTTGAGTAGTTTTTATGTGTGGGATGTCATGGGTTACTATGTTCCTCCATGGGGTAGGGCCACCATTTGCACCCAAAAAATTCCAATATTAGGTTCTAAGTTTAACATGAAAGTTATCCCTGATGGGTTCTATTGTAGCGGCTACAACCACCCTCCAAAATTTTGGCCTGCACCAATTTCGGAGCCTCCCTTGAATAGTCCCACTAGATGACTCCACACACTCGGGTTCACTCTGTGAGCTCATGTGAGTCTTTACATCTACCTTGCTTGTTCATTGCATTCAAATCTCTGCATTCTGATGTCTAAGTCATGCTTGCAACCATGTTTTGGTTATGCTCAAAGTGTTCGCTTCGTATGTACTTATTGTGTAAGATATGAAAGCATCTTCTGCACTCACACACAAAATCACATTCACTATTGCACAAGCATCATCTCAATCAATGAACAATCAATCATGAGTGTCATGCTTGTCACTTACACCGTTGGTCAGTCATGTTGAACATGTGTGTCTGGATGGTTTGGTCGTTTCATCATCAAGTCATGCGAGTGTGTGTTCATATAATCACATATGCATATTTTGATTATTCACACACTTAGACATTTTTGTTGAAGTTCTGACAACTAGACTCCCCTCTGACAGCTAGACCATCACCCTGCTATTGACTCAATCGACTATCAACCAGAAAAGTGCAGAAGCACCGAGCTATTCTTTTCAAGCTACTTTGCCAGCAAGCAATTCAATCAACTCTCACGCTGGCCACCGAGACAGTTAGACCTGGAAGTCACCCTAGGACTGACTCCCCTCAAAAATTGTGCAGATCCCACTGGCCTCACCCGCTTAACTGACTAAGGAAATTGCGCAGACAGGCTGGATAGACACCAAGTGCTCATCCCTATCTCCCTCAGAAAATTGCGAAATTTTCCCAGTCATTCATCCCGACAGTCGACCAACCATTCATCTCAGAAATTGTGCAATGTTCAAGAGCAAGCCTTCCACTACCCATTAGTCAGCTCAGCTCAAAAATTGCACAAAGATGATTAGCAGACTGGCCTCCTAGCCTTAGTCCAGTTTTCCTTACCAACAGCCCCTGGCAGCACACTAGCAATTCCTCCTAGCATTGTGCAGTTTCTGCTGCCAGTGACTCCAACAGCTAACTAGCAGTTCCCTATGGGAATTGCACAGTTTTGGATGCCAGTGACCCAGTAGCCAACTAGTAGTTCCCTCTCAGAATTGTGCATTTTTGGATGCCAGTCTCCTAAGAAGTTCCCCCAAAAAACTTCACAATCCTTGTCTGTTGACCCTTCATGCAGCTCGACCCATTCCTCTAGAAAATTGCACAAATCTGGCTGTCCATCCTCGCTACCCGTTCATTCTGAAAAATATGCAGAGAATGCCCGCCTTGCCTTCCAGCAGCCTGGACTGTCCCTCCCAAAATTTTCACAATTTTTCCTCCCAGCCGAGCCAGACCTCGCAGATAGTCATTGTCGTATCAGATTGCCCGTTTCAATCACTCAGTGACTCTTGCGCAGTTTTCATTAGCAATGCCTAGAGCCATCATCCTGCTTCGCAACCTTGCTACCTCTCTCGATCACCTGCATTCGAAATGATCATGTGTCCTTGTAGACAAGGAGGTTTTGGATTTGATATCATCTCGTCATGAGTGACTGCAGGTACAGCTACACCAACAAACATGGCAAGATGATGAATGGGATGAACGAAGGAAACACATGCAGAATGAAAGGTTCACCAACAGAAAAAAGAATGAAGCATGTGAAGTAGATGAACACGACGAACATGCACCTTCGCAAACAAATGAGCCTGTCAAGCCTTCAAACATGCAAGCAAGGAACAACATGCTAAAGCTTCATCAAGCGAACCAAGGACCATTGGAGACTTCGTGCACTTCACCATGTGGAGGTGAAGCTATGATACACCATGAAGATATCCATCACCTAGCAACACTATAGTTCGACATGCACTCCAACAACAGCACAAATGTACTAGCATTTTCATGTCAAGTCATGTCGAGTCACGTCATGAGTCATGTCGACCACAGCTCCACTATGGGCTTGTTGTCAATCAATGTGATGTAATGTGGAAGTCCAAGAAACCCACTTGTTGAACAAAGAGTCATGTAAGTCGAAAAGTCATGGAAGTCAAATGGTCATGAGGGTAGTTTAACAACCACAAGGGTCGATTTCACCCTTGGCTATAAATACCCCCTCGTTTGTACATGTAAAAGACTTTTCACCTCAGCTCCTCCCACATAGCCAAGAGATTCTGTAATATTTTCTTTGAGGAGTAAGTAGTGGCTCCAAAGCCCCACACTCGTGGTTAGTTATGTATGCTGTAATGATGTGTCTTGGAAATTTTTCTTAATTCAGAAGCCTGCTAACAAGCCATCACGTTTTCGCACATGTATTGTATTTGTTGTAAGACTGATCTTGAACACTTGTAATGCATGTTTCTTTAACTTGTTTTCTACATCTGAATTGTTTCATTTGTTTTAATGCATAATCTATTAATGGAAATGTGTTGTATATGTTGTTAACGTTGTCTCACCCATGTAGATTGCTCTCCCGGACATCAGACAGAACTTTTACATGAAGCTTATTGTAACAACCATTGCACTTGTTCAGACTGATCTGTGAGTGTTGTACGTGTTATCTTACCTTGTATTTTGTGACTTCCACATCCATGTGGATTGCTCCGCTAGAAGTTGTGCATGTCCTGTTGTGTTGTGTGTTCCTAACAGTGTTGGGACTGCTTCCAATTGACCTGGAACTCACTCTCACTCTCTCCCTTGATAGTGAAAGAACCATTGACACAAGTGATAGTTACACTCACCAAGCATGTGAACCTCACTTCTCAAAGACAAAGCAAACCACTTTCCTGTGTTGACAAGCAAGATTTGAGGCAAATCCTTAAGACAATGGCACCCGGGCCATCATAATGGATGGGACTCCCACACCAAACAGTGTGAGGCCTAGTTGGGACTTCATACCGTGGTGATCCCCTGAATGTTGGTGGGTCCAACACCCTCAACATTTCTGGCACTATAAGGATGGAAGCTAGTTGTACATGGCTGAAATTCCCCTCACACTCACTCATCAATCATCTATTCAAGGCAGTAACTCGCACTCCCTCTCCCGCAACTCTGCAGTTGGTTGCTCCTCACCTCCCATAATTTAACAAGAGATTTCATATCAACACCTTCGCTCCACCCGTCCATCACTTGCTAGTTTGTGAAAGTAGACAGACTAATCCCAGTCATACAACATCTTCCAAACACATCTAAGAAGCCAAAATCCACTCCCATAGGAGTTTTCGTATCATCGATGGAAGAAGCAGTCCTTGCCACACTTGAAGGTCTAGAGGAAGCTATTGAAGACGAATAAGAACCTCCAATATTCCTTGAAGATGAACGAGGCACTCTTGTGATATTAGGATCGAACTCCGGTATAGGAGGCGGAGGGGAAGGTAGCGGAATAGGTGGAGGTAGAGACAAACCGACAGACTCAGATCTAGAACCATCAGACTCTAAAGGAGAGGAAGAAGATAAAGAAGATGAAGAGATGGCTGACCCAAATATTGAATGGATGACTCAGGGACCATTGGCTCTCTCAGCTGTTCTGCACAAGATGTCGAAGCGAGTGGAGAGAATGAACATCAAGTTCAACCCTGGCAATGCAGTGAAGGCAGAAGACCACTTGGAAAATGTCTACCTACAACTACAGACCCTTAAGGTACATTATGATGATGTAGCATGTATATTGTTCCCATGGACCTTGGAAAACCATGCAGCTACTTGGTATCACAACCTTCCACCCAACTTCATATAGAACTGGGGTTCTTTCAAACGTATGTTCCTTGAAAAGTTTACTGATGACAAGACCCCAGCCATGCTGCTCAAGGAATTGGGAAGCCTCAAGATGGAGGGAAAAGAGAAAGTAAAAGACTTCAATCAGAGGTTTATGCGTATTTTGAAAAAATTTGCAGCAGACACTAAACCTCATGATTCCATCATTATTAACTATTACATGTCTGCACTTCCAACCACCATTGTGTAGTTCGTCAAGTGAGCTATGAAGCCAACACTTTTAGAAAGATGCAAAAAGGCTATTGTTGTTGAAAAGGACTTGCACACAATTGGAGTCATCAAGGATGACGAATCAACGAAAGACTACAAGGATGCAAGCAGAAAGACCAAAGAAATGGCGAGCAAGGGTAGAGACAAGGAATCAACTGATATTGAGACCCTCACTTGCCTTGTCAAGAACTCAACCACCAAAATGTCTGAACTCAAGCAATGAAAAACGGACACATTTGCAAGAACCCATCCGCCCAGACTGTTATAGACATTTTTGGGCA
This sequence comes from Pinus tabuliformis, assembly GCA_031772625.1. Lineage (NCBI taxonomy): Eukaryota > Viridiplantae > Streptophyta > Pinopsida > Pinales > Pinaceae > Pinus > Pinus tabuliformis. The sequence continues at coordinate 203,625,601 of CM062811.1, forward strand.
CTGCAACCCCAATCATATATGTCCATAAAACAAGGGCTCCTAAGTCCCTAAAAATGTTGTTTCTTACCCTAAAGGAACAAGGTTAGCTGATTACATCATCTCCAAGAAGTTCTCCACAGAAAACTGCTCAGAATTGGTCAAATCTGGACCATACAAACTGCCCAGTGCAGAAGGTGTGATGCATACTGGATAGCTCTTCTGCAGGGTGCGATGAGCAAGAGTGGACAAATGGTAGAGACATTTTGCAAGGTGGTTCGACATGGAATCTTCTAGAAACTTCTTCTATGACACTTGCCTCTCTGAATTCGCCCAGAGATGAGTAAGAGATCATCAATCTCCAAGTGGAATCAAGAAATACCATAGAGAGGACACTAATCAAATCTCAGAAGCTGACTCACCTCCCTGCAATCATCTATATATGGATCCCTCATCCCAGAGATCCAAAGGTTGGAATTTTGTATCTTGTAAGGAAGTGTTGTTGGTTTCTTGGTGTAACATCATAGTGTTGGGTGATCTAAGCTTTTCATGAGGTGAAGAAGGGATTTCTTGCTGAGAGGATGATGCTGGGCCAGAACAATTGGTTGTAATCCTCTTTTCTATTCTTGATATTAATAAAGCTATTCAAGTTTTCCTCCACATTCTTGTATGATTGATGATATATGCATTTGTGTGGTCAATATATATCTGGTCCTATATTGTTTATGATAGTAGATCTCTATTCTTGGATAGTGTTATGCTGCTTTGATTCCACAGGCGCTCTTTGAAGCTGGGTAGATGAGGAAGTGAGTGGCAAAGATCTATCAGAAGGGAAAGGAATCAAGCAAGGAACCAAGCGCAAGATAGAGGTTGGTCTCCTTTGTTCCCCTCTTATCTACTTCTCATAAAGGAAAATGAAAGTAGTTTTAGTTTGTTTGTTTCTAAGATAGCTACCAGTGTTAGTGGGACTAGAAGCTCTGCATAGACACTAGATTTCTAGATAACAAAATGGCGACTCCGCTGGGGAGCGAATAGATTGTTTGTTTGTCTATATTTTTTTGCTTTATAAACTTACAGACGGAGCCTGAAGTCAAGCCAGCTAGCCTTCGAACTACATTTGCTATGCAAGTGCAAAGTAGATCAATGCTGCTTCAGTCTATCTCTGGGTTTTTTTTATGAACTAAACAATCGATTTACAAACTCTCTAATTTTCCTTGTGGTGGCTCTAGTAACCTCCTTAGATCTACCCCTATGATTTATTTACTAATTATCAATTGCTCGGCCTAAATCCCTGAACTGTGCTGCAAACTATGATCAAGAACTGGATCAAAAGTCTCGCATTGTACCATCGCACCCTCTCTTCAAGGATTTCAACATGCATCGCACTTCCCATGTGTTGTAGGTGGGATGTATACTGGAATCCCTGTGTAACAGGTGTGTTGGTCAAAGAAGGCTAATTTTGCCTCCAGCCTTTGGTTTTTCTTCATTCTTTTCAACTCTATTCAGGAGTTTTGTTGACTGTAGTTAGTATACCTCTGTGGAAACCCCCTTCCTTTCCATTATTCCGCCTCCATTGTGCAAAGAACTATAATTTTTTTATGTATTGTGAGCCATTTTTAGTTCTCTTTTACAAAGAAGTAGCGTAATTGAACTGTCGTTTCTTGATTTGGAAGTGTCGCAAGTGTCGTTTTTAGTCATAGAATAGAATCCGATTGTTCTTGATAGTCGATTACACTATTACTCTTGTATTTGATTTGAATTAGTAGTTTTTCAAGTGTCGAAAGCAAGTTTTCAATTCCAAATCGCAAAGTGTCGCCATTGTCTTCATTTTGTCTTGAAAAGAAGCTTGTTAGTAATGTCGCTTTGAAAAATAATTCAGATTTGCGCTTAGCTTTCTTTTTATCATTCACACATTAAGAAGACTGAAAACAAATACATGCATGTGCATTTGCATTTAGACTGTTTGTTGGTTTGATTTAGGACAGTGCATATAGTGTGTGCTCTCTGCTCTATGTTGAAAGAATATCATCTCTCTTTCTTTAGTAGCTAGGATTTTCATTGCAAAAAGAAGATTAAATGATTGTTATCATCTTAGATTGCATTTTAGGAATTGTATATCTACATCACGCGGTGAACCTGAAAGGAAAATTTCTTAAGCAAGATCAAATATAAAATAAATTTAATGAATCTAAAAACTCTTTGGAACCTAACGCACAACATCTAGAAGTCTAGGCTAGAGACATATTCCGGCATCGTAAAGCCTGGTAACTATTGTTTTCATTGTTGGTTGGGTGATTCCTCCACTTTGAGACGGCAAGTGCCAGTACGGACTTGTGCTCCCATGTACCATCAAGTATATATTGAGAGACCACAATAGGCTATATCCTTTATCCATAGGAAGCTGTGTCTGCCGCCCTATCGATCGTAATGCACTAAACACAGCATTTGGAAAGATTGACTGCCGTACCGTAAAAAGTATTTTGCAGTTTTGTGATTGGTTTGGTAATCCCTCTGTCTAGATTTCCATAGTAGTCTCTTTTGTTCCTTTTCAGACTCCTTAAAGGAAAGGTCCATCTGAGCACTTGTCACTTCAAGCTCATTAAAAATCGAAGGCGGCTAGAGTCATATTTTGTTTTTTCTCGACTCTTAAAAATTGAAAAAACAAGTTGTGTCAAAGCATCTAAAATTCATTTAATTCGGAAACATATTTCCCCTTTATTTTTAGTTGATCGAGTAATCCGCAATCGTGGAAGAAAGTCAATTGAAACCCCGTCGTTCGCGGAGGCTTACGAGTCAACCATCTTTGTCTCCAAAATCAAAACTGTTACGGACGAATCGAACTCGTTTAACTGGTTCAAAATCCCCTGGTAAAGTTGGAACTAGTGTTCCGACACCATCGGAGACTCCAGTTACTCCAAACATTTCTGGTATCCCTGCCTTTATAGAAGAAGTTTCGCAGCCACCAAAGGATAGTAGAGTTGATCCTAGTGTGAAGGTAAACACTTGTATCTACAACTGATTTGGAAGGTGTTATTCCCCAAACATCTGGCGCTGCAGAATCTATGCCTTCTTTGACACCAGAAATATTTTACGGACCTATCGGTCTACCTCTTCCACCCAATCTGATTGCTATAGAAGAGATTGTGGAGGATCCTCCATCTAGTACTCCATCGCAATTTGGTGTCAGGATCACCCTATATCCTTCTTCATCAGAAATTAGTCTACCGTTATCAGAAGCTCCTGTAGAATCGCTAGGAAATATTTTGGATAGACTAGATATGTCTGAATAACCGTCAACATCTAGGACTGTGTCATCTGACACAGCGACGACAAAACTTCCTGTTGTCACTCCAACAATGTTCGTGGCATACCATCTACCCCAACTAGCTCTCAATCGCTAGATGGGGCCCACTTAGGGGCTATTTCAACAATCTGGTCCATTCCCATTTGTTCATCCGGAATAATATCTGGGAGCTCTTATGTTGAGTCTCAGCAAATTGATCCTTCACGGTGTCAATTTGGGCAGTCCGGTCCTCAAGGGCGAATCATTCCTTTAAGTACCAGATTACCGCCGTATGGGGGGCAATATACCCTTTCATTGTCTCCACCAGGAGAACAACCATACGAGAGTTCACAACAGAATTCAGGTTATGCTGGAATTACAGCTAGCGGTTGGGTGCCAATACTGCCTCAACAACCAAGAGTTGTATACTCGATGCAACAATGTTTACCTATGTCAAATACACCAACTACGCCGGCTATTGTGATGGTGTCACAAGTACAAGCATTTCCTGTTGTATGCCAACCTCAGGTTTCTCAGGTCGTAATGCAATAGCCTCTTATCCCTGTGACTCAACTACAATCGCCAACTAGTGGAATGACACAGGCCCAAACAGGTACAATTACCCCTCATCTTGGTCAAACAGCCAGTATTGGACAACAACACATGGCTTCACAACCATGGCTGGTGCAATATCAACAACCGCAATTCCAGCAAGCTTACCAATGATCTGAGCAACAAATCTTTGCAAATAATGGGCAGCTGTATATTCAAAACAGTCAATATCAACCATTCCATAATGGTTATGCCCATCAACCTTACCAAAGTTACCAACATCAAATGCATTATGCCGGTATGCAAAGACCAAATGATCAGGCAATACCATCTTATCCTGGGTATGCTTTGCCAAACCTGAATCAACAGTTGCCCTTCGTGGTGACTTTAGAGTTACCAGATCTAAATCGGCTAACAAACGATCCAATTGCTTACACCCCATGGTGGCTAGCGATTCCACATAAAATTCCGTCAGATATTCCTAAATTTAATGGAAATCCAGGTGAAGACCCGTCGAATCATGTGATGAACTTTCATCTATGGTGTTCATCAAACACCCTAAACGATGATTCGATTAGGCTTCACCTTTTTCAGAGAACGTTAACTAGTCCGGAAGCAAAATGGTATATCGAATTACCTAGAGCTTCGTTTGATAACTTCAGTACCCTAGCCACAACCTTTTTAACCCATTTTCAGTTACCCATAAGGTACGAAATGGGAACAGAACTTCTTACTAATTTCAAGCAAACAACGGCCACTCACATATCCGATCATATTCATGAGTGGCGACGTCTTCGTAGAATGGTAAAAATGTACGTTCCTGATCAGCTTTTAGCTGAATGGTTTATTAAGTCATTATTACCTTCCATTACAGAACATGTGGCAAAGGGAGGGGTCATCACTAAAGAGCAAGTTATTGCTCGTGCGCAATATTCAGATTTGATTTATACTCAGTCTGGCACGCTCTACAATAAAATCCCTGACGCTCCCAGACTAGAATTTTCCATTCCTCCTCCTCCTAAATTGAATAATGACTCTCATGCCGCCATGGCGTGATTGGTACGACAAACACAAAATCGACAAAGGCTACATCTAAAAAGGCCCATAAGATTTCTAGTCAAAATGAAAATGAGGAACTTCTTGCCTCGGAATTAAATGCCATGTCTACTGACAAAGGCAAAGAAACCAAGAAACTAGGAGGCAAGAAGAAAAAGAAAGGGAAGAAGAAAAAACGGGAAGAGTTGTCTCCTGAAAAATCTTCTGCAAACCCCTCCGGAAATAGGAAACCGAGTCATCCATGCTTTATATGTGATGAGGATCATTGGACGAGCGATTGTCCACATAAAGCCGAGCTTAAGAAATTGTCCAAGAGTTCAAAAACCTCGGCGGTATTGACAGATCCGTTTCCGAATCCAGGAACAAATCTGGTTGCTAGTAATAACGCTTCCTCATCGCAAGTGCTAATGTTGTCTGTTTCAAAGCAACAAAATGATGCTTTGATATCGACAAGGAATAAAGATTATGGGAATCCACAGATGTCGAACAACAAGGATAATGATCAACCTAGTAGTTTGACAACAACTTCGACAGAAGTTGTGCCACCCATCATCCCTGAGCTAACGATAAAGCCACCAAAGGGAGTAGTACACAAATCGACATTTAATCCTCGTGCCAGAGCAGCACAGCATTATAATATAGTGTAAGATCTGGCCCTATCGCCATTCGCTATGTCGACACTTGAGGTACTACTAAATTTCCCCTCCCAAAAGCAGGCTTTATTATCAGCGATAGGTGGGATTGACCCAACGGATTCCAATCTTGTGTCCTTTAATCATAAAGGATATGACCCTCAGTTACTAGCTCAACTAGCTTTCCTCATTCAAGTGAAAGCCCTCAACAAGACTGTTCATCGAACAATTATTGATGAGGGGGCATCTACATGTATTATGTCGATGAGTTGCTGGAAAACTTTAGGATCTCCAACCTTGTCGTGATCTTCGACAACATTAAAATCATTTGATGGATGAACATACACCCCATACGGGATTTTAAGTAACTTTCAAGTCAAACTGGGGGGCAAAATAATAGAAATAGATGTTGAAGTAATTGACGGAAACCTCGATTACAACATCCTACTGGGAAGGCCATGGATTTATGCCATGGCCACTATTGTGTCAACATACTTCAGAAAGGTTTCATTTCCTTTCCAAGGAGGAATTACAATCGTTGACCAACAAACCTTCCTCCCCAATAGTTCACAAGTTACGGGAAGCATTCCATCCACGGAAGCCCTCATTCGCTTCAAAATATCGAAGTAGACCTACTAAAAGACCCTACATTGATGGGGAATTTTTCCCTACCGCCTCCAAACAATCTGGCGGAAGTGGCCACGGTGGGAACCTGCAACATGATGTATTCTAGATTCAGAAGATTCCTGAACATTTTGTCAGCATGGATCATCGCCATAATAGAAATATTGTAGCAATCAATTTTCTTGGCCTGGGGGGCAAACCCAAATCAACGCTCATCGAGTGTTTGGATAGATAGGTCTAAGGAATATGGCACCTCTTCAAATCCTTGGTCACAAGTACATTATACAGACGAAGGAATTGTTCAGTCAATGATGATTGACGGGGCACCATGGGAAGATTACCACCATCGTTCCCATCTTCCTGATTACCACGAATATTATTCCAGCAACCTTAATCATCCTTCAGTTTTGGATTTTCTATCAAATACTATAAATATGGTGGATTCTGAGGATAGTTCTTTTCCTGTGTCAACCTCATTAAAAAATGAAACAACTCCCTTTCCAAATCGAGTCTTTCAAAGATCTCGAAGGTAAACCTTCATTCCAACCACCGTGTTGAATGCAATGAAGCTTGGGGGGCATGCACCTTAATTTGCGTTATTATGATGGGGGCATGCAAACTTATCATGAGCAGTGTTACCGCAGGGTTCAAGCTCGTTAAAAAATAAACCTAGCCACGAGTAGTTTTTATGTAGAGTTCAAGCTTGTTAAAAATTAAACATATTAAAGCAATGAGCAAATGTTTCCCCCAAAGTTTAAGCTCACTGATTAAAAAATGAACCAATTTCCGATAAATAACCATCATGAATGCATTATCATCAGCCTTTGAAGCCTTGGTCGTGTTATCATCATCACCTCCACTCTGTTTTGGCTGATCATGCACCTCCATTTGATTGTTTACCCTTTTTTAGGAACAGCTGTGAAGAGTGATCCTGTTAGCCATATTTGTGACACTGTCGTGATTGGAAAACTCCAAACCTTACCTGGAATCAGATGCTACCCGAATTTATCACTCGTTCCTCGAAAAACGAGTCTCCTTTAAGCTCTTTTCATCTGACTCGTAAAATATGAAAATATGGCCGAGAAATTGGCCTCTCTAGCTCATTAAAGTGACCGGAAGTGCTATCCCTCCTCTAGATTTTAATCTTTTTGGACCTGAGGTATTATTACACAAAACGATCGAGCGCTTGTTTTGTTCGGCTCGTTAAAATTACTGAAAATTCATCCCTTTCGTATTATTTTATACTTTTTTAGACCTAAGGGATTATATGATGAAAAAGGATTATTGGAGTTTTCTTTATGTCCCTTTCAGACTCTCTAAAATGGAAAAGGACCGAGTTATCTTTGTCATTAAACTCGTTAAAACCTACTAGCGACAAACTTGTCCATACAGACAAGAACGAGTTTCACTATCGCTAGGCTCGTTAAAACATAGTGATGGGTTTGCCCGAAGGGAAAATTATAGAACAAGCATATGTTATCCTCCTCAAGCTTGACAAAAATAAAGAGGTACTGGTCAGCAATGACTGGGGAAAAATTGGGAAGAAAACTTGAAGAAACTTTATTGGTAGCAAGTCGCTCTTGAACATGACACTTTCACTCCGCATCCGAGTCAGGTTGGGTTGTTCCATTCACTGGTCATATCACCATTGGTCCATCACACCATCCACATTTGGGGTTAACGCTACCAATCCATCATGTCAGTGTCACCGGTATGTTCAAGAGAAGTCGCTCAGAGAATTCACCTGTGTCTCATCCACTACAATACATTTACGCTCCATTCTTTCATGACCGCCACCCTGAACCTTATATCATTAGATCTTTTTCACCTCCATTAAAATCATTTGCTCCATTCCATGTCATAGATGTGGGATTCATTAAGGCCCTCCTATGATATATCGCTTCTTGTCGACATCAGATCATATTCCAGGAAGTCGATCTAGGAACAACCCTTTTAGTACTTTGAAGCTTGCATGCCTCAATGGCAAGTTTCTCACTTCTGGCAACAGGTTTACATCAATGGCCTTCGACCGAAAGATTTTGCGTGGTGTTCGATGCCAAGTCCCTTTTTCACACCACGTGAATTGTACTGTTGTACCTTGAGGTTCATCTCATTATCGGTGATTCCTCTCGCGCCTGTTAACAGCTTACATCACTGGCTGATAATCAGGCGATGTCTTTCCATGTTCGATTCCAGAACATATCTCACATGGATCGAATTGTACTTTGAGTGAAGATCGAACGAGATTGAAGACCCCAGATCTAGTTTCATCCATCCGAGCTATGATATATATTCAAGAAAATAAAGACATCAAATGTACATCATTGCTGCATAGATAATCATCCAATCTAAGGGATGATGGCTCTACCAGAATAATCAGTCTGCACACAGACGATTGTCTATCCTATGTACATGAAAATGAATTTATAAAACTGAGCATGGGAATGCCCGCCTTAGCTAGATCATGAAAATATTATGAAGATAATGTATTGTATTGTATCTTATTACAGGTCACCTTCCAGCTTGAAAAAACTTCGGATCCTCATGATAAAGCATTTCACCCGACATCAAAACATTAATGACCTCATGCTTTAGGGGGCAATTGTTATAGACATTTTTGGGCACTACAACCCCAATCATATATGTCCATAAACCAAGGGCTCCTAAGTCCCTAAAAGTGTTGTTTCACATCCCAAAGGAATAAGGTCAGCTGATTACATCATCTCCCAGAAGTTCTCCACAGAAAACTGCTCAGAACTGGTCAAATCTAGACCATACAGACTTCCCAGTGCAGAAGGTGCAATGCATCCCACCTACCCAGAGTAAAAGGTGCGATGCATATTGGATAGCTCTTTTGCAAGGTGTGATGAGCGAGAGTGGACAAATGGCAGAGACAGTTTGCAAGGTGGTTCGACATGCAATCTTCCAGAAACTTCTCCTATGACACTTGCCTCTCTGAATTCGCCCAGGGATGAGTAAGAGATCATCAATCTCCAAGTGGAATCAAGAACTATTAGAGAGAGGACACTAATCAAATCTCAAAAGCTGACTCACCTCCCTGCAATCATCTATATATGGATCCCTCATCCCAGAGATCCAAAGGCTGGAATTTTGTATCTTGTAAGGAAGTGTTGTTGGTTTCTTGGTGTAACATCATAGTGTTGGGTGATCTAAGCTTTTCATGAGGTGAAGAAGGGCTTTCTTGCTGAGAGGATGACGCTGGGTCAGAACAATTGGTTGTAATCCTCTTTCCTATTCTTGATATTAATAAAGCTATTCAAGTTTTCCTCCACATTCTTGTATGATTGATGATATATGCATTTGTGTGGTCAATATATATCTGGTCCTATATTGTTTATGATAGTAGATCTCTGTTCTTGGATAGTGTTATGCTGCTTTGATTCCACAGGTGCTATTTGAAGCTGGGTAGACGAGGAAGCGAGTGGAAAAGATCTATCAGAAGGGAGAGGAATCAAGCAAGGAACCAAGCGCAAGACAGAGGTTGGTCTCCTTTGTTCCTCTCTTATCTACTTCTCATAAAGGAAAACAGAAGTAGTTTTAGTTTGTTTGTTTCTAAGATAGCTACCAGTCTTAGTGGGACTAGAAGCTCTACATAGACACTAGATTTCCCGATAACACAGACAAAGACAAGAAAACAACTCATCAACCAGATAATCAAGAAACAACCGGTTTTCTTCCAAATTTACGTAGAAGCCCATGTTCCAACTCGATCAGTGCGTTGATCCTAGTTTATGTTCCTTCCATGAAGAGTTCCACCTCGAGAAATCTTGTTCAGATTGGAAGCAAGTCGTTACCTTTGTCTACAGTCATCCACTCGATGCGGAAGGTGATATGCAGGAGCAGCTGGAAGACACTAATGATAATGAAGAGGTTGCACCTAATGAAACACCAAGTTTTGGGCATGTGGTGAATTCGTATCAGTGCTCGCAAGTAATCTTGAAGATGAAAACCAAGAAGCAGCCCCAAAAGAAAAATGATCGTTATAATCTTTAGGAGTAAATGGGCTCCCCCTACACTTGGGGAAATGCAAGATAAAGTGAGCTAGTTGATAAAGAAGGCCGATCCACCGGCTATCTCAAAGCAACAAACACAAAGCAAGTCTAGGAAGACAGTGGTGGATAAGAGTACATCCATGAGAAGCAAGTTGCAGAACACTCCGTTGGACAGCACGAACATCCATTCCACCCTGGACACCTCGGTGAGTCTACCACCTCTAGACTATAACATAGTCAATGACATGAAGAAAACTTGGGCGAACATCAGTTTGTTCGAGTTAGCCAAAGTCCAAAGTCAGCGAGATATCCTGCTGCGTATGTTGGGAAAAATCGCAGCATACATCGTAGCCTCTACCAACAAGGGAGCATGCACAACTCCCAGATCACTATCTATGTGCTCAATACACTCCAGATGGAAGAAGCAAACTCAGGTTGCCCCCCATTTCTGCTTTCATTTGAATTTTTCAACTACAATGTTCACAACTACTTAGTTGATTTTGGTAAGACGGCGAATGCCATGCTGCTCTCCATTGCTAAGAAGATCAATGCATGATGGAGCGAAACATCTACGAGAATCATCCAACTTGATAGAACCTCAGTACCAGCCATTGGTGAACTTCGAGATGTGATCATCCAACTATCCCATTACAGTCGATTCCACCAATGCATCAACATAGTTTTTGTGGACATACCAAAAGCATATGGCTTGCTACTCAACAGAGACTAGTCCAGCAAGCTAGATGGATATTTTTCTATAGACTGGTCTCACATGTGGCTTCCATACAAGGGAAGGCATAACCAAATCTAGGTTTTATCCAAGAGGTATATGAAACACAATGTCACTCCCCTTAACAGCAAGAATGAACCGTTGGCCTTCGTAAAACTCATGTTTGGCAACTACCTCCTGGAAAAGACATTGGAGTTTTATCCTACATGGCCAGCTCCAACCTCATCAGACAAGTAGTTGGGACTCCTTCCTTGCCCAAATGATGATAATGATACTTGTACAATTTTTTTTTTTTCCGATAGTAGCAGTTGTAGCAACAACGGTAGTAGCAGTAGTACTAGCACACCAAACCGTCCATATACAGACACGTTGTGGACCATGAGTCTTGACAGATCGGGAACACATGATGGCTCAAGGACTGAGTGTATCTCAATTATCCAAAACAATAAAAAATGCATGATTTCGAGCCTTTTGAAGTTCTAAGGCACAAACAACGACGCTAAGTATGAAGCACTCATGTTGAACATACAAAATACCAACACTACGAACGAACAAAGCAACCTAGGAATCTACCACGATCTGAAGACGACCAATCTTGGTACAAGATACATACTACAAAGCGACAAATCATTCACTGCTTGATCGAACAATACCGGGATGGGCCTGCACAAGTAGATGATGACATGAGTACACATTGCACACGAGCAATCCAACATGAGATTTTGAGTAAAGGAGGAGAAAATTCATTGCAGAAAAGAACAGGTAACACATACATGTTGTTTGCACTCCTTTCACCGAAAAGATTGAATAACATTTTAAGTGTTTGGATTACTTGCAAATTTTTTCATCATACTTGGTTTTCTAACTTAAATCTTTCACATAAGAAATCTGGGGAAATCCTCTTACGCATTGACTTCAAAAACTTGAACCCATCCTAGAATAAAAACAAATACCCCGTGCCATCATCCGAGCCCATGTTGCACATAGTACCTGAAACAGTGGTGTTGTCTTCACTTGAAGGTCTTCTAGAATGCCACTAGGTTCTGGTAGCAGAGCTCGGTGGACTTGCACTGGTCTATGGGAGGCTTAGCCCACACACGTATCATTTGCAATCACTAGGTAGGAGGATTGACAACCTTCCTGCCAATTGTCAAGATCTCAAACATTATTTTTAGTAGGTCAGACCATGCCCATGCCATGTACATAGTCTGCTTGTTGCTTGTTCTTTCATTTCGTTTGTTTTGTTTATTATCTTTGCTTTTGCGTTGTTTGATTTTTCTTACTATTTTTATTCACGTTCATTTTGTTTGTTTGATATATCATTGTTTTTGTTTCCAAAAATAAGTGTTGTCAACTACTACATCCTGGATTTTGAATAGAGTATGTGGCTTAAATTTGAGGAAACTTGTGAC